>CM030360.1:192949091-193634982 GCA_017893485.1 Hemerocallis citrina | reverse complement strand
TCATTGTGGCCTGATTAGTGTTTTGTGTGTAAAAGAAGTTTGATTGAATAGTCCTATTCCGCTGAACAATGAGTTACACTGATCAACTCCATATGCAACACAGGCTCGACAACTTTTGTACCCAGACAAGCACAAGTTAGGCGACACTCACAAGTTATGTATGAAGACTTTCTACTTGCATTGGGTTGCAGCTCTGTAAATCAAACGGCGGGGGGGGGGGGGTGGTGATTGTGCCGATATTAAAAAATAAAAAGTAATGCGTAAAGTAATCAGACAGAGTAAGAGAAAGCAATGAGCAACGCAAGACACAGCGATATAACGTGGTTCGACCCTCAGGTCTACGTCCACAACACCTACTTGTAGCAATTCTCCGCCACAAGCGTTCCACTATACTTTAAACCTTTTGTACAGTGATTCTCGAAATTCAGACCGAGAGACCTATTACACCCGCAGGGCTTCTACAACAAGTCCCGCAATACTCACCGAAGTGGAAAAGAAAGAAAAACTCTCAAGATCTAGAAACGAACTTGACTGAAGAAAATTAAAATTTCTCACACTTGGAGTTATTGATTGAATGATTAGTTTAGAAAAGTTATAATAGCAAGGGATAAAGAATACACTGTGAATTCACTGTGAATTCCACAATATATAGAGAAGAGAAATGTATCTTTCGGAAAAAGAAAAGATATTTCCGAAATCGTCAAATCTGCACTTGGACGGTCGACCGCAATGATGGACAGTCGACCGTTCATCTTTTAACTCGTAAGTCGAGCGATGACCAGTCGACTTACTCATCTTTCGAACATAGATGAGCTGTCGACTATTGTTGTGGTCGACTGTGCGGTCGACCGTAGTCGTGCATATTTGACTTTCAATTGGCGATTTCACTTTGTATTCTTTCCAAAACTAATTTATCAATCAATACTACTTTACATATATGTTCCGCTTATAAACAGAAATAAATCTTTTGATTTGCTGGCTTTGAAGCACATGTTTCTTGAGGAGTCCTTTTCCTTGATTTTCCAATCTTTTCTTATTCATGACTCTTTTGTTTATTTTTGAATCTTTTGAATCTTTTATATTGATTTTTCTTTTCCTGATCTTCCTGTAAATCTTAACTGGAGATATTAGTATTAAATGACACGCTTTGTGCACACCAAATTTAGGTCAACAATCTTCTCATTTTGGTGTGGACAAAACATATCTTAGAATTTAAAAATGTAAAACAAAATGTATTAGAAGAGATTTAATTACTCCCTTAAATCTAGTACTCCCCCTAAATTCATGCATGGAAGATGTTAATAAATGAGAGTACATAATATAACACATATGTAATGATCAAAACTTGTATGAAGAACATGCATGAGAAATAAGCAATTTTTGGGGAATATTTGATTGAATTTTATATGTACACTTAAGAACATGCATAAAACATTAATAACAACCTAAAACATATTTCTATGAATCTAGATCTTAATCATGTTGCAAAAGTACTTAATATTAAATCATGAAACTATAGATTTTTGCTAAATCAAAAGAAAACATTAAAAGCAGAAGCACAAACCTGACAGCCATTGATGGAGATTGCACAGAGAATTTGGATCTTCCTATATGATACGCCTATGAGAGGCCGTATCTCTATTCTTCTGTTGATGGGATAAGAAGATACGTACATATAGGGGACCATAACCCTAATTGATAATTATTGATTTCCAATTTTGCCCATCACAAAATAAGAAATATACCTATACGGTCTCTACACGTATTATATCACACTTTAAATTATATGCTTTCTAACCATTACTTTAATCTTGAGTAGATCACTTTAATTTGGGTTAGATTTTAGAATAGCAATTATACATTTAGTCCATATGTAAGCCCACATTAGATTATTTTCCAACAATCTCCTACGTGGGCCAACATATGTTACTCCTTATAAATGTATCATACTTTATGAGCTCAAAATTTTTGCTATCATAACCAAAAGTATAGCCAACCAATGTCGTCCATTAATCATGTAAATATTGGAACAAAGCAATTTTTGGTTACATTTATCGTAACTAACTCATCATTGGTCACATATATAACATAATCAAACGACATAGATCAAATGTGAATGTATAGCATGGAAATTTCATGCAATGTGATCTATATACATGCCTATTTCCAACTGGTCCTTCTTCTTAAAACTTAAGTGAGGTCAGAAGCAAAACATGACAAAAGAGTGAGAGAAAACTGAATTCTTTATTTCTGATCAGGAAAATAACCAAATGTATAAATGTCTCACACAAACATAATGCCAATTATAAAATACTAAACTCCCACTAAATCATGATATCCTCAAATAATACAACAACCCATTATGAGTAGTGTGCTCATGAAAGACCTTGAGTGGTAATCCCTTTGTAAGCGGATCCGCTATCCTGGAGTTTGTCCCAATGTGCTCTATGGAACATCTGTCCACTTTTCACTCTTTCTTTCAACTAGAAACTTTATGTCAATATGTTTCGACTTTGTCGAACCTCCTATTGTTGTTGGAATACATCACTGCTGACTTATTGTCACAAAATAACTTGAGTGGTCTTTTCTATATTCTCAAAATGCGTAGCCCAGTGACAAAATTCCGCAGCCAATTTTCCATGATTTGATGCCTCATAGATTATACTACATACTTGCTCATGCCATAATGGAAGAAGCTATAAGTGTCTGTTTGACACTTTTCCAGGATATAGCTCCTCCAGCCTAACAGGTAAATATAGCCTGATGTAGACTTTTTACTATCTTGGCACCCTAGCGAAATCAGAATACCTTACGACCTCCAAATGATCTAATTTCCTATACGTGAGCATGTAGTCTTTTGTTCTCTGAAGATACCTCATGACCCTCTTGGCTACTATCCAATAGTCCATACTAGGTTTTTTTAAATACCTGCCTAAGATCCCAACAATATATGCAATATCCGGACGAGTTCATACTTTAGCATACATTAGACTCCCAACAGCTGATGTATAGGAAATTTTTTGCATTTCCTGAATTTCAAGGTTACTTTTAGGGCACTGATTGGGACTAAATTTGTCTCCTTTAGCAACAGGGGTATCCCCTAGTCTACAATCCTGCATGCCAAACCTTTTGAGTACTTTATCGATGTATCCCTTTTGTGATAATCCAAGAGTACCTCGAGAACGATCTCAGTGTATCTGAATTCCTAATACAAAATAGGCATCCCCAAGATCCTTCATCTCAAAATGCTTGGACAGAAACCTTTTAGTTTCGTACAATAAATTTATAACATTAGTGGCAAGCAATATGTCATCGATATATGGAACTAGGAATATATGCTTACTCCCATTGAACTTGTGATACACACAATCATCAACTACATTCATCTCAAAACCAAATGAGATAATTACTTGATGAAACTTGTGCTACCATTGACGAGAAGCTTGCTTGAGTCCATAGATGTATTTTGTCAATTTGCAAACCATATTCTTTGATCTCCCGACACAAAGTTCTCTGGTTGCACTATATAAATTGTCTCGTCAATGTCACGATTGAGAAACGCCATCTTGACATCCATCTGATGTAGCTCAAGATCAAGATGAGAAACAATTGCCATAATTGTCCTAAACGAGTCTTTCGATGAAATTGGAGAGAAAGTCTCTGTAAAATCAATACCTTCTTTCTGGGTATAGCCTTTAGTTACAAGACGTGCCTTATACCTCTCCACATTACCATTTGCACGCCTCTTGGTCTTAAATATCCATTTACAACCAATTGATTTTGCACCTTTTGGTAATGGGACAAGTTCCCAAACTTTGTTGTCTTGCATAGACTTATACTCCTCATTCATGACATTCATCCACTTTTGAGAGTTACAACCTTTCATGGCCTGATGAAATGTGATTGGATCATCTTCCACATTCCATTGTCATCCTCATGTTCTTGGAGAAATACAATATAATCATCCGGAATAGCATTCCTCCTTTCTCACGTGGATCTCCTTAATGGCACTGGTTCTTGAGGTTGTTGAGTTTGTTCTTCTGGAACAATTACCTTATTTTGAATGGGGGGTTGTTCAACATTGTCTTGTTGAGGTTTCGGATTCACTTCTTGATCAATAATAGGTGTGGGAACCTGAATATTATCAAAAGTGATAGTAGGAATTGGGTTTGTAATTGAATCCAATTCCTCCTCAAAAGCAATGCCCCTAACCTTATTTCTCCCCCAAACTCAACTTCCTAAAAAAGTGTTGCAGTTCCCATCCAAAAAAAATATTCTTAAGTGTGGGATCATAAAACTTATAGCCCCTAGATCATTCAGAATAACCAATAAGGTAGCTACTCACTATTTTGGAGTCCAATTTCTTTTCATGTGGCCTGTAATGCCTTGCCTCAGCAAGACATCCCCAAATGTGAAAGTGCTTTAGACTAGACTTTCGACCTGTCCAAAGTTCATAAGGTGTTTTTACAGCTGCTTTAGTTGGTGCTCTATTGAGAATGTAAGCTGCTGTCTTTAATGCTTCTCCCTAGAAGGACTCAGATAAGGTGGAATGAGCAATCATACTCCTTACCATATCCTTAAGAGTCTTTTCTAATTCTTGAAATTTGTCGCATTCAGCATGGGAATAGAATTGATGTTAGTAGTTATTGAGGCTGCAGATGATAAACTAGCTGAATATAGAACAAAAACAAACAAAATAAGCTCACATGAGAATCCATATAAAACAATAAATTCAAATAATGGTTAATCCCATCTCAAGATAGCAGGCACAACGTTAATATCAAGTCTTTGGACAGTAACATTAACTGTAAGCGGTACTCTTGTTGTAGTAATCAAATATTGACAATAAATTCTGTCAAATAATAAGTCATTCTTTGGACTGACTTATTGTTCACATGAAATACCTTATAATTGTCACATATTTATTACTACAGATGTGTATGAAATTCAGCCAAATATCAACTTACCTTTGGGTCGGTTAATAAACGCATGAATTACAAATACACAATCATCTTGATATTTTAAATAAATTAATCTACACAAAAGAGGTCACTTTGGCAACATTCTGTTTCAATTGATCTATTCAAAATAATAGACATTCATAAGAAAAACCAAAATCATAATTTGAATTTAATTGTTTCCCAAAATTTTATCTTTTTCTTAATTTTTGTAATTTTACTTTATTTTAGATGGATAATGTCAAGATAATATCAAAGTTATTTTTATTTATCCGATTATAGGACAAATGTCTTTACTGTTTTGATAATCTTTACTGACTAAGATTGATAGAAAATCTAAAGGATTAACAGAGAGTTAACAGAAGATGATAACGGAAAAACAAAAATTAATAGATCATCTCATCCTTCTATTTCTCTCTCTCTTGCTGAGATCAAGTCAGCCCCCTACGGGCGGGCCCCATGCCAGCCCCTTACGGCCGGCCCTTATTGGAAGATTTATGTTAACAGATAGTTTTAACAGATAATCCTATAGCATATTTTGTTAACATATTCTCAACTACTTATCTCACAAAAACTAAGATCAAGAAAATCTGAATTAAAGATATATTGATCCCACCAAAACAAAACTAGATGCCCACCTGACATCAGCAGGCAGCAGCATCAGCTACTCTCCTGGGCCCCACCGGCCACATGGGCAGCAGCAGCAAGCAGCATTGCTGTTGTCCCTATCCCATGGGCCCCACCAACAATTAAATCCCTATATCACCCCTGAAAAAATCTCTATTAATTATCCATATCAAAACCATAACTGAACCATAACAGAATCTAATTGTCAGACCCATATCTTATCTTAACAGATAATCTTATAGGAACAATGAGATAATTTTAACATATAATCACTGTAGTTAAAAGATAAGTTAGTAACATATAATCAACACAGATAATGTTGAGAATGTTAACAGATAATGTTAATAACATATAATCAACAGATAATGTTAACAGATAATGAATAGATGAGTTTCAGTACTGTTAACGATAATGAATATATTAATTGGAGTATACTGTTAACATTAGAGAATTTAGTTCAGCTTAAAAAAAATGACAGAAGAACTCATCCAGAAAAGATTAAAATATCAATGTTGAGAATTTAATCCGTTGATTTGACAGTATGAGTATGAGTTGTAAACATTAACATATGAGTTTGACTGTATGAGTTTGAGTTGCAAATATTAACAACTCATCCAGAAGATTAAAATTAACTATTAGCCTTTACATATCCAAATTCAATTTCTAACTACCCCATACAATTTCTGAAGGCAAAGGTTATCAAAAAAAATCCAAAACCACGATCATCAAATCATAACTTGCGATTTTTATTTTTATTTTTTATTTTTGTATTTTTTTATAACTGAAATTATGAATCTGAATTTCTTAAACATGAATATCAAATAGAAACCCTAAATTTCTTAATTAAATAGGAAACCCTAAATTTCTTAAACAAAATCATCAGTTCTTCAATAATTCAGCAAAGATGGATCTGATATCAATTGATGGAATTTTATATATACACTTAAGAACATGCATAAAACATTAATAACAACCGAAAACATGTTTCTATGAATCTAGATCTTAATCATGTTGCAAAAGTGCTTTAATATAAAATCCTAAATCATGAAACTATAGATCTTTGCTAAATCAAAAGAAGAAGAACATTAAAAGCGGAAGCACTAACCTGAAGCCATTGATGGAGATTGCGCAGAGGGTTTGGATCTTCCTATATGATACACACTTCTATGAGAGGTCGTCTCTCTATTCTTCTGTTGATGGGATAAGAAGATACGTATATATAGGGGACCATAACCCTAATTGGTAATTATTGGTTTCCAATTTTGCCCATCACAAAATGAGAAATATACTTTACGGTCTTTACATGTGTTATATCACACTTTAAATTATATGCTTTTAACCCATTACTTAATCTTGATTAAATCACTTTAATTTGGGTTACTCTTTAGAATAGCAATTATACATTTAGTCATATATGTGAGCCCACATAGACTATTTTCCAACAATATTACCTTTTTTTATTTTGAAAAACAAAAAGAAAATCTACTTACATGATACCGTTAATCACGAAACTCTTTGATATACAGTGAGAGCTCTACATGGTATCATAGACTTGAGATTTTCCCAATACATACGAGCGATATAGATTAAAAGATTCAAAAAGACTTAAAATAAATTTCAAGTAAAATAGTTTTTCAAAATGCTAAACATAGATGAAAAATTCTAAGACTTCTCCCCTTTTCTGGAACACACCAAAAGAAAAAATACAGCAACCAGAAATCAAGAAAAACATAGGCAAGACCGGCTGACCGGTCTCGCCTATGTGGGTATGTTTGACTGCACGAGACCAGAGAGGAAACCGGTCGACCGCCCGGTCGAACGAAATACTCATATAGCATAATGATCAAAATCAAAAGCACAGTACAAGATATATGCGAGATATATTTGACATGAGAATCATTGCAAGCATTGACATGTGATTTCTACATAAATGTGGTTACATAGCAAAAAGATCCATACAAGAGAGCACTAGTTCATATTACAATCATCCAAGATGTATTACAATCTACTCCTCCTCATCATCATTATCATCTTCGTCTTCATCGTCTTCATCGTCGTTCTTCTCTTCGTTAGGAGGGGGAAGAAGTTCCCAATCGTCTTTGCCTTGCAGGTTTTCAATAGTGTTGACATAGTAACCATATACTTCCCTTTGATGAGCGTCAAATTGCCCATGAGTCACGAACGAGGATGAGGAGGAAGAAGAAGTAGCATTTTTGCGCCGAGAAGAGGAAGGAGCTTGTTGAGATGGTTCAGCTTGATGATCTTGTTGGGCTTGACGACGGCGAGCCCGTTGGGTAAACGGAACGTCAATACCCATTTATTGAGGAAGAATTGACATAGAATTTTTTCTAAGGAGAAAATTTCCAATATCAATGCGGTAATCAATAACTAGATTATAGATAAGGGAGCTAAAGGGAATGCCACGGTTTCGAGAGGTTGGAAAATTCATTGTACAAATGGTAAACGTAGCTAGATCAAATTTGTATTAGCCAAGGATAAGAAAAATTATGAACGATTGATCTACCCTAATTTCTGTCTTATCGTTCTTTTTAGGCCAAATATTGGCGTTGACAATTTTATTAAGGACACAGGCACTATCGGTAGAATTAGTGGGAGTGAGACGGAAAATATGAAGAAAGTCGGGTTTAACGATCATGGACTTGACCGTTGTTTTATCATGGTCGGGTTTGTAATCAATTATTATGAAATCAAGATGGTAAGCATCAAAATCCCCTACGGGCAACTCATATCTCCTACGAAGATATGCGGGAGTAATTTTAACCATTTTTCCAAGAATAATTGATGAAATGGTAAGATCATTATCTTGGATGCCCTCAAGATTTGCGAAAAATTGGCGGGTTAAAGATTTAGAGTGGGTGCTAGGTGTAGTAAGATAATTTGCCCACCCAAAATCACGAAGAATTCTAACCATATCATTGAATTGCCCACCCATGGTTTCTAGGTGGATTTCACAGTTAGCAACAACCGGAGTAGAAAAGATAGTAGAGAAATAGAGATCTGTACAATTTGAATTTCTAAAAGTGATTACATCTCCAATAACAGATTTTGAGGCAATAGCTTTCTTACCCTTAAACATGTGAGAGGAGGAAAGACCGTGAGAAGCCATAGAATATGAAATGGAGTAGAGCCTAAGAATTTGAAGAGAAAATCGCCAGAATTTTGAGAACTTGAGGTGGGTTAAGAAGAGAAGGAGCTAAGGTTTCGTGGAGGCTGAGTAGAGAAGAAGAAGGGGTATTTATATTAAAGTTATGGCCCCTGCATGTCATAGCAGGAATGAAATCAGAACAGCCGATTGAATCAATCGTCCGGTTCAAAGAAATAGTCAACCGCAACGTAAGAAAGTATAGTAATTCACTGTAAAGAGTCTGGCCGAAAGGAGGACGGTCGACCGTACCACTTATAAGAGAGCAGTCGACTGTACAGTCAAAGGATCAGCAAGAAAAAATTGCACAAAACAGTGAGTTTGTATCATGTCCTTTTAGGAGAATTGTTTATAGTGATTTTTGTCACATGTTATGGGTAAATTACATACATTTCAAAATCAATGTTCTAGATTTCTAACTCGAATAAATATATAATCTATAACGCAAAAGTAAATCGAAATTAGTTTAGAGTTTACCCAATGTTATACTTATCAGAAGAACTGATATCCTTCTCTTTTTCCCTTGATGGAGATGCACATTTTGTTATTGTAACTCGTTGTGACTTTCGAGCATCTTCCATCAAGGTACCTGCGATCTTTTAAGTTGAGGTTATAAATGCACCTACATGAAGGTTTGTAGATGTCCAAGTAGGCATTGTTCCTGCATTTGTATTCTTTCTCACCCAAACAAAATTAGTGTTCCTTTTTAATGCACAATTGTAAGAAATATGTCCTATTTTACAGCAATAGTGACATCTGATATGATTATGACTTGGATCATGCACGTGTGCATAGTGTTGTGTTGGTTTGTGATTATGTTAGTGACTATGCATATGTGTATGACATGATTGCTTAGACTTTTGATATTGTATTGGCTCATCATAACCAAGCCCTCGATTATCATGATATGATCTTGAACTCTTTGTAATAAGGTAACTAGGTCCTTCATATTTTTCAATAATCTTTTCGAGCTCTCTTTTACATAGCCTTTTTCTAGTCTTCTCATAGTCTTTTGTGTTCCAACGAAGAGTGTCTAGGGTAGCATCAAGTATTCTATTTTGTTAGAGAGCTTCTTTACAACCTTCCACTACCTCATCAAATTTTTTTTTGCATTCATTTAAATCATCAGTAAGTTTAGCAATATAAACAGATTTCTCATGAATTTCTCTTAGATTTTCATGTGTTGCTAAGGATTATTGAATTTGTTGTTTTAAATATTCATTTTCCTCTATCAACACGTCATGGTCTTTTCTAAATGACTCGGTTTTTTTAATAATCAAAGAATTTTTATTTTTCAGCTTTTGATTTTTAGCAATGCAAGAGTCATGTAATTCATTTGACATTTGTTTATATTGTTTCAATTCATGACTTAATTTCTTTGCATAATCTTTTAACCCAATACACATCTCAACTAAATCATCATAAGTGGGTTCTTCGATTACCTATTCTTGGGGTGGTGATTGCACATCATCATGACCAAGAGCCATGAATCCAAAGTTATTGTGATCTTGCTCTTCCTCGCTGGAGTCTGAATCTAACCACATGTTGCCTTCAACGCCTTCTTTTTCAATCTTGGATTGGAGTGGTAGTAGTCCTTGTTTCTGTTCTGTGAGATGAGATAGTTTGCGTGAATATGTCCAGGCTTGCATTTGTAGCATACATTGTCTTTGTCCTTTTCTCTTTCTCCTTGAAACCTACCATATTTTTTATGTTTAAGATACTTACGAAATTTCTTGGTCAACAATGCGATGTCTTCATTCGATTCTTCACGATCTGACTCTGTTTTTGATGATCGAGATTTTTTTGCGTTCAAAGCGATGGTCTTCTCTTCGATTTTAGGTTCAATCCCGATATTCTACCGGTATCTCTTGGTTTCAGTCATCTCGATCTCATACGTCTTCAGTTTCCCTTGGAAAGTGTAGTAGTCAAACTTCTTTTCTTCAAGTGTCTCCCTTATTGCGGTGGCTTTTACATCCATTCAGGCATGAGACGGCTTATGAGTTTTCCGACCTTTCGGTCATCATCCAACCCCTTACCTAAGCTCTCAAGCTTATGTGCGATAATGTCGAAGCGGGCAAGCATCTAATCTTCGTTTTCTCCTGGCAACATACGAAAAACATCAAACTTATAAAAACATAAATTAATTTTTACTTTTACCTCAGATGTGGTTCCCTCATGCCGTTTCAGCATGTTGTTCCAAATTTCATATGCCGTCTTGCAATTTCGCTCACATCGCATTAATTCTTCATTGTTCAACCCTGCATAAAGTGTTGTCAAAGCTTTGGAGTTTGCAGTTTTTAGTGCTAGCTCTGCTTTTGAGAAATATCTCTTTCCATCGCTGACAGAAATATCTATTTTTTTATGCACACATTCCATACTTCTTCTCCGAGCATCTGCAAAAAATGAGACATACGAACTTTCCAAACATCATAAAATTTTCAATCAAAATAAGTTGAACGTGTTAGACTTGTCTCATTGGAGATGAATGGATCCGATGAGTACAAGTTCTCGGGAGGAGGGATTTTGGCCATTGGACCTTTTGCTTAAGCTTTTAAGCTCTTACTAAGCACATCGCTCTGATACCACTGTAAATCACCCTTGGGGAGGTGAATAAGGTGATTGTGTGGAAATTAAAAAATTAAAAGGAGTGCATAAAGTAAAGAGACATAGTAAGAGAAAGCAAACAGAGCAACGAGCAAGACACATCGATATAATGTGGTTCGCCCCCATGTCTACATCCACACCACCTACTTGTAGCAATTCTCCGCCACAAGCGTTCCACTATACTTTAAATCCTTGTACAGTGATTCTCGAAATTCAGGCAGAGAGACATATTACACCCGCGGGGCTTCTACAATAAGTCCCACAATACTCACGGAAGTGGAAAAGAAAGAGTAACTCTCAAGATCTAGAAACGACTTTGACTGAAGAAAATAAAAATCTCACACACTTGGAGTATTGATTGAATGATTAGTTCAAAAGAGTTATAATAGCAAGGGATAAAGAATACAATGTGAATTCGCAACAATATATAGAGAAGAGAAATGTATCTTTCCTGAAATTAAAAAAAGATATTCCCGAAATCGTCAAATCTACACTTGGACGGTCGACCGCAATGATGGAAAGTCGATCATTCATCTTTTAACTCGTAAGTCGAGCGAATACCGGTTGACTGACTCATCTTTCCAACATAAATGAGTGGTCGACTAATGTTGCGGTTGACCACAGTCGTGCAGATTCGAATTTCAATTGGCAATTTCACTTTGTATTCTTTCCAAAACTAATTTATCAATCAATACTACTTTACATAAATGTTCCTCTCATAAACAGAAATTAATATTTTGATTCGCTGGCTTTGAAGCACATGTTTCTTGAGGAGCACTTTTCCTTGATTTTTCAATATTTTCTTATTCATGTCTCTTTTGTTTGTTTTTGAATTTTTTGAATCTTTTATATTGATTTTCCTTTTCATGTTGTTCTTGCAAATCTTAACTGAAGATATTAGTAGTAAGTGACACATTTTGTGCACACCAAACTTAGGTCAACAAACTCAACCGAGGCAGAATTTATTTTTAACGAACACTAGAAGTAATTTTTTTTCATTTCAAACTACATCAAACCAAGCAATCTGATTAGTGCTTTAGTTACAGAAACTTCTACTACAAATGCAATCGCAACTTCATCAAATCGAACAAGGCCCTACACATACTAGAGTAGCTTCCAAAATTATTTATCCGTACATTGATAAATCAAAAAGTCATATGGAGGAGAGTTTGTTGATTAGATAATGCTACACCTACTACCAAATCTGCTACTTTTCTCTTTACAACCTTAGGTTGCACACTACTATTGGATGTTTCTGCCACCTATTCTACAAAAACCTCCACCAATAGTATACCACCTAAGGTAGTAAAGAGAAAAATAGTAAATTTGGTAGTAGGTGTAGCATTACCCTTGTTGATTACTGATAGAATTATTGGATTTATTATTGATTATTGAATTGAATAAACTGAGTACAATGTGTCTCCTATATATAGGACAGAAGGGAAGACTAAACTAATACATTGTTCAATATGGGACTAAACTAATCTCTCATAATATAATATCTAATATAATATCTAACACCATCTCTCAAACTTAAGTTGGTTCAAACAACAAGAGTTTGGAATATTGACGATGTTGATGTGGTAGGAAAAACAGTGATGCAGGAACGATGCTCAAGTATATGGCGCAGGGAAGGCGCACTATTGACGCATGTTAGGATCTCACCCCTGACTTGGGAATTGTCGTATGTTGTGAAAGAAAGTGGCGCACTATTGGCGCGTGTTGGGATCTCACCCCTGACATGAGAATTGTCATATGTTGTGGAAGGAAGTGACACCCCTGACTTGAGAATTGTCCCTAAACTGAGAATTGTGATGATGTTGATATCTCCCCCTCTCAAACTCGGCATGAGTTTGCTGACGAAGACTATAGAGGCTGAAGAACCTGCAAGAAATTTTTTATTTTATTTTATTTTATTTTATTTTATTTTTTTTGATTTTTTGATTTTTTTGATATTTTTTGGATAAAACAGAAACATGTCTTGGAATAGCGGGTTGCGAGTTTCGAGTGTGGATTTGGATTTGATTTTGGTATTTGAAGTGGGTCGGGTTTGTGAAAGGAAAAAAAAATATTTGGGGTTTGAAGAAGATGAGGCAATGACTAGGGTTTTGGGGGAAGAGATGGCAGCTAGGGTTTTGGTGATAGTAACGGCGGGTGGTCGACGCTGACCGGCGACTGCGGCTACCGGTTTCAGATAGGGAGGATTGGGTTGAAGTTGAAGATGATGGACTTCGAAGTGGTCGAAAAGGGGATGGGTTTCGGAGTTGCAGTATCGACGATGGAGTTCTTCGAGATTGGGTGTTCGAGATTGACGATGGAGTTCTTCGAAATTGCAGGTGGGGTTGTTGTCATCGATAGTTACCTGCAGTCGTATTTGTGAGATTTTTGTGGGTGTTGCTGATGGGTCTTGTTGTTTCCGATGTGGTCGGGAGGAGTGAATTTCTGTAAGGTGGTGGTTGAGGACAAAATTGCTGATGTTGGTGCTGATGTTGATGTTGCCGAAGTGGTGACGGTGGTGTCGCCGGAGTTGTTGGAGGGGATGCCGTCGGGTTGTTGTTGTTGTTGATGGCGGCTAGGGTTTTTGAAGATTTGTTGTTTGATGACGGCCGGGGTTTTAGAGATTTGATCGGGAGAGAGATGTTGGGAGGTGGAGTGATTCTGATGAAGACGATAACCACTCCACCTCGATAACGATGATTAAATTAGTATAGGCCTTATAGAAATGTAGATTTTAATACCATGATAGAATTATTGGATTTATTATTGATTATTGAATTGAATAAACTGAGTACAATGTGTCTCCTATATATAGGAGAGAAAGAAATATTAAACCAATACATTATTCAATATGAGACTAAACTAATGTTTCTCATAATATAATATCTAATATTCTAACAATTAGCATTCCTCGAACCCTGATTTATTGAATGGCTGCTGTAAAGCTCAACCAATAGGCCAAGGATAAGGAAGGCATACGGAGGAGAGTTGTAGTCTGCAAACATGCATGACAATTAATGAACTCCCAAAATGAATGATAATTAATTTGGGAGTAATGCTACATCCACTACCAATTTCACTACATTTCTCTTCACTACTTTAGGTGGTACACTCCAATAGGTAGGAAAAGATAGAGTAGATGGGGAAACTCTCCAATAGAAGTATGACACCTAAGATAGTGAAGAAAATGATAGTAAAATTGGTAGTGGCTAAAGCATTACTCTTAATTTGGGGGAATCACTTTAAAGATACAAAAGTTGTGTTCCCCTTCCCCTCTTTCCTTTCCTTATTAAATACACCCTTATATTGTCAATGAATCAAGTGATGATGTCAATTGCCACTAGAAGTTCTAACAAATCTTACATGGAGATACGGTTGAGTACTAGTCTATGCTCTCTAGCTAGTAAGATCAGATCACTATTAGTGTACAACAAACAAAGAAAGAAAGAATCCTGTCATATATTCCATTCTTTATACAGAGGAAGAGAACCACCTTCATTGTATAGTACCAGACATAGTTTTTCCCCCCTTATTTTAGGGCTAATTAATTAATTAATTAATTAATTATTTTATATACGTGTATACTTTTGGCAATCTAAGGAGAACCCGACAAAAAGGGTGTTCTGAAGTTACAAATCTACTGGAGTTTCAACAGTCTGATTAGCCAACACAAACACATTCCAAAAGGGAATATCTTTACTAACTCCCTCATTTGCCTTCAATTTTTCAACCAACTTCAAATAACGTATAAAGAGGAGGAAGTGAAGAATTGAGGGTATTCCGAAACACATTGGATAAAGAGGAATCCTTCAAGTGAAGTTTTGGCAGGTCGATCCCTAGAAGCACTCTTCATGGGGAACGAAGTCTGGGAGGCAGTCCAGCAATTTGAAAAGGACAAAGTTCCAGGTCCAGATGGTTTTCCGATGTTCTTCTGTCAGACATTTTGGGAAGAAATCAAAGACGATTTGCTGAAGTTGTTCGCTGATTTCTACGACCATAAGCTCAAATTAGGCAGATTTAATTTTGCGGAGATTGTGCTGATCCCTAAGAAAGAAGACTCCCGACGGGTGGGAGACTTCCGCCCCATCAGTCTCCTTAACTGCTCTATCAAAATCATTACCAAGACGCTCGCTAACAGACTGGAAAAGGTGATGGATGGTCTAATTAGTCACGATCAGACGGGGTTCATTAAAGAATGATATATTCAGAACAGTATGGCCACGACTGAAGAAACTATCCACCAATGCCACATGTCGAACGCTAAGAGCTACCTCCTGAAGCTGGATTTCGAAAAAGCTTATGATTCGGTTGAATGGGACCGTCTTCTGGAAGCGCTGGCTGGAAGAGATTTTGGGAATAGATGGATCAGATGGATCCACACATATTTTACCACAAGCAGAACTACAATCTTGGTGAATAGGGCATCGGGCCACCCATTTTCTTGCAAACAGTGCCTTAGACAAGGAGATCCGCTCTCCCCCTCCTCTTCACCATCGGGGCAGACGTACTTCGGTCCATGATGGCTAACTGCAGTAGAGCAGGTTGGATCGCACCGGTGGCCATGGGAGTCAATCGCCAAGGTTGCTCAATCCTCTAATATACAGATGATTCTCTTCTATTTGGAAATGGAAACCTCGAAAAAACAACCGTCTTCAAAGGAATACTATATAGCTTTGAGGCTTGGTCTGGCCTCAGGGTTAACTTCCACAAAAATGCTCTCATCCCCATTGCCATGACTACAGAGGAGGCACTAGAATATGCCACGATTCTCAATTGTTCCACCAAGAGTTTTCCTATTTAGTACCTGGGATTGTCACTAAGACCCGGGAAACTCAAAAAGGTCGATTGGCTACCCATTATTGACCAAGTGGAGAACCGTCTAGCAGGGTGGAAAGGTAAAGCCCTATCATTGGGAGGGAGAGTCACGCTCATTAATGCAGTCCTCTCAAGTCTTCCAACCTATTATATGTCCTTCTTTGAAATGCTACGATGGGTGATTCAGAGAATTGAACGAACTCGAAAACGATTTTTGTGGAAAGGGACAGACCCAGATAGAGGCGGTTACCACCTTATCAGATGGGAGAAGGCATGCATGAAAAAGATATACGGAGGACTAGGTATTATTGATATTCGATATATGAATCTTGCCCGATTGGGAAAATGGTGGTGGAGAATTTTCCACCCCAATGGAGAAGGGTGGCAATATTTTGTTCAGGGATATCTGCATAGAAATGGAACAAGAAATTTGGGGTTCAGGATAGGCCCACGTGTCTCTTCGTTCTTGAGAGGCATAGCTAAGGCCTACGATCCCTTCATTAGCGGTGTGACATGAGCTATCGGTAATGGTAGACTCACCAGATTCTGGTGGGATAAGTGGTGTGGTGGTCACACACTTCGAGCTCTGTTCCCCGATCTATATAATCATGCGTCTCAACCACACTACACGGTGGCTGCAACCTAGAAAAGAGACGCCTGGAAACCATCCTTTAAACAATCGTAGGACCCGGACTCTCAGCTTAGGCTCAAGGAACTTCAGACTTACATAACCAACACTGGAATTAGTTGCTTTCAGGGTCCAGACAAGAAATCTTGGGGACTGAAAAAGAATGGCACGTTCACCGTGCGCTCCCTGTATAACCGAATTCACTTTAGGGGCTGTGTCCCAAAGTGGTCATGCGTCATATGGAGGAAGAAAGCACCGCTAAAAATCAAAGTTTTCTTATGGCTGGTGCTGAACGATGCAATTTTGACTAGAGAAAACCTCACTAAACACCAACTGAACGTGGATTCTTGTTGTGGGTTCTGCCACGCTGCCCCAGAAACTAGAGACCACCTTTTTCTACAGTGCCCTAGGAGCAAAGCGGTATTCGTTGAAGTACTCAGCACCCTGGGGACGAATCAGTACCCTACTGTGTGCGAGGATCTGTGGGTAGGTTCAAAATTCGCTACAGAAAGAAGAACTATGAGAGAAGCGTGGTATCGATATCGCTGCAACGACCTGTGTTATATGGCTAGACAAGAATAATCTTTATTTTCGCAAAACGTTTAATAATATTTCTGGTAATTTGACTCACGTTATGCATTTTATTTTATTTTGCATGAATGTGGCCACAGCAGGTCCCTGAAGGAGGATAGCAAGCGTATTCCAGGTTGACGACTTTGATGATGATGAAGTCCAGATAGGCCCGACGATCGACTGACTGCTAGATTTTTCTTTTATTGTTGATTGATCCCCACCGTCCCAGAGTTTGTTGGGGGGATATGATGTATTTTGTTCAGACGCGTGTATGTTGCGCTCATTCTGTTCATCTTTTGTCTCACCCCACATGTTTGGGGTGGAGTTTATGTAATTTTGATTTGATTGTAGGACCTTGTATTTGGCCCAGTACTCTGAATTTGTTTTATTAACCCTTTATTAATGAAACCGTGTGGCCATACTTCACATTTTCTTCACAAAAAAAAAGAGTGAAAAATTGAACCTATCACTTTTTTGTTACATAAACTAAGTTAGGGAGATATTTAGGGGGACAAAATTCATGTACAGTTTCAAGTTTAGTTGGTTAAGAACAATTTGATTTACAAACATTTGGAAAAGTCTTCAGTGTTTTCTTTTAGAGTGTAAAGATGACTAATGAACAGCTATAATTTCATTAGTGAGAGAATAAGTTTATGTATCTTGCTTCAATGTTTTTCTCTGTTTCTCAACTATATTCTACCCGAAAGACCTCAAAACACCCCCAATCAAATCACAAAAACATGCTTTTAAGAGCATATGTAGTCTTCCAATCTTAAAATGTAAGTATTTGACATATAAGAATAGAAATTTTGAGTTTAAGTTGTAGTGTTTTAACTCAAAATTTGGATTTTGAATTTAAAAAAATCGACGAACGATAGATTATGTCTTGTTTAAAAAAAATTTATAAAAATGTGTCAGACGAGAAATGATTTTTCGTCCATTGATTTTTTTTTAATTTTAAAAATAATAATAAAACCAACGGACGGGAGAAGATTTCCCGTCCTTGAATTTTTTTGAGAAAGATTTGAAAAAATAATTGTGGATGCATACGTATGCATAATAAATCCTATAGACTCATTCCATCTCAACCATTGATCCCAATATTCACACCAATCTCAAAGCTAATAGTAAGCCTAACAATTCCTATAGGACAAATTCCATAGAAACACCCCCACAATTTCTATGGGGGAAAAATGGATCAGATGATTCTTCATTTTCCGCCCGAGACAATTTTTTTTATTTTTAAAAATTGATTGGACGGGATCTTTTAAAAATAAAAAAATGAAGCGACAAAAGATGATCGTTCATCTGATTTTTTATTATCATTATTAAATGAACGGACGAAATATCATCTTTCGTCGGCTATATTTTCCAAATTCCTATATCTTCTTACAAATACAGCCGACCACTGTTCCCCTAAAACCCAAAATTTGGGTATATAGTCAACGACTACAACATTTTTTTTTTTTTGGTGGAAAAACTGGCTTTTTAGCCAATGACTGCAGGTGCTCTAAGAAAAAGGGAAAAAACCAACAAATTTCAATGGAAAACGATGAATTTAACTTTAAAAAATGTGCCGAAGAGCATACAATTAATTTTAACAAAAAATAGTACATTTTGAAAAAATAATAATAATAATATTACCTTAAGCAGTGCCGGACTTGAGATTTTGAGACCTGATGCACACTCCAAAAATGGTGCCTTCAAAGCTTAATGTTCATGTAAGTTTTTTTTCTCATCGACGATGATACAATTGTATTATCAACACAAAATTTAAGAAATAAAAAAATAGACAAAAAAATTATCCAAAATAATACACGTCATAATCAAATACTAATAAAACTAAAGATGTTCCATACCAAAAAATAAATTGATGTTCTAGTCCAATACCTGAGTAATTACTAATTAAGTATGCAATCACATATGCATATTGTTGGTATTTTGTGTCTTGCATACACATATTCGATGAAGAAGATGATGAAGCGATGAAATACATCGAAGCAAAAGATTGGTGATAAAGAAGGAATGCAGTCAGCAGCAGCAACAGCAGTAGACACGGTCGGCCGTCCAAAGTTGTGGTCATCCGCCCTACTGTACAGAGGTTCCCGCAAGGGGGACAGTCGACCGCACCATGGGATCGATCGACCGCCCACGGTGCTGATGGGTTTTTGGGCTCGAGTCTGGCTGATTCGTGAGAGGCCCAACTTTGTCTTCAAGTCAAATCGTACAGCTCTCAATGCAGGGTTATCTCTTCAATAGTAATCGAGTGGTTAGTATATCAAGTGTATCGAATTAGGGTTTCTCTATATCTATATAATCAATTGTAACGGCTCCTAGAATGAGATGATTCTTGTGTCGAATAGAAGAAGATAGTACTTTATCTGAGTGGGTGGTAGATTTCTCCACTATAAACAATAAGCAAGTTCCAGTTAGGCTTAAGAGATGGTCGTGGTGAGAATTGTAACATTCTTATATCTTCTCTAGTTGAAATAACATCTCGTTCTTCCTCCTCCGGATTAAGGCGAAAGCCCCAACCAGAACAATTCTTGTGTACTTTGTGTGATTGGTGTGATCTAGTTTTGCTTGATAGATTACACTGATTGTTTCAAAAACTCAACAAGATTCCAAATTTTCTAATAAGTGGTATCAGGGCAATAAGGTTCGTGGGTTTGTTCTGAGAAGATGACAAATCAAGCAGTTTGATGGTAAGATCAACGTCAATCAATGGAAGGTTGACATGTTTGATGTTTTGATTCAGAAGGACTTGTACCTTGCCTTAGAATAGAAGAAGCCAACCGACATGAAGCAGGAGAAGTGGGATGAGATTTGTTTGACGGCCTTGAGTTTAATCTGGTTGCAATTGGCGGACGAAATCAAGTGTAATATTCTTGAGGAGAAAAGTGCGGCAAGTCTAACGGCGAGACTCAAATCTGACTATTCGGGATCGTCGTTGCTAAATCGGAGGTATTGGAAGAGAAAGTTGTTTAGGTTCTCAATGATAGGTACCCATCATCAAGATCATATTGTGGTGTTCATTAAGGTAATATCTAAACTGAAGACGATTAATGTTGATGATTTTAGCGAAGATGATAAAACTTTCAACTTGATTTATTCACCGTCAACTTCTTATGATCACTTGATAACAAGCATGCTACATGGGAAATCAGCCAAGGAGACACATACAGTAGCCGTGGTGATAAATACCATGCTACATGGGAAATCAATCAAGGAGACACTTACAGTAGTTTGAGTGATTAAGGGTCTGAATGAAGATGAACTAAGAAAGGACTCATAAAGGAGAGTCTATTTCTGCATGATATTTTGCGGTGGATGGTGATACTTCATTTGGAAGGGATGTGACACACAAAGGAACAATTCGTTGCCACTATTGTAAAGGAATTGGGTATTATAAGAGAAACTATCACAAGTGGTTGAGTCAGAAGAGTGTTACTATAGGAAGTGATCAAGCCATTGTAGTCAATGCAACTGATTCAAGTAAACCAGATGAATCTGATAACTTCAATCTATGTCTTCTTGTTTCAGGTTCTTCAGATGCGGATTCAAGTTGGTATCTTAATTCGGGAAGTTCTTCTCATAGATGTTTTCTATTTACAAGTTGTCAACAAGTCGTAGTGTGAGAACGGCTAGAAAGGAGATTGGTGAAGTAGTGGGTGAGGGAAAAGTTGAATTAGAGATGCTAGATGGTAAAGGGTTCACACTAGAAGAAGTCATGCATATTCCTTCGTTACAGAAGAATTTGATTGTAGCGTTCTGAGTTTTCAATAAATAAAATTAGAAATAAGTGGCACAATTTTCAGAATCAACTTCAATTGCAATCATAAACACAGTATCAAATATAGGGAAAATTAAAACTTTTTATTGCAGTTATTCTTTTTTACATTTGCACAGCGAAAAATTTTAATACATTTATAGATCCAAGCTTCTATTTTACTCGGGCAACTCACTTGCAAGTCCTGCGAAAACAAACTGAAGAGTGGGCACGTCAGTTGAAGGCAACTGGCGTTAACTATAATAATAGTGATACTTCTAGATCTCACAATCACAAACTTGATGCATATTAATATAACAGAAATGAATGATGCATAACAGTAATAAATCGAACAATAAGTGAAACATACTAACACAGTAATGACAGATGGAACATGAAATAACAATGAATGAAAAATAACAAGTGAAGCTAGGCTAAGTGTCAAGTGTATGAAATGAAAACAGAAAACAAGCATGCATAAAAACAAGTCAAGAAACACAATGCATATGATGATTTCTAATGCATACGTCAGATTCTATGCATCCCATAGTACATAGGTCCGGTGCAAGTCCTTATCATTCTCAACTTTATATGGTTCGATCCCTCGTTATGCAATAACCTACTACAGTGATTACTTTAAGATTTAGAGTATTCTGTGAGTATCTAGTGTCATGCCTCGGTAATCCTCGAGAATCAACTTCCCATCGTCCGTGATTTTGGGTATACACCCTTACACCCCGATAATTCCAAAAATTGAAACCTACGCCGTCGGCCAATGGTACCTCATCACACAAAAATTCCATAAGCGTCGCCCCGACCCCCGGTAATCCTGAAGATACATCCCACACCGTCTGTGATCACACCCCGGTAATTCTTGAGAATATCTACCACTGTCCGGTTATACGAGGCTCCCCTACCCATGTTTGCTCTTATTTTATCACAACTCCACCTAGTGTATGTCCTTAGGTTTATTATTACTAGTAATTTACACGTGCGATGCACGTTTTAATAATTTTTTAAAATTAAAAATTAAAACTCTGACGTACGGAGGACTCGAATCTGAAACCTCATTTATATTAATTATATACCTGTGTTGCACATGTTGGTAGATTTACAAATGACATTAAGGCCTTCTCCCATTATAATATTAGAGATTAGAGATTAGAGATTAGAGATTAGAGATAAAAAAAATAAAAACTCTGAGGTATGGAGGACTCGAACCTGAAACCTCCTTCGTATTAATTATATACATGTGTTGCACATGTTGGTAGATTTACAAATGAATATTTACAAATGACACTAAGGCCTTCTCCCATTATAATAGTAGAGATTAGTTAAGTCACAATCCCCCTAGAGTTGGTGTATCCTGTCGGACTTAACTCAACTAAATCAACAAGAAGGCCCCACTGGCCAATATCCACAAAAGTCTCATCTGCCGGCATACCTGGGTCGCCTCAACCTCTAGAGTCTCATAACTCAAAATATCATCAACAATCTTTTTAGGGTCCACATCATAACCTTAAGCCTTAAATCAAAACCCAACTTGGATTAAATTATACAAAATACTCTATATTAATCAAATTCCTTTAAATCATCTGTTACTGCCAGAAAATTCTTTCATATATGGAAACATAACCAACTTACGAAAATTCTTCAACTCTTAAATATTACTTTCCATCCATCCATATAGTTCAATTAATTCTACTAAAAATTCCATAAATTCAAACAAAGCAAGCTTCTTAGACATGGGGATCTCGTCCCAAAAATCTGAAATTCTTTTGCCTAAAAATCAGAAATTAAATTCTCAAAAATTGAAGTCTTAGAACCAATAATCTATAACATTAAAATTTATTAATTTAAATTTTTTCACCCAACACTTATTTTCCTTTTTAATTTAAAACTTTAAAAGTCGACAGAAAAATTAAAAACAAAACAAAGCTTTTAAAAACAGAAAAAAAAGAACCAAAGCAAAAGTGTTAAACTGACAAAAGTCAAAAAAACAAAAAAAAACCAAACTGAGCTCACCCGGGTTCGAACTCGTGTGGCCCAGCGCCCAAGCCCAATGCTCAAAGCGCTATGGGTTAGCCAACTCCCCAAGTGCCTCTCACTTTCTTAATTAAGGCTAAAATAGTTTATGTTTTGAAACACTGCACAATCCTAGTTCTGTGCAAACCCAAAACCATATTACCCCCAAACCCTAACAAATTATCTTGGGTTACTGTTCACTCCATGAACAGTGAACCCGGAACCATATAACTCCAGTTCAACCGTACAACAGTTATTCAAACCCTAATGTTAAATCTTGAATTTTTAAAATTAAAAAGAACGAATAAACATGAAAAAATCTCAACTTTAAGATCAATCAAACATGAATTTAATAGTATACAATAAATTCTAATTATCTCCACAGATCCTCATCATCTACAAATTAAATTCATGATCATCAATCAATTTTATAGACCCCAAGTTAGATCTTTGTCAATTAAAAATTTGTATTTGTATGTTCACTAAAATTTCTAAGTCATAATATTAAAACCCAGTATTTAAGACACAATCCATCATCATACAACCATCAAAACTCTAGAATCTACAACATGAAATTAATTCTAATCAAAACAGTAAATTCTCTTATAAATATTGTAACTTTTTAATCAATCAAGCCATGAATTGTGTGTGTTCAATGGTGGTCTATAAATTTTCATAACAAATACCCATCAACTATTATAAACTCTATGATCATATAAGTATTTTTCGTAAATCAAAACATGTTCTTTTATGCATCACCAATCTCTAACACAAATAAATAATTTATACATGGTAATCACATCTTAATTAGGGTTCTTATTCATGAGGATATTGTTTTAACTATTTTTTTCCATTAAGATTTATCCTCTAATCGATCTACATCAAGTTTTATAATCATACAAGATATATCATATTTGATCAATCATCATCATATTATACAAGCATATAACAAATTAAGAGATGAGAAGTACCACCCACCTCAAAGGAGACCAATGAAGAACAATATTAATAAGAAGAAAAGCCTTCCACCTCCTTGCGAAAATCCAAGAATTCAAGCCTCCAACTCTAAGAAAATAGGGATAATAATATTAAAGAAAGTAATATATATATATATATATATATATATATATATATATATATATATATATATATATATATATATATATATATATATATATATATATATATATATTGTGTTCCAAACAGAGGGATGGCTGCTGTCTATTATAGGCCGGCTGAACATCTAGGGTTTATATGTCAAATTTGTGATTTAGCCCCCAACAATCCCAAAATTGCATAAATACATATTTATTTAATTAAGTCAATTAAAATCAACCAAATATGGAAAAAGTCTAATTTATAAGAGCCTTATACTGAATATCCGGCCCTAAAAGCATTCCATCAATTTTTTTGTTCAAATTTCACCTCAAAACGACTTTTTACAAAAAAACCCTTTTTCTTTTGAAAATCTACAAAAGTAGTTTCCTTTGTTCAGAAAAAATTCAAAAAATTTAGGATTATTATCTATTAATAAAGATTACATTTTCCAAATAAATTTTCTGACTTCTTATTTTTTCAGGAAGATTATTTTCAATAAAGTTTCCAATAATGTCAAAATTACGTATATATATATATATATATATATATATATATATATATATATATAAAATAAAACACAGAAAAGCTATCAAGTGGCTCACCTTTAATTGAAATCAAATCAACGGCTCGGATTCAACCTCCCAAAACATATTTTTCCTCCAAAAAATTTCCCCACCAAAACCTTTTTTCCCCCAAAACTAAAAAAACTCATTACTTTATTACTATCTCTTCCTTCTCTCTTTACTTTTTCATATTTCTCTCCCCCCCCCTTCCCTTTCCCTCGCATTCTCTCTCTATTTACTTAGAAATTCAGATTTTCAGATTTCAGGTTTGTAAATTTTTAGAATTTTTATGTTTTTTTTTATTGCTCATGTTACATTGAAAATAACAAATATCTCGTCAACAGTTAAATTTCATCATTTTCTACTCTCAAAGTTCTAAGAAGTTGGATTTTACATCCCCATTTATAATTATTTTTCAACATATACTAATGGATACATGGACTTTTATTTACAACTAATTATTGTCATACATTCAAAGTTGAGCTACAAAATTGTCGTTTTACTGTTTAAAAGACTTTTCGTTTCGAAGAAGTGCCGTAGGCACGTGTCCACGGGCAAATCTAGTACTCAAAAAAATTGAATCAAATCAAATAGAGGGATAAAATCTCTCCCCCAATCTCCCCACTACTAGACCGGCCTTCCAAAATAGCCCAAAAATATTTAAATTCAAATTTACTCTCAATCGACATTTTGCACAAAAATCCTTTTCTTTCAAGGTATTTACAAAAATAGTTTCTTTATTCAGAAAAATTTCAAAATTTAGAATATAATCAATTATAAATAGGAGAATTTATTCAGAATTTTAAAAGTGAAAATTTGCACATAAAAAATATTTGCACGTGCTTTGCACGTGTCAAAATGTCAATTTTATAAAATTCAAAATAACTAAATAAATTGATTAAAAATTATTTATTAATTCAAAATAAAATATTTAAAATTCTGGGGCATTACATTGATATTCTTGAGGACTATTGATGCTCATGGCTTCAGATACACAACTCGAGGCGGAGTTTTGAGAGTTTGGGATAGTCGTCGTAAGGTAATGAAGAGTAAGAGATGAATTGAGCAGGGTCAGCATAACCTCTAGCAAATTTGTGGGAGTAAGAAAACTTGGCCGAGTGTGTGGAAGCTCATTGTTGCTAAAGCATTATTTTGTAAGTCGTCACTAGAATTACCGAATCGAGACTACAATGTTCAAATATCATTGGAAGGTGGAGAGAGCATTGTTGTAGGTGGAGTTCGTTTGGATGGTGGCACCTGATTATATATACTGGGGTGTGCCCTTGAGAGTGGCATACAGCTGGAGAAAAATAGGTGGAGATTTGTTCAACTAGCAGATGAAGCTATAGAAACGTGTTGTTTACAAAGCAGAGATGAAAGATCTAGAAGAGTTTTAAATCACACAAGTATGAAATAATGTGTATGCAATTCAAGGTGGAGATTGTGGGTTTATATGTCTTGCATACACATGTTCGATGAAGAAGACGATGATGCGATGAGATGGATCGAAGCGAAAGACTGGATATAGAGAATGCAGTCAGCAGCAACAACATCAGTAGTTGCCGTCAACCGTCCAGAGTTGCGGTTGACCGCCCAACTGTACAGAGTTTTCTGCGAGGGGAACAATCGACCGCCCGCGGTGCTGATGGATTTTTAGGCTCGCGTCTATCTGATTCGTGAGAAGCACAACTTTGTCTTCAAGTCAGAATGTACGGCTCTCATTGTAGGGCTATCTCTTTTGTAGTAATCGAGTGGTTAGTGTATTAAGTGTATCAAAGTAGGGTTTCTCTAGATCTATATAATCAATTGTAACAGATCCTAGAACGAGAATCTATTTAGTGCCGAATAGAAGAAGAGAGTACTTCATCTGAGAGGGTGAGATATTTCTCTATTGTAAAGAGCAGCAAGTTCCTGTTAGGCTTAAGAGAGTGTCGTGGTGAGAATTGTAACATTCTTGTATCTTCTCTAGTTGAAATAGCTTCTCGGTTTTTTCTTCCCTTGATTAAGACAAAAATTCCAACCGAGACAGTTCTTGTGTGTTTTGTGTGATTGGTGTGATCTAATTTTGCTTGGTGGTTTGCATTGTATATATATATATATATATATATATATATATATATATATATATATATATATAGAAAGGATCAGTTGAGCACTCCTCTAGTGCTCACCGCGTGAACACTAGGCCTTCGGGCATTCATATCAGAAATCCGAACCGTTCACATTGATCTACACATCTAAATTAGTCTAAATATGTAAAATCAAATCATTTGAAATTCATTTGCCCATTCATTAAAGTGTTATAAAATTGTATGGTTGAAAATCATTTTTTTTAGTCACATGATGGATGGGCAAATGAATTTCAAATAATTTAATTTTACATATTTAGACTAATTTAGATGTGTAGATCAATGTGAACGGTTCAGATTTTCGATATGAACGCCCGAAGGCCTAGTGTTCACGCGGTGAGCACTAGAGGAGTGCTCAACCGATCCTATATATATATATAGACTAATTTAGATGTGTAGATCAATGTGAATGGTTCGGATTTTCGATATGAACGCCCGAAGACCTAGTGTTCACGCGGTGAGCACTAGAGGAGTGCTCAACCGATCCTATATATATATATATATATATGGGAAAAAGGGGTATGAGAAGTTGCTCATACCCCTTTATATATATATATATATATATATATATATATATATATATATATATATATGTATATATAATTTAATGTCCTCTATTACTCTATAGCCCAACTGCATATCCAGATAACTTTAATGTCCTCTATTACTCTATAGCCCAACTGCATATCCAGATAACTAGATTCCCGAACAAAATTACAACTTGTTCAATAACCTCTATTTAATGTCCTCTATTACTCTATAGCCCAACTGCATATCCAGATAACTAGATTCCCGAACAAAATTACAACTTGTTCAATAACCTCTAAACGCGCACAGAGAGAGAGAGAATGGCAAGCAGGAAAAATGGATTGACAACAACAAAAAGCCGGAAAAGGTAGACTAGTAAAGATGGAGAGTGATCTCAGCGATGGAAAGCAGGAAGGGGAGACAATATTGACCTTAAGAAAAAATTGCTATTTTTCCATCAGAGCATAAATGTTTCCTTAATTGGTTTTTATGTCAACCAAAGGATTAATCTATCAATATTATTTTCAACAATAACAATAAGAGCAAATATAATGTCTGCTAAAGAAATCGAAAGAGGTTGGATAATAGATAGATAACCATACTACATGAAGGGTCTAAATTAATTTCCCTGTTTCAAACCATTTATAAATAAGAATTAATATGCAATATTATCTTCTAGCTAGCACATATTCACAGCATTATATATCATATATGCTTATTTTGATGCACAGTTCATTCCCTCGTCTAACGCAAACAGATAGCTGCCTTTTCCATACTATTACTACCACAAAAGCCTATTGATCTCTCCCCTCTCTCTCTCTCTATTTATCTCTACTATTTTAATGGGAGAGTTAGGCTTGTAAATAAATAAATTCTAATTTTGTAACTGAGCAACCCCGTGCAATATACGTCCAAACTAAATCCCCTAAAGATACCCGTGTGATGCACGTGCAAACCCTACCAAAAAAAAAAACAACCACTTCATCTTCTCTATTGGAAAAAAAACCTAAATCCAAAACCTAAATCCTCGGTTCGGAAGAATAAGAGGGAGGAGAACTTGCAGAAGAAGCAGTGGGAGGGGATGAACGCTCAGGCATTTTCTCCGTCGATTGTGGGATCTGGCGTGGAAAAGTGGGTAAAAAAATCGAAAAGTTGCTAGATTTAGGGTTAGGGTTAGAAAATTCGAGTCTTTATTATTGATGTTTGTGTTTCGTGTAGTTGGAGAGTTTGCCGGCGATGGTGGTGGGGGTGTTTTCGGAGGATGGGAAGTTGCAGTTGGAGGCGACAACACATTTTAGGAAATTGCTTTCCATAGGTATTGGATTTGATTTACTTTAGTTTTAGATTAATTAGTACGATCAAATTTAAGTTTTGTGACCATTTGTTTGATTGGATGGATGATTATGTTGTGAGGTGAACATGTTAGGCCCAGTTTTTTTGGAATCGCTTTGTAAATTTTTTTAAGATACAATTATTATTATATCTCAAATGCCATTAATTTTCCTCTATTTGAAACTGATTTTAACTTGATTGCATTATTATTGAGTAAAGAGAACCTCATATAGGAGGTCAGGAGGCGATATCCTCATATTGAGTAGTTGTCCACACACGATGTGATCCATTGTAGACGATCGGCACCGTTCACATTGATTTACATGAAAACACACACACACACACACATATAGTTCCCTTCGGTTGCTCACTATTTTTAGTGATCACTCATGAAATAAAGACCCTATGAAAAATCCGAACCGCTCATATTGTTCTATATGCCTAAGATAGCCTAACAAAAAAAATCAAGTAATTTGAATTTCAAATCCAAAAATCAAGTAATCTCTGTTAGTTTTGAACTTTATTTGGACAATTGGATCATTGTGTGACTTCCTTCGACAAACTTTGATTCCTCTTAATAATTAACAATTAGATCTGTTATGTAGTATACTATTGAATCCATTTCAAAGATGCAGATTATTATCATACTTAGTTTATGGAAATTAGCAACATTCAAAAACATATGATTCTTTCTTTATTTTGATAAAATTTTCTGCTGATACTTTTCAAGTTCTTCTTTTCCCCTAATATTTTTCTTAGTTTTCAAAGTGTTAGTCTTCTTTTTGACAGAAAGGAAATGAGATAGTCACATTCTGTATTCGTTAGAAGAAAGTTGATGGTAGTTGGAAATTTAGTAGTTAAAATTGTATTCTTAATTTATCATATTTTTGACAGAAAGGAAATGAGATAGTCTTGCTGTAAAAAAGTAAAAAAGTAGTATACTAATTTTGATTTTTCTCTTTTATGTATTGTTGAAGTTTGATTCTATAATCATTCACACTGATTCTATTATTGAAGCCTGCTATTTTGACGGTTAAATGTTTTACTATTTCTTTTCTTATACGATTTATTAATTTAATGACTAAACTTTTTTATAGACGTGCATCACACGTGTATTATACTAGTATATATAAATTTAAATACTTGCTAATTAATTAATTCATTTATTCATTCATTCAATCATTCATTCATTCATGCTAGCTAGTAACTAGCTAATTAACAAACATTATCCAATACAACAGAACATGATGAAGGAGCTGCAAATCCTTTTGGCTCTCCAAAAGCTAAACACAGACCAAACCCTAATATCCCACATAAACCAAACATACATCACCACATACGTACGTACGCTCCTACAACACTAGACAGTACACCAACTCTAACTAACTGCCCATCTGAAACACCATTCTAGCTGCATGATCATTGTTGCACTACATGATATGTAATGTAGCATTCAATTTTTCCTTTATTTTTTTTTTGGTTCTAATTTCTATTAATATTCTGAGTACTCCACACTGTAAAATTCCTGCATCGATCTGTGCTAACTGCTTCATTCACCCCTGGATCGCCATAGTCGCTGAATCGATCAACCCCAGTGCCGGAGTGGCCAATCTCGGCTCATACCCCAACCCCCTCAGCCCTCCACCACCGCCACCAACAACATCACCTTCAAGAAACCGACAATGTGGGGCCCACCGCCACTCCTTGCTCCGATAATCAAACACCACCACATCCCTCGATCCCGTAATTGTAACCGCGATAAACTCCCCACTGCTCACACACTCAAACCCTCTCCCCCACTCCGCCTCCTCGAACTGCCTATAGAACTCCGGCGGCATCTTCTCCACCTCCACCCACTTCCCCTCCTCCTCCTCCTCCATCTCCCAAACCCTAACGCTCTTCGGCACGTGCAGCTTCCTCTTCTCCACCGCAGCAACCATCACCACCTTCACCCCCACCATCACCAAGCTCGGAGACCTCAAAAACCTCCGCATCGGCGCCTGAACTTTCCCCCACTCATTCACCCCCACATCATACACCATCACACTAAACGGCGCAGAACTCATGCAGTAGAATTTCCCACGTGCAAAAATCATCCTTCCGGGCTCCAAACTACACAACCTAGGTAATGGACTGATAGTAGCCCAAGGGGAGAAGAACCCGGTATCGCCGTCAACAATTAGGGTTTCAGAAGTCAAGTTCTTGACAGCAAATGGGGAGATCATGTCATCGCCTGCGAGAACTATCGTTAGCGAAGAATGGGAGACGGAGAGGCCGACAGAAGGTAAGAGACGAGGGTTAGGAGAAGGGGGGAGCTGGGTGGCGAGTCTGGAGAGAGGGTTGAAGAGGATTAGGGTTTTGGTGCCCGGGGAATCGGAGACGAAGAGGAGGAGGCCATCGGAGGAGGCAGAAGGGGAGAAGGAAGGGGGGATGAAGAGAGGGAGAGGGAGTTTGTGCCAAGAAGAGGAGGGAGGGGAGAAAAGGAGGAGGGAGGAAGGGAGGGAAGAAGGAGAGGAGAAGAGGAAGGAGGGGTGGAGAGGGGAAGGGAGGAGGAGGTGGAGGTGGAGGAAGGAGTCGGAGAAGAGGAGGGAGTAGAAGCGTTTGGAGAGGGAGAGGGAGCGGAAGAAGGAAGGGGGAGGGAGGAAGGCGAGGATGCGGTCGAGGAGGGGGAGCGGGAGGTTGCGCCAAATGCGGGTGTCGAGGGTGATGGTTGTGGTTGGTGGTGGAGGGGGGGAGGAGGAGGTGGAGGCGATGGAGGAGAGGGGATTGGAGGAGGTGGTGGTGGTGGTGGTGGTGTTCATGGTAGAGAAAGTTGGTAAGGTGTATTAGAAGGAGATTGGGGATGTAGGGTTATTTATAAGGAGGAGATCTCTAGATGAGTTCTTATTTGAATTATTAGTGTAAGTCCCCTAGTCATCGAGGTTAAACACTAGCTAATTTTATGTACATAATCTAATCATTTATTAATATATTTTTTTGCAGTTGTCACAGAAGATGATGACTGATGGTTGGTTGATGCAAACGTTCTCTAGTACTTTTGGTGATTTAAATTAACTTTCATTAGTAATTGATGGACGGTTGGATCAAACTCTAGACCATTAAGTAGTGGAGAGATGTGAGATTGTGAGAGGTTCATGTCCATGAATGAAGTAATGTCATACATTAAAGCATCCACATTCGTTTTCTATCGCAATTGCTATATATATGGTATTTACAAATAGCTTCCCACGCTGTTAAAGTCTAAAAATAGAAATGAAGGAAGAGGATCTTCCATTTTTTTTTTGTATTCAGTTAAAAAAATAAAAACAAAAAAAAAAAAGTCAAACAACATACCAAATGGATGATGTTCATCCATCTTTTTTTTAAAAAATTTAATTAAATAATAAAAAAATCAAAAAAATCACACCAAACGGATGAACATCATCCGTCTGGATGTTTTTTGGTGTTTTTTTTATAATTTTTTTTTAGAAAATCAAAAACACACACCAGACGGAACAACTTCATCCGTTTGGCGTATTTTCAGTGATTTTAAATATAAAAAAATTTGTTTTCGATGAAAGACGGAGGATCTTCATCTGTCTTTCATTTCTTTTTTAACTAGACGGTATATCTTTATTTGTCCCTTCGTCAAACGAATGAACATCATCCGTCTTCTATATTTAGCAATCAGCTAAAGGCACTACTAAGTTTAGCAAGCTATTGTTCATCTCTATCCTAAATTATAGGTTTTTAGCAAACGACTGTAAGGCATATTACTAAATCGATTTCCATTTTTTGAGTTTTTAAAAAACGACAGTGGATGCTCTTAGACCATCCACATTGGTTTGCTAAATTTCCATATTATTCATAAAATAGAAAATGCGTCTTTGCAATCGTTTGCTATTTATTCATATGTTAGCAAATTCACTACAGTAAATCGCTATATTTGATAATAGATATGCACATTATAGCAGACGGAACATGAAGATCTGTCACAAATAAAAAATTAAATTTTTTTTATATCAGACGGATCTTCAAGTTCCGTTCCAAATAAATAATTTCTTTTTATCAGACGGAAGATCTGTCCCAAATATAAAAATATATTTTTTTACTTTTTTACCTTGGACAAAACTTCACCATCCGTCCATAAAATATTAAATATACTTAAATAATTAATTATACTTAGGCTTAGTTAACTTCAACATCCATGTATATGATTAATTATACTTAGGGGTAATTAAGTGGCACTGAATATGGCTAAAAGTGACAGCTCCCCCTATGGAAGTTCCGTCCCATGGGTTAAACATATATTTTATTTTCGCCTTCGACGGAGCTTCAAGTTCCGTCTGAGCTTTAAAATTAATAAAATATTCAATTTATTTCTTAAAAATACGTGGTTTTTTTCGCAAGACGGAACTTACAGTTCTGTCTGATCATATTATTTTTTATTGCTATATTATTGTTAGAATTAGAGATAGAAAAATATTCTTTATTGATTAATTCAACTGAGTACAATATGTCTCCTATATAAAGGAGAGAAGAGACACTACAAACCGTACATGCTATAGCGGCGTTTTTTTGCGCCGTTATAGCTCATAACGGCGCTTTTGAAATCGCTGCTAAAAGCACCGTTGGAACGTGCGTCGTTATAACCATATAGGCTATTGCGGCGCGTTTGGACGCCGCCGCTATAGGGTGGACACCTATAACGGCGGGGCCAAACCGCCGTTATAGGGGTGTTACGTTTTTTTTAATGCATTAGCTATAGCGGCGTTTTTCCCAAAGCGCCGATACTGCACCTATCTATAGTGGCGCTTTTTTCAAGCGCCGGTACTGCACCCCGATTAAAGAATTAGCATTGTTATCCTACTGCAGCCCTGGTTCGGCGCCGCGATAGAGGTGCCCAGAAACTGGAGTATCTATTGCGACATTTCGTGGTAAACACCGCGATAGGGTTTTTTATTTTTTTAATTTTTTTTATATATATTTTATTTTAAAATTTCAAATGAAAAATCCAATAATTAATCGCATATTACAAATACATTTAATCATATTAAACTTAAATGCAAATCAGGTAAATCAATAATATCATAATCAAGAATCAAAATTCACACATCACAAAAAACAACTCAATAGAAAACAAAATATGTAACACATAGTTGTCATACAACGAGTATCAAATGTATATGTTGTACAACACTTAGTTATTACAAAACATAGATATAATTCTTACAAAACATTTTAATAGAAGTCCAAATTCAACAAATTACAGCAGGGGAGTTTCCTCGTGTGGCCCGCTGTTGCTTCCAATTCCATCGTTATTTTGCTCTAGTGTATGTGCGTAACTGGAAACCGATGGAATACGCTGGTCCTGTAGAAAAAACATAAATATTTCAGTAAAGTAATGGATATGAGAGGCAACACATACACATACACATACACATATACATAGAAATAAATAACTGTATAAATGATAACTGTACATAGGAAGCATCAAATGAGGGTGGCTCAATTTGAACATGTTAAAGATATTTTCCTAATTTTTCAATGAGATTATGATTATCATACTCAGTCTGCTAATTCTACTTGCCTTAACCCTAATTCGATGTAGGTTGGTTAATCTGCATCAATCTAGTGCAAGAGGAAAATGGAGCCCCTTTTCCAAAGAAACATTCCGAAGTTGGATTAATGGTCCTTACCTATGCTTTAAGCTAAACCAGATAACACAATAGAAGAAGCACCATACAGAACTGCATTTCTGCCAGCACTAATCATAACTTTTGCGATATCTTTCTTTCGGAATGTTCTTCCTTTTCTTTATTCCCATTTTTCTGCAATATGATTTTATCTTAATGAATATTAATTATCATTCCATCAAGAAGGCCGTTTGCGAACCATATTGATGTGTAAGCAGTAAAAGCTAAACTACTTAAAACTAAAAGTCATAATCAGGGCCGGCCCGGAGATGCGGGTTGCCCTAGCCAAGCTCATATTTTGTTGCCCCTTAGTAATTTTTTTAATAAAACAACGAAAGGTAAAAGTAAAAGCAAATAAAATAAATTTTCGCAAAGCCATGGAAAACACCAAATGTATACTAAGCCATGGAAAGCAATTTATGCAAAAATATTTCATAATTTAAAATAAAAATCAATCTAGGAACTGAAAATTTTGTAATCTCCAAAGCTATAGAACATTTAGCAAACTAAGATTTACCTATGTGAAAAGACCTTGGGCATAGATCACAGAAACTATCATCTTTTCTCTTATTTCTATTTCTCTTATACATTATACTATAATGGAGGGGAATTACAATATAGTAATTTTGGATTACCTTACTCTCTTGTATATGGTTCTTAGCCAAGAAATTTAACACTAAATAAAAGAAAGGGATGTGATTTAAACAGTGCAACAATTGGCATCTTTTTTCTTTGGAGTTGTGCTCAATTACCAATCTTTGATAATGATGATGATCGACAATAAATGATGATGAAATTACCTTACCTTAAACTTTGTTGCAACACATAGCTTCTGCGAATCTACTCCACTGGATCTATACAGACTATTTGCTGCATTCAGACAGCCCTTAGTAATTGAACTTCCATCAAGCAAAAATTACCACCTTGACAATTTTTCATTTCTTAGTTACAAGAGGAGACTGAGACCATACATGGTCAATGACAACTATAGAAAATAGAAATTTATAAACATGAAAAAGGAAACAGATAGACTGAAAAAAGATAATGGAGAACGTTAGTGAAACCAGTTATATACAAATGAAGCAAGAATTTTAGCTGCTGTCATTTACATGACAATGAGTAGTAAAAACTAAAAATGAGATATTAGAGATGAGAAAGGTTCAATGTTTCAAGCATGCCAGTATCAAATCATGGTCTCGACATGCCTGTGAAAGTTTCTGATCAAATCATCATTTGAACATGAATGCAAAGTTTGTGGCGACTAGTTAAAATGATGCTATTAATTCTACCAAAACCCAATGGGCCCTCCTTTCTCAAAATAGTGCTACAAATCTAGCATATATCATTCTCCAATACAATAATTTTAAATAAAACAAATTGTGAAAGTCAACTATTATACAAATTAAGGGGTTATAAACTCCAGTTTCCAAGTGCAAGCTTCATTTACTAAGTCACTCAATTGACAAAAAAAGGCTTGTAAAAATGAGTATCTCAAAGCCTAAAGGATAAGTTCCTGCTATGGAACTTAATAGTATATGACAAACCATTGAGATTGACACTCCAATTTACAGCTGGACTATACTACTTGGGATCTTGTCTGAATAAAATGTAGCATCATAAGCAATTAGGTAAAAAGGAAAATAATATCCTCCACTAATCTTTTATAATGCAAACAATAATAGGTTCATGATGGCTTCTAAGAATCTAACTCTTGCCAGAAAACTGGAAAAATATCTACACCTAAACCAGTTTATAGCTAATCCTCTGTCGTTACAAACTAATGAACTATACCAATTAAGAAAGCCTAGTCCTCTCCCATTCCAATGTGATCAATCCAGAATCATTTAGTGGAATCAACAAGGAATCAAATTGTTGACAATACTGAAGGGGGATATATCCTGTATACTTTAATCCACAAAAAGTGAAGGTGTGTTAAAAAATTTGGAGGAATGATATGTAAACTCTACATAGAAAACCATAACTCGGCTAAGCATTTAGCAAAAGGGCACTGTTCAAGTTTATGAAATTTTTCAACAGATAGCTTACCAGCTAGTACTACTAACAACAAGTGCAAGCCTGTTTGGCTTTAAACAAATCTCATTGTCTATTTGTTCAGTAAACAGTGTGTGGCTTGGAGGACCAGTAACAGCACTATCTTCGCCTGCAGGTCCTGCAAAAGGAAGGAAATAAAAGGGCACTGAACAATTAATCTTGCTTTAAAATCTATGTTTATGTCAGCTACTGGTTTTATTTAGAAACCATTAACAATATAGATTTCTAGTAGAATTACCTGTACTAGCAAAATCGCGAATATCATTTTGGTGACATATATCATTCTCTAGCCTGCAAAACAACTATAGCATGTTTCAAGGTCATATTGATCAATATATGAACTGCAAAATGTAAAAATATAACAAAATATAGGGATGCTTCACCTCATGCTTCTCCTCTAATGAAGCAGAATGGAAAAAATCAGGAGGCTGATCATAAAGAACTACTGCACTGGTAATATTTGGAAGGAAGAAAACAGTTGAAAGAGAAAAAGAAAAAAAAAACATAAATCCATAGGGATAAACAATGGAAATGGGCTAATTTAATTAGGTTATTTAGATCTCTTACTTAATTCCCCAGTTCTGAGCAAGTTCATGCTGCATTGCCTTTGTAACACACAAGGCACTAGTAGCCATCCTCCCAAAAAAATTCTCAAACCTACAACATGTTGTGCGGAATACAAATCAAACCAACAATCAAACCAACGCGGAAACAAAGAGAGAACCAGCGAAAGAAAAACAGAAAAACAAGCAACACAAGAACACAAGATTTACGTGGTTCGGCAAAACGATGCCTACATCCACAAGGGGCGGTTGGGGTTTCTTTACTATGATCTCCAATGGGCAAACAAAGCCTTTACAAGAGATGACGGCTTCAAAATCCGAATAAGGTGTTACAATTTACAAAACCCTAACGGGTGTATTTATAGGGAAACTATTGGGCCTTTCGAATTGGGCCGAATCTGGATCCAAAACCCGCCGACAGTCGACTGGTCTTCATACCAGTCGACTGATTCCTCCGGGACGGTCGACTGACTCCCACATACAGTCGACTGCTGCTACTGTATTCTCAGTCTTCGAAAACTCCTCTCTGGACAGTCGACTGCTCCTCCATCCAGTCGACTGAAGCTCTGAAACTTTCGAACACTGCAGATACCAAATACCAGAATCGAGCCATTATCCTATAATCTCCACCTTGGCGAGATCTTCCAAGTCAAGTATCCAACAATCTCCACCTTGGTGAAATCTTCCAAGTAGCCCAAGCAATCTCCACAAATACTTCAAAACAACTGCTCATCACCAAATGCAACAAACGAACCCAAACTCCACCTTAGTATGATATCACATACTAAACAAACCAATAGCAAAGTACTATCCCAACTGCCCATGCCAAATTATCAAACATGCAAAATATTAGCCAGGTTCATGCAATGCTTGAACTTGGCTGCCCCAACAACTTTGGTCAACATATCAGCAGGATTATCAGCTGTTCCAATCTTCACCAAATGAATATCACCATCCTTTATCAAATCACGCACAAAATGATAACGAACATCAATATGTTTGGTCCTCGAATGATGAACTTGGTTCTTCGCTAAATGAATAGCACTCTGACTGTCACAGTGTACCTCCACCTTCTCCCGATAAATTCCCAAGCTCTTCAAAAGTCCATGTATCCAAATGGCTTCCTTCATGGCCTCAGCAACCGCCATGTATTCAGCCTCAGTAGTAGACAACGCTACAGTGGACTGCAAATTTGACCTCCAACTTATAGGTGCTCTAGCCATAGTAAACAAATAGCCTGTAGTAGACCGCCTCTTATCTAGATCACCTGCATAGTCAGAATCAACATACCCAACCAATAACCTGCTAATATTGTCATCCCTTTCAAATTTCAAACCCACATCTGTGGTGCCACTTATGTACCTCAAAATCCATTTAGCTGCTTGCCAATGCTCTTTGTCTGGATCATGCATATATCGACTAAACATACTCACCGCCTGAGAGATGTCTGGTCGAGTACAAACCATGGCATACATCAAACTGCCAACCACACTAGTGTAAGGTACATTCGCCATATACTGTCTCTCTTCATCTGTACTTGGAGACTGAGAAGCACTAATTCTGAAATGACTGGCTAAGGGTGTGCTAACTGGTTTAGTTTTCTCATCTATACCGAACCGTTTCAGCACCTTCAAAAGATATTGCTTCTGTGTCAAACTCACTACGCCCTTTGCTCTGTCTCTAGCTATCTCCATCCCAAGTATCTTCTTGGCTTCACCAAGATCCTTCATCTCGAATTCAGAACTCAACTGATTCTTCAAATTTTGAATCTCCTTAGCATTTTTAGAGGCAATCAACATGTCATCCACATATAATAACAGATATATGAAAGAACCATCCTGCAATTTCCTGAAGTAGACACAATGATCAAACTCACTTCTGGAATATCTCTGCACCTTCATAAATTGGTCAAACCTCAAATACCACTGCCTTGGAGATTGCTTCAACCCATAGAGAGACTTCTTCAACCTGCAAACACAACTTTCCTTCCCAGCAATTTTGAACCCATCTGGCTGCGACATATAAATTTCTTCATCTAGATCCCCATGTAAGAACGCAGTCTTCACATCCATCTGTGTCAATTCAAGATCAAACTGTGCTACCAATGCCAACAAAATCCGAATAGAAGGATGCTTCACCACCGGAGAGAACACTTCATTGTAGTCAATTCCTTCCTTTTGAGCATACCCCTTTGCTACTAGTCTAGCCTTGAACCGAACACTGCCTTTTGGACCTTCTTTCTTCGTATACACCCACTTGCAACCAATTGCTTTCTTCCCCTTTGGTAGTTGCACTAGATCCCAAGTCTTATTCTTATGAAGAGAGTTCATCTCTTCATCCATAGCAACTTTCCAATCTGCATTTTCTGAACTTCTAGTGGCTTCTTTGAAGTTGGAGGGAACTTCATCATCCACAATGGGAAGAGCAAATGCAACTGTATCTGTAAAACGAGACGGTCGTTTGATATCTCTTCTTTGCCTTCTTACTGCAATTGATTCTTCCTGCTAGATAGGAACTTCTTCATCATTCTCAGTATCAACCACATCATCTTCATCTTGGACAGGAACAGGATTTTCAACTGACAACTTTTCTAACTCCACCTGTTGGAGAACTCTCCTACCAGTCGACTGGTTATTGCCAACAGTCGACTGTCCCGAGCTCCCACTCTTCTGCTGTTCTAGACCACCAGTCGACTGCTCCTGTACACCAGTCGACTGTCCCGAGATTCTGCTACTCACCTGTTGGAGAACTGTCCCACTCTTCTGCTGCTCACCAGTCGACTGTCCTATACCACCAGTCGACTGTCCCGAGCTAATCATGCTGGTCTCATCAAAAGTCACATCTCTGCTGATTACTAACTTCTTTTGTTCTGGACACCACAACCTGTAACCTTTGACACCAATACTAAAACCAACAAATATAGCCTTTTTGGCTCTTGCATCAAGTTTAGTTTCAGTTACATGAAAATAAGCAGGACAACCAAATATATGCAAAAAACTATAATCAAATGCAGGTTTACCACTCCATACCTCAATAGGCGTTTTGCCTTCAAGTGCTGCTGATGGTAAACGGTTGACAATGTGGCTTGCATATATAACAGCTTCTGCCCAAAATGTCTTCTTCAATCCAGACTGTGCTAACATACATCTCACCTTCTCAAGTAAGGTTCTGTTCATCCTTTCTGCAACCCCATTTTGCTGTGGAGTCTTCCTAACTGTGAAGTGCCTCTGGATCCCTTCATCTTCACACAACTTCAGAAACGGATCGTTCTTGTATTCCCCTCCATTATCTGACCTCAGAACCTTAATCTTCCTACCAGTCTGATTTTCAACTTTCTTCTTCCAACTTGTGAACAATGTCAAAACTTCATCTTTGTGCTTCATGGTATATACCCAAACTCGTCTGGAGTAATCATCAACAAAAGTAACAAACCAGTGTCTTCCACTCATAGAAGGTGTCTGAGTAGGGCCCCAAACATCTGTGTGCACATAATCGAGGATACCCTTTGTCTGATGTACAACTGTACCAAATTTCACCCTAGTTTGCTTACCCAAAACACAATGTTCACAAAATTCCAACTTGCACCCTTTAGCATCTTTAAGCAACCCTTGCTTCACAAGCCCCTGCAAGGCCTTTTCTCCTGCATGCCCGAGTCGCATATGCCACAACCTGGTAGAGTCGGGAACAACCTGTTTAGGCTTCTCAGTTACACTGGCAGCCTGACCCAAATATGTTTTTCCCTGCAAGAAAAACAAGTTCCTCTTTCTTTGCCCTTTCATCACCACGAGTGATCCGCTAGTCACCTTCAGAATGCCACCTTCACTAGCAAATTTCAATCCACTGGCCTCCAAAGCACCTAGTGAAATCAGATTCTTTTTCAAATCTGGAACATACCATACATCTGAAAGCTCCCTAATAAGACCATCGTGCATTAGCAATTCAATCTTCCCGATTCCTACCTTCTTACAAGGTGCATCATTTCCCATCAAAACTACACCACCATCCATATACTCCAAAGAAGTAAACCACTCCTTTTTCCAAGACATATGATAGGAGGCTGCTGTATCAAGAAACCATACTTCTTGATAAAGTGAGGGACTAGAAGCCAGTGCAAAAGAAAAATCCTCGCCACTTTCTAAATTATCAACAGTCACATTTGCAGTCGAATTTCCCTTATTTCGTAGCTTTGGACAATCCTTTTTCCAATGCCCCCTTTCATGACAGAAAGCACATTCATCTTTGGCCGGTATTTTCCTGTCCTTCAAAACTCCTCTCGATTTGGAACGAGATTTGTTTCCCTTTTTCCCAGATTTGGACTCAGATCTGGTCTCAGTCCTGCCCCTTACAATTAAAGCTTCAGAAGTTTCTCTATCAACCATTTTATCCCTTCTCCTAGTTTCATTATTCAACAAAGCATTTGCAACATCTTCATATTTCACAGTATCTTTTCCATATAATAAAGTAGTTGCTAAATGATCATAACTTTCAGGTAATGAATTCAACAGAATTAGGGCTTTATCTTCATCCTTAATTTGCTCATCCAAATTTAACAAATCAGCCAATAATTTATTAAATGATTCAACATGAGCATTCATAGACATACCTTCCGTATAGGTGAAGCGAAAAAGTCTCTTCTTCAAATACAGCCGATTCTCCAAACTTTTCCTCATGTATTTGTCTTCGAGCTTCTTCCACAACACCGCAGCAATGGTATCCCTCATCAAATCATACTTCTGAGCCTTCTCAATAAAGAGCCGAATAGTCCCACACGCAACTCGATTCAACTTCTTCCAATCTGCTTCGGACATATCCTTAGGTTTTTCTTTCTCCAAAGCAACATCTTGTTCTTGTTGAACAAGAACATCCAACACCTCACATTGTCACATCCCGAAATTGTTTGTCCCATCAAATTTTTCAACTTCAAATTTTGCGTTGTGAATCGTTGTTCTTGACGAACTTGATCCCACAACATCCTTGGTTGCATCTGCATCACCCGCCATCTCCCTCTAGGTCGAACCAACTGCTCTGATACCACTTGTTGTGCGGAATACAAATCAAACCAACAATCAAACCAACGCGGAAACAAAGAGAGAACCAGCGAGAGAAAAACAGAAAAACAAGCAACACAAGAACACAAGATTTACGTGGTTCGGCAAAACGATGCCTACATCCACAAGGGGCGGTTGGGGTTTCTTTACTATGATCTCCAATGGGCAAACAAAGCCTTTACAAGAGATGACGGCTTCAAAATCCGAATAAGGTGTTACAATTTACAAAACCCTAACGGGTGTATTTATAGGGAAACTATTGGGCCTTTCGAATTGGGCCGAATCTGGATCCAAAACCCGCCGACAGTCGACTGGTCTTCATACCAGTCGACTGATTCCTCCGGGACGGTCGACTGACTCCCACATACAGTCGACTGCTGCTGCTGTATTCTCAGTCTTCGAAAACTCCTCTCTGGACAGTCGATTGCTCCTCCATCCAGTCGACTGAAGCTCTGAAACTTTCGAACACTGCAGATACCAAATACCAGAATCGAGCCATTATCCTACACAACATACATAACAAAACTTATTAATTCAATGCCATAACTGGAGACTTACAAAGCCATACCTGTTTGCACCCTCAGTCCGCAAAGTATGGACGCAAAAAGAGCATGCATCATCAGCAGCAGCATTCAGATCATCACCATTATGTGTGACGACTATGATGGGATCCACTGTCAAAGCTCGCAAAATGGCTGACAACTTGAGAAGTCTTCTCCTTCAGATCAATTAGTTGAAAATGAAACAGAGCCAGAGCTGAAAAACCAATCTTGTAAGTTATTATTCAAGAAACTGTAGCCATTTGTTTGCACAGGAATGCAACTTCCTTCACCATCTTCACAAATGATACCAAATCACAAATTACAGGTTGTCTCTTTAATTTGATGTTCAGGCGCAAAGTTGAGAACATAATGATGATACTACATATATACAATATGATCCATAAAGCCTGGAACAGTTCGGTAGTCATATGCAGCAGATACTGTATACAGGCACTAAAGGGGCAGCATCTATTATGAAGTCGGACTCACTTATATCTATAAATGCATGAGATTCTTCGAAACAAAAAGGAACAAAAGAATTACACCAAGAGGAGACCCCATTAACAATAATAGTCCATGCTTGTGATAAAACATGAATATATTTAAATATGCTGGCAGTTGGAAGCAAAGAAAAAAATTCCCCTGATTTTTTGATTTTGATGACTAAACATCTTTTCTAAAAAACTATCAGATTCCACAGCATTACCCTGGATAAATATACGTACTTTCTCGAAAAGATTCAGACAATCCTGGTTGTCTTCAAAATCAACTTTGTTCCAGTCTATGCCGTCATTAAGATATTCCTAGAATAAGAAATCATAACAGTGTCACAATATTAGATATAGATGACATAAATGATCAATCATAAATACCCGAAAGTTACCTCTTGTTCCAACTTAAATAAATGGCGATTAAAATTTTTCTACAACCTTTCATTAGCATAATTTATGCAGAACTGCTCGAAACTATTTTTCTGCAAAAGTGAATAAACAATCATTTTTTTTTGTAAACAATCATACCATTATGATGATTACAAAATCATTGCTTGTAAACAATCAAAAAGGTTCTTGCTGGAGCTCTGATATGGTTGATGCTTCAGGTTCGATGACCATGCTTGTCGTGCATCTTGATTTTCAAATTTAAATTTCTAAATAAATGTGCGATGTTTACATATACAGATTAATCCTTTTTTCATGCTCATTGTGAATGTTTCTTATTTTACAAAATGAATATTTCTATCAGATAGAAGGTACTACAAATATACCATTTTAACATCCTTATATAACCCATTTATAAGCAATAGTGTCAAGGATTTTGGAAGCAGGGAATTATATAAGCAATAGTGTCAAGGATGGATGCAGCTGATGAAATGCCACTCTCGTCCGTGAAGCAGCTTCTTCATAGTCCGTTAATGAGAAATAGCGAAATAAGAGTTTTCATGCAGTTATTTGTAACCTGGTCTACCCATTTAGTAGTAGTCTGTCTGTTTTCATTGAAGGATTTTTATATACCCATCCTGTATGTGCACTAGAGCAAAATTCTATTAAATTCCTTCCTAAAATTGACTTTGAAATTCTTTTTTTTCTCCTTTGATGCAAGAATCCCATTGAAGACCAGCAGTAGACTAATAGTAACAAACGAAGGAAAGAAAAACGGCTAGTCGTAGTAGTCTACTACGCACGCAAACATGTAAAATTCCAAAACTGAAGAACCACCTTCTCTAGTACTTTCAACTACCCATCAAGATACTATCTTAGAAATGAAGAGGAAATGAAGACACAAATTTCAATGCACCCAGAACGATCACCAAAACCCATTCTACTTGCCTAACACCTAGATTACCCTCAAAATGAATGATAATTTATACAGACAAATATATAATCCAGCCTTTTCAGGAGTCTTTCAAAATTGCCTCCAGCTTGCATAGGCGGTATGCAATCATGATATACTTTGCGGTCTTACTTTCAGTCTCTGGACAACATCCTGAATCTCACCATTACAATGAATGATTATCAGAGACCATAAATGGTCACTCCTAGGTATTTCTCGATCACCTATATAAATAAACCTCATTACTTCTCATGCCAAAATTACATCTAGTTATATCATCTTCCATCTCCTTAATGATCCTACATCATATAGATTGTAACATTTCTCTCCATCTTCTAATTTGGAAAATATTTTGAGCTTTAGTATGAAAAACTAATTCAATGAACTACAACATAACATGCATCTTGCAAACTATATTCTCAATATGACTAGTGATTAAATCAATAAAGAACAGCATATGCAAAGTGTTAAGACTTGGTGTCAACTCTTGATGTAAGGATATGATGATAGGTAATCGCCCTATCTTCGAGCAATTATTATCACAGCCACACTATTTACTACTTTAGCATATAATTCAAAATATAGGCAAAATTTGTGTCCTATAATAGTGATAAGTAAATAGAATCAAGTATTAAGCAATTATTTGTGTCCTTTAATAGAATCAAGTAAATAGAATCAAGTAAATAACCATTAAATCAGGATATAAGCAATTGGATTTGAGTGAAATTGAATAAAGTATTAAGTGCTCATAGCAGATCAAATTTCTCTTTAAAGCTCACAACTTTGAAACGATCTCCACAACCCATCTGAGGTTTTTTTTGGAAGACAGCACCCAAAATAGGGTTCAAAATATTACATTTCTACTTCACAAAGACAAAAAATCAAACACATGAGATGCAAATTGGGTTATTAAAGTTTGTTCAAATTTTAATCATTAAATCAGGATCAAAGCAATAGGGTTTGAATGAAATTGAAGCAATAATTAAATGCAACAGCTAATAAATTGAAAACCCATGTTGAAATTATTAGGGGATTAAAAATCTCACCAAATGCAACGGCAAGGGCGGCGGAGACGGTGGTGCGGCGCGAGGGAGGTGCGGCGCGAAGGGTGGTGCGGCGCGAAGGAGATGCGACGACGGTGGTGCGGCACGAGGGAGGTGCGGCGCGAAGGGTGGTGCGGCACGAAGGAGGAGTGGTGACAGTGGTGCGGCGCGAGGGTTGTGCGGCTCGAAGGAGGGGCGGCAACGGTGGTGCGGCGGTGAGTGGTGAGGGGAGAGAGAAACGTGAATTGGGTTTAGAGTAATAGCGGGATTAGGTGAGGAGAGAGCGGAAGGGTTTAAGGGAACAGCGCTAGCGGGATTAGGTTAAAATTTTTGGGGAAATAAAATTGGGAGCGGGTATAGAGCGCATGAAACAAAATAAGATAATTTACCATATCTATCACAGCGCGTATACATACCCACCGCGATAGGGTAGGCTAAATTTCAGCACGGCATTTACCCTACTCTATAACGGCGCTTATTCACACCCGCCGCGATAGGTGCTAGATGTATAATGGTGTTTTAGTCAAACGCAGGGATAGAGAGTGGGTTTTTTATAAAATAAAATTCTTCTATATCTATAGCGGCACGTTGGTGAAACGCCGGGATAGATATGCCGCTAAAGGCCTAGCAGTTTGTAGTGAGAATACTAAACCAATACATTATTCAATGTGGGACTAAACTAATCTATCATCTAACACCCCCTCTCAAACTCAAGTTGGTTCAAGCAACAAGAGTTTGGAATACTGACGATGTTGATATGGAAGAAACGACAAACTGTGATACAGAAACGACACTTGATGTCGCATGTGATGGAAACTGAGAAGTAGATTGTTGCGGAAGAAAGTAATGGTGGCGCACTGTTGAGATCTCACTCCGAATAGTGGTGGGATCTCCATATCCCGATTTGTGATGGGATCTCACCCCTGAACTGAGAAATAGACTAATAGGATCTCACCCCTGACTTGAGACATAGTCGATGATGGGATCTCACCCCTAACTTGAGACATAGTCGATGATGGATATTATCCCTGAAATGAGAACTGGATGCTGATAACACCCCCTCTCAAACTTACGATCGATCAACCGGAGTAAATTGACGATTTGAATGTAGAAGCAAAAGTTTTTTTTTTCAAAGAAGATCCCTTACTAACAATCACTTGAAAGAAAAGAAAAGAAAAAAGTATCACGGACAGATACTATTACACAAGGACATGATTGATGGTGTCAACCATTGGACCCCTCATCATTTCCATAAGGAAAAAGGATGGAGGCGAGGAAAAGTAAAGAAAATCAAAAAAAAATATGGGAGAAGAAGATCAGGAGTGGAGAAAAATCGGATCAGGATGAAGAAGATCTAAAGAGATCTGAAGTGATTTGAAGAGATGAGGAAGAAGGAGAGAGCTCCAGAAGTAGGAGGAGAAGAGATCTGGCAGGGAGTCTGGTAGGACCCAGATCGGGAACATGGAGCATCGGCCATGGCCGAGAAGAAAGAACCAGACTGTTCTTGATTTTGATTTTGGGGGATGAAGAATCCGACGATGAAGAATCTGGAGATGAAGAATCTGGCGAAGAGTTGGAAAAGATGGATCGATCGCATCATGTGGTCAGCGATTGCAACTTTCGGATCTTGATTTTGGGGGGTCATCGGAAACACAGGGACTGGTTCATCTTTAACAACCAATTGGGGGTTTGGGATTGCGGCCATGGATGAAGAATCCGGAGATGAAGAATCTGGCGAAGAGGAGGAAAAGATGGATCGATCGCATCATGTGGTCAGCGATTGCAATTTTCGGATCTTGATTTTGGGGGATTTTGGGGATTTTAGGGTTTGTAAATTTTTGGTAGATTTGGAGGATTTGATTGGGAGAGGAAGAGGGATGACGGCTAGGGTTTTGGTATTTGATCGGGAGCGGAAGAGAGATGTTTGGTGGTGGAGTGATTCCGATAAAGACGAGAATCACTCCACCTCAATAACGAGGATCAAATTAGTATAGGCCTTATAGGATTATAGGCTCTGACACCATATTTGAATTAGGGATAGAATAATATTCTTTATTGATTGATTCAACTGAGTACAATATGTCTCCTATATATAGGAGAGAAGAGAATATTAAATCAATACATTATTCAATGTGGGACTAAACTAATCTATCATCTAACAATTATAGCATTTCATCACTGCTGCAAACGAGACTTTGCTATATGTATAATATGAAGATTGTTATTTTTTAGCAATCACGACTGTGGATGCTCTTACAGTGGATGCTCTTACAGGTGACATTGTCATTCTGAGAGGAACATGACCTTCATGCGTATGTTTGTTCTACAAGATTCATGAATTTGTGAGTTGCATCCTTTATCTGTTTCACCTTGATAATTAATGCACTCAAATTTTGGATTCCATGATAGAGAACACTAGATACAAAACGTTCTTAATAAATGCATTCAGGGCCTTCGAGAATCAAATAATGTTTAGATTAAGATTAAGAATCAGAGATGAGACTTGAGAGGGAGGACGATATTGAGAAGAGGTGCAGGATGTGATTAGGGTACAAATTACAAAATACTTTAACTTGTACACGACCTTGAAAAAACCTCCTCAAAATGATGCGGGACCTTCAGCTGCAGTATAGGAGAAGAAGGAGCTGTGTATCTGTATCAGCATAAATAACGTATCAGTCCTCCATTGAATATATTTCTTTGAGGGGCCTGTACGAATAAATACTGCACTTTTGCAATTAGCCTCCTCCTTTATCCAACCGTCTCTCCATTGTGATTGGTGGATGCTGAGAAGGCCGTTGGGCTGGAATCCTTCTTTTTTCTTTGTTGCTTTTGTTAGCTGTCGACAGATCCCCCCCTGTATCTTTATAAACAGGGGGGGATGAATGTAAATGGTTATGAATGAATGAATCACTATCCTCTCTAGTCTCTGCTCTTACTCTTCTTCTTCTTCCATTCTCAATCTTCTCGCTAACCCCTTTTTTCGTAGAGTGATAATGGCTATCACTCGATCTACTAGAGATCCTCCTCCACCTGCGGATAGAGCATTTGTTGGACCTACACCATTGGTATCAGAGCCCGTTGCTCCTTCAAACCCTGGTCCCCTAGTCGAGCGCTGTCCGATCCTTGACTCCGGGGGTAACTCTGGAGTCGGATCCCCAGGCCTGGCAGCGCGAGATTCCCCCCATAGGGAGGTTGAATCTCAACAGCTGCCCGACCAGAGCCAGCGTTTAGAGAACTTGGAGATCACAATGGGAAGTATGCAGCATCAGATCACCGGATTGCAACTACAAAATGATGACATCCGTAGCTTGTTGCGCCGTCTAGCGAATCGGGACACGCACAATAGAGAAGAAGTGCCCTTTACTCCTTCGCATCCACAACCGAGAACCCTTCCCCCACTCCTACCCCGTCCAGATTGGGCTTATAACCCCCATCCACATCCATGGCAGAGAGGAGAGGAACCCTCATATGCCCAGATTCTCAACTCCAGGTACCTCCCAAATCCTCCTGGACTCGATTGGAGTCTCAATTCCCCATGGCACCACCCCGTATTTCCCAAGCATACCAAGCTAGAGATACCCCTGTTTGATGGTACGGGGGACATCAACAATTGGTTTTTTTACCTTGAACACCACTTCGACACTCATGGGATTGAAGATAGACATCAAGTCAGCTTCAGTGTCTATTTCTTAAGAAACGACGCCTTGATGTGGTGGCGATGGTTCAAGAGACAGACCTCTTGCGAAGTTAATTGGGAGATATTCAAAAGGGAGATGTTGTTACAATTTGGACCAACGGAGTTGCACAATCCCACAGCTACTCTCATGAAGCTACAACAGACGGGTACGGTGATAGAATACCATCGAGAGTTTCTCAAATATAGCCATCTCAGTAGGCCTATGGATATGGCAGTGCTAGTTGATTGTTTTGTGTCGGGATTGAAGGAAGAGATCCAACAAGAAGTTTTGTTGAAACACCCTTAAACGATAACAGCTGCCTATAGGGAGGCTGTGGCAAGGGAAACTATAGCTATGTGTCAACGCATGGCGACCAAACACTTCAGTAACTTCCCCAAATCAACCATCACCACAAACCCCAACTCCCCCAAACCCACGCAGACCGCCCCCAGTCCCAGGGAGACAAGGAAAATCATCGCAGATAGTCTGAAGCAAACCCAATTTGATTGGATGATAGCAGAGAAAAGAGCTCAAGACTTGTGTTCCACTGTGATGAGAAGTGGAGCAAGGGACACAGGTGTAGGGGTAGAACCCTTATGCAGATTGAAGGAGAGTTGGAAGCTGGTGAAGGAGGTATCAGTCATGATGCGGGGATAAACTCTTCTGTAATCCTCGAACCACTTGACCCTGAAGATAAACTGGAGAGTCACTTGAATTGCTTGCAGGTGGTGTTATCGTCCACTGCTCCCCAGACAATCTCCCTCGGTGCAGTTATAGGAGTCGAAGAGCCACAAACCTTGCGGCTGAAGGGTGCGATAGGTGGCGAAGAAGTGTATGCTCTCTTTGACACCGGCTCAACCCACAACTTCGTGGATTCACAAGTGGTAAAAAGGGCGAAACTGCAACTTAATAACCGGATTCGTCTCTCAGTCACCATTGCAGGAGGGAGCAACTTACATTGTGAAGGTGTTTGTGAAGGGGTGGAATTTGTATGCCAGGGAGTCACCATTCAAGGGTCATTCTACATCATCCCCCTGAGAACCAATCAGATGATCCTAGGAGCGCAGTGGATGAGAACCAAGGATGACATCTGGCTCAGCTTCAAGAGTCTAACAGTGAGTTATGAAGAAGAGGGGAAGCTGATTACTTTGAGAGGGGTTCATACTAGACAGTTGCAGATGGCTGAACCCAAAGAGATGCAGAAGGCCATCGCTCATGCAAAAGGAGGCTTGTTGCTCCACGTCGCTGCAATTCCCTTCTCTGACAGCGAAGCCGATGCCGCCCCACCTTACTCACCTGACCTTTCCCAACTGCTCAAGGATTTCGAAGTATTATTCCAGGAGAACACTACCTTACCTCCCTCAAGACCACAGGATCATCGTATACCACTCTTACCCAACTCTCAACCCGTCAACCAGCGCCCCTACAAACACCCATGGAATCAGAAAAATGAAATGGAGAAGTTAATCGCTGAAATGCTTGAAACTGGCGTGATACGACCAAGCTGCAGCTCCTACGCCTCGCCTATGGTGATGGTGAAGAAATCAGATGGGTCATGGCATCTTTGCGTCGATTATAGAGCACTGAACAAGGTCACCATCAAAGACAAGTATCCCATACCCGTAATTGACGAGTTGCTAAATGAGCTTCATGGCTCTAAGATATTCATTAAGTTGGATCTCCGCAGCGGATACCATCAAATACGAATGAAGCCCGAAGACATCCATAAGACCGCATTCAAAACTCACGAGGGGCACTACGAGTACATTGTGATGCCTTTCGGCCTCACCAATGCGCCGTCGACCTTCCAATCACTAATGAATAAGGTGTTCAAACCGTACTTAAGAAAGTTTGTACTCGTATTCTTTGACGATATTTTAGTGTACAGCAGGTCTGGCCCAGAACATAACCAGCACTTGAAGGTGGTGCTGCAGGTTCTTCGCGACAATTCTCTCAGCGCTAAGAGGAGCAAATGTGTGTTTGGAGTGCACTTCGTGGCTTACTTGGGGCATATTATATCCGACGCTGGAGTTTCAGTTGATCCTAGCAAAGTGGAAGCGATCACGCAGTGGCCTCCACCCAAATCTGTAAAGGCGTTGAGGGGTTTCTTGGGATTATCGGGTTACTATCGCAAATTTATCAAAGGCTACGCATCCATAGCAGCTTCGATGGTGGCGCTCACCAAGAAGGGGCCAGTGGACTCAAGAAGCACAGGGATCATTCGACGCTATGAAGCTAGCGCTAACTTCTCCTCCCGTCTTGGCCTTACCCAACTTTGCTGAAAAATTCACACTAGAGTACGACGCCGCTGGCACAGGAATAGGCACCGTACTGATGCAAAGTCACCATCCCATCGCATTCCTTAGTCGGGAACTAAAGGGGAGAAGTAGATACATATCCACCTACGAAAAGGAGATGTTAGAAATTCTTCTCGCAGTTTAAAAATGGAGACACTATCTTCTAGGCGGAGAGTTCTTGATTAAAACAGATCATAAGCTGCTTAAACATTTACTCGAGCAATGTTTGGACACAGAGGCACAATATACTTGGCTTTGGAAGCTCCATGGCTACCAATTTGCGGTTGAATACAAGAAGGGAAAAGAGAACAAGGGGGCCGATGGACTCTCCCGAGCTTTTGAAGAAGCTCAACTGCATGCCATCACGGTAGTACAGCCCACATGGCTCACTGAGTTGAAGAAGGAAGTACAAGAAGACCTTTATTATGCCGCTATCCAGACCAAGTTGTCAAATGGCGAAGCTCCCAGATACAGCTTCCAACATGGCATATATTTCTACAAGGGGAGAGTCGCTCTCAATCCCACCTCACCCTTAATTCCGCAACTACTTCATCTCTACCACGACTCCCCACAAGGTGGACACTCCAGCTACGAGAAGACGTAGCTAAGGTTGAAACCAGTTGCTTACTGGCCGGGTATGAAGAGTAGGCTGAAATCTTACATCAAGGAGTGTGACACATGTCAGCGTTGCAAATATAGTAACCAAGCACCCTCGGGCTTGTTGCAGCCACTCCCCATCCCTACCGAAGTTTGGAAAGATGTTAGTATGGATTTCATCGAAGGCCTCCCTCTCAGTTGGAGAAAGTCCACCATCCTTGTGGTAGTTGATCGACTCTCCAAGTATGCCCACTTCATTCCAGTCGCTCATCCCTACAACGCCAAGCGTATAGCGGAGATTTTCATCCAAAACATTGTTAAACTATATGGGGTGCCATCAACTATAGTCAGTGATCGCGACCCAATTTTCACAAGCGCTTTCTGGCATGACATCTTCACCGCACAAGGAACTCAACTTTGCTTGAGCACTTCGTTTCATCCCCAAACCGATGGCCAGTCGGAAGTAGTTAACCGCACTTTGGAAACTTACTTATGCTGCTTTTGTGCATATAAACCCTCCAGTTGGGTTAACGCCTTACCATGGGCCGAGTATTGGTACAATACGAGCGTTCATAGTGCCACTAAGTTATCGCCGTATCAAGCATTATATGGTAAGGTGCCTCCTACTCTACTCAGCTACATTCCCAACACCATCGAATCACCAGAAGTAGTGGAATGCCTAAGGGATAGGGATGCTATCCTGCAATTGCTCCGCGACAACCTCAAGAAAGCTCAAGACAGGATGAAGACGTATTCTGACAAGAAGCGCACCGAGAAGGCATACGAAGTGGGTGATTGGGTCCATCTCAAGTAACAATCGTATAAACAGATCACTGTTGGAGGGCGGCGTATCCATAAGCTCTCTCACCTCTACTATGGCCCCTACACAGTAATAGAGAAAGTTGGGAAAGTCACCTACAAACTCCTTCTTCTACCGCAAGCTAAAATCCACAATGTGTTCCATGTGTCGCAGCTTCGACGACATTTGGGAAATCAGCACTCCCTCACTTCTAATCCTCCAACCTATTTTCAGGAAGCCGAACTCCAACCTGCACAAGTACTAGATAGAAGAATGATCGGAAAAGGAGGAGTCGCAGTGGCGGAAGTTTTGATCCAGTGGCGAGGACAACCCAAGGAGAGAGCAACGTGGGAAGAATTTTGGAGCATACATCGTCGCTTCCCCAAGTTTCGAGAAACTTTGGAAGCTCCTTGTCAAGGGGGAAGGAATGATGCAGGACCTTCAGCTGCAGTATAGGAGAAGAAGGAGCTGTGTATCTGTATCAGCATAAATAACGTATCAGTCCTCCATTGAATATATTTCTTTGGGGGGCCTGTACGAATAAATACTGCACTTTTGCAATTAGCCTCCTCCTTTATCCAACTGTCTCTCCAACGTGATTGGTGGATGCTGAGAAGGCCATTGGGCTGGAATCCTTCTTTTTTCTTTGTTGCGTTGTTAGCTGTCGACAGTTCCCCCCCCCCCCTTGTATCTTTATAAACAGGGGGGATGAATGTAAATGGTTATGAATGAATGAATCACTATCCTCTCGTCTCTACTCTTACTCTTCTTCTTCTTCCATTCTCAATCTTCTCGCTAACCCCTTTTTTCATAGAGTGATAATGGCTGTCACTCGATCTACTAGAGATCCTCCTCCACCTGCGGATAGAGCATCTGTTGGACCTACACCACAAAACCACTTCTCTCAGAGTACAGTTTCAGATGGAAGATCATTTGCTTTTCTAATTTGAACAGGATTCAAGTTTTGGACAATTTGCAAAAGAAGATATAAAACATTTATATTTCAAAAACTGGAGTCGAACCCCACCATCGAACGTCGTCGAAGAGTCGCTGTCGAAGAGTCGCGCATATCATGCACCTCCCTACTTCCGATCCCTCCTCCGCCGCCGCCGCTGACATCATCCTCCCCTGGGCCGCCTCTCCCCCCGCTGTCGCTACACGTGTCGTCGTAGCCGCCCTCCACGTCACTCCTCAATCAGGTGAGGTCCCACTTTCTTCAATTTCTATGTTATGATTGCTACTGTTTTTAATAAGATTTCGATTCTCAAGTGTTCTTTAAGCTTGGATTCTAGTTTCAATGTGTGATTGCCAAAAATACAAGTGTTTTTTTTTACCTTAGTAACTTTCCTTTCGATTCACATTGCTTCAGATGGGAACTAATTCTGGGCAATTTTTTCACCCCTTTGTGGCACCGAGAACTACCTTTGAGAATTGTGCTACTACTCCGAATCAAGAATCGTTGGTGTTTCAAACTATGAACTTAGATTTCGCGAAATCGGGGAAGGCTGATTTGGGAAGTAATTCATTTCTAGCTTTACTGTCTGGGAACCCTCATTCTTTACTGAGCGAGATTTCGCAAGTGGTGAATTTGAGACCGGCATTGGCTAAAGTTCAAGCTTCTAGTAGTGGTGCGAGTGGATTTGTTGAATCTAAATCGGGCTCTGCAAGTAACCAAATAGCTACTTCAAAACAAGCCTTTGTAGGTGGGAATGGAGAAATGGCGACATTGTCGAATAGTTTTCAGAATGTGAGTCAAAATCATTCGTTGGGTAGTCGGGCTTCGAACGGAATGGTGAGGTGCAGTCTATGCCCAATAATCTGCTAGGAATGTTGTAGATTTTCATGGATTATGTAATGCTACTAAACAATAATGATGCTACTGCACATATATGGATTGCCATAGTTTTTCTCCTCCTTGTTCTTTTAACTTGAGTCTATTCTAATATATGTTGAATGCATTTTGTTCATGATTCATATGGATCTATCTACTAATGCAAAATATTTTTCTGCTTCCTAGTTCGTGGTATATTTGTAACAGTTGCATCTAGATAGATTCATTTCATATGGCCAGTAATTTATATGGCCAGTAATTCATTTCATAGATTTTGAATGGAATTATGTATTTCATAAAGTATCGTAGCCCTTTAATTTTTTTATTTACGTACAGTTCAAATTTTTTTTTTCCTTTTTACCAATTTTCTAGGTTATTCTAAATATTTCATTTATTAGTAATATAAAGTTTTTTTTTGTAATTTGATAACTTATATTTTATTCTTAAATAAAATTAAAAGCTTAAATTGAGTATAAAAGTAACTTACAATTGATATCTTATGCCAAACAACTTCTAGCTTAAAAGTAGCTTTAAAGTTTAAAAAAAGCTGACTATCCAAACTGTTTCAGCTTTTAATTTCAAAGCTCTACTTTCTGGCTTCTCCTTCTGAAGTAGCTTTAAAGCCCAAAAAAAGTTAGACCAAAACGCAACCTAAGACGTCACTAAACATGTAAATTCTGTTTTGATGAAAACCCTTTTTTTCATATTATTTTCACATTACTTTCACATAATTAGTAGACCCAAATATCTTAAATTATTGAAGTGAAGAAGTGCACTAATACGAGATCAGAAGCTATATAAAGTTGTGCAATGTTAACATATTTTTCTCCACCTTAAAAAAAAATAATTAAAAAATAAATAAACAACCACTTTGTTTTATTAATTCTACACCATGTATAACGTAGCATATACAAACAAATAAATGCCATGATTGGTAAATAATTAAGGCTAAATTAGAAAAAATCTTACTTAACCATATCCTTTCTGCATAAAACCGACATAAACTTATTTTTGCCTAAAAAATCTCTGTGAAGTATGTTTTTAAAAAAACTTAGACTGACGGCATGAGCTTCCGCTATTCTTTTTGACACAAGCATCACACGTGACATAAATTTGTTCATTTTTGCCCATAATTGAATAAGTACTTTAGAAAAATACTCACTTGATTATACCCTTCTGCAAGAAACCGCCATGAACTTTTTTTTTTGCACAAAAAACTCAGTAAAGTATGTTTTCAAAAAATCTAGGCCGGCGATGTGAGCTTCCACTATGTTTTTTGATGCATGCATGCACGTGCCTTAAATTTGGACATTTTTATCCCTGACTTAAGGGGTAAAGAAACATTTCCGCTATGTTTTTTTATGAAGAGGGTGGAGAAATTAAAGACAGATCCCTTTTTTTTAATATTTTTTCGTCAATTTTAATTATTTATATTTCAACTAACATAAAGTCATTGTTGGAGCGAAAAGTCTTGCTCTCTTCTCAAGGGTTAGGGTTAGGGTTAGAGGGTCAAGTTTCAACTCATTTCTCATTACATGTTTTTAAAAATGCAAAAGAAATGTTCTTGCTCTTCTCTAAAAAATATGAACAAAATTTTGTCATGGCAGTCAATGAATATATGATTAGTCAAGTCATCACGTTGTACTCTTTGTACTCATTTACTATTCTTTTCTTTTCTTATATCAGCTTTTGTTGCAAAAGAGAAAGAATCATGGTCATGACGAATTCCTATAATTGTAGGATGTCCAGTCCCTTCATCTCTCAAGTTATCTTAGAAAGTTCTCTGCAGCCTTGGAACCTTCATTCAGTTCCTTCTCGATTTCAAAAAACATAATGAAGACAAAAATTACATCTTCATTAAATCTCCATTAAAAATAAAATATTAAAAAATAAAATGTTATAGAGGTTAGGGTTAGGGTTGGAGGGTCAAGTCTCTGTTTAAATTCTTCAATCGTATGACTCCAATTTATTGGAGACAACGAATTAAGTAAACTTACCCCGTTATTAGAGACTACAGTAAGTGAAGATATAGTTAACTGAAAATTGAAGTAATAAGATGTCATCACATATAGAAAATATTAAAAACACAAAAAATTATTTCAATAAAATATGAACAATTTTTTTTGAATTTTTTTTTCTATGTTCACCTTCTTCATTACCTCTTCTAACTCGATTTATTTTTTAAAAACGTACATAATTAAAATTTACAAAAAAAAATTTAAATTCTTCAACCTTTTCATATACCCTCCCCCCCCCCCCCCCCCCCCCCCCCCCCCCCCCAACACACACAAAGAAGAGAGAGAGGGGGGGTGGGGGGTTGGGGTTTGGGAGGAAGGGTTGGGTCAGGAGATTGATCAAGATGGGTTGATCCGGGATGGCATCAGGAGTGTGGAAGATTAGAATGGGTCGATTTCTGGTTGATTTGGTGGGAAAGAAGATTGAGATTACGCTTGATGTGGGAAAGAAACAATTTTTGAAGAAAAGAAGAAGAAATTAGTAGACTTATTCAGTCACGGTAAAAAATGTCCAAATTTAAATCACGTGTGATGCACGTGTCAAAAAATATAGCAGAAGCTCATGTCGTCAGTCTAGATTTTTTGAAAACATACTTCACAGAGGTTTTTTGCGCAAAAAAAAGTTCCCGGCGGCTTTTTTTTAGAAAGGGCATTGTTCGGTGAGGTTTTTTCTAAAGTTGACTTATCCATTCAGGGACAAAAATGTCCAAATTTAAGTCACATATGATGCACATGCCAAAAAACATAGCGGAAGCTCACGCCATCGACATGGTTTTTTGAAAACATATGCCACGAAGATTTTTTGCACGGCAATTTTATGGAGAAAGAGTATTATTCGGTGAGCCTTTTTCTAATTTAGCCAATAAATAATCTAAGAAGGCAACTCTGGGACACTCGCATAGCAAAATTATGAAAAACTATAATGAAATTGATAATATTATGTAAATTTTGAAAAACCGTACTATACGAAATGGCTAACATTATGTTGAATACTTTGTGTTTAACAGCACCACACGTGTAGAACACAACACACTCCTTCCATAAAGAAGGCTCAGTAAGTATTAGCTATAACAAACAGCACTAAATAGATTTAGAGAAATGAAAGTTTCAGATTTGTAGGTGGTGATTTTCTCCTATATAGTGCTTGTAGCTACTTTATGGGATCCCTTATGGGATTCTTTATGGACGATTGTTACCATTTATTTTGTTCTTTATGTCAAAATATGTTTACCTATAAAATATAAATTGGTTTGAAGATCGTTTACAAAATGAACGATTTTACATAAAATAATAAATTTACATCATGTGATGCATACAAAAGAAGTTTCCAAACGACTTGATTTTTTGTAGATATATGTTTGATGATATTACAAATTTAATGAAAGTTATGCATCGTTCATATAAAATTTTATCATATACGTATAACTCTATATAAGAAAGTTTTACTTGTACAAATTTGAGACTCCATTTTTTTGTTGATTTAGAGTTAGAAGTTAAGAGATTAGTTGGTAGAATTTTTAAACATGCCCCAACTAAAATAATAATATATGGTGGGCATGATGAAAGATGAGATGAGTCAAGGGTTCATACGTCCAATCCTAGTTATTTCAAGGATGATGGATTGGATGAGGCACTTCAATTCATCTTTGGCGTGAAGTGAATTCAAGAATGAAAGAAAGAAAAGAAAGAAAGAAAGAAGGAAAGAAGAGAATAGGAATTGGTTTTTGCTATTTTAATCTAGGGTCACCTTTTGTCTGCTACACCTCATTGTTGCCATATTTGTATGTGATGTGAAGTCCTTCCTCCATTCTCTTCTTCAATCCCTTTTGCATCCTCACTTTCTTGGCTTGTTTGTTTTCAACCTGGCCTGTAATTCAATTCATATCCTATCATATCATATCATGTGTTGTGTTCCCATATCCATGTCAGTATCTTCTTTTTCTACAAGCTACAACATGATCAAGTGTTAATGTCAATAGTCAACCATCCTTAGAGCATCCACAGTCTTCAGCTAAAAATGCCATTTATGCATATTTTGCTACGTAGACGTTGCAGTCATTAGCTACTTAGTCAATTTTTTTTCAATTTTTTTTGCTACAGTAAAAAATCAAATATAGCACGAGCTATAGTAAGATGCATATTTTGACGTGTTTCGTCTAAATTATTTAAATATTTTTTAATTGATCGAACGAAACACATAATGTTTCGTCCGAACAATTTTTTTCCCTCCCAAATCTTAACCTCTTAATTAGTAGTTAATTAGTTTAATTAGTATTTTAATTAGAATTTTAGTTAAATAATTAGTTAATTAATTAATGTTAGTAAATTAATTACTTAATTAAGACCCTAATTAAGCCAATCCCAACTGGGACGAAACATGGGACGAAACATCATAGTACTAAGTCAAAGATAGCATGAGATATAGCAATATGTATATTTTGACATGTTTCGTCTAGATTATTTAAATATTTTTTAATTGATCGGACGAAACACATGATGTTTCGTCCGAACAATTTTTTCCCCCAAATCTTAACCTCTCAATTAGTAGTTAATTAGCTTAATTAGTAATTTAATTAGAATTTTAGTTAAATAATTAGTTAATTAATTAAGGTTAGTAAATTAATTACTTAATTAAGGCCCTAATTAAGGCAATCCCAATTGGGATGTTTCGTCTCATGTGGGGCCACGTGATTTTTTTTATTTTAAAAACGCTTCAAAAAATTCCAAAAAAAAATTCGACAGGCGAAACATCATATTTCGTCCGTCAAATTTTTTACGAAATTATGCATTTTTTACCTATTGACGATTGCAGCAAACACTCGATATGCTAAGGTATAATATGCATTTATACATATTATACCTCATGTAATACCCCGCAAAATAGCATATAGCTATTTTTGCATCATAATCCGTGCACAGTTGAGAATTGCACGCAATTATATATTTTCTTTTTAATTGAGAAATTTCAGATATATTAGTTATTCTGAACCCAATGAGATAGACTCGCGATATCTTCTCAATTAAATTGTGGATTTGCCCCGACTGTCTTAACAAGACAATCTTCGGGAAAACAATAATTTTTATAAAATATATTTTATAATTTACAAATAAATATCCTATTTGTGATATATATATATATATATATATATATATATATATATATATGATTGGATCGTATTAGATTGTATATGAATATAGATGATTGGATCGTATTAAATTATATCTGTGTAGTATGAATATAGATGCAATTTTTGGATATATATATATATATATATATATATATATATGATTGGATCGTATTAGATTGTATATGAATATAGATGATTGGATCGTATTAAATTATATCTGTGTAGTATGAATATAGATGCAATTTTTGGCCACAATGGAATGGTATATGTTTAGTTTTAGAATCTCAAATTTTATGAGCTTTGGACTTAGGGTCGATTTATTATTGAATTTTAAAGTAGACCAGATTCAGGTTATCTCAGGTTAACTGGTCTGTGAATTTGTGTAAATTTGGAATCATGTGTTAATAATTTGGAAGAGTGATCAACTAGAGATTTGTAGTAAAGGGTCACGGCTTTCCAAAACATCTGGAATCATATAATTCTAGTTTGTGGTTTGGAAGTTATGATTTTCCTAAGACTGGGGCAGACCCAGTCTTAGTCGAGACCCTATATGTTAAATGAATCAATTTTTCCCTCTATGTGCACCTGATAGAGATTAGAGTTTTAGAAGACTTTAATGGATGAATCTGAGGATGTGTTCAACTAGGAAGTTTTAGTAGACACTCCTACCTTTCTATATAATTCAAAATCAAGTAATTCCGATAAGTAAATAAATTTTTATGTTAATTGAAAGATGCAGCAAGTGTATGAAGAAATACAAAGCTGAGAACATGTAGGGGTTGTATAGCTTCTAGATTGCTGAAATTGAAGAAACGGTCAACTAGAGACTTATAGTTTAGGGTCTTAGCTTTCCAGAATGTGTAATATCATACAATTCCAATTTGTATTTTGGAAGTTATGGATATTACAAGTTCAGCAACCTGCTATCTTGATTGACTTCAAGCAAGTGTTAAATCAGGGAACTATAGTTCCATAAGGAATTTGAAGGAGTTGTCAACTAGAAAATTACAGTGGAGTTTCCTACCATTCTAGAAAACCTAATTTTGTTGGATTCCATTGAGCATAGCTGGAGTCACAGCAACTGCTATGTCTTGAACTGCTTATGATTGAAAGATTGATAAGGAATTCTCTGCATACCGCGGTATGGTGATTGTGGGCTATTGAGTTTTAGATGTATTAAGCACTTCATTTGGAACTTAGACAGATTCATATGCTTCGTACTCATGGTGGACACATGAGTAAGTTAGGAGAGCAGCTATGGTCGGTTTGTTGTAATTGTGATGTCGTAGCAAGTATAGTTTGAGGCTAGTTTAGGGTTGTTGATACCCTAGGACTATCAACCTAGTCGACAAGTATTGTGATTGATTTATTTCCACCTGAAGAGCTAGTTGAATTTCTCTGTGTCGCCGGATCGTTTACCGAGAGAATGCTGACCGCGGGCCGGGATACTGGATGAGATTCGAGACAGAGGTGGTGGCGACCGATGGAGATCAGATCGTCGGTGTTTGGGATTGATAGGCTAGGATTTCTACCTCGTCTAGCATGTGTTGATGCCTAAGTCTGTCAATGATCGGGTGTTGGTGGTTGTGTATGTTACCTTCATTCGCAAATTTGTATGCATCTTTAGGGAGCCGATGGACTAATCGCTGAGGGTCACAGACCGGGGTTATGATCGAAGACTTGTGAAGGTATTGGAAATCAATGAATGATTCACCGTGATTAATTGCTACTTTTGAAAAACCAGTCAGGCTCAACATTTGTTTAATGAGACACCGTGCATGATTTGAGTGATACACGTATTTTCAGTAAACTGTATCTAATTAAGCTTTCCTTGCTGTTCACTTGAAGAAAGAGTTTGTATTATAGTGCCCATGGTGGAAAGCAGGTCAACAGAAGAAATAGGTTTTATAGAGGTGATACCCTATAATTCGACTCGTTCTAAGAACCAGCTCTAGGCAGTGATAACCGGGGTTGTCTCTTCCTGTCATTAGGGATACATGCTCTTGTGCGTATCTCGCACTGTTGATTCTTGAAGTACCGTGGTAAGAACGGGAGGGATCCTGTCGGATAGGGGCTTAGACCTTCGAGACCATCATGTTCTTATGTTAAGTATACACGAACGGACCATGGGGCTACTGTCCCATGGACCTTCAACGCCATAAAAATCTGGTTGTGTATCTGTAAGATTGTCACGGCATTTGGTGTGATCCAGACCGATTGGGGCACTCGTGGCAAACAAAGACACCACTGTATTTAGTAGTAATAACTGCAGGATTCACTAGCCACGATTGTATCTTCAGGAACATGTTGAGTATAATAGTAGAAAATATTTTCATGACGATGGTTTGAAACCCTGAAACTAGAGAAGACTACTTGATCTGGAACGTATGTAGTATGAGATGCCTGCATATTGAGAGTCTTGCTGACATTAGACTAAGTGCATCTGTTTTCTGCGCATTGTGTACTATGCCTTAGACTTTAGGTCATGGCATACATTGACACTAGGAAATTAGGATGCACGTTTCTGTTTTCATTAAAGACTGATTGTGATTGCTAGTTGGAGATCGCTATTTCTTATCAGCATTGCGTCAGTATAAATACTGACGTGCCCACTCAATTAGGTGCTGGATATCGAGTCGCGAGTGCAGAGGACTCAAAACAAGTAGGGCATCCAAGTGGAGCGGCAGTATACATGTCTACCATTCGGGCAGGTGCAGAAATATCAGAGTCGGGTAACAGAAGGCTCAAGCTGGGGGAAAGGTCCCAGGGAAGCAGATTGACCACTCAGTGGAGTTCCGACAGTAATCAGCTGACGACCATTCTGGAAGACAGCTGACAGCATTACAAGTGGGTCTATAAATATTTGTAAAAAGTTGTAATGAGTTAATGTAATTTGTATTCCTTGTTCAGGAATAATACATTTGTAATTAATGATGTAATAACTTATTTAGCAATAAAAGTTTTTTTTATTTCCGTGATATTTACTGTGTTGAGATGTATTTGAAGGCAAAGATTCTAGTTGTGTCACGGATGTCCGGTAATGGGGATCCGGGGCGTTACACCTCAGACGACTGTGGATGCTCTTAGGAATGTTTAAAGGTAAAGGTTTTGCTGTCAGTTGGACCAGATGGATCCACACTGCCTCATTACGAGTAAAACGACCATTTCTATTAACGATAAATCAGGACACCCCTTCACCTGTAAGAAAGGACTACATCAAGGAGACCCACTCTCACCCCTACTGTTCACCCTTGTTGCGGATGTGCTTAAGTCCATGTTAAACAACTGTAAACAAGCAGGCTGGATATCCCCCGTAGCTAGCAGTCGGAATCGGATGGGGTGTACGATTCTACAATATGCATGTTGATTCTTGATTTTGATGACTACAACACAATACAAAGTTATGCTACCACCTATATATATTGCAGGATGTATCAAAGACAATACCATGGTGAAATACACAAAGGCAAAGTTGATCCAATGAAGCTTTCAAGAGAATCGAACAAAGATCTAAGTTCAAGTCACATTTGATCAAGCATGCTTCAAGACATAAAGACAATGGCTCAAGCTCAAGTCAAAGACTCAATTTCAAGACAAGACTCAAGTGCTTCAAATGTTTTGTACAAAGTGTCTTGTAACAATTATAATTTTTATTCTTTGAGTCTTAGGAACTTGTAATAGCCTTATCACACACACACTCACACATATCTTTTAATAATTGAGTGTTTTACAAAATTAAAAGGTCAAAAAAAGATTGAATAAGTTTTTTGTAACCAGTCGATTGTCTTAGTACGAAATTGTCTGAACCTATACAAGTTCTGACAAGTCGACTCATTATGGCAACCCAGTCGACTGTTCAAGTCGTTTCGATAGTATTCTGAATTAAAAAACTTGTTTTTCAAATTCAAATGATTTTCTATCCGTTTTAATACGATTTTGGGAACTATTTTACAACGTCCCTCTGATTCCTCTCTATAAATAGAGTATAGGAATCACCATGAAAATGTTCCAAACCATTTCTTAAGTTTCAAGCTTTTTGTTTTTGAGAAGAACAAGCTTTTTAAAAGGCATACATATTCTCTAAGTCTTGGTTCTCTGAAAATCAGTCTAGTATAACATCGAATTCGTTTTAGACTAATTTTAGAAGTAAACCTAATAGCCACCATACAAAATCACAAATCACAAACAAGGCTATAGGTTATTGTAACTCTTTTCGTTGTTATTTTCACTCTCGGGTTGTGAGAGTGGTCCTCTCGGTTGGATAGTAGGGCTCTTGGTTGTAGAGTCGGTTTTTCACTCTATGGTGTAGAGTGGATTTGCTCTCTCTAGTGGTGAAAGAGGTCTACGGGTTTGAAATAGTTGTTGTCAAACGTCGTAGGATATTCTTGTAATTTTTCAAGAATAGTGGAAAATCTCATATGGGTTGCTTGGAGACTGGATATAGGTCGGGAGGACCGAACCAGGATACATCGCTGTGTTCTATGTGGTTGAGTCTCTCTGTGGTAGTATTTTCTTCACTTGCAAACTCAATTTTGTTAAGTTTTAGTTCAAAAACTTGTCTGGAAAGACGACTAGGCTCCGCTATAAATCGACTGGTCAGACTCGTAACTCTCAGTAAAATACTCTTCTAATCTGACGATTCAGTCGACTGGATATCTCTTTTCAGTCGACTTAACAGAACGAAAAGTTCAATTTCTTAATTAATTTTTATACAACACTATTCACCCCCCTAGTGTTATTTGCCTTACCTACAGGATCCAACACTTGGTATCAGAGCCTGGATGAGTGCAATGACAACTACTTCTAATGCAAGCCAATACCATAAAGGCCAATCCACACAAAGGCCACCTCTATTCGATGGAACCAATTATAACTATTGGAAGTGTAGAATGAAGATCTACCTTCAATTCATCAACTATGAGATTTGGAACATGATGGAGACAGAGTACACCGCTCCTACAATTCCTTATGCACAATGGAACGATGAAATGAAGGGCAACACAATGAACAATGCAAAGGCGATGAATGCTCTATTCTGTGCTCTTACCAAAGAGGAGTTTAATCGTGTGTCTAATGCAACAACGGCGTATTAAATTTGGCACACACTCAAGGTAACTCATGAAGGTACTAATAAAGTTAAAGAATCTAAGATATTTGTTCTTGTTCACAGATTCGAGATGTTCCGCATGAGGGAGAACGAGAATGTGTTAGATATGATCACACGGTTCACGGATATTACAAATTATCTTATGGCTCTTGGAAAGACGTACACTCAAGCCAAAATAGTAAGGAAAGTTCTTCGTGCCTTAACCCCCGAATAGGAGAAAAAGACCATCGCCATAGAAGAGGCCAACGATTTAATACAACTCTCTCTTGAGAATCTTGTGGGAAATCTTATGGCATATGAAGTTCAACTTGAAGAACGCAAGAAGGATCTAGAACATCAACAATCAAAGAAAAAGACACTCGCTTTCAAGGCCATGTCGGACTCCGAAGATGAAGATGAAGATGAAGAAGAAATAGCCATGTTCACTAGAAAGTTCAAGAAGTCTCTAAGCAAAGGTAAATTTAATTCCAAATTTAAAGATACTAATGAACTTCCCACTTGTTTCAAGTGTAACAAAACAGGTCATATGAAGAAGGATTGCCCATTAGAAAATGCAGAATCCAAAGGAAAGGCTCCTAACTTCAAGAAGGATAAGTACACAAAGAACAAGTACATGAAGAACAAGAAGGCATATCAGGCAACTTGGGACGATAGCAACTCTTCATCAGAAGAAGAGAATGAAGAGACAAACGAAGTTGCGAATGTATGCTTCATGGCTACACAAAACGTAGTAAGAGATAACTTTGATTCAAATGACTTATTAGATGCTTTTAATGAGATTTTTCAAGAACTTAAGAAGGAGAGAATTAGAGTTAAAAACTTAGAGAAAGTTAATCAAACACTTTCTCAAGAGAATCTTGACTTAAATATTGAAGTCAAGTCTTTAAATTCTCAATTTTCTAATTTTGATATAGATCTTGTATCTCTTAAAAAAATTATGAAGAGATATCCAAGAATGTATCTAAATTTACCAAAGAAAAGGAGAATTTAAATGAAGTTCTCCAAAATCAAGTTCAAACTAATAAGAGATTTGGGCTTGGTTTTCAAAATTCTCTTGAAAAATATCATGTCTCTAAGAACACTAGTAGTAATAAGTCTAAATCTATCACCAGTGTTAAGAATAAATTATATGAGGTTTTTGAAAAACTACAAACTGTTGTTTTCCATGAAAAGAGTAATTCTGTAGTTCAGACCAGTCGACTGAACCCAAATTTCAGTCTCCTGTCCAGAGGTTCTGAGTTTTATTCAAAGAACAAAAACCTCAGATAAGTTGACCTATTTCACCTCCCAGTCGACTGGCTTCTAGTTACAGTGGACTGAAAGGTTCGATAAAGTTGACTGGACAGAGCAAAAACATTTGGGTTTCTGTCAACCTGAGTCTAAAAGATAGAATTACTTATATAAATTTATATGTTCTTAATGTATGTAATTCTGTAGATTATATTCGTGCTTTTGGTGGAAAATCAAACTCACTTTGGGTTTGGTTTCCCAAAAACTATTCCCTTTCGGACCCAATAAAAAGGATACCATATTCACAATGATTATTTTATAGGTACCTAAAAGAGAACACTGGATACTTGACAGCGGATACTCCAGGCATATGACTGGTCATGCTAACCTTCTTTCTTCCATACAAGAGAATGATGGAGGAACAGTCACATTCGGTGACAACAACAAAGGAAAGGTTATTGGTATAGGCATGGTCGGTAAGAACACTACCCCTACTATAGAAGAAGTTTTTTTTGTTAGTGGGTTAAAGCATAATCTGTTAAGTATTAGCCAATTGTGTGATAAGGGATATAAAAATATTTTTGAAAAAGATGCATGTTTAATTTATGTTCTACCATGCAAAATGTAATTTTTCAAGGCGTTAGGAAAAATAATATTTATGAGTTATGTTTAAAATCAAATGATTTTTCGAATAATTTTTGCTTAGTAGCTTCTAACAATGATTCTTGGCTTTGGCATAAGAGATTTGGCCATGTGAATATGAAAAATATTGCTAAATTGTCTAAGTACAACCTAGTTAAAGAACTGCCAAGATTATCCTATAACAAGGATAAGTTATGTGATGCATGTCAACTAGGTAAACAAGTCAAATCTACTTTCAAGACAAAAGAAATAATTTCTACTAGTAGGCCTCTCGAATTAATCCATATGGATTTATTTGGTCCTACTAGAGTCTCTACTTTAAATAAAAGTAGGTATGTATTTGTTTTAGTAGATGATTTTTCAAGATTCACATGGGTTTTCTTTTTAAAACATAAGAATGATGCCTTTGAAGTATTTGAAAATTTTTTTAAACGAATTCAAAATCAAAAATCTCTAACCATAGTCACTATTAGAAGTGATCATGGTGGAGAATTTTAGAATGAAATGTTTTCAGAATATTGCAACAAGAATGGTATAACACATTCATTTGCATTTCCTAGAGCTTCACCACAAAATGGAGTTGTTGAAAGAAAGAATAGGACTTTGCAAGAGTGTGTATGTACTATGCTTGTTGAAAGCAATTTGCCTAAGTACTTCTGGGCTGAAGCTATTTCTACAGCGTGTTATGTTTTAAATAGAATTTTGATTAGGCCTAAGCTTAAGAAAACATGTTATGAACTATTTTTTGATAGAATTCCTAAAGTATCTTATTTTAAAGTATTTGGTTGCAAGTGTTTCATTTTAAACACTAAAGATAATTTAGATAAGTTTGATCCTAGATCTAATGAAGGTATCTTCATTAGATACTCAAATAGGAGTAAGGCATATTGAATTTTCAATAAGTTAACTTTCACTATTAAAGAATCTCTGCGTGTTTCGTTTGATGAATCTCTGCCTTCATCTACTGTTATTGAAGATGATAAAAATGTTTCATCACCTTTAAATAACGTTATTAAATCACAAGAACAAACTACCCTAGCAGATAAGTCGACTGATAAGAAAGTCAAGTCGACTGATGTGAATCAGTCGGCTGATGGACTAGTTAAGTCGACTGATCCTGTTGTGATGACTCAAACTTTACCAAAATCATTTGTTGAAGTTAGAGATCATCCTCATGACTTAATAATTGGTAACATCTCACGTGGTATCCAAACAAGATCTCATGTTAACATGATTTCTTATACGGCTTTCTTATCGAATTTTAAACCAAAGAATATACAAGAAGCTTGTGAGAATGAATTTTGGATGAATGTCATGCAAGATGAATTAAACCAATTTATAAGAAATGATGTATGGGATTTAGTTCCACGACCCCCTGATCATACTATAATTGGTACCAAATGGGTATTCAAGAATAAGTTAGATGAATCAGGACAAGTTATTAGGAATAAGGTTAGATTAGTTGCTCAATGATATAATCAAGAAGAATGCATAGATTTTAATGAAACATAAGCTCCTGTTGCTAGACTTGAATCAATTAGGATCTTATTATCTTTTGCATGTTTTATGAACTTTACACTTTTCCAAATGGATGTTAAAAGTGATTTTCTTAATGGTTTTATTAAGGAAGATGTTTATGTTAAGCAACCACCCGGTTTAGAACATGAACAATTCCCAAACCATCGGTTAAAGACTTTTCTATTAGAAACCGGTTTTGAAATAGGTAAAGTAGATACTACCTTGTTTATTAGAAAAATAGAGACCGACTAATCATACAAATATATGTAGATGACATAATTTTTGGATCTACAATAATAATCTTCGTCAAGAGTTTGCTAATACCATGAAAAATGTGTTTGAGATGAGTCACATGGGTGAACTCAATTATTTTCTTGGACTACAAATAAAGTAGTCACATAATGGCATATTTATTAATCAAGAAAAATATGCTAAGGAATTACTCAAACGGTTTGGCATGAACAGCACTAGTAGTAAGAACACACATATGGCTACTACACTTGACAAAGATTAATTAGGTAAGAGTGTCGATCAAAAACTCTATCGAGGGATGATTGACTCACTTTTATATATAACTGCTAATAGACCAGACATTATGTTTAGTGTATGTTTGTGTGCTAGATATCAGTCAAGTCCTAAAGAGTCTCACTTAAAAGCTATGAAACGCATTTTAAGATACATTAAAGGCACGTCTGAGTATGGTTTATTCTATCCACGTACAGATAATTTTCAACTTTTGTCGTATAGTGATGCGGATTTTGCTGGTAGTAAAACTAACCATAAAAGTACTAACGGAACTTGTCACTTTTTGGGACATTCACTAGTATCTTGGTACAGTAAAAAAGCAAAATTCAGTATCCATATCTACTACAGAGCTGAATATATTGCTGCAAGTTTGGCTTGTGCCCAAATTTTGTGGATGAAACAAACCCTATTAGATTATGGTATTTCATTTTCAAAACCTGCTATAATGTATGATAATACCAGTGCCATTAATTTATCTAAAAATCCGATTCAACACTCACGTACGAAACACATTGATATTAGATATCATTTTCTACGTGATCATGTTTTAAAGGGAGATATATCTTTGGATTTTATTTCTACTGATAAACAAGTAGCTGATATTTTTATCAAACCACTTAAGGAAGACACATTTATCAACTTAAAAAGAGAACTAGGAATTTGCTGGTTTCATGATATTTCTTGAATTTTTAACTTGTGTAAGGCGACTTAAAAATATTTTCCAGTCAACTGACCAAGTATTTTTCATTGTCTATTTTACTGAATTTTATTCTCTAGACAGTCAACTGTGTACAATACTAAGTTGACTGACAGACATATTACTTGATGTTTTCGCTTGGTTCTCATTGCTCTCGACTCAGTCGACTTATCTTCAAAACCAGCGACATCAGTTTGTCTTTCTGATTCGAAACGGCACATTTTTTGGAGGCAATTTTTTTATTCTTTTTTCCCGTTGGCTGATCCCAACCTTTAATTCACTTCTGATTTGATCTCAGCCCTCAAATCATTAGTAAAACCCTAGCTTTTACCCCTCTTCTTTCACTTTCCTTTTTTTTCTTTACTTTCTCTTTCAGAAGAAGACGACCAGTCAGCTGCTGCTTCCTCTACTTCGCAATTTCACTGATTTGAAGATTCAAAATTGAAGCTTTCATCCAGATTTTGAGTGCATTTTCCTTTTGTGAAGTCTATTTGAAGCTTTGTGCTTCTCTCTCTCCATTGTTGGGTAAAAATTCTTGATCCTTATCTCCTTTCTAAGTTTTCTAGAGTTTGGTATCATGCCTCCAAAGAGAGCTCGCAGTTCCCATGTAGAAGATGGTCAATCATCCCAAAACTACCTTCAATACTTGAGGAATCCGAACCTCGTTGAGAAAATTTTCATTATATGTCAATTTGCTATCTTTCCGGGGAGATTTGTCAATTTTCCTGATTTAGATAGGTTCCCTTTAGCCCCATTGTTTGAACAATATGGGTTATTTGACTTGCTTTCTCTTGTCAATCAACTCTATTACTATCCACAACTTATATATTTGTTTTATACAAATATGAAAGTTGCCATTTCTGAGGATGGTAGTGAAATATTTCTCCTTACATCGGTGAAACATATTCGCATGAAACTAACTTCTGAAAAATTAGGGATTATCTTGAGCATTCCTGATGAAGGGATGGATTTAAAGGAAATTGAAATGAATGACGACTTTATATTGTCCAAAATTTACTTGCCAAATCGCGGTCCCCCTATGACAAACAAGTCAATTACACCGCTTGCTAAACTAGTTGCAAGAATTTTGTCGTATAACATTATCCCTAAAACGAGGAGTTACGATCAATTTTCCCAAGAGTTGCAACAAGCTGTCTATGCGATTTTTGGCAATATCCAAATCAATTGGAGTCACATTATTTTCAGTCGTCTTCATAAGGTTCATACTTCTTTTCTTCCTTTTGGTGTTTTACTTACTCATATCTTCAACTTCTATGAAGTTGATCTTTCTTCTAAGTTTAGTGTTGTCACTCATTATGAGTCTTTTGATCGTGCGAGTTTAGCTCGTATGAAGATTCTTAACTCTTCTTCTAGGTCTCCTCAAAGGAATGTCCATCCTATTCCTTTAGCCACTTCAGGTCATAGGTCCTCTGCATCTAGTTCGTCTCGCCCTAGAGCTGTTTTTACCGATTCTGAGAGTCTTTATCATTCTGTCAACTATCTCATGGATCTTCAGGATATCCTTGAGGCCAGTCTTGTTAACCTAACCCACTTGTTCACCCACCAATTTCCATCTACTCCTCCTGCCTCCCAAGGGGCTGCTGACAAAGACGAAGACTGACTTGATATATTTTCTATTTTTTTCTTGTAATTTTTTGTTATGTTTTATGTATTTCACTTTTATGCAGTATTTGAAACTATGTACTTCAATTTCCTTTGTATAAATTTGTTATGGTTTTGCAATGTGTTTGTTCTTTATGCAATGCTTTCCATTATGTTATTGTTTCTTTCCTCCTTTTTTTGTTGATGACAATGAGGAAGAAAAGGATGTGTTTGTTTTGTGCATATTTCTAACTTTTGCATGTTGTACATTAGTTGGGGGGCTTTTTTTATTATTATTATTGTAAGCTATTGTGTAGTCATCATCAAAAAGGGGGAGAATGTTGATTCTTGATTTTGATGACTACAACACAATGCAAAGTTATGCTACCACCTATATATATTGCAGGAGGTATCAAAGACAATACCATGGTGAAATACACAAAAGCAAAGTTGATCCAATGAAGCTTTCAAAGAATCAATCAAACTACAATGATCTAAGTTCAAGTCACATTTGATCAAGCAAGCTTCAAGACATAAAGATAATGGCTCAAGCGCAAGTCAAAGACTTAAGTTCAAGACAAGACTCAAGTGCTTCAAATGTTTTATATAAAGTGTCTTGTAATAATTATAATTTTTATTTTTTGAGTCTTAGGAACTTGTAATAGCCTTGTCACACACACACACTCACACATATCTTTTAATAATTGAGTGTTTTACAAAGTTAAAAGGTCGAAACAAGCTTGAATAAGTTCAGTAGTTGAGTGCCAGACGACCGTTCTTTGGAACCATTCGGCTATCTTAGTACGAAATTGTCTGAACTCATACAGGCTCTGACCAGTCGACTCATTATGGCAACCCAGTCGACTGTTCAAATCGTTTCGACAGTATTCTGAATTTAAAAACTTGTTTTTCAAATTCAAATGATTTTCTATACATTTTAATACGGTTTTGGGAACTGTTTTACAACGTCCCTCTAATTCCTCTTTATAAATAGAGTATAGGAATCACCATGTAAAGATTCCAAGCATTTTCTTAAGTTTCAAGCTTTTTGTTTTTTAGAAGAGCAAGCTTTTTAAAAGGCATACATATTCTCTAAGTCTTGCTTCTCTGAAATCAGTCTAGTATAATATCAAATTCGATTTAGGCTAATTTCAGAAGTTAACCTAATAGCCACCATACAAAATCACAAATCACAAATCACAAACAAGGTTATAGGTTATTGTAACTCTTTTTGTTGTTGTTTTCACTCTCGGGTTGTGATAGTGGTCCTCTCCGTTGGAGAGTAGGGCTCTTGGTTGTAGAGTCAGTTTTTCACTTTAGGGTGTAGAGTGTGTTTGCTCTCTCTAGTGGTGAGAGAGGTTTACGGGTTTGACATAGTTGTTGTCAAATGTCGTAGGGTATTCGTGTACTTTTTCAAGAATAGTGGAAAATCTCAGGTGGGTTGCTTGGGGACTGGATGTAGGTCGGGAGAACCGAACCAGGATACATCGCTATGTTTTCTGTGGTTGACTCTCTCTGTGGTTATATTTTCTTCACTTTCAATCTCAATTTTGTTAAGTTTTAGTTCAAAAACTTGTCTGGAAAGTCGACTGGTTTCCGCTATAAGTCGACTGGTCAGACTCATAACTCTCAGTAAAATACTCTTTTAATCTGATGCTTCAGTCGACTTAGCAGAACGAAAAGTTCAATTTCTTAATTAATTTTAATACAACACTATTCACCCCCCCCCCCTCTAGTGTTATTTGCCTTGCCTACACGATCCAACAATGCAGATAATACTATTTTATTTGGTAACGAGGAAAGGGCGGAAATAATCTGCTTTAAGGGAACCATCTACTGCTTTGAGTCATGGTCGGGTTTAAAAGTTAACTACCATAAAAGTGCTCTTGTCCATATTGCTCTATCAGATACATATACGGATGCACACGCAACCATCCTCAATTGTGAGAAAGATGGATTCTCTATCAAATACCTGGGCCTATCTCTTAAACCGGATAAACTTAAGAAGACGGACTGGCTTCCGATCATTGAAAAAGTGGAGCGTCGACTGGCGAGATGGAAATGCAAGTCTCTATCGCTTGGAGAAAAAGTGGTCCTTATTAACTCGGTCATGTCTAACCTACCTACTTACTATGTGTCATTCTTCGAACTCCTGTAGTGGGTGATCCAACGAGTTGATTGCATCCTAAAGAGATTCCTCTAGAAAGGATGGAATAAGAAGGCTACCATTTGGTCAGTTTGGAAAAAGCATGTATGAAAAAATCGCAGGGTGGGATAAGTAACATCGATCTCAGAGACTTGAACCTAGCCGTATTGGGCAAATGGTGGTGGAAAGTGTTCCACCGAAATGGTGAAGGTTGGCAGAAGTTCTTTCAGTCTTGCATGGAAAATGAACGAGAAGTTTAGGTTTCCGGGTGGGCCCTAAGGTTTTGTCACGCCCCGCTTCCTAAAAAGAGAATACGGAATACGGATACGTGTCTAAGCCCAGCGAATGATTTTCATCATCCATAAGGATTTAGAATCTTTACAATATTTCACAGGAATAATCAGAGTAGGAAGCAAGAGAAGTCAACCACGCATGCATAACTGAATTAATATACCAACAGGAATTTACTTGAAACAAAACTTAATAAATTTCAAATAAACCAGATCTGAACAAGTCAATAATTCTTGGTCACAATTCCCAAATACAAAATAATCCAAGTAACAGATACAATTATTTAAGAATAGCAGAAAAATAAATAAAGCAAAAACTCCAGCATCTAGAATCTCATATCACCTACTCCATCTGGCAGCTGATCTCCAAAATCTGCAATTTAGCAGAATTGCAGGAAGAGGAAAAAGAATTTAAGAAAAAGAAAATTTTTATAAAGAACCCAAACCCAGATAATATGCAGAAAAAGAAAATACACTCAAAATACAAGAAATGGGAAACAGGGGTTACAAATCCTACCCACCTTACAAAAAAATTTCGTCCTCGAAATTTGCTTAGGCGTTACATAGGATAGGGCAAAAGCAAACTTAGGAGGAGGGGAACAAAATAGAGAGTTAAGGGAAAGGAACAAAGCAGTGGCAATACCAGAAAAAGAAGGAAGTGGATAACAATGATGTCAAATGAAATGCATGAAAGAGAATAAGCAGTATCAAAAGGAAAGAAACAACACAAGATAACAAAGCAAGATAGGGAGCAGATAAAACTGGAATCAGAGAGAGAAAGGAAAGGGAAGAATCAGACCAATCAAGGAATCAACAGATGAAGATGAATACAAGGAATAGAGGAAAGCAACAATGCAGAGAAGAAGAAAAAAGAGAATCCTGGGACCTGTGGGTTATAGGCCCACCACGCTTCCGCTGCACAACTCTGATCAGAAAGACTCCATCATCAGCATCCAATAACTCCAGCAATCTGCCTCGTGGCTCACCAATTCCTTGACACGTGCAAATGATATCTTTCTAACATGAAGTTCGAACTTCAGGCAACTTCAGATTCTTAGCACTTCCTGAGATCCTAGAACTGCTTGCACATCTTGGAGCAAAAGACAACACTTCCTCTCCTGGTGATTATCCAAAAATAATTTTTGATTTTGAACTCTCCAAGAAATTATTTGCACCTGATTTGCATGTGCAAAAAGGTAAATTTCATAAAAATATTTATTAAATCACCAAAAATTATTTTAATTCATTTATTAATCTTAAAAACATTATTTAAAAATCTGGGGTATTACATCACTCCCCCCTTAGAATAGTTCTGTCCTCAGAACTACTCTAAGCAAAAGAAAATAAAATACAAAACTTACTAGTTAGTTTCAAAATTTTACTCTATCATTATTTTTATAGCAAGATTTAATTACTAAGAAAAACAAAAATAACATATAATTATAGCTCGAAGAATAAAAGGTGAAAACTGACATGGCGAAAGGATAAGAAATCCAATTGAATACACCATTAATCCTCAATCGTAAGAAAATAGGAAGACTATTCACATAGAATAAGAAGTCAAAATTGAAGAGATAAAACCCAAATATAAAAAGGTTGATAACCATACAGACAACAAAGGAATGCAAACTTTACAGGTTATATAAAAAAATAGTTTTGAGAAAATAACCAGTCAAGATACATAGAAATACGAACAAATTTAGCTAAGTAAAGAAAATATTAATAACAATGAATGTAAAAGACATATAATAATTAGTGAATGTTGACATTATAATCAATACTCTAAAAACATATTAAAGGGTAACGAGCAAAATAGACCAAAATATATATACAAGAAGACTTAAAAGAAGTTCATTGGATATTACAAAAGTAAGTGTCAAATCATTAATTAGGACGTGGAAACAAAAGTAAGTGAGAAATCTAAAATGTTAAAGAATTGAAAATCGGTGGCAATAAATAGTAATTTACAAAAGAACGAAAACTTAGACCATAGTTGATGTACTCAATCTTAACATAAATGTAAAAAATTTGTAAACACAAAATAGAGTAAAATCAACTATACTAGTTCAATTTGTATAGAAACATAAAGTGTAATTGTATAAACAAAATGTCATAAAGAAAATATTTCTGTACCATTAGTTTCATTATATAAGTAAAAAGTTTTGAAATATCAATTAGCAAATAGGTAGAAAATCTTGCCTCCTTAACATCAAGTTGCATGTTTGCCTTCACGACATCAGGTTGCAGGTTACCGTCTGGATATTCGGTTGCACATTTTACCTCCCCGACATCCAGTTGCAATTTTCCTCCATTGATGTCGAGTTGCATATTTGCCATCTCGACATTAGATTGCACCGAAATGGTGAAATGGAAGATGTAACCTTCCATATGCACAGGGATATGGAACATTTTAATTTAAGTATGATGTTATGTTTTGAAATTCGTAATATAAAAAATAGTAGAAAATAAGAAATGGAGTTGATAGTCACACAATGGAATATCAAAATAGATGTATAGATTATAAATATCAAACACAATAGTACAAAATAGTAGTAGTGAAAATGATTTATAAAAGTAGGGAGAAAAACGGAATGAAATACATGCATAAGCACAATGCAAATGTGAATGAGAAAATAAATATACAGTGTAGCAAATTTACACAATAAATATATCATAAAAATATACAGTAACGTAGGAATTAAACAAGCCTCTAACATGTCGATGAAAATCCACCGATACCGATCGACGAACCAAGCGGGAAGAAAAGAATGGACAACTCCAGAATCAAAGGAATATGGACACAAAAGAATAAAATTATGCCCAGTAAGGAATCAATGAATGTGAATGAATGGAATTGACGAAACAACTAAGAAATGAAGGAACTGAATATGAAGGAATCAAAAAGTGGATCAAAAATGTTGGAATCCAGATATATGTTGATTATGAATTATCCATGTGATTCACGCGTGTTGTACATATTATTGAGTCAAACCGGTTAAACCCAAACTAATCAGGGTCCAACCCTAAACTAGTTAGAGTCAAACCTGGCTAAACCAAACTTGACTAACATATCAGCCGAACATGACTAACACATTAGCCAAACCTGGCTCTAATACCACTAAAAACCTTGTCACGCCCTACTTCCTAAAAATACGGACTGCAAGCACGTGACATGGCTCAGCAAATGACTTGCGTCATTTATAGACTATCATCGATTCATCTTAACAATATAAAACAGAAAGTAAAACAACCACGCATAAAATAAAAGAAGTAATCACATAAAAAAAATTACTTGAAATTTAAGCTTAAAATAACCAACATAAAATAAATCCAACATCTGGAATCAACAACAATAATTTTCTAGTCAAAAGCCCACAAATACACCAATGTTCAATTATTAAAGTTCAAAAAAAAGAGAAACAATGATTATTTAAATGGCGCAGCAACACAAGTCTTTCACCATTGTTGTTCTCCTAGTCCATCCGGCAAATCTCCCTGAATACCTGTAAGCTGCTCATCTAAATGAGAGGAAAAATATCCTTAGAGCAAGTCGTGGACAGCTAGTAGAGAAACATAGAACAATGACAATAACGGTATAACAATAAATACAATGGACGATTAAATCAATAGTATTGAACAGTGACCAGGCGATAATAGTACAATGTGCAATAACGATGATTTATAACGATAACAATAAACAGTAACCATGACGGTAAACAATAACGATAACATTGTTCAATGAAGATGACAATACGCAATGACAATGCGATGAAGTCTTAAGTCTATTATTCATTTTAATCCCAACTAATGCACAAACTACTGCATCCCATACTACAGGTTCCATGCATACAATCAATTTCGTTTAGACTAAGGTAGTAGATTCTATAGGTTATGTACTCAACACAATGTAACATTTCAATAATAATCACTGGCTATTGAGCAATTTCTTGCACAATAACGATAACACTGGCCATTTGCAATTTCTTGCATAATGACGATAACACTGGCCATTTGCAATTTCTTGTAAGATGACGATAACACTGGCCATTTGCAATTTCTTGCAAGATGACGATAACGATATTTGGGAAACATGGGCCCACATTCCCGAGTACAGTCACTATATTATCAACTACCCTAGTCAACCCTTAACCCCGACTTGATTAACATTCTTTATTCTATTAACATACAATAATGCGATTAATTATTAGGAACACTAGAAAGATAAAAACACAACCCTAAGATCATGCAATGTACTCTATACAATTAAATGCACCAAATATAACATTATAGATTCAATTGTATATTATTAAACATAGGAACCCAATTCTGGACAGCAATAGGTTGTTGTACCAAAATCAGAATTTCTGTTGCTACAGAATAGAAAATGTGGATCCGTCAAAAAGTCTAGAAACTAGACTCCTGCCCAGTTCCAATGTATATAACTAAGGTACATAAAATTTGTGGCAACATGTGTCAAAACAACAAACTACACAGGATTTATGTTCAAGCAGAACTTGTAAAATTGTGTTTATACATATGAAACATGACTGAAACTCCATTAATTAATTCCAGGAAAATTAGAGAAATTTCTTTAGTGTGTCTAGTATCAGCATGCAAAATTTTAAGTCATTATCTTACAGGTAGCATTGTTAAATTAATTGTCAATCAGAGTGTGGCAGCAGTTTTTAGAATCTGGAATTGTACGACACAACAGCAGTAAATCTGCGATATCTCACAAACCATAACTCAGAATTCAATTCTGTCAAAGGGGTAGTAAACTAGACATTTGAGGCTATATTTGATATTCAGGAAGTTATTGATTTTGATGACATTATCTAGGTCGAAACAGCTTGGTAATGTTCAGGTTAGCAGTAAATTTCAGGGTTTCAATATATTTTTAATGCATAAAAAGATTAGAATGTTATGAACGATGAGTTAGGGGTTGACAACATAAATCACAGCAAGTTAAAACTATGTGAGCATGGTATTAAGATGTATAATGTCCATAACCCTACTAATCACAATCAACTAACACACTAACATCATATAAGCCATCAATACTAGTAGGCAATCTACAATTATTGTAAGATGTCATGACATGAAATACAATAGTAATCCATATTTCTATATTCAATAATTAACTACATGAATGCATGTAAGATCTCTATACTTTGGAGGCAAAAGATGGCACGAAGTCAAGACTACTACTTAGATTCGCTCGTGTAAATCCGTAGTATCCCAACGATAGATAGCAACAAGCAATATACGATAATCGATTTGGATCTACATGCGGGATTCAATAAACATTCACGAATATGATACAATAACTATTCGAGGTGAAAAGACTTGCCTTTAGGACGACGTCATATTAATCCGAATATGCGAAGAATAAAGGGATCGGAATCCCGACGACACGGCGAACGATCACGATAATCACGATCGGGCACGGGTCTCGATTATCAAGATGGTGATCAAGATGAAGATTAAGCGAATCCAACGGCCGAGATCGAATATAAAACATATAAGAATTAGAAGAGTACCAAAAGAGTAAATATACCATGGTTGACAGTTTGATGAATGAGAACAAAAAGTGGATCAAATGTTTAACTCACCAAGTAGAAGACAAACGAGACGATCGAGATGATCAAAGGCCGAGATCAAGTGTGATCGGTCGATCAGACGACTGAGATTGAAGATCAAGAATAGATCAGATCGGGAGGAGAATCGGGCGGCCAGGATCCAAACCATCAAGATCAAGATCAAGAGATCAAGATCACAATCATGATGGGGATCGGACGGTCAAGGATCCACTATGATCAAGACCCATGATCAAGCAGCAACCCACGGTGCTTCGGCTCGCGGCAACGTTGGGCAAGGCTGACGGCAGGCAGGCGGCAGGCAATGACGACGGGTGAACGGTGGACAGCAGACGTAGATGCTGTCCCGGTGCTGCTAAATAGCAACGGCAATGCTGCGCTGGGCTGAAGATGGCAGGGGCACAAGGCGACAGAAGGCGAAGAGGTGTGCACGGCGACGGTAGGGCATCAGGCCGAGGGGCTATCGACTGGCTGCAGGCGATGCTAGCTTCACTGGCGTCGGGGTGAACAGCTGAGGGGCTGCTATATGGCGCCTGGTGGTCAGGTGGCGCTGCAGGCTGGTGCTGCCTCTCTGTCGTCAGCCGAAGACAGGGCAGGGGACGACGACGCTACGGCATCGCGACAAGGGGAGGGTGCGATGGGAGCACAGGGACGAGGAGAGGGGATAGGTTTAGGCGGCTGTATAGTGAGAAGGCGGCTAGGAGTTTACAGGAGTAGATGAATAGGGTTATGAATACATATAGTGTTGAAAATAGGGTTAGGTGCAAATGGGTTTGACATAATGGGTTTGGGTGTTAAACAGGTATGGGTATTAGGAACATAAACAGGGTAGTGGCTTAATAGGTATTAGGTTGAGTATAATGGGTTTTAGGGTTAAATGGGTATTAGGATAATAAACAAGGTATTGGGTTATTAAATGGGTATTGGTTTTTTTTTAAATTCAATAAGGAAAAATAAATAGGATTTATAAAATCCAAATTTCACAATTTCTCATAGGTTGCAAAACAATCTTTGACAAGGTTTAATAAAATAAATTTGAAAAACATTTAGATTAATATTTAACTTTTCACAACAATTATCACATACAAATAATAGGCTGGGTTTGTACTTCAAAATAATAATAATAATAATAATAATAATAATAATAATAATAATAATAATAATAATAATAATAATAATAACAACAACAACACAATAATAGGATTTATATTATAATATAAGAATCATTTGAAAATAACAATAAATACAATTTATGAAAAGAACGGATTTTAACAGGAGATACAAAATATTTTTGAAATAAAAATGAATTTAAGAAATCAAAATTTTTTTTAACGAACCCAAATCCAGATAATACGCAAAAAAGAAAATACACTCAAAATACAAGAAATGGGAAACAGGGGTTACAGATGCCCTTGGCCATTTTTCTTTTGCACGTTTGCATGTTGTCATGGTTGTCAATTTGTCACACATAGTAATCCCTTTTAATAACAAAAGCACTTCTCAAACCACTCATTCTTTTCAACTTGTTCATTATGACATATATGGACTCTCTCTTGTACCTTCTAGCAAAAACTATCTCTATTATGTTGCCCACATAGATGACTTCACTCGATATACATGACATTTTCTTATGCGCCAAAGATCTAAGATTCTTAAAGCTTACCAGTTCGTTACAACCATGATTCACACTCAGTTCGGTGTGCGCATCTAGAGTTTTTACTCATATGGTGCTCGTGAGTACACTTCCACTACTATGAGATCGATCATTTAGTCTGGCAGCACACTTTTTCAGCAATCATGCCCTCACACACATGAGCAGAATGGTGTAGCTGAACGTAAACATCGTCACATTCTTGAGACAGCTCGCACTCTTTTACTCTCCTCTTCTATTCATCGTTCGTACTGGGCTGAAGCTGTCATGACTTCTGTCTGTCTCATCAACATCACTTCCTCATCTTTCCTATCTGGTACGACACCTTATGAGGCTCTTCATCACTCACCACCAGACTAAAGTATGCTCTGTATCTTTGGGTGCACATGTTATGTATTTTTTCCTCCCACTGAGTGCACGAAGCTGACCGCCCGCGCTGCTAAGTGTGTTCACCTAGGTATCAGTTCAGAGCATAAAGGATATCGTTGTTTTGATCTCTTAGCGCATCGTGTCTGTATTTTCCGACATGTCTCCTTTGTGGAAGACTCTCCTTACTACCTATCTTCTCTTGAGGATTCCTTGACTACCTCCTCAGACACATCTTCACACATTTTCTTCAATCACACTCCTTTGGCTCCTTTCTCATCTCCAACAGACATTATGACTCCTACTCCCCTACAGAGCCCCCTCCCATACCACCTGCATCACCATAGCCATATGCACCTACACCACCTACATCCCCACCACCACATGCACCCAGCCCACCGACCACACCCCCTGTCACGCCCTTCTTCCAAATATACGGAAATGTTAGCGTGTAACAAAGGCCCAGCGAATGATGTAAACACCATCCATAAGCTGTACCAGTCTAAATCAACAATATGAATAGTAATCACAACCACGCAAGAGCAAATAATCACATAAACGAAGAATAACATCAATAATCAATGAAATAATCCAAAACATAATATCCAACATCTGGAAAAACAAACTCCGGATATAAAGCCCAAAAAAACAAAGTGCAATAATAATAACAATGTTCAAGGAAAATAGCATAAAGAAATACTCAATGTAGTCTATTCATTTGAGCACCATTCTTTAGAATTGTTGCTCACCAAGTCCTTTCGGCATTATTCCTTGAGAACCTGCAAACTCGTGATCTAAAATAAAAAAATTAATGTTTGTTAGAGCAAGTCACGGACAATAAGTAGTGGTAAACAGAGAACAATAATATCCTGATATATCAAGAATAAAGGACTGGATCAAAGTCAAGAACAAAAACAATGGTTGGCGATAATGTCAAGGGTCTATATTTAATTATGCAACAATCAATAGTTACAATTCATGATCATTATCGATAACAATATACGGGATCAAGCATGAAATGTCAATCTAGGGCTATTATTCATTTTATTAACATATCTAATGCACGTAACACTGTGTCACATACCACAGGTTCGGTGCATGCAAATAATGATCGTTTTAGACTATGATGGTGAACTCTACAGATCATGTACTCGGCTCAGTAAAAAATAATTTACAAGCAGTAAACAGTAGTTAACATTCAGTAAACAGTAATCCATGGACAACAGTGAGTAACAGTAATCAGTCAAGCAGTAAGGGATCCCTACCGAATACAGTCTCCTATTGTTCACTACCAAGTCAACCCTTAATACCCCGGCTTATTATTATTTTATTACATCCTAATGTGAAAATGCAAGAAGATGTCAAGGTTGTGTATTGCAATGTGTGACTAAATATAATCATTACATGCAAGGTAAAAGTGTTTACATTAAATCAGTACAAAGCATACATTCTGGACAGCAAGACGTTGCTGTACAAAAATAGAGATTTCCATTGTTACAGGAAAGTAGAAGTGGATTCGTCAGAAGTTCTAGAAACTAGACTCTCTGCCGGTTCCAACACATATACACATGACATATGATACCTACAGAAAGTAGATGTAAAATATTATTCTTTACTGCTTTTATGTTCAGGCAGAAACTTAGAGTCATCTTTACAAGTACATATCGGGTCTGCATATTCATCAAATAATTCCACAAAAATTCAGGGTGATTCCTAATCAGGTCTAGTCTCAACCAGATTAATTTCATATTTTAATTCTACTGTTAATATTTTCTTCTCATTAACCATTCATGTTGATATACATATAATTGCGAATCTGAAAATCCAGACCTAGCAGTACTAAAAGTCTAATATCTTACAGATTAAGAATCGAAATTCAGATCTGTCAATTGTTCTGAAAAGTAGACTTACAGAGATACAATTGTAGTTTACAAAGTTTTATTAAATCCCCACAGCAACTGGTTCGAAAGTGTAATGCAAAAAGATGCAGACAGCAGGCCAGAAAAAAAATAAACATGAATCGACAATAATTTCAACACACAAGCATGCAAATTCATGGTAATAAAGTAACATGTAACACCCCGAATTCCAATTCGATGTTCCACAGGATCTTTACACTTCTCTTCGTACAATTTTACAAGGAATTAAAAACTTTTGTTACATCAGAGTTACATTTACATTACATTTATACAGCAGAAGCAATTTACAATAATTACATGAATAAAATAATACAACATTTGAATAAATTTTTAAGCAGCATGCATACTTTAATCTTGCCAAGCACTTTATCCTGCATAGAAAACTCTGGGCGCGTCAGTTGCTTACAACAAACGAAATATTATACATGGCCGTCCTCACTATGCCGAACAGTATAACGATTTTCAATACTTAAACAAACCACAACCTTTTTTTTTGTGGTAAAAGGTGGAATAATGCCACCCTGTTTCATTAATAAGAGGTTAATAAAACAACCCCGGCGTACCGGTAGAAAACAAAAGTACAATGCAGGAAGAAAATGAAAGAAAACAAACAAACTCCCCCAACAAACCCTGGGGGGTGGGTCTAACTACCCATACATCAAGCAACCAAAGAGTACAGTAGGTTGGTACAACACACAAACTGGCAGAAACTCTGACATGACTGGTGAAGCTAGTCCCTTAGTCCAGCGTCGGTCCGAACTCTACCTCCTCATCGTCAAACTCCTCTACCTGGAAAACTCTGGCTATCCTCCCTCTCGCCCCCGTGGCCGCATCTGTGGCCCAAAAAGAGATAAGATGCATGATGTGAGTAAGATTACCAGAAATACTATTACATGAAGTACGAAAATAAAAATTATTTCTGTCTAGCCATAACACCCATGTTGTTGCCGCAATTGTGATGTACCACACATCCTTCATTTCATGGCGAATCGAGGCAAATTTGGGGCCAACCCACAAATCCTCATATTTGCAGGGGTAGTCATCTGTTCCTAAGCCTCGGAGTACCTCCACCATAGTTGCCTTACTTCTTGGGCAGTGAATAAAAAGGTGATTTAGATCTTCCACATGCGCGTCGCAGAAGCCACAGTTAGTCGCCACTTGTGGTTGTCTTTTGGCAAGGTTTTGTCTAGTGAGGATAGCATTATTGAGCACTAGCCATAAGAAAACTCTGACATTAAGGGGGGTTTTCGCCTTCCACAATACCTGTGCCCAGGTGGGTCTGCATCCTCGAAAGTGGATCCTATGATACAGAGATCTAACCGAGAAAGCTCCCTTGCTCTCGAGTCCCCATCTCATCTGATCTCGGCCTTGGGCACACCTTGCGCCTGCCCATGTGATGTGTGCTTGCATGTCAAGCAATTGCTGGCGTAGTTCTGGAGTGAGCATTCCTCGGAACGACGGTCTCCAACTTTCCCTTTTCCACCCCTCGGCAACGGACATATTCGGTCGACTCGACTTCTCATACAGCTCTGGGAACGTGTCCTTCAGGGTATAGGCACCACACCACCTGTCCCACCAGAATCTGGTGGACCGTCCATTGCCGATTATAGACGTAACTGCTGAATTGAAGGGGCCGCTAGCCTTGGTAATTCCTTTCCAGAGTCATAAAACTTTAGCCCCTAGTCGGAAGCCTAGGCTTCTCGTGCCTTTTCCCCTTAGGTAAGGTTGAATGAAGTCCTGCCAACCTTCCCCGCTGTTGTGGAATACTTTCCACCACCATTTTCCCAGCAGGGCAAGGTTCATATCTCTGAGGTCGATTATGCCTAGCCCCCCATGTTTATTCTTCATGCAAGCGATACTCCGTTTGATGAGGTGGTAACCTCCCTTATTCGAATCTGCACCCTTCCATAGGAATCGTTTTCGAATCCGATCAATCCTCTGGATCACCCATTTTGGAAGCTCGAAAAATGACATGTAGTAGATTGGCAGGTTAGACAGCACTGAGTTGATGAGTACCACTCTGCCCCCGAGTGACAGCGATTTACCTTTCCAACCAGATAGTCTGTCCTCCACCCTATCTATGATAGGCATCTAGTCCGATTTAGTTAATTTCCCAGGTCTACACAGGTTAATAAACCACAACCTTGATCATAGACAAAGCTACACAGGGACTATCATATTGATGTCGTGTTGTGCTGTGCACTTAGTCCTTAATGCAGTTGTTTACATTACATGACACTAATGCGTACTTGTTCAGAGTCTATACATCCCATACTACATAGGTCTGAGGGCAAGCCCTTAACTGTTCTTCATCTTGTAGGGTTCGATCCCTCGCCATGACTTAATCTACTACGGTAACTACGGTAAGTATCCTAGGTGTTCTATGAGTTATGAGCCCACGTCTAGGCGCCGTGGAGTGAACCCCATGCACTGACACATGACTCATCATGCAGGCACCATGTGGTCAATTCCCCTCCTACCATAAACATGGCACCACCCGTAGTCATTAGACCATCCCATAAGCGTCGCCACCGAGACGGTATTCTGGAGTAGTATCCACACCCTATTCATAATGCATCATGGGACATTCTGTGAATACCCTCATGTCGCCAATCCAATGGCCTTAACACTCATGTTTTTCTCTTACGTTCATCACATCTTCACTATGTATCTAATCCTTATATATAATTGAAGGTCAATATTCTAGAATCTAGCATTACTCCTACATCAGTCTTTCCAATATCAATCATTATCAACGATCCAAACTTGGTAAAAATATCATAATTCTCTTTTCCATATTTTTCATTCTTGCCGATGTATAGTTATAGGTAAAATTCTAGTCTACGTCCTCTTTCATATTCATAGAAGCAAGCATATTTGTTCCCAAAATTTCACATTTCAACAAGTTCTCTTTTTCACACATTTCCATGCACAACTTGCATATTCTTTAACTAATTTCTCATTTAATTCTACTCAATAATTATAAGTAAAAATCTCGATTAAAACTCCTTTCAATTCTTTCTATGTTCAAAAATTTCATTATTTTATTTTGGGAATTTCCAAAAGAATCAACTCTAAGATAAATTCTTCACTTTCAAATTTTTTTTTACTCTTATTTCTCATTTAAAAGTCTACATATTTTAAAAAAAATAATTTTTTTGAAGTCCATGTATTTTCAGGAAAATTTCCTAATACTTTTCTCAGTTTTTATTATAATTTAAAACCCAAAAAATCAAGTGTATAAAAAAATCAGATTTTTTCTTTAAAAAATTGGCCTTAGCCAGTTTCGAACCCGCACACACAACCCAAGGTGAACAGTCACCGAAAACTAACCCTCACGCGCTAGCCAAAAGGGACACAGTGCCCAACTGTTCTAAAGGGGAGTTTAATTAAGGTTAAGCTTTGCTCTCGGGTTTAGGAAAAAAATCAAATTTTGGAAAAATAAAAGCCTCTACCGAGACTCGAACCCACACACAAAGGCTGCCTCCTAGCTACAGTAAAGAGCAACTGGCGCCCCCTCTAACCAGTATGACTATAGTGTCTAACTGATATAAGAGTAGGTTAAAATAGGTTTATTTCGACTCTCTGTTTATCAAAATCATTTCGTTTTTCAAAAGCTCATAACTTCGTTTCTTCTTCACATAAATCCATAAAATTTTCCAGAATACTAAGTTTAGGTATAATTAACAAACCAGTCTTTTAAAAACTTTTTTTTGACTTTAAAACATGAATTTCTCATTCTAATTTTATGTTTTATGTCTATAACTTCAATAATTCAATTTAACAATTCTGTACCAAATTTTTGCATTACCACTTCATTAAAAGAATATTAATTCCTGTTTTTCCCTCTTTTATCCACAATCACCCAATGACATGGTTTCATTCATTGAACTAGTGTCCCAATAGTTTAATAAGCACAAATTTAATAGTTTCATCTACTAATCATTCACAAGCATTTTTATACAATTAACAAGGTTCCAATTTCACATTTTCATGGCAATAATGCAATTTTACTACATTAAACATGATTTATAACAAAATAGCATGCAATTCATCAAGCATTTACTCAATCATCTACCAAGTCCTTTTTATAGCCAACAAATGGTTATCTTGTTAGTTTCTTTTAGCATTCTCATTTATCAGAAGCCCTAGCATGGTGTCTAGATTAGAAGTAAAGAAAAACACCCACCTATTTAAAGAAAAACACTACAAAAGCTCTTAGAATCTCCTTGAACACACGAGCGGTCCTTCTCCTCCTGGGTTGAGCCACCACAATTGCCTCCTCTTCCTTGCACTAGTGAACCCAAGCCTCTCTCTTTCCTCCAATAAAGTGGCCGACCTCCAAGAATGAACACACACACAAACTAGAACACTGTCAATCTTTTTCTAACTCTCTCTCAATCTTTTTACTCTCTTATGTATCTTCTTTATTTCTTTTCTCTACAAACTTTTTAGTGTATTCTATGCATACAAGGGGGGTATTTATACTTTTTCTAAGGTGGGATGAAGGTCCAAGATTGAATTAGATAGTTGTAGATTAGGGGCTAGGATGAGTTAGGAAGTTAGAGTAACCACCCATGAACACAATCCACCTCTCCACTAAGACACTCCCCCACTCTCTCTCTGACTCCATCCGGCCTAGGTAAAAGAGTGCACAATGCACACTATAATGCATGCACGTGCCAAACTAGTATCCCCTAATTACAAGTTGTACATGATAAATTAATTAATTGTCTAAAAAATTGATCTACACTACAAGTCATGTTAATGAAAAAGAAATAAACTAGCGGGCTTTCAATTAGTGGGCTAAAACTCTATTGGCTAATTTAAAATAATTAAAACAATTAGGATGAAATAAACATTTAGGCTTTAGAATTGAATTAGGCTTTTAAAAATAAAAATAGAGATAGAAAAATGGTTGTTCATGCTACAAGAATAAATAATTTTATAGAAAAAATGCACATGAATTAGTACATGAAACACACGTAAAAATTCATAAACTTTCATTTAATTAAAAATAAAGAATCAGGGTATTACATAACAAAAGTTCTATTTAGTTATCAGCATGAAATTTCAACATTAACGAGACATTTCATAATCATGGCAATTATTCACGAAAATCATATTCAATCGGGAACATTCCAATCATCAATCAATTCTATAGCATAGATCTAATTATTTTTATGTATTACGTGCATATGCAATATAAACTATAGCATGGGTTTAAGTCAAAGATATCGGCACGAAAAGAGAATTATCACTTGTTTTCACCGATGAATCCGTGATAATCTCTTGAAAAAATATTAAGCAAATATATAAGATAAGTGGAATGTGAACTACTTGCGGGAGATCTAAAGAATTCTTGAACACGAATAATAAATTAGTTCAAGAGGACTTGCCTTTTAGACGGTTAATCCAGGAATGAAAGAATAATGGGATGAGAATCCCAATGGCCCAGCACGTGCAACTACAGAAGGAGCACATGCAATAGCAACATCAAGATCTCCAACAGCAACATGTGCACGTGCACACAACAGCAGCACGTGCAACACACGTGCCCAGCAACCACAGCAAGGAGCACAACAACAACAGTGAAGAGGTGGCGCTCGGGTGGTGAACGGGATGGGTCGGAACTACGTCACATCTTCGGGGGTGGTCGAGGACTGGATTGCGGTGGACTACGGGTAGTGTTGGCAATGGTGGAGTTGCTGGTCGAGAACTGCAGGGTCGACGATGGTGACTGCCCGAGTAGCGGCAGCGACAGCGATGATGAGGTGGCTGTAGTGGTGCTCTGTGGTGGAGATCGACAATGGGATAAGACTTCGGGGAGAGGAAGATGGAAGTCGAAGGCTGCAGACGGCAAGAGTTAAGGAGCGGTGCTGTGGTCAGGTTCGACGCAGAACAGTGGAAGAAGAAGGTCGGGGCAGTTGCAGTCGGTTGCGGTGGGGAGGATGTAATGGACGATCGTCGGGGTCAGGCTGCGGCAGTGGTGTACAGCGGTGAAGTAAGAAGGTAGGGCTGTCAATGGGAGGTTCGACGGAGGTGGCGAGGTGCAGTTAGAGTTCAATTGGGTGGAGACGAGTGCGAAGGTCGATGGGTTGAAGACGACGAGGATGCAGGATGCGGTAGCGGTCGACGGGCTATTGATGAGGAGGGTGGTGGCAAGGTCGATTGGCGAGGGATGCAGCGGTTGGGTTTCGAAAAGGGACAGAGAAGGGAGATGAGGTAGGGAATGACGGCTGTGTTTAGAGTAGGGTAATTTGGGTTAAGGGGTGATTAGAGTTAATGGGTATTTATATAGTAATTGGAGTATCAATATGCAAAAAATTGAATAGGATGAACAACAAAATTTTAGGGTTTAATAGGAAATAAAATTAAATAGATTGGAAGAATAGATTGAATTAGAAGCAAAACAAATTTTCTTATCAACAACAAAATTACAGAGGTTCAAAAAAAGATAAGGAAGAAAAGAAATGAATAATAATATAAAGAAAAACCCCACAATTGGGAACAGGGGTTACAAATCCTACCCACCTACAAGAAGAATTTCGTCCTCGAAATTCATATAAGTGGTATGTAGGGTAATCCCGAAAAGAAAGAAAAAAAACAAAGAAGCTACTCGAACAGATGAGGGAAACTTTCCCGGATCTCCTCCTCCAACTCCCAAGTCGACTCACCTGGAGAGTGAGGATTCCAAGAAACTCGAATCAGTTTGATGACTCTATTCTTCAATACCTTCTCTCATCGATCTAAGAGACTGACTGAATCTCGCAGGACAAGTCCGGCCTCACGGACAACTCCGAGTAGTCAATAACATGACTGTTGTCCCCGATGTACTTCCTGAGCTGAGAGACATGGAATAAATCATGGACTCCAGACAGTGCCGAGGGTAGAGCAAGCTGTAAGCCACCATGCCTACTCGCTCCACAACATCTAACGGCCCAATAAATCGGGGACTTAGCTTGAGCGGATGACGCCTCTCCATGGCAACACTTTGAGGAACACATGGTCCCCCGCTTTGAACTCCAAAGGCCTTCGACGAACATCTGCCTACTTCCTCTGCCTATCCTGGGCAGCCTGCAAATGCTTTCTGATCTGAGTCACTGCATCAACAGTCTTCATGATCAACTCAAACCCCAAAAGTTTCCTCTCGCTGATATCATCCCATCAGACCGGTGATCTACACTTGCGCTCATACAGAGCATCAAATGGTGCTGCCCTGAGACTCGTCTGGTAACTGTTGTTGTATGAGAACTCGGCCAAGTGCAAGTGATCTTCCCACGAACCTCTAGACTGAAGAACGCAGGATCTCAGAATGTCTTCCAGGGTCTGAATCGCCCTTTCCGACTGTCTATCTATCTATAGATGGAACGTTTTACTGTAGCTTAACTTAGTACCCAAGCTCCTCTGAAGACTCTCCCAAAATGGACCTGAATCTCGTATCTATGTCCGATACGATGTTGATAGGAACTCCATGCAGTCTCACAACCTCCTGAATGTACTTTTCAGCCAAACTCTCAGTAGACTGACCCACTCTGAAAGAATAAAGTTAGCACTCTTCGTCAACCGGTCTACTATCACCCAGATAGCATTATGACCCTGAGGACTTCTCGGCAATGCTGTCACAAAATTCATCATGATGTCCTTCCATTTCCACTCTGGGATTGGAAGAGGTAGCAAAAGTCCCGTGTTCCTCTGATGCTCTACCTTCACTTGCTGACAGATCATACATTGTGACACAAACCTTGCCACAGCTCTCTTCATACCGTGCCCCCAAAAATGTTGCTTCAGATCCCTATGCATCTTCGTACCTCCATGATGAATAGAATAGGGAGACCGATAAGCTTCTTCAAGTAGCCTCTGCCTGACTTCTCCTCTAGGTACACACAACCTAGCTCCAAACCGAAGCGACCCATCTGAATGAACGACCAATTCGGTTCTCAAACTTGCTTCCACTTCGCTTCGGAACTTTTGCAACTGCTGATCGCCCGCTTGGGCTTCCTTGATCTACTCTACCAGTGAATATTGCAACTGCAACAACATGCACTGTTATGCTGAACCAGGAAGTATCACATCCAACTCCAGTCTTCTCATATCCTCAACTATTTTCTTCTTCTTGGTAAGGAACATAGCAGCAGGTCTTCTGCTCAAAGCATCAGGTACCACGTTCACCTTGCCCGAATGGTACTGCAAGTTGATGTCATAATCTACCATCAGCTCCAACCATCTCCTTTGCCTTATGTTCAACTCCTTCTGTGTGAACACATACTTGAGGCTTTTGTGATCTGTGAAAATCTCAATTCTAACCCCAAGCAAATAATGCATCCACAACTTCAAAGCAAATATCATGGTTGCAAGCTCCAGATCATGTGTAGGATAGTTCTTCTCATGCGGCCTCAACTGCTTAGATGCATAGGCAATAACTCGTCCTCGTTTAATCAGCACTACTCCCAGAGCCCTACCCAAAGCATCACAATGGATCACAAAACCACCCGAACTTTTGGGTATAGTCAGTACAGGTGCTGACGTCAACCGACCCACCATTCAATTCCACAAAAGCTTCATCACAAGCCCCATCCCAAACAAATTTCTTCTCATTCTTCATCAAATTAGTCAAGGGTCCAGCTATCTTCGACAAATCCTAAACAAACATCTGATAATACCTTGCCAATCCAAGAAAGCTTCTCACTTTTGATGCTGACTTTGGAACCGGCCAATCCTTGACTGCAGAGATCTTCAACGGATCAACAGAAACACCAACACCGGAGATAATATGACCCAGAAAGGCAATACGGTCCAGTCAAAACTCACACTTACTGAGCTTCCATACAACTGGTTCTCCCTCAAAGTCTGCAAGACAACCCTCAAATGCTCAACATGATCTTTCCGGTTCTGAGAATATACCAAGATGTCGTCAATGAAGACCATGACAAACTTGTCCAAAAATGGCAATAATACCCTGTTCATCATACTCCTGAACACTACTGGTGCACTAAATCCGAACGGCATTACCAAGAACTCATAATGCCTGTACCTTGTCCAGAATGCGGTTTTCTGAACATCCTCTGACTTCACCTTCACCTGATGATAACCGAAACGAAGATCCAGCTTCGAGAAAACTGAAGCACCCCCCAGTTGGTCAAACAGGTTGTCAATCCCGGCAATGGGTATCGATTCTTCACAGTGACACTATTCAACTCTCGATAGTCAATGCAGAGTCGGCGACTGTCATCCTTCTTGTTGACGAACAAAACAGAAGCTCCCTAAGGCGAAAAACACGGCTTGATAAAACCCTTATCCAACAACTCCTGGACTTGCACCTTCAGTTTTGCCAACTCAACTAGTGCCATGTGGTACGGACTCTTCGAGATAGGTGTCGTACCCGGTTGAACATCAATACTGAACTCCACATCTCGGTCTGATGGTGATCTGAGTAATTCCTCAGGAAAGACATCGAGCAAGTCATACACAACTAAGGGTGCAACATCTCTATCAGTGCACAAAAACTCAAGTGTAGCAGCTATTGGGATCATCGAGCTCTTGACACGTCCAAGCGGTGTCTCACCCACATGAAACTCGAACTCTTAGTGTCCTGGAAGCCTAAAAGTCACCTTATCTTGGCAATCAATCATGGCATGAGTGACACCCAGCCAGTCCATCCCCATAATAACATCAAAGCCAGAATTGGGTATCACAATAAGATCAGCCTTGAAACCGACACCACCTATCAGCAATAGGCTTTGCTTGCACACTCTAGAACAGACAATGAGACCACCTGTGGTGATATCCCAAGCTGCGGGCATGGCATCGCTTGCCAAACGATGTTGATCAACAAAGTGGGAGGAAACAAAGGAGTGGGTAGCACCAGAGTCAAACAGAACATGAGCAGGAAAAGATAAAATTAAGATGACACTTAAAAGATGGTCAAAGAATAGGAGTGTGGTGAAAGCAAGATATATGCATGAATAATTGTTCAAAAGAAAGGGAATAACATGCAGAAATTGAATAAAGAAAATAAATAATACAATTATTGTGATATACCTACAACCACTCCAACAACTTTCTCAGCTTCCTCAGCAGTCAGATTCTTGGCCAGACCACGGCCTCCAGTCTGACCTCCTCTCGGGGCCACTCTCCTCTGATCAAAAGCTTGCCTCTACGGTGGAAGAGGTGGTCTGCCCTGACCTCGAGCCAGTGCTCCTTGCTAAGCTGCACCTCCAATCGACGCACAAACCCTACCCCTGGGACAATCACGAACCATGTAATCACTACTCCCATACGCAAAGCATAGCCGATTAGCTACTCTGCAGTCCTGCCACGAATGTCCAACCTTATGATAGTAGTCACAATTCTGAACGGTCCTCGGGGCAACAGGCGAATACAGCTGCGCCCTCACCGGAGGGGTCGGAACTGGCCTCCGAATAGGCCCTCCAGTAGGCCGAGCTGCAACAGGGTGCTGTACAGTCTGCTGAGCAGCACCCAACCTCCTAAGAGTTTGTTCCTGGATCCTGGCTGCATCCAGAATATCTGCATAGGTGCAGTGCTGATGGGCAGCCAAACGGTCTTGTATGTGGAAGTTCAAGCCCATCAAGAACCTGCAAGCCCTATCCTCATCAGTGGCTACCAGGGCAGTAGTGAAACGGCTAAGCCGAGTGAACTCCATAGCATACTCATCCACAAAATGATTCCCCTGAGTCAAGATAATGTTTAAATTAATATTGTCACATGTGAAGTAGACAACAGCAAATGACATTAAATAACATTATCTGACTGGCCTGAGTTAAGGAAACGAACTGTCGCTCAATTTCAACCTTGGTAACACTGGAAAAGAACTTCGCCATGAAGCTCTCCGTGAAAGTAGCCCAAACAATTGGTCTTTCGAGCCTTTGAGACTCAGCCCGCCACCAAATATGGGCAAAGTCCACCAGCTAGATGCTTATCACATCCACACGATCAACATCGGAGATCTGAGCTGCAATTAACAACTGCTCCTTCCGGATAAGCCATTGCTCAGCCTCCAGCGGCGTCTCCGTACCCGAAAACTTTTTCGGATGTAGCCTCATGAAGTATGCCACTGCGCCAGGCCTTGGTGGCAGTAGCTCCAATCCAGGTCCAGCGGCAGTTTCGTTGGTTGCCACCAATGTAGCCCTCAACGGCTCATTATGTTCTTGTTGACGGACCAACAGTTGTTACTTAGTCTGAAGGATAGCAGCATTATCTTGCTGCTCATCCCTTGGAAAAAAAGTGGAAGAACCTCCGCGAGCCATAGCCTACAACAAGATCAAATAGGGTCAATACCCAGATTATATGTTGGTTATTATATGTTCATGTGATCAGTTTGGTGCGCATATTATTGAGTTAACCTGGCTAGCGCCAAACTTGACAACATATTAGCCAAACCTGTGCTCTGATACCACTAAAAACCATGTCACGTCCCGCTTCCCAAAATATGAAAATACGAGGGCGTAACAAAAGCCCAGCGAATGATGTAAACACCATCCATAAGTTATACCAGTCTAACTCAATAATATGATTAGTAATCACAACCATGCAAGAGCAAATAATCACATAAACGAAGAATAACTTCAATAATTAATGAAATAATCCAAAACATAATATCCAACATCTGGAAAAACAAACTCCGGGTCATAAAGGCCAAACAAAACAAAGTACAATAATAATAACAATGTTCAAGGAAAATAGCATAAAGAAATAATCAATGCAGTCTATTCATTTGAGCTCCATTCTTTAGAATTGTTGCTCACCAAGTCCTTCTTGTATTATTCCCTGAGAACCTGCAAACTCGTGATCTAAAATAGAAAAAATAATGTTCGTTAGAGCAAGTCACGGACAGCAAGTAGTGGTAAATAGAGAACAATAAAAGCATGGTATAATAAGAATAAAGGACTGGATCAAAGTCAAGAACAAAAACAACGGTTGGCGATAATGTCACGGGTCTATATTTAATAATGCAACAATCAATAGTTACGATTAATGATCAATATCGATGACAATATACGGGATCAAGCATGCAATGTCAATCTAGGGTTATTATTCATTTTATTAACATATCTAATGCACGTAATACTATTTCACATACCACAGGTTCGGTGCATGTAAATAATGATCATTTTAGACTATGATGGTGAACTCTACATATCATGTACTCGGCTCAGTAAAAATAATTTACAAGCAGTAAACAGTAGTTAACAGTTAGCAAACAGTAATCCATGGCCAACAGTCTGTAACAGTGACCAGTCAAGTAGTAAGGGATCCCTACTGAGTACAGTCTCCGATTGTTCACTACCAAGTCAACCATTAATACCCCGGCTTGTTATTAAATTATTACATCCTAATGTAAGCATGCAAGAAGATTTCAAGGTTGTGTAATACAAGGTGTGACTAAATCTACTCATTACATGCAAGGCAAAAGTGTTTACACTAAATTAGTACAAAGCATACATTCTAGACAGTAAGACATTGATGTACAAAAATAGAGATTCCTGTTTCTACAGGAAAGTAAAACTGGATCCGTCAGAAGTTGTAGAAACTATACTCTCTACCAGTTCCAACGCATATACACACGACATATGATAACTATAGAAACTAGGTGTAAAATCTTATTTTTTACTGCTATTATCTTCATGCAGAAACTTAGAGTCATCTTTACAAGTACATATCGGGTCTGCATATTCATCAAATAATTCCACAAAAATTTAGGGTGATTCCTAATCAGGTCTAGTCTCAACCAGATTAATTTCAGATTTTAATTCTACTGTTAATATTTTCTTCTCATTAACCATTCATGTTGCTATACATATAATTGCGAATCTGGAAATCCAGACCTAGCAGTACTAAAAGTCTAATATCTTGTAGATTAAGAATCGAAATTCAAATTTGTCAAATGTTCTTGAAAGTATACTCACAGAGCTACAATTGTTGTTTACAAAGTTCCATTAAATTCTTACAGCAACTAGTTCGAAAGTGCAATGGCAAAAAAGGCACACAGCACGCCAGAAAATAAATTAACATGAAACGACAATAATTTCAACATACGAGCAAGCAATTTCATGGAACAAAAGTTCTATTTAGTGATCAGCATGCAATTTCAATATTAATAAGGCATTTCACAATCATGGCAATGAATTCACGAAAGTAATATTCAATCGGGAACATTCCAATCATCAATCAATTCTATACAACAGATCTAATTATTTTCATGTATATGCAATGTAAACTAGAGCATGATTTTGAGTCAAAGATATCGACACGAAAGAGAATTATTACTTGGTTTTGCCAATGAATCCGTGATAATCTCTTGAACAAATATTAAGCAAATATATAAGATAAGTGGAATGTGAACTACTTGCAGGAGATCAAAAGAATTCTTGAACACAAATAATAAATTGGTTCAAGAGGACTTTCCTTTTAGACGGTTAATCTGAAAACAAAAGAATAACGGGATGAGAATTCTGACGGTGCAGGACATGAAACTACGGGCAAAGCACATGCAATAGCACAGCAAGATCTCCAACAACAACACATGCATGTGCACACAATAGCAGCATGTGTAACACACGTGCCCAGCAACCACAGCAAGGAGCACAGCAACAACAGCGAAGAGGTGGTGCTCGGGTGGTGAACGGTATTGGTCAGAACTACAGCACGGTTTCGGGGGTGGTCGAGGACTGGATTGAGGTGGACTGCGGGTGGTGTTTGTGGCAGTGGAGTTGCTGGTTGAGAACTGCGGGGTCAACGATGGTGGTTGCTCGAGTACCAGTAGTGACAGCGATGATGAGGTGGCTGTAGTGGTGCTCTGTGGTGGAGATCGACAATGGGATAAGACTTCGGGGAGAGGAAGACGGTGGTCGAAGGCTGCAGACGGTGGGAGTCGAAGGGCGGTGATGTAGACGGCGGGAGTCGAAGGGCGGTGATGCGGTCGGGTTTGACACAGAATAGAGGAAGAAGAAGGTCGAGGTGGTTATTGTCGGTTGCGGTGGGGAGGATGCAGTGGACGATCGTCAGTTGCAGGCTATGGCTGTGGTGTGTAATGGTGAAGGAAGAAGGCAGGGCTATCGATGGGGGCTCGACGGAGGCGGTGAGGTGCAGTCGGAGTTCGATTGGGTGGAGATGAGTGCAAAGGTTGATGGGTTGAAGACGATGAGGATGTAGGATGCGGCGGCGATCGACGGGCTGTTGACGAGGAGGGTGGTGGCAAGGTCATCGGCGAGGGATGCAACGGTTGGGTTTCGAAAAGGGACAGAGGAGGGAGATGAGGTAGGGGATGATGGCTGTGTTTAGAGTATGGTAATTAAAGATAAGGGGTGATTAGAGTTAATTGGTATTTATAGAGTAAATTAGGATGGTGGGATATTGGATAGCAGGTACAGGTTAGCGGGTATAAGGTCTAAATTTAATAGGAAAAGAATAGGATTAATATAGATCTAATTGGAGTATCAATATGCAAAAATATGAATCGGATGAACAACAAAATTTCAGGGTTCCATAGAAAATAAAATTAAATAGATTGGAAAAACATATCGAATTGGAAGCAAAACAAATTTTATTATCAATAGCAAAATTACAGAGGTTCAGAAAAGAAATGAATAATAATACAAGGAAAAAAACCCACAATTGGGAACAGGGGTTACACCCCCACAACCTTCACATCCACCACCAATTCATCACTCTACATATACCACTTCAAGCATCCCATCAGCACGCTATACACCTGATGCCACTGGTCCCTCTGACCAGTTTGGTTTTACAACCCTTGCTCTTACTCATCACAGTTTCATGCATATATCGCTGCTATATACTCCACACGTGAGCTCAGAACCTGTCACGAAGCGATTCAATATATCGAATGGCGGAAAGCTATTACAGAGGAGTTCAGTGCATTTGATCCGACTGGCACTTGTGATACTGTTCCACTGCCAGTGGGTGTCCATCCTGTTAGCTGCTAATAGATCTTCAAGGTCAATATCAACCTGATGGTTCCATTGAGCGGCACAAAGCCCGTTTAGTTGCCAGATGATTTACTCAGGAGCATAACATTAATTATGATGAGACTTTTGTTCCAGTTGCACAGATGACTACGGTTCACACTCTCTTTATCATTTTCGTCATTCGTCAGTGGCTGTTAAGCTAGGTTTCGATGTCTATCACAGAGTAAATAGCCAGCAAAAATAAATTAAAAAAATTCTGAAACTCAACCATGGATCCATGCAAAAACTATAAAACGTGTTAGGAGTTTTGACCTTAACGATGGAACGACTGTCTCCATAATCTGCCAAACACGAGCATTGCAACGTTGTTTTGCCTCTATGGAATCCATACGAACGAACAATGAAATTGGGCCCTCCCTCACACCGCAGTGCTAGTTACGGGAAGGGGATGTTCCTCTCTCTCTCTCTTTCTGTGTGTGTGTGTGTGTGTGTGATGGCTAGGTTTTTTCCTTGTTATTTTCCCACAGAAACATATCCTATATATATATATATATATATATATATATATATATATATATATATATATATCTCGACCCTAAGAGAGTAGTGAGGCTGCCAGACTCACAATCCAACCTAGGTCAGATTCATGTCTGGGCCTTCTAATTTTGGTTGACTCATTTAATCTAATTAATTGTCAAACCAATGTTAGGAGTCCAAGTCTTACTCAGATTCTCAATTAAATTCATATTATGAATTTAAATTCCAATTTTGATCCATTCTAAATATGTGACCCTATAGGTTCCTTTTACGTTGATAGTAATACTAAAATCTTATTTTAGTGTTACAAACAGTGAGCACTATCTAGCAATACATCACTGATACTCAAGTAATGAGAATATCAGTGATTTGACACAAACTATCTGTGACAAATGTGACGGTGTAGTCTAATTATTTTGTCCAGATATCTTAATTGACCACAAGGCATGGAGCATTTCACCCTTGTATAGTTCAATCTTTGGTTTCTTGATGTCTGAGTATACTTATTAAAACAAATGCTAGCAATATCTCATATTGACTCATTTAAGTACGACCATGTATTTTGCAGTCTCACTCAATTAAGGGGCTCGAAGATATCGCTCATGTTATGTAAAAGGGACAAATTCTATCTAAGTCACTCACATCCCTCCGCATGATTCATAGTATGTCCGATAGTCGACTTTATAATCACTTTATCATAGACAACGTTTGACAGTATTAAAACATATAACTTCTTATGTAGGAAACCGTAATGACTTCAAATCAAAGGACCACGTACACCATGGTCACTGTGTGAATTGCTCATGACACTCACGTAACGATCTATGCAGCGTTCTCATAATGGGTCAGTACAGTACATTATTATTCTAATATATACCCATGTGAAGACTTGATATCTCATATCCATGACCCGTGAGATATGGTCATCAGCCTACACACATACTAGTCTCTGTGTATTATTGTTGTCCCTAATTCACAATAATATTTGACCAGGGACATTTAAGAATATTGTTCTGATTTCATCCAATAGGATCTCATAATCAAGTCATGCACTTGATGTCTCATGGTTAGGGGTATAAAATGAACAGGATGATATGTCGTCTATCCGAGTTCGGCTCGAGAGATGGCCCGACCATGGACCGTCCGAACTATTATTCAAACCGAACTTGAACAAATTATTAGGTTTGATGTTTTACCGAGCTCAAGCTGCACATAAGTCTGTCCGAGTATTATTACGGTCCAATGCTTTACCGAACCGAGTCCGGACAATAAAAATTTGGTCTGACCTGGACCGAGCCGGACATAAACCCATCCGTGTAAAATTTCGGTTCGAGCTTGACTATATGGATGTCCGGTCCCGTCCATCCAATTTACATCCCTACTCATGGTATTGAACATACTATTCTAAGGACTTTATTATGTTCATCTAGTCACAATAAACAACAAAATAAATGAAATACCTCATATATAAAATAAATGTCATGATACAAAGTAAACTAGCAAGGTTAATATAAGGTTGGCCTCTAGGGCATACACCAACATGTTATACCAAATGGATGTGAAGAAGTTGTTTCTTCATGGTACTCTATCTGAATTTGTTTACATGAATCCCCCTCTTGGCCTTACCACACATCCTCATCATGTTTGTCGTCTACATCGAGCTACGTATGATTTGAAATAGATTCTTCGACCTGATTTGAGTGTTTTTGTCGTGTCATTACACAGGCCGATTTCAGTCAGAGTTCATAGGATCACTCTATGTTTATGCGGTCAACATTACAGAGGAAGGTACATCTACTATTATATGTTGATGATATGATTATTACTGTGGATGATTCCGCAGGCATTGCATCCACTCAGAAATACCTTCACTAACAGTTCTATATGAAAGACTTTGGCAGACTAGGCTACTTTTTGGGTCTAGAGATTGATCATGGATCTCTGGAGATGCTCATTTCTCGACAGAAATATACATCAGACATTATCTTCACTGCATGTCTTTCTGACAGTCGATCAGCCGATACTCCCTTAGAGCTTCAAGTGAAGCTTCGTCCCACAGATGGTGAGCTCCTTCCCGATCCCACTAGATACACGCAAATTGTTGGACAGCTTGTCTACTTATGCATGACTAGACCCGATATTGCTCATGCAGTTAGTATAGTCAATCAATTTGTTTCAGCTCCTTAATTAGTTCACTACAATGCTATTCTTCGGATCCTTGTATATTTTTGAGACACTATTACTCGCTCATTATTTATGTCTTCTACATCTAGGCTGAAGCTTAGTGTATATTCTGATTCAAATTGGGTGAGTGATCCTACTACTAGATAGTCTACCACATGTTTCTGTTTATTTCTTGGTGATTCGCTGATCTCTTGGCGAAGCAAAAAACATGCAGTAGTTGCAAGTTCCTCCACAGAAGTTGAGTAGAGAGCAATGACAGCTACCACCAGAGAGATTGTTCATGTTCGATGGTTGTTATCATATATGGGTGTCACTCTTACATAGGGATGACAGTCGGGTCGATCAGGCCGGGCCGGGTCCAAACTGCTTGGATTAACCCGGATTGCGAGCGGGCAACGGGTTGAGTTGCGACATTAACCGGGCCTGGCCGGGCTCGCCGGGTTCGAAACTTCAAAACTTGACCCGATCAACCCGCGAATCCATGCAGGTTGAACCCGATTCGGTTCGGGCCGAATTGCAGGTTGGCTCGATTGTTTTTTAACTCAAAAAAAGGTACAACGAGTATAGAAGTGAAACAAAATTGTATATATTATTCATTTCAACTTCAATAAATTTTTTGCAACTTCTTTACAAACAAATACAAGTAATTAAAACCTATATATATATATATATATATATATATATATATATATATATATATATATTGAATTACATGTTTGAGGAGATAATCAGAATCTAGAGTTCGAGATAGCCTAAAGTTAGATTGAAGAGAGGGCATTGGACTATTATCGTGCACCTCTACTTAACCTAACCTAGAATCTCATCGCCATAAATTCCCTACTCTTGTTGTTGATTTTCAGGCGAGTTGCTTCCACTTGTTAAGGTGTCAACCGCTTTTCCTTGAGTACTATCTTCAGCCTCCATCCAATCTTCCGTACTGACGAGCATCTCCATCAAACCCGGCTTCAAGTGATTCATGTATTATGGTATAACTCTGTCATTTGTAGAAAAAATATTTTTTTAAGCAACCATAGAGGAGTTAGTAGTTCTCTATCCATATGTAAAAGAATAGGAAAAAGATTTTCATATTCTTTCCACCATTGTAGCACTTCAATCTTAGTACTAGAACTCTCACTATCTTGTTGATTATACCAATTTAATTCATTAGGTGCATAGTCATATGTTTTATTAATTAAATATGAGTGAGTAAATTATCAGTGGCATCTTCTAATGTAGTTATCTAAATGAATAGATAATCTGAACACAAATTTAAAACCCCGCAAGTGTACGAATCATTTACAGAAGCGTAGTGAAAAGCAAGGGTCGATCCCACAGAGATTGTAGTAAATAACTTACTAATCGATAAACAGAGTACTTGTTTTTTTTTAACTGTGTGTCTGAAGGGAAATAAAGAAAAGAATTAAAATATAGACCAAGAAGTTCTCAATCTGGTTAATTTGAATCAAGAAATATCTATTGAATTAGTTGGGCTTAATTTCCACCTATAATCAAGAATGCTAGATCAACTTCTACACTACTCTGATCACTCATGCTTATTCATTTAAGAGTATGGTATCTACTCTTTAAATTAAAGATTTCCCAAAGCTAAGAATTAGGCATGGTATCTACTCTAACTCCTTTCTCTCCTTAAGTGTTTAGCATGATATCTACTAAGTTGCACTTTAAGAAAGCATAACAAACGATGGAAATTGACTAGCACATAAAGAACTAGAACATGGTATCTATTCTAGTCTTCTATGTTGATTAAACCCTAGAGCCCAAATGAGTTCTTGTGTTACTAATCATGAGCATTAGACTCAATCATCTAAATCTGCTTATGTAACAAATTCAATTTTATAATAAGCAAACTTGATAACTCAACTTTGGTTGTGTTAACCAGAACGCCGGTCCAGTCGACTGACGTAAGGAGTCAGTTGACTGTCCATCAACAAATAGAGTGTTCCTCGATAAATACGTTGAGTTAACAACACTAGAATAGTAAGAATGTCAAGCATCAAAAGCTGCATATTACAAATTTGATCACGAACTACCAGATTTAATCAATAGGAGTAGTGCTTTAGAAGATTTGTAAACATTACATGACTAAGGTTTCAATCTGCCCAAAATGAATTTAGCTACACATAATCCAACTTTTATTGACTAACAAATTTGGATACATGATTCTAATAATTTAAACAACTCAAGAACAAAAATTAGAGAGAAGAAGTAACACTGATTTTGTATGATGATCAGCTTGAAACCAATTTGCTCTCCTCCTCTTCAAGATGTACTCGATCTGCTCCTTGGTTCCGATCGTTGGTTCCGATCCTCCCCTCGGTCTCAAGTTGGCACTTGATCTCTCCTTCGGTCTGTTTCGGTCTGTGTATTCCCCCCTTTTTATAGCTTCTTTTGCCCCCATCTGCAGATCTCAAGTTCCAGATTTCAATCTCCTCAAATATCGAATATGGGTTGAGCCAAATCTTCTTCATTAACTACCAGACCAGATCTCTAGCTTGATTTTTGGGAAGTTGTTATTTGCAGTTATACAATATCTATTTTCTGGATTTTGACAGCTCACTCTGATTTGTTTTGCAGGTTTGGATGAGGGTGTATCTCAACTGTGCTTATCTCTAGCTCCCATTCAGATTCTCTCTTTTTGCTCTCTTTCTTGGCTTGTAGTTTTGATGTGCTGTGAAGAAGGATTTTTGTGCAGTCTCCATGTAGCTTGTGCATGTTCAATAATTTCTATAGTATCAGTCAGCTGTTTAATGATTGCTTGTGACTGGGTTGTATTTGTTCAGCTGATACTATAATCTCACAGAACTAGAATGCCAGTTCAGTCAACGGTTGACTAAGAGTCAGTCGACTGTTCTGCGAACTTTGGAAACTCAAACCCAGTCGGTTCAGTCAACTGTCGTTAAGGAGTCAGTCGACTGTTCTACAAACTCTGGAAACTCAAACGTTAAGGAGTCAGTCGACTGTTCTGCGACTCAAATGTTTTAATGCAAAATTAAGGTTCTTCATTCAAGTGTTCATCCTCACAGTGATGGATTAGTCTTGAGTAAATCTTGAATCCGCTTTATTAGTTGCTTTTAGACTGTTTCCTATGGAAAAGAGAAAAGAAGTATAAATTACCAAAGATAGAGAATTTAATTGTTTAATTGCATTCAGATTATTGATCCAAAATGTGGACATTAACAGATTTATCAGATATGCACATTTAACATGAAAAATTGCATTAAATGGAGGAGCTAATTGTGTTTTTAATATACTAATCGAAGCATTGTTGTTAGATGCATTATCAAAACCTATACAAAAAATTGTATCACGAATTTGAAATAAATCACAAACTTCTAAAATACGTATTGTAATAATCATACCACTATGGGGATACGGCAAAGCAGCAAGTAATATGATTCTCTTTTGAATCATCCAATCACTATCGTTCCAATGACAAGTTATGTCCATCATTAGAATATCGTTACAACATTTCCAACAATCGGAAGTTAATGATACTCTACAAATCAAAGAATACAAGATTGCAATTAAAGTGTTTCTCATTTCGTTGTAAAGTTTAAAACAATTTGAGCGTGTTTCTAGTAATTTTTCTAAAATGTGGATTTAGTGCATTTTTGTTAAATGTCTTTACATTCCTATTATCGAAATAGAAAAAAGGTAGCTCATTCTTAATAACAAATTTAGTCATTTTCCGACAAACAATTTTGAGATCATAGGGGTGGTTATCTATTTGTCTGGCCCTATGGTTGATTTTTTGTTTTGATTGTTGGTCTTATACTAGTGCGGGGTAAATCGCACTAAAAAAAACTGTGCTATCCCGGGGTTTTTATCCCAGCATTTGAGTAAAACGCCGGGGTAGAACCCAGGTATTAAATAAATCAAACCCTCTCTTACCCGGCGTTTATTAAAAAACGCATGGTCTTTGTGTACTATCCCGACATTTTCTTTAATAAACGTCGGGGTAAGAGGGTAAGATATCCCTTCCGCATTTTCATTTAGAATATTTCTTCTTCTTCATTTCCCCTCCCAAAATATTTGGTTCCTCTCTCTCCCGCTCACAAACCCAAACCCTCCCTCTCACCGTCACCGTCCCCCACCATCTACGAACACCTACCCTTGTCTCCGTGCCCCCGTGTCGCTTCCCACGTTGTCGTGCCCTTGACTGTAATATCCTAGATTTCTATTTATAATTAATTGAAGAGTTATTGATTTTACGTATTTTGCACATAGAAATTCGTGTACAGTTTCCCTTGAAATTAACTTTTTTATAACATGAACAAATGATCCTTTTAAATTCTTATTTTTAATTTCTAAAAGCCTATTTTGAAAAGCCTAAGGCCTATTTTTCTAATTTAAGCTCATCCTAATTAATTAAATATTTTATTAATAACCCATGAGTCTAAGGCCCACAATTTTGAAGCCCACTAATTAAATTACCTATTAATTGATATAACATGTAGTGTAGACACATTTAGTAGACAATAAATTAATTGATCTTGTACAAAAATTAATAGGGGGTAGACATGTGCATTACACTAGCACGTGTCTAGTGAGCATGGGGAGTGTGGCCGGATGGGAGCAAGAGAGGTGGAGAGAGTGGTGTAGTGAATGGAGTAGTTATATGATCATGGGTAGTTGCTACAACTCCCTAACACATCCTAGCCATATATTTTTCTCTCAAAAAGGTATAAATACCCCCTCACCCTTCACATGTAGTACATTATGAATTTAAAAGAAAGAAAGAAAAGAATTAGAGTGAGAAAAAGATTAAGAGTATTTGTGGATTAAAAGAGTGAGAGTCTTTGTGTGTGTGTGCTCATCCAAAGAGGTGGCCGACCTACTTCAAGAAGCAAGAGAGAGAGCTCAGGTTCCATACAATCAAGGAGGAGGAGGCGTGTTGGAGGCATAAACTAGGAGGAGAAGGATCCATTCGTTCATTCTAGGAGATTTCTAGGGGTTTTCTATTCATTTTTCTCCAATAGGTGGGCAATTTTCTCAAACTTCTAATTAGTAACCATGCTAGGTTTGTGTTTGTGATCATGTTAGAATAAATAAGAGAACATTTCTTTATGATTAGTTACCATGATTAAGGTGAAAGTGAACCCATGTGGAATTGCATGAAATCATTAGAAAAATTGATTGAATGATGCGAATAGAAATGTTGTCATGATAACTCGATAATACATTAGTATGTTAATTAGGAAAGTATGAATCTCTATGTTAAGATGTTCATGTATGTGGGAAAAATGCAATGTGAAGAAATGTGTTTATGGATAAATGTGAATTACGGGAAACCTTCATGCTATAAAAGTAGAAGTGACTAATAAATTATACATGTTTATTGTTATTGAGATTAGTATTAAAAATCCTAAATTTGCATGTTTGTTTTGTTGGAAAAAGAAACGAACATTTTGTGAATTAGAACTAATTTATTTAAAAGAACAGATTTTTAGTAATAAAGAGAAAAAAGTAATTTTGTGGAAACTTCGATTATGAATAAAACGAAAAATGTGATTTTGTTCTCAAATGTCAAAAATATATCCATGATCTACTTTAAATTGCAACATGGTGCAATCGACCGTCGACCGAACTAGAGTCGACAGTCGACTGTCAGGTAATAAATTTCGAATTTTAGTGCAGAACAGTCGACCGACTATATTTTGACAGTCGACTGCCCTGATCATTGGTTTCCAAGTTTTAAATCGTGACATAACAGTCGACCTACTATATTTTAACAGTCGACTGCCCTGCCTATTTGGTTTTCGAGTTTAAATCCTCGCAGAACAGTCGACCGGCTATGCTTTAACAGTCGACTGCCCTGACTATATGGTTTTAGAGTTTTAAATCCTTGCAGAACAGTCGACCAGCTATGCTATAACAGTCGACTTCCCTGACTATTGGGTTTCAAGTTTTAAATGTCTTTAGATAAAGAAAAATCAATGTGTTGTTTAAAAGAGTTTTTGAAAAGAGATTTTGATAATAGGAGAATAGAAAGTGTGAATTTTAGATTTAGTATTGATAAAATGAGAATAAGGGAATTATGTGAAAAGAATGAATTATGAATGTGACAAATAAATTTATTCTATGCATGAAATTGTACATAAAAGTGAAACCAAATATCATGATGAATTATGAAAGATCTTATGAATATGAATACACAAATGCTATGAACATGAAATGGAATTGAAAGCTAGAGGATAGCTAAGCCTTATACCGGCATTAAAAGAGTATTTTTGAGAAGAAATATTGAAAAGAAAAGCCCACGTTTGGGTCATGTTGTTGAATTAATGGTTAAGTCCGGTATAAAGGAAGTGCTAACTCTAGGGGATTGATTTTATTCATGATTCAAATAAATTAAGGACTAGATACATAGTGGAGATGTGACGAAAGTAAGAGAAAAATACGAGTATGAGGGCCAGCGGATTGGCATGTGAGAGTGATTCACAGACTACCTGCTTGATGCATCATGTCATGGCATGAGCACTACTCCGGAATTATCGTCCCGGTGGCGATGCTTGTGGGATGTTTGGTGACTACGGGTGGTGCCATCGTTCCATGACAGAGGTTGAATTATCCATAGTCTGCCTGCATGATGCGTCATGTCAGTGTGTGGGATTCCCCTCCAGACTGTCTGGACATGGGCTCGTAACTCATAGAACATCTAGGATACTTATCGTAGTTACCGTAGTAGTTTAAGTCATGGTGAAGGATTGAACCCTACAAGTTGAAGAACGATTAAGGACTTGCCTTCGGACCTATGTAGTATGGGATGCATAGAATCCGAACAAGTGCGCATTAGTGTCATATAATATGAATAACTGCATTAAGGTCTAAGTGCACAGCACAACACGACATCAATAGGATCGTCCCCGTAGTTTTGTTTGTGACAAGTGTGTGCTTTCTAAGTAAGAGAAAATTGATGTATTATATCCTTGCGTCAGTTGAATGAACTAACAAGCTCACAGTTTCCATGCAGGACAAAGTGAATGAAAAAGACTAAGGAGGAATTGATGCTTAAAGAATTGTTCAAGTGTTGTTTCATTTCATTAATGTTATTGATGTAAATTTGCTTTCTCTGTTTAAATGTAACTTGATGTAATAAAGTTTTAAATTTCCTTATAAAATTGTACGAAGAGAAGTGTAAAGATCCTGTGGAACTTTGAATTCGGTCTTATATAGAATTTGGAGTGTTACAGAGTGGTATCAGTGCTACGCTTTCAAGTTGTACAAATTTTTAAAGAACGACACCCTAGAGAGGACATCAGAGCGTATGTTGAGTATAGAGATTTAAATGTAAGTCACTTACATTTTTGTTGCTCTATGATTTATGCTTCTTCTTCTCCTTTCTCTAAGATGGCGGACCACTTCGACCTAGCTGGCGGTGATGACTGGCACAATGTCGAGGAGGATTACTACCCAGGGCAAGCTGATTCTGACGAAGAAGATCCTGAAGAATTTAAGGAGCAATGGCCTGAGTCCCGAGAGATCACTCCACCTCCGGACTCATCTGATGATTCCTCTGACGAGGAAGAACCAGTTCTGAGTAGTCTTATTGTATCTCTTCAGAGACAAGTGGAGACTCAGAAGGAGAGAGCAAAGCTACTCAGACTCAGTATGTGAAGTGCAAGGAGGATATTGCAACTCTCAATCATCGTGTTTGGGAACTCGAGAAGAGGAAAAACATGTACGATGTACTGAAGGAAGAAGTGACGGAACTACGGGAAGAGCTTCAAGAAGCCAAAAGGAACCGTAGGAACTAGAATGTTGTGTCTTCTTACTGCTTTCATTTGATGTCAGAAATGTTTTAAATTCGAATGTATAAAGTTTAAAATTCAATGAAACGAAGAGTTGATTTAAATTCATGTTTTCTACTTCGAATTTAATGGATCTTTTGCATCAGAATATGGCTGGACGAAGAACTAGAAGCGGAGAAGGTATGGACTTGAAAACGGAGTTAGCAAGGGTCTATCAGACACTCAATGTCGTTGCCATGAATCAGACCTAAGGAAGGGTTCCTGTGAATCCAGTACCCGAAGCAATCAAACTCGTGGAATCATTCAAATGGATGAAATCACCAGTGTTTGAGGGGAATTCAGACCCTGACGCCGCTGACAATTGGATCAGACAGGTCGAGACTATCTTCGAAGTGCTGGAGACTCCGGAGGGCAGCAAGATGAAGTTGGCTGCACTGCAGTTCGAGAAGGATGCGGCTGTGTGGTGGCAGTCGATGAAGCGGACGATGGGAGGTATTGTTATTGGCTGGGAGGAATTCTTGGAGGATTTCCACAGTCATTTTTTTTATCAGACGTCCAGGAGAAGAAGGCCATGGAATTTCTGGCGCTGCAGCAGGGCAGTATGTTGGTCAGAGAGTATGAGAGAAGGTTCACTCAACTCTCGAGGTATGCGTCCGAACTGGTGATGGACGAGGCAAAGAAGGCTCAGGAATTCAAGCATGGATTGAGGCCAAGTCTGAGATGCAGGATGATACCCCTCAGTATTTTGACAAGTTGGTCAAGCGCGCGGCAGCCACTGAGCCAGATATGGAACAGTTCCGTGTTGTTCAAAATTAGAGGAACAACTAGAATGTGGGAAAGAGGCCCGCAGTTCCTGGAAATGTCAGAGGACAGCCGCCGGTTCAAAGGTTCAAACCGACTGGGGGGAACACTGTCAATGTGGCTGGGAGACCCGGAAATGTTTGGGTGAGACCTCCTGTGGTGACTTGTTACAATTGTGGGGAGACAGGTCATTACCGATCCCAGTGCCCTAAGCTACAAGATGTCATCTGGAATGGACCAGCTCAGCAGACCGGGAAGAAGCCTACCAGCAGGGGCAAGTATTTGCCTTGACTGAAGCTGATGCTGATGAAGTACATCACGTCATCACTGGTACGAGGGAGGATGTTTAGAAGTTCTCTTCTGTCTTTTCTTTTTTCACGCTTTATTTAGTGAACTGTTATGTAATGAGTGTGTGTTATATAACATGAGAACTTTATTTGAATGGAAAGAAAGTTGTGATTTTGTTCGATACTAGATCCTTTCACACTTTTGTATCACCTAAGTTTGCTAAAGTTTTGGGTGTTGAACCGAAGGTCTTTCCAGGCAAGGTCTTAGCAGTAGCTACTCCATCAGGGGAGACTTTAACCACTGATCGGTATTATGCAGACTGCAAGATCATGATTGGGAACAAAATTTTCGGGATTGATCTGATCGAGCTGAATGTCTTGGGAGTTGATGTTATCAATGGCATTGATTGGATATCGGTGTACAGTGCAAACATCGAGTGCAAGATGAAGGCAGTAACAGTGAAGGCTCCGGGTGGTCCTGAAGTCACTTTCCAAGGGAAGAGGAGATGTTCGGGTTTGGTTGCAGCCATCAGAAAGAGGAATGTTCCTGTAGAGGTGCAGCAAATTCCAGTGGTTTGGGATTATTCGACTGTATTCTTGGAAGATTTGCCCGGGTTACCCCCGCATCGTGATGCAGAGTTCAGCATCACTATTCAGCCAGGGAGTGCACCCATTTTCAAGGCACCGTAAGGATGGCGCCTGTGGAGCAGGATGAGATCAAATGGCAAATTGAGGAACTGTTGGAGAAAGGATTTGTTCAACCGAGTGCGTCACCTTGGGGAGCACCAGTGCTATTAGTAAAGAAGAAGGATGGTTCGATGATGATATGCATCGATTACCGAGAGCTGAATACGGTCACTGTTCAGAACAAATATCTGATTCCACGAATTGATGACTTGTTCGATTGTCTACAAGGAGCAGTTGTTTTCTCCAAAATAGATCTTCGATCAGGATACTATCAGGTTCGAGTGAAGACTGAAGATGTCATAAGACTGCGTTCAGAACTCTATACGGGCATTACGAATTCTTAGTTATGCCTTTTGGAGTGATGAATGCACCTACAATCTTCATGGACATGATGAATAGAGTCCTGAGGCCGCTTATTGATTCTTTTGTCGTGGTGTTTATCAACGATAACCTTGTGTACTCCAAGTCGGAGGAGGAGCACACTGAACATCTGGCTGCAGTTCTGATGAAGCTCTAGGAGCATGAGTTGTATGCCAAGTTGTCCAAGTACGATTTTTGGAAATCTGAGGTGGCATTTCTAGGTCACATCCTTTCTAAGGAGGGAGTGGCAACTGATCCTCAGAAGATAGAGGCAGTGAGATATTGGGCAGGGCCTACTACAGTGAAGGAAATTAGGAGTTTCCTTGAACTAACTGGATACTACAGGAGGTTCATTCAGGGCTATGCTCAGATAGTCGTGCCGCTCACTGGTTTGACCAAGAAGAATTTGATCTTCAACTGGACTGAACAGTGCGAGACAAGCTTTCAAGAGTTGAAAGAGAAGCCGACTACTACTCCCATTTTAACTTTGCCTAGAGCAGGTGTTGAGTATGATGTCTATAGCGATGCTTCACATCGTGGGCTTGGTTATGTCTTAATGCAAGAAGGAAAAGTGATCGCTTATGGGTCTAGGCAACTATGACCGCATGAGAAGAATTATCTGACTCATGATCTAGAGTTGGCTGCGATTATCTTTGCCTTAAAGCAATGGATACATTACGTGTATGGTGAGAAGCTGAATATGTACACGGACCACAAAAGCTTGAAATACATCTATTAGTAGAAGGACCTGAATCTAAGGCAAAGATATGGCTGGAAGTACTTGAGGACATTCGTCCAGAGATTGAGCACCATCCTGGGAAGGCTAATGTTGTTGCTGATGCACTTAGTCGAAAGAGTAGTCTGGCTAGTTTGATTACAACTCAGAGGCATCTTGCAGAGGAGTTGGATCGGACTGGTATTGAAGTTGTTCTGCAAGGCTTGGGATCATCTTTAACTCAATTGAGGCTCCAACCAATGCTGAATGAAAGGATTATCACAAGTCAGAAGGAAGATGCAGAGATTCAGAAGATGAAGGAGCAGGTTGGTGCTGGCAGGTTGTCAGAGTTTCAGATCAGGGATGAAGTGTTGTGGCTTGGAGAGAGGCTATGTGTTCCGAATCAAGCAGAATTGTGGGAGAGTATTCTTCAGGAGGCATATGCTACTCTTTTTCTGTACATCCCGGGAGTACCAAGATGTATAAGGACATTAAGCAACATTTCTGGTGGTCAGGTTTGAAGCGGGATGTGGTTGAGTTTGTAGCGAGGTATGAGATCTGTCAGCAGGTCAAAGCCAAGAATCAGAATCCCAGAGGTTTAATGCAACCGTTACCTATTCTGGAATGGAAGTGGGATAACATCAGCATGGATTTCATCACGAGTTAATCCAATAGTTCAAATGGCAATGATGCAATTTGGGTTGTAGTCGATCGACTAACTAAGTCTGCTCACCTCTTGGCGATGAAACTCACTTAGTCTATGGACAAGTTGGCCGAGCGGTATGTTGGGGAGATCGTCAGGCTTCATGGTGTTCCGTTAACCATTGTATCTGATCGAGATGCGTGATTTACTTCGCATTTCTGGAAGAGTCTTCAGACAGCTCTGGGTACCAAGACGAATTTTAGCACTGCTTTTCATCCTTAGACCGATGGGCAGAGTGAGAGAGTCAACCGCATTCTTGAGGATATGCTTCGGTGTTGTGTTCTAGATTTTGGAGGCAATTGGGAAAGGCATCTAGCTTTGATAGAGTTTGCCTAAAACAACAGTTTTCAGACTAGTATTGGAATGGCGCCGTACGAAGCTCTGTATGGTAGGAAGTGCAGAACACCTGTTTGTTGGTTTGAAGTTGGGAGCGGTAGGTGTTTGGGCCTGGGATTGTGCACCAGACCTCTGAAAAGATCGATCTGATCAGAAAGAGGTTGGTGGATGCTCAGAGTAGGCAGAAGAGCTATGCAGACAACCAGAGGAGGGACATTGAGTTTGAGGTTGGTGACTTTGTCTTTCGAAAGGTTTCACCTAGCAAGGGTGTGATTCGCATTGGCAGAGGTGGAAAGTTAGCCCCAAGGTTCATAGGCCCGTATAAGATATTGAAGCGGATTGGGAAAACTGTTTACCGGTTGGAGTTGCTGGAAGAGTTGTCTGAGGTGCACAATGTCTTCCATGAGTCTATGCTGAGAGGGTACATTCCATATCTCAGTCATCATTTGACCAAAGTGCCGGAGGATTTGCAGTTGGGTCTGAGTTACATTGAGCTTCCGGTTGAGATTGTCGATTGTCGGGAGAAAGTCTTGAGGAACAAGATGACACGGATGGTCAAAGTAGTCTGGAGAAACCAGTTTGTTGAAGAGGCTACTTGGAAATCCGAGGAGGGAATGATACAGGATCATCCTGAGCTCTTTGCTTGATTTGTATCTTCTTTTCTTTTCTTTTTTGTTGTGTTCTGTTTTCTTACTCTTTAAGCGTAGTTTCGGGGACGAAACTATTCTAAGGAGGGAGTGTTGCAATATCCTAGATTTCTATTTATAATTAATTGAAGAGTTATTAATTTTACGTGTTTTGCACGTATAAATTCTTGTACATTTTCCCTTAAAATTATCTTTTTTATATCATGAACAATTTAAATTCTTCTTTTTAATTTCTAAAAGCCTATTTTGAAAAGCCTAAGGCCTATTTTCCTAATTTAAGCCCATCCTAATTAATTAAATATTTTATTAATAACGCATGAGTCTAAGGCTCACTATTTTGAAGCCCACTAATTAAATTACCTATTAATTGATATAACATGTAGTGTAGACACATTTAATAGACAATAAATTAATTGATCTTGTACAACAATTAATAGGGGGTACTATGGGAGACACGTGCATTGCACTAGCACGTGTCTAGTGAGCATGGGGAGTGTGGCCGGATGGGAGCAAGAGAAATGGAGAGAGTGGTGTAGTGGATGGGGTGGTTATGTGATCATGGGTAGTTGCTACAACTCCCTAACACATCCTAGCCATCTATTTTTCCCTCAAAAAAGTATAAATACCCCCTCACCCTTCTCATGTAGTACATTAGGAATTTAAAAGAAAGAAAGAAAAGAATTAGAGTGAGAAAAAGATTAAGATTATTTGTGAATTAAAAGAGTGGGAGTCTTTGTGTGTGTGTGTGTGCTCATCCAAGGAGGTGGCCGGCCTACTTCAAGAAGCAAGAGAGAGAGCTCGGGTTCCATACAAGCAAGGAGGAGGAGGCACGTTGGAGGCACAAACTAGGAGGAGAAGGATCCATTCGTTCATTCTAGGAGATTTCTAAGGGTTTTCTATTCATTTTTCTCCAATCCGTGGGCAATTTTCTCAAACTTCTAATTAGTTACCATGCTAGGTTTGTGTTTGTGATCATGTTAGAATAAATAAGAGAACATTGCTTTATGATTAGTTACCATGATTAAGGAGAAAGTGAACCCATGTGGAATTGCATGAAATCATTAGAAAAATTGATTGAATGATGTGAATAGAAATGTTGTCGTGATAACTCAATAATGCATTAGTATGCTAATTAAGAAAGTATGAATCTCTATGTTAAGATGTTCATGTATGTGAGGAAAATGCAATGTGAAGAAATGTGTTTATGGATAAATGTGAATTATGGGAGACCTTCATGCTATGAAAGTAGAACTAATTAATAAATTATACATGTTTATTGTTATTGAGATTAGTATTAAAAATTGCAAATTTTCATGTTTGTTTTGTTGGAAAAAGAAACGAACATTTTGTGAATTAGGACTAATTTATTTAAAAGAATAGATTTTTAGTAATAAAGAGAAAAAAAGTAATTTTGTGGAAACTTTGATTATGAATAAAGCGAAAATTGTGATTTTGTTCTCAAATGTCAAAAATATATCCATGGTCTACTTTAAATTGCAATCTGGTTCAATCGACAGTCAACCGGACTAGAGTCGACAGTCGACTGTCAGGTAATAAATTCCGGATTTTAGTGCAGAACAATCGATCGACTATATTTTGACAGTCGTTGCCCTGATCATTGGTTTCCAAGTTTTAAATCGTGACATAACAGTCGACCTACTATATTTTAACAGTCGACTGCCCTGACTATTTGGTTTTTGAGTTTAAATCCTCGCAGAACAGTCGACTGGCTATGCTTTAATAGTCGACTGCCCTAACTATTTGGTTTTCGAGTTTTAAATCCTCGCAGAATAGTCGACCGGCTATGCTTTAACAGTCGACTGTCCTGACTATTGGGTTTCAAGTTTTAAATGTCTTTAGATAAAGAAAAATAAATGTATTGTTTAAAAGATTTTTTGAAAAGAGATTTTGATAATGGGAAAATCGAAAGTATGAATTTTAGATTTAGTAGTGATAAAATGAGAATAAGAGAATTATATGGAAAGAATGAATTATGAATGTGACAAATGAATTTATTCTATGCATGAAATTGTACATGAAAGTGAAATCAAATATCATGATGAATTATGAAAGATCTTATGAATATGAATACACAAATGCTATGAACATGAAATAGAATTGAAAGCTAGAGGGTAGTTAAGCCTTATACCGGCATTGAAAGAGTATTTTTGAGATGAGATATTGAAAAGAAAAGACCAAATTTGGGTCATATTGTTGAATTAATGGTTAAGTCCGGTATAGAGGAAGTGCTAACTCTAGGGGATTGATTTTATTCATAATTCAAATAAATTAAGGACTAGATACATAGTAGAGATGTGACGAAAGTAAGAGAAAACACGAGTATGAGGACCATCGGATTGGCAGTGTGAGAGTGATTCACAAACTGCCTGCTTGATGAATCATGTTATGGCATGAGCACTACTGTGGAATTATCGTCCCGGTGGCGACGCTTGTGGGGTGTTTGGTGACTACGGGTGGTGCCATTGTTCCATGATAGAGGTTGAATTATCCATAGTCTGCCTGCATGATGCGTCATGTCAGTGCGTGGAATTTCCTTCCAGACTGTCTGGACATGGGCTCGTAACTCATAGAACATCTAGGATACTTATCATAGTTACCGTAGTAGTTTAAGTCATGGCGAGGGATTGAACCCTACAAGATGAAGAACGATTAAGGGCTTGCCCTCGGACCTATGTAGTATGGGATGCATAGAATCCGAACAAGTGTGCATTAGTGTCATATAATATGAATAACTGCATTAAGCTCTAAATACACAGCACAACACGACATCAATAAGATAGTCCTCGTAGTTTTATTTGTAACAAGTGTATGCTTTCAAAATAAGAGAAAATTGATGTATTATATCCTTGCGTCAGTTGAATGAACTGACAAGCCCACAGTTTTCATGCAGAACAAAGTGAATGAAAAAGACTAAGGAGGAATTGATGCTTAAAGAATTGTTCAAGTGTTGTTTCATTTCATTAATGTAATTGATGTAAATTTGCTTCCGTTGTTTAAATGTAACTTGATGTAATAAAGTTTTAAATTTCCTTGTAAAATTGTACGAAGAGAAGTGTAAAGATCCTGTGGAACTTCGAATTCGGTCTTATTTGAAATTTGGGGTGTTACATTGACCACCCCAACCCCCACGTCTCTCTCTCACAAACCCTAGCCTCGACTACCGTGGCCCCACATCTCCGTTGTTGTCGCTGTCGCTGTTCCCGCGCCGTCACTCCGATCATCTTCATCCCTCTCAAACCCTAGGTATGATTTTGAGAATTTGAGAATAGGTTAATTTGTGATTTTAATAAATTGCGATTGTGAGTTGAATAATTAGGGTTTGTGGAATGTTATGATTTTGGTGTATTAATAGGTATGCGAGTTGAATAGTTAGGGCTTGTGAGTTGAATAGTTAGGGTTCGTGAATGTTAATTTGTGATTTTGTAGGAAATTTAAAATGAAACCGTTGCTTAAGATTGCGGATGAGGTGATATTTAAGGACTAAGATCGATCGAGGAGAAAGGTCGACCCTATGGTGGCCTTTTGTGTGTGTGTGTATTTGGTTGTGAGAGAAAGGATAATGGCAAAGGCAATGTGTTGTGAGCTAAAAGGTATGATTTTCTTTACAAACCCCCTTCTTGTTGAGAAATAAGTGAAAAAAACTCAAATCAGAATTGTGTGTTTGGAGATGGAATTGTGTTCTTTTGTATATGTATATATTATTAGATGAATGAAGGAATTTAAGATGTTGAGTTGAAACAAGAGATGCTCTCCTGTTAATGTCAATAGCATGTTTGCCTTGAAGAATTTAATACATGAAACCAAATTGAAATACTAAGAATATTTGTTGAAATTGCTAATTTATGTTCGTTCATGTACTGATGGGTTAAATGCTCTATGCTCTGAATGTAGATGAATCAAGAAGGCTATAAAGAATTTTGGACGGCACATAAATGACACAACTATACATGACACCAACACAGGAAAAGTGTTCTAAAATACTGTATAAAATAAAGTAGATCTGTACCATATTTTTTCCTTATAGTGTATACTAATTAGTAGAATTTTGGAGGATTGTGTTTGTTCCGAAGTTGCAACCTTTTAGATTATTTATTTAGATCCTCTTCAATAAGTTTTTTTAACTTGAGAGTTCATTGCATCCAATGTCAGGCATCTTATCCCTAATAAACTATGTTTGCCCCTTGCAAGATTCTTATCAAGGCCAGCCTGTTGAGGACGACAAAGGATGCCACAGGTTCCTTTCTTCTTTCAGATATTAGACTTTCATTTACCTTCAATATATATTGCATCTATATTGTTGGAAATTTATGAATGACTCTGGGTTCCAACAATAAGAATATAATATTGGAACTTAATCAGGACTTACTAGATATGTGCATCAAAGAAATTTAATAATTTTAAGTGTAAATCTAATCCAAAAATTTGGACCGTAGATATTGTCACAATCCAAGTTGAGTGGTAGCTTTGATTTGGTAGCAAAGAATGTTCTTAATTAGTGGGATTTAAGCTTCCTCACTGGAATCTTTACTAATCATCAATCATTATCCTTTGTGAAACATAGCTAATCAGGACTATAGTTCATTGAATCAATATTTATTCATATTCATCATGTGATTGTGATTATTTACATGTCAAGATAATACCTTTAAATTACTTGATGCATAGAACGACCTTAAAGTATTTGTATCTGATGTTACAAATTATTTCTCAAGGCGGCTGTAAATGCAACTACGGTGACGAGATGTTGAACAATGGATGAGCCACCAGCGGTTACCAGATGAATTGAGGAGGTTTGGCAAATTATTTTTCTCATTTTGTGCTGAAATATTCACATGAAGTTCACAAATTTGTGTAGTCACTACAAAAGATACTCGATTTACCGGCGTTTTTTTACGTCTTTGCCGGCGTTTTTTTACGCCGGTGAAACCTTCACCGGCGTTTATAATAGCGCCGGTCCAAATGCCGCCGAAGCGAGCATCGCGGAAAGGAAGGGGTCTACACCGGCGGTTTTAGTGGACGCCGGTAAATGTGACAACTACACCGGCGGTTTTAGTGGACGCCGGTAAATGTGACAACTACACCGGCGGCCAGAAAACGCCGATGTATGGGGGTCTCTGAGTGCCGTTCTTTTACCCCCAATATACATTCACCGGCGGTCATAAACCGCCGGTGTTTATCCATTCACCGGCGTTTATAGAAACGTCGGTGTAGAATGAAAGTATACCAGCGGTCATAGACCGCCGGTGTATGTGCGTTTATTAGTGCCCGATTTTCTCTACTTACAAGCACCGGCGTGATCAAAAAACGTCGGTGTAGTTAGGTTCACCGGCGTTTTATAAAACGCCGGTGTTTCTTGGTGCCGTTACAGCTAGCGGCATACACCGGCATGTGTGGGAACGCCGGTATATCGTACACTGCAATTAATTAATTCATTAGATAGACCGGCGTTTTATAAAACGCCGGTCTAGCTATGCCCGTTTGTTTTCCATTCTCCGGTTTTCCATTCGATTTCAATTCGCAGTTTCATTTACAAAACCTGTAAACTAATTCACAACTGATTTAACCAATTTCGTTGCATATTAATGCGCAAATCACAACCAAACACAAGAATAATAAAGTTTCACACGTGTCATATCCCAAATATCTCAACAAACTAATTAACAGTGTCATAATTAACAGTGTCATAATCACAACCAATCACAACCAAATTCACCGCAAAATTAACAGTGTCATAATTAACAAATTAATATAGTGACGAACATCCCAAATATTTCAACAAACCAATCTGACAAATGTCTCAAAAATCCCAAATTAACAGTCTGACATAACTCTCATAAAAAAACAGTCTGACATAACAGCAAGGAGGACATAAGAACAACAATCATACAGCAAGGAAGACATAAGAACAGCAAGGAGGACCACGGATTCATACCCCTCGAGTAGCTTCAGTTCTGATCATCAGAATTTTCTTCATCTGGGCGACCGCTCTGTGAAAAAAAAACAATAGTTTAATTCAACAGTAGACCACAATACAGAATATACATATTTTTTGAACTTGTAAAAAAATCTAACTGTATCTTAAATTATAAGATCAAAGTGCCAATTGCAAATGGAATTGTTAATGATATAAAGAGAGGTGAAATGATTACATTGCAATGCTAAAAATCTAGTACTTAATTTTGTTTTTAAATATATCTAAAATAACAAAACAAATGAAAATTCAGTATCTAACTTGAAACCTTTATATTCTCCTCTGATTGGGAATATCCACTATCTAAAACAGTAAAACAAATGAAAATTCAGTATCTAAGCATGTCTTTCATGGATTGTTCAGACAATCCATGAAACTGTCATCGTGGACGGAAACCAAATATAAGAAAAATAAGAAAAATAAGATAGGACTCATATCAAGTGTATTTTTAGGGAACTGTCATCGTGGAAGGAAACCAAATATAGAAGCCAGAAATGGAAACAGAAAGAAGAATGGTAGAGACTTTGGATACACCAGGCTAACATAGCGGCATTTTCCTCATCTCTCTCTCATCCCTTGTTTCCCTTCAGCACACGAACACAAAGAGACATCAGCAACAACAGCAAGAGCGACAAGAACAACAATAATAATAAATTATTATGAACAAGATGTCTTTATATGGGTTTCCAGATCTCCACTCGAGCCCTCTCGTTCTAATCACAGCCCAATTACGAACATAAACAACAGCCACTAAACAATCCAATCACAGCCCAATCAAAATTTGCCATCCCGGATCTTAAATCTTCAGATGCATGAATTCAGCTTCTTTAACAGTAAAAGAAAAATGATAACATAGCGGCATCTAAGCATATATGTTTCTCTATTAATTTTTCATCCCAACTAAATCATTGATGTTTGTGGCTCCAAAAGAAACCCCCACAAGGTTTGTTCAGCCCAATTGTTGTACATATCCGGAGGATTTTGGCATACAGCTATACCATCCTCAGTTCACAGTGAACCCATTTTGGTCAAAAAAACATGCCAAGATGACAATCAGATGCATGAAATAAGCTTCGTTAACAGTAAAAGAAGATGGGGATGCTAGCAGCATACTTAGTTTGGAAGTGAACCCATTTTTTGTTAAAAAATCATGCCAAAGATGGCAAACAGGTTACTTTAACAGTATCTTAAAATGAAAATTTCCATTATCTGAGCTTATATGTTGCACTACTAATTCTTCAGCCCAACTAAATCTAAAACCCAATTGTTGTGCATATCCGGAGGATTTTGGCATACGTACCTATAGCATCCTCAGTTCACAGTGAACCCATTTTAGTCAAAAAAACATGCCAAGATGACAATCAGATGCATGAAATAAGCTTCATTAACAGTAAAAGAAGATGGGGATGCTAGCAGCATACTTAGTTTGGAAGTGAACCCATTTTTTGTTAAAAAATCATGCCAAAGAGGGCAAACAGGTTATTTTAACAGTATCTTAAAATGAAAATTTCCGTTATCTCAGCATATATGTTGCTCTACTAATTCTTTAGCCCAACTAAATCTAAAACCCAATTGTTGTACATATCCGGAGGATTTTGGCATACAGCTATACCATCCTCAGTTCACAGTGAACCCATTTTGGTCAAAAAAAATGCCAAGATGACAATCAGATGCATGAAATAAGCTTCATTAACAGTGAAAGAAAATAAGGATGCTAGCAGCATACTTAGTTTGGAAGTGAACCCATTTTTTGTTAAAAAATCATGCCAAAGATGGCAATCAGCTTCATTAACAGTATCTAAAAATGAAAATATCCATTATCTGAGCATATATGTTGCTCTACTAATTCTTGAGCCCAACTAAATCTAAAACCCAATTGTTGTACATATCCGGAGGATTTTGGCATACGTACCTATAGCATCCTCAGTTCACAGTGAACCCATTTTGGGTAAAAAAACATGCCAAGATGACAATCAGATGCATGAAATAAGCTTCATTAACAGTGAAAGAAAATGAGGATGCTAGCAGCATACTTAGTTTGGAAGTGAACCCATTTTTTTTAAAAAAAATCATGCCAAAGATGGCAATCAGGTTACTTTAACAGTATCTTAAAATGAAAATTTCCATTATCTGAGCATATATGTTGCTCTACTAATTCTTTAGCCCAACTAAATCTAAAACCCAATTGTTGTGCATATCCGGAGGATTTTGGCATACGTACCTATAGCATCCTCAGTTCACAGTGAACCTATTTTGGTCAAAAAAACATGCCAAGATGACAATCAGATGCATGAAATAAGCTTCATTAACAGTAAAAGAAGATGAGGATGCTAGCAGCATACTTAGTTTGGAAGTGAACCCATTTTTTGTTAAAAAAATCATGCCAAAGAGGGCAAACAGGTTACTGTAACAGTATCTTAAAATAAAAATTTCCGTTATCTCAGCATATATGTTGCTCTACTAATTCTTTAGCCCAACTAAATCTAAAACCCAATTGTTGTACATATCCGGAGGATTTTGGCATACAGCTATAGCATCCTCAGTTCACAGTGAACCCATTTTGGTCAAAAAAACATGCCAAGAAGACAATCAGATGCATGAAATAAGCTTCATTAACAGTAAAAGAAAATGAGGATGCTAGCAGCATACTTAGTTTGGAAGTGAACCCATTTTTTGTTAAAAAATCATGCCAAAGATGGCAATCAGCTTCATTAACAGTATCTGAAAATGAAAATTTCCATTATCTGAGCATATATGTTGCTCTACTAATTCTTGAGCCCAACTAAATCTAAAACCCAATTGTTGTACATATCCAGAGGATTTTGGCATACGTACCTATAGCATCCTCAGTTCACAGTGAACCCATTTTGGTCAAAAAAACATGCCAAGATGACAATCAGATGCATGAAATAAGCTTCATTAACAGTAAAAGAAGATGGGGATGCTAGCAGCATACTTAGTTTGGAAGTGAACCCATTTTTTGTTAAAAAATCATGCCAAAGATGGCAATCAGCTTCATTAACAGTATCTGAAAATGAAAATTTCCATTATCTAAGCTTATATGTTGCTCTACTAATTCTTTAGCCCAACTAAATCTAAAACCCAATTGTTGTACATATCCGGAGGATTTTGGCATACAGTTATAGCATCCTCAGTTCACAGTGAACCCATTTTGGTTAAAAAAACATGCCAAGATGACAATCAGATGCATGAAATCAGCTTCTTTAACAGTAAAAGAACATGAAAATTTCCAGTACCTAAGCATATATTTTTCTATTAATTCTTCATCCCAACTAAACCATTCATGTTAAGGAAATCAAGATGCATCTATCTGAAAAAACATGCTAAGTTTGAAAAATAAGGGAAATCAAGAGATGATACCGAAGAGAGAGAGAGAGAGAGAGAGAGCGGGGCAACGTGCGCGGGGGGGAGGAGATAGATCAAGAGCGGGGCGACACTGTGGTTTCCGATCGCCGATTCACCTCCTAATAGAGAGAGGGAGGAGGGAAATCGAAAATGACGAATAGGGCTCATATCAAGTGTAGTTTTAAGGAATTGTCATCGTGGAAGGAAACCAAATATAGAAGCCAGAAAGAGAAATGGTAGAGAATGAGGATACACCAGGCTAACATAGCGGCATTTTCCTCATCTCTCTCTCATCCCTTCTTTCCCTTCAGCACACGAACACATAGAGACATCAGCAACAACAGCAAGATCGACAAGAACAACAATAATAATAAATTATTATGAACAAGATGTCTCTATATGGGTTTCCAGATCTCCACTCCAACTCGTCTCTTTCTAATCACAGTCCAATTAAGAACAATTGTTCATAGTTACTGTTAAAGAAACATATATGCTCAGATAATGGAAATTTTCATTTTAAGATACTGTTAAAGTAACCTGATTGCCATCTTTGGCATGATTGCCATCCTCATCTTCTTTTACTATTAATGAAGCTTATCTCATGCATCTGATTATCATCTTGGCATGTTTTTTTGACCAAAATGGGTTCACTATGAACTGAGGATGCTATAGGTACGTATGCCAAAATCCTCCGGATATGTACAACAATTGGGTTTTAGATTTAGTTGGGCTAAAGAATTAGTAGAGCAACATATATGCTCAAATACTGTTAGAGAACCTGATTGCCATCTTTGGCATGATTTTTTAACAAAAAATGGGTTCACTTCCAAACTAAGTATGCTGCTAGCATACCAAAATCCTCCAAATCAGTACAACAACACGGCTGAACAAACCTTATTTACAGGTCATACAATGTCATCTAAGCATGTTATGTGCCAAAGTGGGGTTGGTCATACAATGCATGAACGACACTTATTAGTTGTTTGTGAGTATGCAATAGGGTGCAGCTATGAACAGGGCTCATATCAAGTGTAGTATTACGGACTGTCATCGTGGAAGGAAACCAATTTAATATAGAACCCATATATGGAGCCAGAAAGAGGGATGGTAGAGAATGAGGATACACCAGGCTAACATAGCGGCATTTTCCTCAACTCTCTCTCATCCCTTCATTCTCTTCAACACATGCACACAAAGAGACATCAGCAACAACAGCAAGAGGGAGTTGGTCCAACAATAAGTATAGATTATAATAAACGAGATGTCTCTATTTGGGTTTCCAGATCTCCACTCCAGCCCTTTCTTTCTAATCACAGCCCACTTAAGAAACATAGATGAAATGCTTATAGACGACAGCCACAATGCAGACTCACAAACACTAGTACGTGTCTTTCAAGCATTCAAGACCATAATCTTTCTAAAAATACCAATTTAAAGACTTACCGAGGGTGGGACTTGGGATTGCTGCCCTATTAAATGGGCCATTTATTCTTGTAGGAGTGCAACTTGTGCCTTTAATGAAGTCATCTCCTCGTCCTGATTGGCACTTGAACTAGATTCACTCCGTCCGAATAGCCGCAAGGGGATTGGTCCTAGCCCCATACCACGGACACGTCCATGCCTCTCCTTTCCCCTAACCTCGGTCAAGGCAACTCTCTGCCGGGTACGCCAATCTGTGGGTGCCGCCGTAGGGTCAGAATCTGAAGCAGAAGAGATTTCATCATACCTTCTCCGAGCGTTAGTCTGTAAAAGGACATAACAATCAAAGTTAAAAGCAAATGAGATTTCGACTACTCATTAGATATTAGTTCACAAATTACCAGAATCCGTGCTGCCTCAGGGCTCGCATACGTCCCATCCTTCGATTTGTGGGTGGCATCGAAAAAGTCAATGTCGCCAAACTCCGTAGGACCCCCCAAATCTTCTTCCTATATATTAGTAAGATGAAATGGTTATAAACAAATAACTGTAAGTAAAAAATGTTCAATACGATTGCGCCTACCAATTCTTCCCGAACCAGAGCAAAGCTCTGTGTACCAGCGGTGTGCAACACTAGCTGCTTTGACCGACTGGCAACACCCACCTCCACCCTTTTCTGTACATGCCACAATGAAGTTAGCAGAAAAATTCATTGGAGTAGCCATACAACCACATACTCATTAGATTTTTGTGCCTTTAATGTAAATACCTGACCGATCGCCGAACTCCAGTAGTGCACAAGGAATTGCCAATCTGAAGGCTCCACATTTTCTAGCACATCCATTGCATTCTCTGCCTCTGAAAGGTCTTTGTCAAAAAATTTCGCCTTCAAGTCACTCTTGTAGTCCCTCCACTTTTTGGAGAGTGACTTTTCAACCCAAGGCGTAAGGGAGTTGGCGAACGAGAAGTATTGCTGCAAAATTTATTATCCATCACTAAAAATACATATTTCAATAATATATTTGCGCCTACCAATTATTTATTTTAGATGGGAAATACCTTGATTGTCGTAATAGCAGTGGCCTTTGTCGTGGTTGGCACCTTCGGCCAACTCTCGTATGACAAAGGAAGTATCCGGGGGTTCCTTGCTATAACTCCAATAAATGAAGAAAATTTGCTGGCGTTATCGCCAACCGGTTGCCCGACACCGTTTACCTCCACCACGATCCTTTCGTCATTCTGAAGCCTCCAAATATTCGTCATCTTAGTTCGCCCACGATGTTTTTTGACAGTGGGCAGCGTGCTACCCTCACCCTCATCTATTTGACTGCCACTATTATGTAGTGGTTGCTCATCCCCATGGCTCTCGTTGCCATCATGTATATTTATCCTCTTTCCACGCCTCGGCATGTTGTACCTGTCAAGGATTCAATAACTTCCTTAGAGATGCAAATTTAATTAATAACATGTTTATAATAACTATCATAAAATTTGTACTTTAGTAGGATTAACAAACCAACATAATTATAAAAAAATTTAAAAAATGAGATTTGTAACAAATTAAATTACAATGATAGTTTGGTTCAAATGACACTAAGCATAGTTTAAAGTAAATAACACCAAGCAGTAGAAAATAGGAAGATAATTAAACCGGTGTATTAAATTGTTGTACATATCCGGAGGATTTTGGCATACGTACCTATAGCATCCTCAGTTCACAGTGAACCCATTTTGGTCAAAAAAACATGCCAAGATGACAATCAGATGCATGAAATAAGCTTCATTAACAGTAAAAGAAGATGGGGATGCTAGCAGCATACTTAGTTTGGAAGTGAACCATTTTTTGTTAAAAAATCATGCCAAAGAGAGCAAACAGGTTACTTTAACAGTATCTTAAAATGAAAATTTCCGTTATCTCAGCATATATGTTGCTCTACTAATTCTTTAGCCCAACTAAATCTAAAACCCAATTGTTGTACATATCCGGAAGATTTTGGCATACAGCTATACCATCCTCAGTTCACAGTGAACCCATTTTGGTCAAAAAAACATGCCAAGATGACAATCAGATGCATGAAATAGGCTTCATTAACAGTGAAAGAAAATGAGGATGCTAGCAGCATACTTAGTTTGGAAGTGAACCCATTTTTTGTTAAAAAACCATGCCAAAGATGGCAATCAGCTTCATTAACAGTATCTGAAAATGAAAATATCCATTATCTGAGCATATATGTTGCTCTACTAATTCTTGAGCCCAACTAAATCTAAAACCCAATTGTTGTACATATCCGGTGGCATACGTACCTATAGCATCGTCAGTTCACAGTGAACCCATTTTGGTCAAAAAAAATGCCAAGATGACAATCAGATGCATGAAATAAGCTTCATTAACAGTGAAAGAAAATGAGGATGCTAGCAGCATACTTAGCTTGGAAGTGAACCCATTTTTTTTTTAAAATCATGCCAAAGATGGCAATCAGGTTACTTTAACAGTATCTTAAAATGAAAATTTCCATTATCTGAGCATATATGTTGCTCTACTAATTCTTTAGCCCAACTAAATCTAAAATTCAATTGTTGTGCATATCCGGAGGATTTTGGCATACGTACCTATAGCATCCTCAGTTCACAGTGAACCCATTTTGGTCAAAAAAACATGCCAAGATGACAATCAGATGCATGAAATAAGCTTCATTAACAGTAAAAGAAGATGAGGATGCTAGCAGCATACTTAGTTTGGAAGTGAACCCATTTTTTTAAAAAAAATCATGCCAAAGATGGCAATCAGGTTACTTTAACAGTATCTTAAAATGAAAATTTCCATTATCTGAGCATATATGTTGCTCTACTAATTCTTTAGCCCAACTAAATCTAAAACCCAATTGTTGTACATATCCGGAGGATCTTGGCATACAGCTATAGCATCCTCAGTTCACAGTGAACCCATTTTGGTCAAAAAAACATGCCAAGAAGACAATCAGATGCATGAAATAAGCTTCATTAACAGTAAAAGAAGATGGGGATGCTAGCAGCATACTTAGTTTGGAAGTGAATCCATTTTTTGTTAAAAAATCATGCCAAAGATGGCAATCAGCTTCATTAACAGTATCTGAAAATGAAAATTTCCATTATCTGAGCTTATATGTTGCTCTACTAATTCTTTAGCCCAACTAAATCTAAAACCCAATTGTTGTACATATCCGGAGGATTTTGGCATACAGTTATAGCATCCTCAGTTCACAGTGAACCCATTTTGGTCAAAAAAACATGCCAAGATGACAATCAGATGCATGAAATAAGCTTCATTAACAGTAAAAGAAGATGGGGATGCTAGCAGCATACTTAGTTTGGAAGTGAACCCATTTTTTGTTAAAAAATCATGCCAAAGATGGCAATCAGCTTCATTAATAGTATCTGAAAATGAAAATTTCCATTATCTGAGCTTATATGTTGCTCTACTAATTCTTTAGCCCAACTAAATCTAAAACCCAATTGTTGTACATATCTGGAGGATTTTGGCATACAGCTATAGCATCCTCAGTTCACAGTGAACCCATTTTGGTTAAAAAAACATGCCAAGATGACAATCAGATGCATGAAATCAGCTTCTTTAACAGTAAAAGAACATGAAAATTTCTAATACCTAAGCATATATTTTTCTATTAATTCTTCATCCCAACTAAACCATTCATGTTAAGGAAATCAAGATGCATCTATCTGAAAAAACATGCTAAGTTTCAAAAATAAGGGAAAGCAAGAGATGATACCGAAGAGAGAGAGAGAGCGGGGCGACGAGCGCGGGGGGGAGGAGATAGAGAGAGAGCGGGGCGACACGGTGGTTTCCGATCGCCGATTCACCTCCAAATAGAGAAATGGAGGAGGGAAATCGAAAATGACGAAGGGAAGAAGGGACGATGACGAAAGGTCGAAGGCTGTCGAAGAGGACGAAGCGGCGGAGGCAAACGTGCGGGAAGTGGAGCAAGGAAGGAGGGAAAACGAAGGCGCCCCCCTTTTTTTTTGGGTTTGGAAAATGGCGAGCGAAAGATTAGGGTTCGCGGAATTTATCGCAGCTTATTTACCGGCGTTTCAATTAGACACGCCGGTGAATGTATCGGTCTATTCACCGGTGTTTATTATTAAAACGCCAGTGACTAATACACTTCACCGGCGTTTTAAATAAAATGCCGGTAAATACGAAGATTGCCCGGCAGTTTAAAGCGACCGCCGGTGTATAACCATCCCATCTGGCGCCTCATTCCTATTCGCTCCCTACCCCGGCACTACTAGTAAAATGCTGGGGAATATTCGCCGGTAAATCGAGTATCTTTTGTAGTGTCCACTATTTCCGTTTGAAGCATTTATATTACTTAAATGTTATTACTTGAATGGATAATGTAGGCTTGTAAGGCAGGCTAAGCGATTTAGTTGGGCTGCTAGCTTGCTACTCGTGGAGTGAATGAAAAAGAGCTACTTGTGAATTTACTGGAGGACCTTCAAAGAGAAATACGTTGTCATTTCTTCAAGTTTCTCAAAAAAGTAAGTTGTCGAAATTCTATGATGGTGCATCAGTGCAGTATCATTTACCAAGAAAGTGATATTGTACTTCAGAATTTTCTCTTGTTATAGCTAAAATTCTATGCACATATAAGCATTGTTAACTGGCTACAGTCAATCTACGTGCTAATAATTATGCATTTTTTCAGAACAGTTTTTGACATATCATCATGAATAAAAAAATGCAACTGAAGCCATGAGGTTTTGGTCTTAGCAGGGTTAGTTTAATCAATTGATTTGTAAGAATTAAAAAGAAGATAGTGTGACATATGAGGTTATTTTAATGTGAAAAACTTTCCATTTTCTAAGTATCTTTGAATTGAATGTTAACACCCTTTCAAGTTGTTGAAAATAAGACAGATATTAGTGAATATTTTTTTTTAAGGAAAAGGTGGAGTACGATATTAGTGAATGTTGCTAACTTAATGTTCTTGTGCAATGTTTCTAGGCTTACTTTATGACAGATTTGAATTTGATAGTGCATAAGAAATTTAAAATCCAAATAGGTAGGCTTTAATTAGTAAGAAAGTTTTTTGGATTGAAATGGATCGTTAACTTGGTTCATTTTGTAGGTAAAAAGGGATGTGGCAGAGCACTGCTATCTATACAGTATGTATGCTAGTTGATAGCTACCAAGTTGGTATTTTAGTACACATCTTAATGAACAAACACATAGATTCAGTTTACGTCTATGATTGGAAAGATTAAAAGAGGATGGAAAGGAAACCTTTGCACACGATTGACTTTTATTTACTTGCAAATAGTATTGCAGCTGCCCATAGTGTCCATCGGGAGTCTTAGGCCTCTATTTGGTGTCTCTACTAGGTTTGCAGTCTCAAAATTTGCCACACGTTAATTTCCTTTACTTCCCTCATCTTGAATAATTTGGTTTATCATTAAAATGCTAAGTATAACGATTCACTTGATCTGGTACTGTCATCAATTTATTTTTAACTATTTCAAGATGTAATACCCTGCAAAAATAGCATATGGCTATTTTGCATCGTAATCTGTGTGCAATTGAGAATTGCACGCAATTGTGTATTTTCTAATAACAATTGATTGTTATTGAGAAATATCAGATTTATTGTCTACTTTATTTTATAATTTTGAAGGATTATTACGAGCTAGTTTTAATGTATTTTGTATTGTTTATAATATTAAAGTAGTGATTTGGGGCTTATTTGATATATATTGGGACTTGGGGGCTTGTATGCAATATTCCCGTTACATTATTTATCTATCTATTTATTTATTTATTTTCCTTTTTATAACCCCCCCCCCCCCCACCACCACCACCACCTTCTCTTTCCTTCTCCATTTCTTTCTTCTCCCATTTCCTTCCCAACCGAAAGCACCCAGCCGACCCATTTGGCTCTCACTCTCTCCGCCCAAATCCCCTCCATTTCTCCATCGTTTTCAAATTAAATTAAGGGATAGACTAATAGAAGGGTTCTCTACATCGTGGCGGTGTCCATTTTTCGAAAGGATTTCGGGAAGATAAATCCTAGATTATATTATTGTATGAAATTTAGTGTGGTTAATTTCTTTTGAGTAGGAGTACTATGGTAGGAAGATTATGAGATGTTGGGAAGGGTAGATGCGAGAAGTTAGCAAGTTGTTAGAGAATTTGTAAGTTATTAATAAATTAGGGTTTTGGGTTTGTAAAATAGAACTATATGTGTATGAATTAGTTCTCGTATGGTATTAGAAATTGTAGTTGGATTATTAGAATAATTTGGGAGTGCTTTTAGGAATTGTTTGAAAATAGGAGTCTTGTCGGAATTCAAATGTTACGTGCAAAGCACGTCTGTATCCCAGGCATTCAATAAACGCTTGTGTGATATTTGGAATAGTGTTATTAGCTTTTGTGATTGGTTTGGATGAATTGAGTTTTAATTGCTTTGAAATTGGCGATAGGATATATTAGCGACTTTGGATGCAGAGAGGCATGGTGGCGCTTCGAGTCTTCGCAGGATATTTTGTGAGTATGATATATTTTATATTCATGTACATAGTGTGTTATGACAATTTTAAATTACGATTTGCTGTGTGTTTCCGATTTCATATTCTAGTGTAGCATGAGGGTTTGGAGCTAAGAATTTGTGCGGACACTCTTGTATGTGTCCACAACTATAGTTTAAATTTCATAAATTATCGAGGTCGGTTGATACCTCAAAACTTGCAGAGTGCAGCTGGTCTGAACGGGCAGAGCTGAAGCCGATTGCTTTTGGACTGAAGTCCAAAGGGTCATAACCATTTGTATAGGTATGATCTTGCTATGAACCTTGAGAGTAGCTTTTGGTATGAGTTTATTTGATGATTCTCGAGCTTTAGAAATGGCATATGTGTAGATTGAGAATCTCAAATTTCATGAGCATTGGACTCAAGGTTGATTTATCATTGACCTTCAAAGTAGGCTATGTTCAGCCTAGTACAAGTTGACTAGTTTGTGTAACGAGAAATTGGGAACTATTGTTAAGAAATTGGGAGATTGACCAACTAGAGAGTCGTAGTAGGGAGTCATAGCTTTCTAACCCATCTGGAATTGTGTAATTCCACTTTATAGGTTGAGAGTTATGATTTTCCAAAGATGGAACAGAGCCAATCTTAGTAAAGTATTATTGGCTAAGTAAACCAGTTTCTCCCTGGTTGTACAACTAATGGAACTTGTGTTTTCGAGAACTCGTATGATAGAGTCTGAAAGAGGTGTTCAACTAGGAAGTTGAAGTAGACACTCCCACCTTTCCATAGGACCCGAAATCGAGAATTTCCGATGAGTGAGCAAACTTTTATATTGAAAGGGCAGCAAGTGCAAGAAGTATATACTATTGAGAGTATATAAGGTCTTATAGTATCAAGATGATTGAATTCGAAGAAATGGTTAGCTGGAAGGTTGTAGACTAAGGCTTTATCTTTCCATAATGGATAGTATCAAGCAATTCTGTATTGTGTGTTGGAAGTTATGGACGTTGCAAGATAGCAACCTGTTGTTTAGACAAAATTTCAAGTTTAAGTTGACTCGGGGACTGAGCTCTTAAATATTTGAGGGAGTCGCCCACTAGGAGATTGCTTTGGATCTCCTTACCCTTCTAGAAGTTTGATTTTGTTGAATTCAGATGAGCGTAGCATGGGTCACAGCTACTGCTATTTCTTGAATTATTTCATCGGACAATTGATGAGGAACCCTCTGCATACCGCAGTGTGGTGATCATGAGCTATCAGGTTCTAATGATGTATTAGCATTTTATTTGGAACTTAGATAAGTTCCTGTGCTTAGTACTCATGGTGGACATGAGTGAGTTGAGATATAGCTCTGGTCGGTTTGTATTTGGTGTCTCGATGCCTGAGTCTGTCAATGATCAGGAATTGATGGTTATGTGTGTGCTTACCTTCATTTGAATTGTATTGCATCCTTGGGGCGCTGTTAGACCACTCGCTGAGGGTCACGAGCCAGAATTATTTGGCCGCGGACCTGTGAAGGTATTAGAAATCAGTGGATGTAATTCTTGTGATGATTGTTGTCTGACAGACCGGACAGACTCGGCGTTGTTGATCGACACCGAGTGTGATTTGGTAACAACTTGTTCCAATAAACTGCATTGTTAAGTTTTCTTTTATTGTTTCGCTTAAAGACCGATTGGTGTTAGGGGTAATTCCTTATAATCCAACTCGTTCTGAGAGTTAGCACTAAGTGGTGATACTATGGGGTTGTCTCTTCCTGTCAATAAGAATACGTGTTACGGTGCGTATCCTGCATTGTTGATTCCTGAAGTACCATGGTAAGAACGGAATGCTGATATCTTGGCGGATAGGGGGTTTTAGACCTCCGAGGCCGTCATGTTCTATGTTGGTGGACACGAACGAATCCTAAAGGATCTTCTGCGCAATGGATATGCTGCGTGTATATCTGTAAGTTTGGCACAGCTTTCGAGGAGGGTCTGATGCAATGATTATTGGTGATAATGGGGTAGCGCCCCGAAATATTTCTGTTATTTATCTCCTCAACCATGTCATACTATCAGGAACAGGAAGTGGACCGAATTAGAATACATTGCATAGCGAGGGTTCAAATCCCTGAACTGGAGAAACGGCTTGATCTGGGCCACATGTAGTATGGGATGCATGTGTGTCCAGAGTCTTGCTGACATTAGATTAAGTGCATCTGTTCTATACTCTGTATTTTTGCATTAGACGCAGATCATGGCATACACGAACACTAGGAAATCAGGAGACACGTTTATTTTCCATTCAAGATGAATTATGAGTGTGAAAATGATGTACTACGAGACGTGATGATATATGTTGTAAGAAATGAATGAGTGCGATTGGGAAAGATTATAAGTCGTGAGTCTGTGATTGCAAATGAATGATAAATATGGTGCAGTTTATGTGAGAGTAGATTATTTGTGAATGTACGGCTTTATGGGAGAATAAAGCTACAGGAATATTTACAAAAGGCGTAAAGTGATGGGCCTTAAGCAACTAATTTGGAAATGATTTCCAAACTAAAGATAAGTATATTGTGAGCGGGTGCGGATATGCATACAGGAAATGACTCGGAGAGTATTTGAGGTGAATTTCCATTTATGATGTTTACATGTTCAGGTTTATCTTGGTAGTCGTAAGTTCGTTCTGTTTTACTTAGAAAGTTTAATTTAGTTGTTTATTAATAAATTATACTCATACCAGAAATGGCCAACCCCTCAGTGTTTGGGAGGTTAGGGAGTCTCTGGACTACCATAGGCCCCTACTGTTACAGGTCCTCAGCGGTGCAGAGGTGAGGTGTAGATTCTGTGGAGTGGAGCTTCATTTTACAATTGTTGTTTAAGGTTTATTTATGTGAATAGTGAAATTTATGCTTTAAATTGTATTTTTGATGTATAAGTACGTGGATGATAATGATGAGTAATAGTGTGGAGTGACATGATATGTTTTGACCCGTACCCATCTCGTTGTGGAGTACTGGGCCCTGTGGTATGTTTTATAAATTATTTTCTAAAAACCTTACTACGTTTTCAAAGGAATTTATGGTTTTTAATTGATCACTGATATTCTATTATGAGTTTGGCCCCCAGAGCATATATATATATATATATATATTGCCTGTGTGATTTTGCTCATTTTGGCCTGGGGAGCCCGTGATATTATTGCCAGTGATGTGAGCTACGGAATTTAGAGCAGAATTCTGTAAGCTTTTTATGTTTCGGGGCAGAAATTTCACGGAAAACTCTACCGAAATTTTCTTAGAAATATAACTATCTTAGTTTATGTTTAAAGTGATATAGAAATAGAAAGATTTGAATTTGGAGCCAAAGGGGGGGGATGGGCATTACAGCTTGATACGAATAATTGAGATTCGTAGTTATTGATGTATTAACTCTGATGGCAATAAATGTGTTTTAAATTTTCGTGCTATTTACTGTGTTGAGATGCATTTAAAGGCAAGGATTCTGGTTGTGTCACGGATGTCCGATGACGGAGATCCGGGGCGTTACACAAGATGGCAGATGTTTGCAGTTTCAAAGAACTTAATCAGGACCATAACAAAGAGATAGAGATTGTTGCAATCTATTAAAAACCGTAAGATGTCCTTGCATGAGGTACCTGCTTTTGTTTTTGTTTTTTGATCGGTATCGATTAACCGTAAGATCTCAAATTATTTCTATGTTTCGTGCAAAACTTAAGTTGTGCCAGATATTAGTTAAATTGGTCGATTAGTTAACTAATCTAGATAGGGTATGCAGATGTAGGTTCAACTACTATACACCATTTTTTTTTGCAGTATATGATGACTATCGTCTATACTAGAAACAGGAATCTATCTTTTATATTGAAGATTGGGAATGTTTCTGTTCTTTTTGTTTTGCAAGGTTAGGCTATTCAGCATGTCTGAGGTTCCTTCTCTTGCTTAATCAAGGAAGATGAGTAGGGAATTGGGGATACAAGAGGAATAGATATAAACAACTTGATGCTGGTTGTGTTTAGTTTTGTATAAGATTTCTTACTCTTTATACGTATGTATAAGATTTCTGACTCTTTGTATAGATTTATAAGATTTCTTATATTTTGTATGGATTACCAGAAATTATTATGTATAGAAATTTTTCAGGTTCCTTCATCCCCCCCCCCCCCCTCAAAAAAAAGTACATATACCCCAGCATTTTTACAAACGCCGGGTACCTTTTTACGCAAATAATAATTTTTAAAAATTAAAATATATATACCCCGGTGTGACAGTGTAAAAATGGCCTGAGGCCCATCCAAGGCCCAATACAATTCCTACTCAGAAAAGCAAGAATACCGACCTGGTTCGGCTCCGGACCCCTTCAGGGTCGGCGCCGAACCTCGTGTTTTGCCCCCACAGTGCCGGCTTCCTCGTACTGACGAGCCTCAGTATCCCCCGGAGCCCGATCCGGAGCAGTCCCTCATGCCGTCCCCCCTCTCTGGCGGGGCGGAGGGATGACCTGGCGCAGCCTAGGCCCTCCGATTCCCCCAGAGGCACAGAGGACTCACGATGGGCCACGTCAGCTCCAAATACCGCCAAGGGTTTCGCCACGTCAGCCCTATACCACTCCTGGTATCACAGCAACCGCCCTAAACCCCCTGGGCCTTCTGCCACGTCAGGCCCATGGGCTTTCGAATCCAAACCCGGCCCCCAAGCGGAACCAAACCCGGTTGGGATTTTCTATAAATACTAGACCCTCACCCACCTTTTGAAGGTAATCAATCTTTTGCCACTCAAATATACCTAGTTATTGCTACTCTCTCACAGAGACTGACTAGAGCGTCGGAGGGTCCGCCACCGGGACAAACCCCGGTGTTTCAGGACCGTCTGCAGGTACACAAGACCTCGGATCCGACCCTTCCGATCCGAGCCCAACCTTCAACGCCTTTCCGAGCTCATCGTAGGCCCCAGAAGGTCCACCGAAGGTCGGCAGACGAGCGGCAATCTCCTTCAATACAAATTGAGTTCGAACTCACACCTGGTGCTTCCACACGTGCCTCAGAAATAAACAGCATCAGGCTGGCGCCGTCTGTGGGAAGAGCTACTCCAGAAGCCGATCCGACCCAGACCCTCAAAGGCCATCGACAGCCGAATCCTCATGGCAACCAAAGGCAAGGGGGCTGCTTCCCCCGTCAACCAGCGGGACTCGCCCCCACCCACCAATAAAGCCAGGCCACGCCCGTCGAAACACAAGGCTCCCTCTCGGGAGTCCCAAGGGAGCGTCGGCCGGCCAGCCCAGCCCGACCTCCGGGGAATAATCCTCAAATGCAAGATTACCCGCAGCAGGAGAAGGGCCGCTTCCAACCCGGCCCCGAACCGCCCGAGGCCACCGTCCGAGGTACGCAGACCCGCGCTCAGCCGAGTCGGAAGACAACCCTCGGACCAACCAAACCGGGCCGAAAGAGCCCCCGTCACTCATAAGGAATTCCAAGACTTCCAAAAAGAAATGCTGGGAGCCCTCCGACGGGCCCCCAGGGAAGAAACCCTCCATTCGCAAACGGGGTCGGACGCCGAAGCCAGCGCGTCCCGCCCTTCAACGATCCAGCCGGGAGACGATGACGTACTCCTAAGACGCCTACAAGAAATGGAGGACCGCCTCGATCACATAAGGGACGGCGACCAAAGAATGGCTCAGGGGTACAGACCTGTCCGTCCACCCTTCTCCGCCCCCATCCTCCTAGCGGAAATACCCCGGAATTTCCGGCCCCCTCAATTCGAGACCTACGACGGCGAGGGAGATCCTGCTGATCACATGGAGGGTTTCAAAACCCTCATGATGATTCACAGCGCCTCGGATATCCTGCTCTGCCGAGCCTTCCCCGCCACCCTTCGGGGTCCTGCTCGCGAGTGGTTCTCGAAACTCGCCCCCGGCTCCATTTACTCCTTCGACCAACTCGAGGGCAATTTTCTTGCCCATTTTGTCACTAGCCGGAAGGCCGAAAGGACCAGCGCCTCATTACTGGGGCTCAAACAGATAGAGGGGGAATCACTCAGAATGTTCGTCCGGAGATTTACCGCTGAGGCAAGGTCGGTCTCCTCCCTCGACCCAGGCGTCGCTTCGGCGGCATTCCGACACAACGTCCGCCCCGGACAGCTGAAGGCCTCTCTGGCCAAGAGACCCCCCATCGACTTCCCCGACCTCCTTAATAGGGTCGAGAAATACATTAGGGCAGAAGAGGCCCTCAACCCCGAAGATGCCAGGGATGCCACCGGGAAAGGAAAGCGGAAGACCGAGGAAGGCGAACCACCGAAGAAGGCTCCAAGGGACCCGGGGGCCATAAAGAAGGTCCCGCCAGTCCCCCGCTTCGAGAGGTACACTCCCCTGACGCATAACATCTCCGCCATCCTCTTGGAAATTGAAGACAAGGGCATTGTCCGACTACCCCCCCGATCTAATAACAACAAGAATCGAGACCAGCGCTTTTACTGTCGCTTCCACAGAGATCACGGGCACGAAACCGACCAATGCCGAGCCCTGAAAGACGAAATTGAAGAACTCATTTCCAGAGGATACCTCCGAGAGTTCACCCGAGAAGGCCCACGGGATCGGCGAAACGCTAGGAACCGGAGGCAATCGCCTCCGAACCCTGCTCCAAACCAGTCCCAGGATCGGGACCCCGACTCCGAGGGAGCCGCGGATATCCCTTTCATCTTGCACTGTGTCCACGGAGGGCCGATGGGAGGCGGATCAAACACTTCCAAAAAAGCCTTCCTTCGAGAGGTGAACGCTGTCAAAGACAACCCCTCGCCCAAACTACAATCAAGGCCGGTCTCCTTCTCAGGGGAAGACCTTGAAGGTGTTCGCTTGCCCCACTGCGATGCTCTCGTCATCAACCTCCACATGGCTAATTGTGAGGTCCGCAGGATCCTCGTCGACAACGGTAGCTCGGTGAATATTCTTTTTCTCGAAGCATTCGAAAAACTCAGGTTACCCCGAGGAAAACTCAAGCCAGCTGGATACACCCTGCACGGGTTCTCAGGCGTCCCTGTCGTAATAGAAGGGATTGTTACCCTCGACGTTACCGCCGGGTCGACTCCTGTCAAGAGGACCGAATCCATGGACTTCATGATGGTCAACGTCAAGGCGGCCTACAACGCCATACTTGGCCGGCCTGGACTATGCTCCCTACAAGCGGTGCCTTCGGCTTACCATCTGAAGCTCAAGTTCCCCACCCCTCAAGGAGTCGGCATCGTCCGAGGCAGTCAAGAAGCAGCGCGATCATGATACATGACCACCGTCGGTGGAGACGTGTTCCCCCTCGACGCCGGACGAGCGTAGACTATGGCCCGGCTATATGTAAATCTCTTGTTTTTGGTGTAAACCCTCGTTTGTAAAGGGCTGCCTTAGCGGCCCTCCCTACCTTATACTAAAAATATGCCTTTTTATCCGAACCCCAAATGTCTCGATAATCTCAATACGAGTCCGGACCGAAGGTCCTTCCTAAGGCCCCACTTTGATCCCTCACGGAACGATGGAGCCAGACCTTGCCTCCGACATTTCATACCGCATCACTGGCCGGAGCAAGGAGGGAAAAGGATTCCTCTTTCATACCCCTTTATTTTTCGTCCCAAAGAGAAAAAATAAAACGAAAGAAAAAACAAAGACCGTTACAAGACCGCTCCACTCTTCTCAAATCAGGTAGATCAGGGCCCCCCCCCGGGCCCAACGAGGGACAAAGAGTACTTCGACCAAGCAACTAGGGCCCCCCCCCCTCGCTGTGATATTCCTTAGCCTCAGCCCCAATCGACGGTCCAGCCACCGAACTCTGGGCGTCATCCGATCGCGCCCACTGCAACAACAGCAACGCAGAGGGAACCCCCTCCGCCAGTCGACCCAAGGATGAAGAGAACGAGGCTCCCAGCATCGCCTTGTAACGAGGCATCTCCGTCTCCTCCTCCACAAAGACGTCGCGAGGTAGCCCCCCAGGGGAGGACCTCGGCTCCAAGGTACTTAGCCCGGCTCGTCTGATGTCCGTCCCGCCGAGCTCCCGATCCCACATCACTCTTCTCAATCGGCGCGCCTCCGCACTCAAGACGGCGAACTTACTCCGATAAAAGTTACAGGCTTCATCAGTGTCCCGAGCCCCCCTTCGGTGGCGAGCCAGCGCAGCTTCCAGGACCTTAACCTTACTCCGGAGTCGTGCCACATAGAAACTACGGGAGTCTCCTTCAGGAAGGATAGCCGCGACCTACAAGATAACCAACCAACTCAACACACATTCTCAAGAAGATTCAGAAATGTCCGAGGTCAAACCAACCGGCCGGTCAAAAAACTTTTCTTGCCACTATAAATCCAAATGTTTCTTACAAAAAATGCGGTGGCCAGTCCGCGGGAGGCAAATACAATCGAGGGAGAGAAAAAGAAAGACGAAAATTACACAACTCATTGACCCACCTCCGCGCCGACGGACGGATCCACGGGAGCGTCGGAAGAGGGGTCGACGGCGGGCCCTGCTTCACCCGGAGTCTTCGACGTCCCCTCGATCTCCATATCATACTCAAAGTTGGACAGATCGAGGGCCGGGAAGAAGTGCCTCACGTGGCTGAGGGCCCTCTCATAGCTCTTGTCCTGGGCCGCGATCACCATCTGCTGGCCCTTGCGCAACACCTCCTCCGCCTCCTTGGTAAACTTCGTCTTCAGGGAGGCCATCTTCTTCTCCCACTCCACATCCTTGGCCTTGAGCTGGAGCTCCAGCTGCTGTTCTCTCTTATGCGAACCCTCGAGTTCGATTCGCATCTCCTTCATCTCCAGCTCGCTCTTTTCCGCTCGAGCTCGCTCTTGAGCCAGGGACGCCTCGTACAGGTTCTTGATGTTGGCCCCCTGTATACAGGCCTACAACCAACGACAGACAAAGATGAGACCTCGGCACGTAAATCAACAAAGAGGGACAGAGTCGACAGACTTACCTGCACAGTGGCCTGTGCCAGGCGGGCGAACGCCGCCTCTACGGGCTCGCCCTCCATCGCCTTGCGATCGCAAGGGGTCGCCAGCTTTTCCACCACTTCGACGGCTTGGGCCTCCTCTGTCAGGCGGTCCCCCATCAGAACCGACCAGTCAGGAGCCCACCGCTGCCGCAACAGCTCCACCACCGGATCCTCTTCCTCGGCCTCGACCCAGGGACCTTTCCCCTTGTCGAGAACAGAGGCCCCTGCTCGGCCCAGACCCTTCGAAGAAGCCACGCCCTTGCTCGTCTCAGAGCGACCCCTCTTGGTCCTCGGCTCGAGTTGAACTTCCGAGATAACAAGGGGCAGCTCCCTCGACCTCTTCGCCGCCTCTGCCTTCTTCTTCTCGGCGTTTTCCTTCTTCATGGCCAGCCGCCTTGCCTGGATCGATGCCTCATCCATACCTGCAGAAAAAACCATTAAGAGCAATGAGCAAGAAAGCAAGAAAGGACCCAGAGGAAAGGAACAACTACATACGCATAACAGCTGGGCTCAGTCCAGCGTTCGCCAGAGCGGTCTCCGTCACCTCCGTCCAATCAATGCTAGGTGACTGGCGGAGACGCTCGACAAACCCCCATTCATCTGCCGACAGATCCCCCTGCCTCGGCGGTGGGTGGCTCGGCTTGGAGTGGTTCCATCGAGTAGGAATGTCCCATGGCTCTTCACTCCGGATCACCAAATACTTCTCCTTCCATCCCTTGATGGAATCGGGGTGGTGGCGAACGACCTTCCCCCCGCTCCGGGGAGAGATATAGTATACGCCCTCGGCCGACGGATTGACCATCAACATGGCACGGAACACGTTCAACCGCAGGGGTACTTGCTGCTCCTCGCACATCAGCATAAAGCAGATGATCTGCTTCCAAGAGTTCGGCCCGTACTGCATGGGCGCCAAGGAGGCCCAGTTCAACACGTCCCTAATGAACGGGTGGACCGGCAACCTCAGGCCAGAGATAAAAGCGTCCACCGGGAAGACACAGTACCAAGCTGATAAGGGATCGGTGGGACGCAGAGTAGGGCTCGGCATCAGCAGTTCGTGACCAGGCCCTATATGATACGCCAGCTGCAGAACCTCCAAATCCCCGTCCTCCAAAACGGTCGAGATCGCGTCCATCATCACCCTCCCCCGGCTCGGCGAAGAAGGTTGCACTCCGAAGAGCTCCTGGTTAGAAAGATCGTCGGGATACTGACGGAAATGCTTCGGCTGGACGGGCGAGCCAGTCATCAAATTACGGAAAACAGGCGCCTTGCTCGAACCGCCGGTCCTCGACCCCGGTTTTCCTGGGGCCCTCTTCTCCTTCTTAACTCGCTCCGACGGTCCTCGACCCTGAGCGGTGGATCTCCTCACTGTATTGCCCTCGCCACTCTCCTCATCGGAAGACAGCTCCAGCACGCGAATGCCGTCCGAACCCTCGCCGGTTCCCTCCGACCCACTACTCTCCACCACAAAGGGACGTCGAGTACGCGACGCCCTCGGCTTGTGTATCGCTTCCCCCTCACCTACGGAGCCCTCCAAAGAAACCGAGCCAGTATGGCCCACAACGGGCACCGATCCCTCCTCGAACACGGGCTCTTCCCACGACGTCGACGGAGAGTCAGGCTTTACTTCCCCCCTGGACGACGACGCCGACGAACCGGACTGAGCCCTATCCATCTGTGCCTAAAGATAAAACAAACTTACCAAACTAACCTGGGACCGCTTCGAAAAGGCGAACCGAGTACGGCAAACTGCAAGAGCAAACGCTGAAGGGGTGGGAGATTTTTTGAAGAAAGAAGCAGCAAGATTGTAGTGGGCGAAAGGGAAAAAAGGGGGAATACTTATATAAGGGAAGAACGGCTCCTCGACTTCCGCGATTACTGTTCACTGATTGACGCACAACTGCCGCCTGGAAAATCGCGCCACGTTCTCGAAACCTGTGCGGGGGACGTCATCAGACGCCAGACTGACGGCCTAACTCTGGGGTCGGGTCGGGTGGGATACACGACGGAGAAAACATTTTTTTAATTTTAAGGCACCGTCATATGACAGACGCCCCGGGCTCCAGCGTTCGACCAGTTCCCCTCTCACCCTCGAGCAGCCCGGGACTTACAGCCTCGGCAGCCGAAACCCCGAACTGTTCGAGGGTGGAACAGAAACCGCCATCGCCTACAACCCTATCAAGACGGACTGACCGACCCCCGACGGGAGGTGGCCCCCCCATCCGAGGCCCTTCAGCCCCAAGGCCGGTATACGGTGGGTGCGTCTTTTCATCTGGATCTCCCCCGGGCCAAACCTCCATGACAGGGCAGTCTGACCCGAAAAGGGATCCAGACGGCAAAACCACCACTAAACCGAAGCTCCTCTTCCCACAGCACGGATTTCGGCCGTCACCCCTCTCGCCCTGATCTCCCGTAGACCTGGCCACCATATCAAGGTCCATCAGATCCAAGAGAAGATCAGGGCGGCAGAGTAACCACCTCTCCGACGCTGCTAGGGTCGAAAATATTAGCCAAAGACAGGCGTCCGCCGAAGCAGACACCTCTGAGAGCCAATGGGCCACCCCTGTTTTGATCATACCTACAATGGAGGGGGGAGGTATTTATAACCCCCCCCAGGGACTAACCGTTGAGACGCCGGGAAGGTCAATCAACGGAAAACCATGCACCATCTACATTTATTAGGCGGCGCCATTAAATGCCCCTAGGAAATTGGACCATCACACCATTCTCGGAGAGCCTTCAATACACCACATGAATGGTGGGATATCCCCGCTCAGTCACTCTGAGGCGCCAACCGGTCGCCATCCCCCTTGATTAGCCCGAAATCCCTCGGCCAGCTCGGGGTCGGGTCTAGCACCAGGGCAGTCTTCTCAGGAAGGCTTCACGGCTCGCCTTCGCCCTTGCCTTCCAGTAATCCCTCGCCAAGCTCGAGGTCAAGTCTGGCACCAGGGAGGTCTTCTTAGGAAGGCCAACGGCTCGCCCCCCCCCCCCCTTGTTGGTCCATAATCCCTCGATCAGCTCGAGGCCGGGTCCAGTACCAGGGGAGTCTTCTCAGGAAGGCTTCACGGCTCGCCATCGCCCTTGCCTTCCAGTAATCCCTCGCCAAGCTCGAGGTCAGGTCTGGCACCAGGGAGGTCTTCTCAGGAAGGCTTCACGGCTCGCCATCGCCCTTGCCTTCCAGTAATCCCTCGCCAAGCTCGAGGTCAGGTCTGGCACCAGGGAGGTCTTCTCAGGAAGGCCAACGGCTCGCCACCCCCCCTTGTTGGCCCATAATCCCTCGATCAGTTCGAGGCCGGGTCCAGTACCAGGGGAGTCTTCTCAGGAAGGCTTCACGGCTCGCCATCGCCCTTGCCTTCCAGTAATCCCTCGCCAAGCTCGAGGTCAGGTCTGGCACCAGGGAGGTCTTCTCAGGAAGGCCAACGGCTCGCCACCCCCCTTGTTGGCCCATAATCCCTCGATCAGCTCGAGGTCGGGTCCAGTACCAGGGGAGTCTTCTCAGGAAGGCTTCACGGCTCGCCATCGCCCTTGCCTTCCAGTAATCCCTCGCCAAGCTCGAGGTCAGGTCTGGCACCAGGGAGGTCTTCTCAGGAAGGCCAACGGCTCGCCACCCCCCCTTGTTGGCCCATAAATCCCTCTATCAGCTCGAGGTCGGGTCCAGCACCAGGGGAGTCTTCTCAGGAAGGCTTCACGGCTCGCCATCGCCCTTGCCTTCCAGTAATCCCTCGCCAAGCTCGAGGTCAGGTCTGGCACCAGGGAGGTCTTCTCAGGAAGGCCAACGGCTCGCCACCCCCCTTGTTGGCCCATAATCCCTCGACCGGCTCGGGGTCGGGTCTGGCACCAGGGTACTCTTCTCACGAAGATCCAATGACTCACCATCCCATTTTCTACAACCATGAGCACTCCTCCACGGCTAGCTCCCGCACCCCCTGCAGGAGTGGGGGGCTTGTGTGACAGTGTAAAAATGGCCTGAGGCCCATCCAAGGCCCAATACAATTCCTACTCAGAAAAGCAAGAATACCGACCTGGTTCGGCTCCGGACCCCTTCAGGGTCGGCGCCGAACCTCGTGTTTTGCCCCCACAGTGCCGGCTTCCTCGTACTGACGAGCCTCAGTATCCCCCGGAGCCCGATCCGGAGCAGTCCCTCATGCCGTCCCCCCTCTCTGGCGGGGCGGAGGGATGACCTGGCGCAGCCTAGGCCCTCCGATTCCCCCAGAGGCACAGAGGACTCACGATGGGCCACGTCAGCTCCAAATACCGCCAAGGGTTTCGCCACGTCAGCCCTATACCACTCCTGGTATCACAGCAACCGCCCTAAACCCCCTGGGCCTTCTGCCACGTCAGGCCCATGGGCTTTCGGATCCAAACCCGGCCCCCAAGCGGAACCAAACCCGGTTGGGATTTTCTATAAATACTAGACCCTCACCCACCTTTTGAAGGTAATCAATCTTTTGCCACTCAAATATACCTAGTTATTGCTACTCTCTCACAGAGACTGACTAGAGCGTCGGAGGGTCCGCCACCGGGACAAACCCCGGTGTTTCAGGACCGTCTGCAGGTACACAAGACCTCGGATCCGACCCTTCCGATCCGAGCCCAACCTTCAACGCCTTTCCGAGCTCATCGTAGGCCCCAGAAGGTCCACCGAAGGTCGGCAGACGAGCGGCAATCTCCTTCAATACAAATTGAGTTCGAACTCACACCTGGTGCTTCCACACGTGCCTCAGAAATAAACAGCATCACCCGGCATTTTACAAATGCCGGTGTATATTGACGCTACACCGGTGTTTTTAAAAGCGTCGGTATAGGCTGCCAACAATCCCCGGCACGCACAACTCCGGCGCTTATTGCGGCATTTTCCAAAACGCTGGTACGTTATTCCCCGGCATTTATAAACGCCAAGGAATCTAAAAAAAAAGCGCCGGAGGTTCCCCTGCCTGTTGTAGTATCGAAAAAATGTGTCGTTTAATTGTACCTGTTTCCTCACCATTCTTCATTTGTAACTTCTAATACAAGTTTTACAAATCTTATGTCATATACTAGGATTCTCCTCGTCGGGAATATTATCATAAAATTTGTGCCAATTGCTGTTTCGCCGCTAATTTTTCTACTTGTAGTGGGTTGTGAGAATTCGGTTTCATATGTTTGTGTCACTACTCACTAGTATGCATTTCTTGTTCTATGTCGCGTGGAGGAACATCATGAGAACCTATGTTAAGCATGATGTTATATTCGGATTCTAATTGTGGAATTGTTGGAGGCAGATGAGAAGAACAAGTAGAATCTTGTCCACGTTGGCTACGGCTACTACCTCGTAATCTAGACATGATAAATGGTATGTAGCAGTAGTGTATGTAAAAAAACGATTTCTAATGTTTTAGTAGTGTATGTGATGAAACAAAAATACAATATAGGCGATATATATATATATATATATATATATATATATATATATATAAACAATAGGAGGGTTGAGAGTAAGAGAGAGGGTAGCGAAAAAAATAACAAACAAATATGATTTTTAAAAAAATTAAAGCTACAACAAAATAAAGTGTTGAGAGGATTAAGAAATTTTGTGTAACTTCGGTATCCCATTTTCTATATTTTGTACTGTATTTTTTTCTTCTAGTATATTCTATCTATTTGTACTCTTTCATTTTCCTAAACCGTGTATTTGTTCTTCTTTCCCTATATATTTTCATCTATTGTTTGTCAGCTGTGATTTGACCTTTGATTCGAATTTGCCTGCCAATTATTTTGTCTCTGGATGATTGTTGATTTTTTTTTTTTATTTATTTGTTCATGGCCTATTATTATTGTTGTTCCCTATCCTATTGGATCCAATCCTATCCTAAAACCCTATATCCTAAATCTCTTATTGGATCCTATTCATACCCAAATACCAAATAACCCGCTTTTACCCTAACCCTAATTTTTACTCCTATATAAACAGCCATTGTTTAATCCTTTTTAACAAAAACCCTAATCACCTACTATTACCCTAGCCTCTATACTCAATCCTACCTCCTGCACTTCCAACCTCCCGCTCATCTCTCTTCTCCCGACCCCAAACTCATCCTCCATCCACTGCAGACTCCCCGACCACCTTCCCTCCGTTCCCTTCAGCCTCGCCCGGTTTCTCGCTCGCCCCCTTTCATCCTCGTTGTTGTGCACCCCCGCTGTCGCGCCTCCTCCCGAGCGACGCATGCCCTGCCTCCACGACAGTCCCTATCCTCTCCCTTCTCCTCCTGAAGCCGACAGCAGCCAACGACAGCCAGCACCCCCCTCGGCCTGTCCTCTTTTCGAAGCCAGCAACATCCCGCCGTTGTGCCGCCCCTATCTGCCGTCATCCTCCTCGCAGTGCACACACCCACCCACCCACCCCCCCACCCCCCGACTGCCTTCCTTGTGTGCTTGCGGTTTGATCAAAGTTTTGACAAAGTGAGATTTCGACCGTCAGATCTGCTGATCATCATCTACTCGATCATCATCTTGATCATCCGGATCACATCTCAGTCGTCGATCATCTTGATCTTGATCGTCATCAAGATCCGTGCATTGTGTTCATGTCGGGAATCCATTCTCGTTATTCTCATTCTTTTGTCAGATTTGTCGACTATATAAGGCAAGTAACTTGTATTATTTTTGTTGTATATACAAGAACCAAATTCCCCCTGTAGTGTCGCTTTTGTTTCTAGATTCGTTCTCATGAAGAACTCTTTCTAGATCTTGCCCCTATATGTTGATCCGTCTGTAGTCATCATTTGTCACACACACGACATGAAATAATTTAAATCTGATTAGATTCTTGTTGCATGTATGTATGTTGTTTCGTGATCCATGATGTGTTGTATATTTCTTGCATGCTTGATATGTTAGTTGTAGTATCTTGTGGTAGACTTGTTAAACACTAATACCATGTTATTTTGGACATCTATTAAACAATATTTTTTATTTTGTTATAATTTCGATTTGTTGCATATAAACTATTTGATTTAATGCATAAGAAGATATTTCTGTTTTGCTGTTGCCCTATTTTGTTTTAGTATCTTAGATCCTGTTGAGGTCAGTAAATCAAATTAATTTGTGAATATAAATCGTAGACCCTGTTGTCTATTTTCCAGAATTTTCGACATATCTCAGTTTCGATTTGTGAGATATGAGTTATTGCTGTTTTGCTACAGATGTGTTAAGAATTCCAAATTCTATTTTATGTGATTCGGTATAGTTATTCATTTTAATACTGATGTTAAAGATAAGATTTGGATCTAATACTTTGCAGGGTATGAATAGACTTGACTAGAATTAACCCCAAATTTTTGTAGATTTATTTGATGACATTTATAAACTATTCTATACTTGTGAACAAACTACTATATTTTCCAAACTGCACGTTGTTCAGTAAATAACCACGTTTTCAACCTAATTCTAGCCGTTGTTGGTTAAAACTTTGTGAATATAAAATGTAGCCTGCTGTATCTATTTTTTAACCCTTTTGACAGATTTAGATTTCGAGTTATACTTTGTAATCTATCGCTGTTTTAGTACTGTTGTGTCTAAAGTTTCAGATTCACAAACTTGCTGTATCTTGCTGATTTATGAATTTATTTGACTATGCTATCAGAGTTGGAATATTATGAAACTATATTTGCTAATGATAGACATACTAGGGAATACCCCAGATTTTTCTGAGATTTAATCAGTAAGTTTTTATGCCATTTTCATGCTCATGAATATAACCTTGTGATTTCTGGCTGAACATGATTTCTGTATATAATTCTGTTTTGAGCTCTGTTTCGGTGATTATTATATGACTTGTATATATGTGCTGGATTCGGCTAGGAGTCTAGTTTCTAGATTTTCTGACGGATCTAGATTTGCATGTCTGTAGCAACGGGAATCTCAGATTTGGTACAGTAGTGTCTTGCTGTCCAGAACTGAAAGTTTCGTTGTCCTAGCCTTTGATGAGTCGTTTGTCACCTGTTCGTGTCCTTTATCCAACTTGTACTTATCCCTTGTTATCTTACCATGTTTCTTGCCTTGTTTGTGCACGTCCATGCTCACTTTATATAATAATAACAAGAAACCAAGCCGGGGTTAAAGAAAAGATTTAATAATGAAAAATACAGAAATATGTACTCGGAAGAAGATCCATAGATCCTACGTGATACTTGATACTTGACACTTGACACTAGATACTTGATACTTGACATGTGATTACTTGATACTTGTACCTGAGTACACTGTCCTCTATGATCCACTATGAAATTCAAATACAACTTATTTGAATGTAGCAACCATATGGTAAAAATCTAGGACGCATGAAGTGCTACCTAGATAGGATTGAATACAAGACTTAAAATACATGATCACTTGCACTTGTACATGCTACTTACACTTGTTACATGTTACTTGCTTGCATGCTACTTGTTACTTGTTACATGTCACTTGCACTCGATTATCTTGCCATGCTATTTGTTTCTATTCTTGATTTAGAGTTAGTTGCCCTATTTTGCTGTCACATTCCTTCCATGCTTACTTCTGTACTTGTTTCCGCTGTTACTCTATACTTGTCTATCTATCTTTTCATGTACTTGTTGCTTGCACTACAAGCGGCCTGTAACTTGCATTGACGGACATTTTGTTTCTCTTTCCTCTTCCTGCAATTTGTAACTTGAAGACTTTGGTGACCAGCTGCCCGAGGGAGTAGGTGACCAAACTTTCTAGTTGGCTAGAGTTCTTGCTACATTTATTTCTTGTTGTTTTGAATAATTATAATTGCTACATGGATTATTTTGTATTGGGCGTTTTGTCCCAGATTTATGTCTTATTCCAGACTTGATTATTTGAGATTCAGTATTCTTAATTTCAAGTAATCTTGTTGGTTATGTTAATTCATTTATTCATGCGTGGTTGATTATTTCTCTTGTATATCTCTTATTTATTCTTGTACATGTTGTAAAGATCCTTATAGCTTATGAATGGTGAAAGTCATTCGTTGGACTTCTGTCACGTATCCATATTCCTTATTCCTTTTTGGGAAGCGGGGCGTGACATTTTGATATCGTACTTCGTGAATAATCGTATATAGAAATGAGAGAATAATATTAGAAGTAGACGTAGTCGATGGAGTTTATAGTAGACGTAGAAAGAGAAAGCTTCTTTGTTGAGAGAGTTTGTAGTAGACGTAGTTGAGAGTGTTGAATCTACCCGAATTTGATACAATTGAAATTGTTCACTTCTTTGTTGCTTTTTTTTCTCTCTCTCTCTCTCTTTTTCTTTTTTTTTTTTTTTTTTTTTTTATTGAATTGGGTAGTAGTAAAGAGTGTAAAGTGTGAAAAAAAAAATGGTTGAAGTTAGGGGTTTTTTTATAAGCATCCCCCCCCCCCCCCCCCACCCCAACAAAAACAAAAAACAAAAAACAAAAAAAACAGCACAACAGTCGACCGTTCAACCCGCGGGTCGAACGTCTCTCAAACCTACAGGTTGGCGGGCGGGTTTGGACGGGTTTTGCTTTTTTGCGGGTTGGCGGGTCAGGTTGAGCGGGTCGAACTTCAATATGCCCATACTCGGGTCTAGGGTTGGCAAACGGATCGATCGGGTCGGGTCAGGTCGAACCCGTCCGAGTTGAAACCCAACTATGGCGGGTTCGGGTCGAGTCTGAGTGGCAACCGGGACGAGCCGGGCCGGGTTGGAATTGCAAAAACTCGACCCGCCCAACTCGCGAACCCATTCGGGTCCAACCCAGGTCAGGTCGGGTCGAGGGTTGGCCCGTCTATTTTTATTTTTTTAACTTAAAAAAATATAATTTTAATAATAATAAAAAAATGTAGTAATAATAATAATAATAATAATAATAATCAAATAGTGAAATTGCCAACAAAAAAATGTATATATTATTAATATGATTTCAACTTATACAAGTTTCCCAATTTTTATAAGAAACAAAGATTTTCTACAAATTTATTTTATACAATAAAAAAATTCTTCGATACAATTTCAATTTTCTTCAATTATCCTAATTTTTTATAACAAACACAGTTTTTATACAATTTTTTATACATTTACAATTTTCTTCAATTTGTTGGTCTTCAATTTATTATTGTGGTTGTTGGTTTTCAATTCTTCATGTTGGTTGCTATTGTTGTTGTTGTTGTTGTTGTTGTTGTTCCGGCGAGTTGCTTCCACTTGTAGACGTGTCGAACCTTTTTCCTTGAGTCCTATCTTCGGCCATCATCCAGTCTTCCGTGCAGACGAGCAACTCTAACGATTGAGGCTTCAAGTGATTCCTGTAAGGGGTTAGAACCCTGCCACTTGTAGAAAATGCACTTTCTAAGCAATTGTAGAGACAGGAGGAGTTAGTAGATCTTTAGCCATATATTTAAGAATACTATAAGTATGTTCATGGTCTTTCCACCATTGTAAAATATCAAATGTAGAAGTAAAACTTTAGAATCTTGTTGATTATACCAATGTAATTCATTTGGTTGATTAGTCCTAGTTTTTTTTATTGAAGTTGTGCAAGTAAACTAAATGTGGCATCATCTAATTTATTCTTACCCTTACCTCTAGAAGCAGCAGAAGAAAAAACTAACTAAACTAGTTGTACTACTAGATGCCAAACTTCTATCATAAAAATCATACAAGTTATTTAATGTCGATTCAAAACTAGCTAAAAAAAGTTTTGCAATCAATTTCAGATTTATCTCCTAGTAAAGTAAAAAAATATTTCAATCAAACTCTTTGTACCTTCTAATTTGATACGAGGATCCATCACAGTAGCAATACAATACAACATAGGAGGTGGACTAAAATACTTCAAAATTTTGGTATATGCAGGTTTCACAAAATGACCAATAAAAGCATCATCGATCATTTCTTTGAAAGTTTGCATCATAATGACTATCGAAATAAAAATGCTACTAGAAGTAGATTTATAAGATTTTGAAAATTTTTGAAGTTGCGATTTTAAAAGGTTCTAAAAATTTTAACAAAAATTCGGCAAAATACCAAGCTTCGCGAGTCATTTGAAAATTTGGCATATTTTTTGGCATACAAAAATCATTTATACATGTTTTATATTCAGTAACAACATGTAGCAAATCGAAAGTAGAGTTCCATCGGTGTTTAGCATCCTTTGAAAATTTTCAAAAATGTACATTTTTAAGCATGCACCATGCTTTCCATTCTTGAAATATGGGGCCACTTAATGCAATAAAATGTACATAATTTCTAATGTTAACTATATATAGGTCAGCTATTTTTATTGCATCTTGAACACATAAATTTAAAATATAACATGCACATCTAATATGAAAAATATTGTCAGATGGAGGGTTTAATTCGGTTTGTAATATACTAATTGATGCATTGTTCTTAGATGCATTATCAAAACTTATACACATAATTTTATCACGAATATGAAAAAAAACACAAATTTCTAAAACACGATTTGTAATTTCATTACCACTATGGGGATAGGGCAACGCGGCAAGTGATATGATCTTTTTTTAAGGAATCCAATCACTATCGATCCAATGACAAGTTATTCCCATCATTGGAATATTATTGCAACCTTCCAACAATCGGAAGTTAAAGAAACTCTACAAGTTAAACTCCATAAAATAGCAATCAAAGCTTCTCTCATTTCGGTGTATATTTTAAAACAATCCGACTTTACAGTATTCCTATGGATTCTTTTAAAATGCAGGTTTAATGCGGTTTGATTATAAGTTTCTAAGTCCCTACTCTCGGAATAGAAAAATGGTAATTCTTCCTTAATTACTAGTCGGGTCATTTCCCGACGAACAAGTTCGGGATCATAAGGGTGGCTATCAACTAGACCGGTCCTAGGGTGGATTTTTTGTTGGCCGGGTAGGTCTATAAGAAGTTCCTTGTGTACATTTTGGATGTGTCGTTTTATTGTACACGTCCCCTCACCCTTCTTCCATTTGTATGCTTTCGAACAAGTTTTACAAATTTTTATACCTACACCTGGATTTTCTTCACCGGGAATATAGTCATAAAATTTGTGTCAATCACTTGTTTCCCCTCTAGTTTTCCTACTACTACCCGGTTGTGTTGTTTCGATTGGTTGTGTTTATGTTTCCACTTCTATTTCTATGTCTTGTGGAAACACATCATGTGTTCCAATGTGTCCAGTCATAGGGTATTCTTCGGCGGGCTCAATTTGTGGGACAATAGGAGGCCTACGAGAAGTGCCGGTGGAATCTTGTCCACTTTGGCTACGGCCACTACCTCGTGATCTAGACATGTTTATATAGAAGTGTATGTGAAAAAATTAAATACAATATAGGCGAGATAAGTTTTTAAAAAAAATTAGAAAACAATATGAGGGTTATGAAAGAGAAGACCAAAAAACCAACAAACAAATATGATACAATAAATTTACACTACAAAAAAATATCAAGACAATAAGAGGGTTGTGAAATTTTGATACCGTACTTCGCGAATACTCGTATATAAAATGAGTGTGAAAATAAAAATAGAAGCAGAAGTAGAAATTCGGACTCGTATATAGAAAGAAAGAGAGCTTCTTTGTTGGAGCCTTGGAGGAGTTGAAGACTTAAAGTAGACGTAGTTAAATGTTGGATTCGATACGATCGAAATTTGTCGCTTCTATGTTGCTAGCTTCTTTGTTGACACAATTTTAAAGAATTGAGTAGTAGTAGTAGTAGTAGGGAGAGTAAGAGAATAAGGTGTGAAATTTTTAGAGTGGTTTAAAGGGTATTTATAAGGGGAAAAAACAAAAAAACAAAAAAACTGCTAAAACAGTCGTTGGCTGTTTTTTCGCCATTGGACCCGCAGGTTGAACGTTTGACCCGTACGGGTCAAACTGTTCGAAACCCGCGGGTCGACCCGCATGTTGGTGGGCGGGTTTGCCACTATTCACCAGGTTAGCGGGCTAGGTTCGACGGTTGGAAATCCATATTACTCGACCCAGGTCGACCCGCTTAGGCTCGCGGGTTCGACCCGGACCCGGACCGTAAATCAACGGTCCGAATTTTGGTGAGCGGGTCACGGGTCAGCCCAGCCCGGTTGCCATCCCTACTCGGGTCGATCCGGTAAGCGTTTCGGGTTCGACCCGAACCCAAACCAGGACAAGGCAGGTCAGGTTAAGTGGAGAACGTCGCGGGCGGGTCCCGGATGTCATCCCTACTCTTACAAGAGCTACTCCTTTTCATTGTGATAACCGGGGTGTATTGCATTTGCAAGCAATCCGGTCTTTCATGAGCAGATGAAGCATATAGAGATTGATTGTGACTATATTTGTAAGCGTTTTGAGGCAGATCATTTCACTTCATTCTGTGACATCTTTACAGCAGACAACAAACTTCTTCACCAAATCTCACACTGTTCCGAGATTTCAATATTTGGTGGACAAACTCACACTGTTTGACTCACTATGAGTTTGAGAAGGGGTGTTAAATATTATATTAGATATTTAATTACATATCGAAATATGTATTAGTTTTAGTCTTTGCTTCCCTGCTATATATATACAGGAGACATTGTACTCAATTATAATCAATCCAAATAACATTTTTTCCAATCAACAGTAACATTTAATTGAATAATAAATTTACTCAAACAGAATATTTCATTCATCTGATATGTGAATTGGATAGGAATATTATGCAGCTCATACACAATAATACAATAATTATCTTTATCCAGTAAAAACATTAACTAGACATTCAATTATAGTGGGCATTAGTACATCACCTTGGACAAGGATGGGGGCTTTAGAGGGGAAAGCGATCTGACCTCAGGTGCAGAGCTAGGGAACATCACATTAAGCTTGTGCATCAAAACATCGCCCTTTGTTGGTATCTCATTCAACAAAAGCTGTTGAACTATTGGCTTCTTAAACCACTCAAGCACCGAATCCCCTGGTGCCCTCAGCACGACCTTGCTCACTTCAAATGGAGATTCCACAGATGCCAACACCTGAGCCACCACCATTTTGAGTGTCGGACCCGTGACCAGTTTAATCCTCCGTGGCACTACACCATAATACAGCATCCTCTTCCTAAAACGGTGCAAAGTGTGGATGACTGCAACCAGCGCTGCCCCAACTGATAAATTTCGGACATCCAAGGACCATGCAATGTGTTGGTCGAAAACAATTGCCTTTGGAAACAGTTTGTTTTCATAAGCAACCTTCCAAACACACCTTGCTCGATTCATCTGACCCATCAACACCAAGTAATTTAGGAGAACATTTACAAAGTATTTTGCGGCGCTCTCCTCCACATCGTAATCAAGCCCTTGAAAGAACTCCCTCACAAATGAGAGCACTGGCGTTTTCCTCTGCTCCGGGCCAGTGAACAACCCACACATGAACTCATGTGCCTTGTGTTTTGTCACACTCATGATATCCATTATCGCCCGCTCATTCTTCTCATCCTGACACCGAACCAAATGTGCAAGGATTGAAGTGTAGAGTACCAAATCAACCTTTGCTGCGGAACCCACATAGGTTTCAAGAAGCGGGCGAGCAGAGTCATACAACCCAGCCTTCATGCAAGACTCAAACAACTGCCTAACGATGAAATTATTCGTCCTAATTCCAGCAGACCCCATAAACCTCAACCACCTCAACGCCAAATCTGTCGACCCTTCCCTGATATAAATCATCAACACATCACTCGCATTCACATCCACGACAAACCCATTACTCTTCATCTCAAGCAACACCTTGGCAGCCAAATCCAGCAGCTTCTTACCCGCAAGCACGCTCAACAAACTCGTATAAACACTCATTCCAAGCCTAAACCCTGCATTACTCATACTATTATACAGCCTCATCGCCGCATCCACCTCTCCCGCCCCGGAATGCATCTCGATCAAACACGAATACGTCGACGGAGTCGGCAAAAACCCGGCCTTCTCCATCTCCCCAAACACCTCCATCGCCACATCCCTCCTCCCGCTCCTCGCAAACGCCTCCACAACCATCGTATACAGCCCAAAATTCGGCCTAAACCCAGAGCCCTTCATCTCGTCCCAAACCCCCTTCCCCGCATCCAGCTTCCCCGCCTTCACCAACGACTCAATCTTGGAAGCATACATGATCAGGCTTGGCCTATACCCAACTCCCAACATCTCCCTATACACCCCCAAACTGGCGTCCAACCTCCCCGCCTTCCCCAAACAATCCACCAGGGCAGCGTAAACCCCGAACCCAACTCGCGCATCTTTCTTTATCCTTTTCAATTCATCAAACATCTTGAGTGCACCGTCAATCCGTCCAGTCTTGGCCAGTGCAGGGACCATAAGCTCGTATGTGGCGGCGTCCAGATCCAAACCGGAGTCCATCATGGACTCGTAAATCTCAAAGGCCTTGTAGGGGAGGCCTTTGGTCAAGAACATGGTGATGAGGGAATCATAGGTGGAGGAAGTGAACTGGTGAAAATGGGAATCCTTGAGCTTCTTGAAGCAGGAGAAGGCGGGTTCGAGCTGGGAGGCGGCAGAGAGGAGGCGGAGAGCGAGGTTAGCGGAGTCGGGGAGGGAGGAAGAATTGGGGAGGAGGTCGGAGAGGAAGAGGGAGTGGATGAGATGGAACTGGGAGGTAGAGAAGAGGTGGGAGAGGACGAGGGAGAAGGAGGGGTCGGAGGGTGGGGAGTACCAGGGCTGGGAGTGGGCCCAGAGGAAGAGGGAGAGGGAGGGGGAGGGGTGGGAGGAGAGGGAGGAGAGGGATAGGGAGAGGGAGACGGGGTCGGGGGTGAAGGGTAGGGAGTTGAGGTGGGAATGTAGGTCGGGGCCCCATTGGAAGCGGAGGGCGAGCTGGGTGAGTTTGGAGGCGGCGAGGGAGGGGGAGGGGGAAGTGGTGGTCGAGGCGGAGGTGGCGGGGCGGGCGGCGAAGGAGGAGGTGATTAGGGTGTTGGATTCGTCGTAGTAGTGGATTTCTTCGGTCCATTCTTCGGCGGCGGCGTTGTTGTTGTTGTTGGGGTTGGGGTTGGGATTCGACGACGACGACGACGACGACGATGATGATGATGATGAGAGAAGACGGAGGTGAGGGAAGACATTGGGGTTTAGGGTTTTGGAATGGTGGGGAAGGAGGAGGAGGGGTTTGAGAGAGCGAAGACGGAGGAGGAGCATTTTTTTTTTAATGATAAAGGATTTTGATTCGGGGACGCGAAAAAAACTAACCACTGATTGTCAAACAAGAGGGTGGCGAGGGAGGCTGCCTAAAATTATTATAACTACTATATATCTCTACTATTATAAAGAGAGAAAGTCTTAGTGTAATTTGTCCATCTACTCATCCGTGTAATACACGTGTATAATTATTGTAAATCAGGTTTTAAATCAAATTCAGACTACGTCTAAATTTTTACTTTTAAAAAAACTATATTTATTAATCTCTACTACTATAATGGGAGAAGGTCTTAGGGTCTGTTCTTTTTTTTTGCCTCTTATAAGAGATGACCACTTATAAGAGATTTACAGTAAGAGGCACTTTTTGAGGTGTTCTTTTATATAAAAATAACATCTTATAAGAACCTCTTATAAAAGATTTCTGTTCTTTTTTCATACAAGAGCATTTTCTCTACTTTTAGACATTTTTGCCCTTACTATATAATTTCTCTATTTATACCAACATTTCTCCATTCAACTTCATGTCCACTTTTGTATTCTGTTGACTTGTTAAAATGAAGGTAATAATCATACTAAATTTGCTAGAGAATCATCTTTTTCAAGGAGTATTGTTCTCCATGGTTGATCTTGTTTTGATTGAACAAAGCTGTAAATCATAATGAGAGCTGATGCCAAGTTGATCTAATAGTTGTAGAAGCAGCTCAAACCATTTTAAGTGATATACTGAAAATGGGAAAACATGAACTTTCCGCCTTCTTTACTGAAATATCAGTCTTAACTAATAACACTTTAATATCAGTGCCATTTTAAGCTCAAACCATTTTAAATATCAGTCCCATTTTGCATCCCCTTTTTTACTGAAATTGCTACTCCTCTTCACTGCAAGCAATGAAATTGTTCGTTCGGTCTTAACTAATAACACAACTTCGAACTTGTCCCACCAAGCAAACTACATAAGGAGTCCACCACACTCAAATTGGAAAACAACAAATACATAATAACACATCTTTCAACTATGCTTGCAGATTGTTTCCCGATCCTATGTATATATCGAACCATCATCTACTCAAAGCTGAAAACAAAAATATGTAAGCAAATAGAGCAGCACTAATGGTTGCCCATTTACACAAAAGTGAAAATACAATCATTTTGTGCTTACAATCAAACTTCATAATTAACAAACTTCAAAATTTCTGCAGTTGATTAACACATTGCAAAACTTCCACAAACTTCAAAATGCCAAATGCCAAACTTCAAAATTTCTGACAATTTTTTCTCACTCGTTTTAATCAATTCCTCATCAGGTTTCATCCCCATTGGCAGTGCACATGCCAAATGGAAGACTAACGAAGAGCTTGGAGGGTCGAAGTTCTCAGATTCTGCTTGCAGCCATTGCTCGATTGAAGCTCTCTCTAGTGTTCCAGTGCCTAACAGTCTCTTGGTTCCTGAATCGGGATACTTCTCCAAAATGTGGCGACATGTTTCCCTTGAGTCTGAAGAAATGAAGAATCAAAGTATTAGTGGAGTACATTACAGCTTATTTGATATATGTACATGTTGGTGTAGTTTCCTACCGAAGAGGGTGGTTTTCTCATCTTTGAAGGTCACTTGACCTGAGGGATCCTGCAAAGATTGACAGATAACGAGTTTGGGAATGAGAAGTTGCTGGTAATTAACTTGATATCCTCCCATTTTCAACGCAGTGCTGTGGGAAAGAAGATCTGGAAATCATCAATTTATGGGTAATATAGTCTTTTTAAGTGATAGAAGACTTTTAAGATTTTGAAAGAGGCTAGTAGAAGCCATTTAGGTTTAGAAGCAATTTTGAGAGAAATCTCTTATAAGAGGTAAAAAAGAACACTAAAAAAACTCTTGTAAGAGGTGGACCACCTCTTACAAGAGGTAAATCACTTATAAGAGGAGAAAAAGAACACTACCTTAGTGTAATTTGTCTATCTACCAACCCGTGCAACGCACGCGCATAACTATTGTAAATAAAGTTTTAGATCAAATCCGGACTACGTCTGAATTTTTTATTTTTAAAAAAACTATATTTATTAAGACGTGCATCGCACGTGTAAAGTACTAGTTAAGAAAAATGGGTTCAGCCCTCAGTCTTTTCTCCTTCCTCTAGTTAGAAATAAAACAAAGGAAATAAAAGTAGGAAAATTTCATTTAAAAGAACACATATATCCTGTAAGTTTTCATAGTAGCATTTTTTTTTCAAATTTTGAAATTTGAATTCCGAAATTCAAAAGGGAGTGAAAATATGAGAGAAAGGAAAAATAGTTATTGTATACAATATTTACATGCCTAAAATATCTCTCAAGTATTATCTAACTAATCACAAAGGTGGTTACTGGAATTTTTCTAAGGATTTTTTTACCATACAAACCTTTAACTTCCTTAACTGTTTTTAATTTATTTAATTAACCCTACTTTTACTCCTAATTGTCTAATTATATATCTTTGATCAAGATCCTCCAATTGCGAACTCGTAAATAAACCATCAATTCAAGTCGTTTATACAACCTCCACCAGCCCCGCTGCTATTACCCATATCCGCCGCCGCCACAACCGCTTCCCCATCGCCTACATCATCCTCCACCATCCCCAGCCTCATCACCCACCTCGTGCAGCCGCTCGACCCCGACTGCAGCCCGTCGCAACCACCACGCGACTTCCACCTGAGTTCGCCGCGCACAGTCACCGCAATTCGATTCCCAGCCACCACCGTCAACTTCGCCACCGCATTTCAACCCCACCACCCTGCCTCCATCGTCCTCGTCGATCGCTAGCAGCCACCAACAACCACCTCGCACCTCGCCCTCATCGCCGCCTGCCCTCGATGCCGTCCTCAACAACGGTGGTCGAGCTCGGTGGTGCGGCGGTTGGAGCGATGGGGCAAGAGGAGACGAGGCGAGGTTGGAGAGTTTTCGAGGGCGTTGAAGCGGCGAGGCTTCAAGTGATGAAGCGTCAATGGAGGTGAGACGATGGGGCTTCGGTGGGGTGTAGTTGCAGTGAGGGGGAGCGACGGTGATTTTAATTTCTAAATTAATTATATGTGAACGTGTGTGTGTGAGTTAAATACCATTATACCCTTTTATTAATAAGAGTCTCCTATTAAAATGGGGCTGTCTGTATATAGTTGTAGTAGTTGAAGGTTTGCATCATAGAAACTCTCTTTTTCTAAACCAGCGTTCTCCATCTCTCCTCATCTCTTAAGTATTATTTACGTGCCTAAAGTATGTCTGAAGTATTATGTTTTATCTCTTTTTTCTCAACCCTCTACAAACAAACAAAAAAAGGAAAAAGGAAAAAGGAAAAAAAGAAAAACCAAAAAATACGGTGGAGAGGCGGTTGTGACAAACGAGGAGGGAAAGAGATTCCTAGAGTGGGGTCCATCCGGAGGAGTTATGTAGGCGCTGGCGAAGAGGATGGAGGTGAAGGAGCAACCGCCAGCCCCTCCTGTCTCGATCCACGCGACACTGCCCAGACCGATGTCAACTCGAGTCAAACCCGACAGCACCTTCATCCTTCAGATCTTGAATTTTTTACCAAAATGACCCACCTTTTGAAAGTATTTACCAAACTAAACCACTTTCAAAACTATTGCCGAATTGACTTACTCGCTATCTTAGTTCAAATGAATAGCCAATTCAGTTGTACTCATTTTTCAGAGAAATTTTGAACATTCAATTTCTACCTGAAAATGTATATAACTACACTCGCTATCTCAGATAGCGAGTATAGTTGTGTGCAGTTCTATTCAGAATTTTTCTGAAAAAATGAGTACAACTACACTTGCTATCTGAGATAGCGAGTCTAGTTCAAATGAACTCATTATCTCAGACAGTGAGTATAGTTGTATATATTTCAGGTAGAAATTGCCTGTTCTAAATTTATCCACGTGTTAGAGAAAATCATAGAACTACACTCGTTGTTTGAAACAGCGAGAGATTCAATTTGATAAATAGTTTCGAAAGTGGGTCAGTTTGGTAAATACTTTCAAAAAGTGGAATTTTGGTAAAACATTCTCAGTTCTTCTTCTTCTTTCATCTTCTGGTTTTGTTTTTTTTTTTTTTTTAAATGACTGATAATTGATGGAAGATAAATATAAGCTTGAACTTGAATAAATATAAGCTTGGATTTGAATAATTAGATTGGTTGTGATATTTTGCATGAAAATTTTTTATTATCAATGCTTTTATTAAGTAAAGGTTAAAAAAATTTGTTGAAAGATCGATTTTTGTGGATACAGTTGTTAACTTTTGTACTTTGATAATAATTACTAGTAATTTACACGTGCAATGCACGTTTTAATAATTTCAAAAGAATAAAAACTCTGACGTAGTGAGGATTTGAACTGAAAATCTTTTTTATATTAATTATGTACGTGCGTTGCACATGTTGGTAGAATGACAAAATGATAAATGACACTAAGGCCTTCTCCCATTATAATATTAGAGATGTTGTGAAATAGCAAATAAATTAGAAATAATTATGAGTTTATAACCATGAATTCTTTGTGTATGCTTGGAGGTAGAAGATGACACACATGCACGTGGAGGTGGAGGGGGTGTCGGAGAGGGGGACGTCACAATGGTCAAAGACGGCAGAGACACGGGAGAGGAGGGGATGGGAGTGGAGGGTCAAGATGAGGTGAACTAGGACCTAAGTGTGACCACTCATACACGAAGGACAGGCCGTACACGTACTTTTTAGAATAAATTTTACTAAATTATACTCTTAAAAAAGTAATGTCTTCTAATTCTTTTTCTTGTTTAGTTCCATATAATTTTACGAGTCTCTCAAAATTATTTTAGACTGCGTAATTTACACATAGCTATACATTTTTGTGGTAAAGGATTGTGAAGAGACAGTTTTACCCTTTTTTTCTCTTCTCCATCTACTTCACTACTTCCTTCCTGACTTACCACACCTCCGATTAGTTGTTTAGGGGATCTCTATGCAGCAGCAAAATTTTGCAAGTCAAAACACAGCCTACTTGCAAAATCAACAGCAAAATCATAAAAAGGGAAAATGGCAACAATGACCGAAAATTTTAAGATGCAGATGTACAGGCTACTAAAACTAGAAACAATCTTTGACAGATGTTCAATTCAACCACAAAAGCAACAATCCAACTAATGTATCACCAATTACATAGTAGTCACAAACATCAGGCACCTCAAGGAAAATAAATATGCAACTAAAAAAAAAACAGAGAAGCACTGACAAGTTCGGTTATGTGAATCACCTTTCATTGCATGCAAGTGAAATATTTTAACGTCTTTGAATATCATGTTTCATCCAACCTTTCTTCAAAGTTTTACTTCACATTCCAAACCAACATCTTTCAATTATCCAAACAAATATACATATTCACAGGCATCAGTAATTTCTTTAAATATATTATTAGTCAGAATAACTCCCTCCTACCTATGGCAAGCGCGAAGATAATTTTCATGAAAACAAAAGAAACCCAACAACTTCTCTCATCTCTTCATCCCCAGATCCAGCCTCCCTCCTACCTATCTCCCCCTCCCCCCTTCATTAATTTTGCTCCTCTCTTCTCTCTCTTCAAACCCATCTCCTTTTTTCCGTACCTTCCATTTTCCCGTTTCCCCTTCTTCTGGGAGTTATCGCCTTGGGTCGAGGTTCTCCGTTTCTTTCGTCCCCTGACCGTGCTCTCTTCCCTCAAATCCGGCCCTTTTCATCGCTTTTGGGACCGGTTCTGGGTCATTGCGTGTAGCTGGTGGAGGCCTACGTCTCAAATCTGGGCTCTATTTTTTCCTGTCATCAGGGTTTGATCTGTCTTTCAGATCATCTGTGTTGTTTCCGCTAGTCTATCACTGTAAGTCCCTTTTGCTTTTGATTTTGAGCGTTTTTTTTCCTATTTTGTGTTTTTGTGTTTGTTTTTGGTTTAGGGTCCTTTTCCTCGCTCTGCGATCGGTGATTTTCAGAGGTTTTATTTACCACTGTTCTTCCTTCTTCCTCTTTTTTTCCGGTGTCTATTTCTCCCTTTCATTGGGAGAGTTTCTTTTTAAGGGTTTTTTTTTCTGCATTTTCGGCAGAGCTCTGTTTTTGGTCCAATCTTAACAGTAGTTGTTTGCTACTGTTGCGCTTTCTCGCTCTCCTCTCTGCCTGTTGTGCAGCATTGGGCCGGTTCTTTATTATGGGTCCCTCATGGGTCGAAGTAGTAAAAAGAAAAAATAAATAAAAAGTTAATATCTCAGGGCTCACTACTGGGCGGCCCATTAATCCGAATCTTCTAGGGTTTCTATCTTCAGATTTTATCCGCCCCCTTCCCTCTCCCGTCTTTTCAACTTCGCAAAATTTTCGTTCATCTTCTTCTGAGCCTCCTCGTTGCTTTCGATGCTTATCTCCAGGGCACCTTAAATCCTTTTGCAACCTCAGTATGAAGTATTTATTCTGCCTTAAGTCGGACCACTCTCGCAACAGATGTTTCTCCCTTCAACATCTGCTCGGCCTTTCTTTGGGAGTGCCAATATCCGACCAAGTATTGGCCGCCCTTGATTTCCCCTCACTTCAAGCTAAGTTGGCTGATCATCAAACCATCAAGCCCAAGCGGCTTAAATTGTCAGTGGAATCCCCCCTCCTCCCTACACCTCTGGCATCTCGTCTCTTAGAGGGTTCATCTACTACCCTCCCTACGAAGTAGCCCTCTCAGCTCCCTGCCGTGAGTGCTTCCCCTCTCCTATCGACTCAATCTCCCGCTCCCAGTACTCCTACTGTTTTAGCGGTGCCCAAGTCCCTAGCGACTCTTGTTTACGTTCCCTCTCCGAATTTTTCGGCCAAAATGCTCCAAGTTGATTGCTTTGATGCCGTTTCTTTCTCTGCTGACTCCATTCCAATTACTCTTTAGATTCTTTCCTTGCAAGTCTTGCAACATTGCCGACTGGACTTGGGCTGTGAACGCGTGTTCGAATGGTGATGTGGTAATCAAATGTCTGAACTCCAAGGTTCTGGATGAATTAGTTGCCATTCAATCTTTCACCTTTGGTTCTATTAACCTCACTATTCGGAAATGGGGGTGTACTGGTTCCCCCCTTCCTGTTCTGCTGTCTTCGCCTACCAAAGTCACATTAATTGGGCTCCCTCCTTTTTGCGACTTCCCTCGTCTAGTCGCCGACATGGCTAAGTGTATTGGTGATCTTATTTGTACTTCTTCCACCTCCCTCCTTGCATCGGGATGCCTCCAAGTTGAAGCTGACTTCCTTTGCCCTACGGTGAAAGATAGAGTTCAGGCCTTCTCACTGCGGATAGATCAAGCTATGTTCCCAATCTCTGTGAGTTACCATGATCACCTCCTCCCTGCCAAATCTGCACCTTCTGTTCTTTCGTATGGCTCCTCTGCTTCTACGGCTGAGGGTATGCCTCCCAAACACTTCGCAGTTGGCAGTTCTTCCCTCCTTCCTAGCCACACTGCCAAACTAAAAAGCAAGGCTCAGATTAAAAAGAACTACACGGTCCAAAGGAGGAGCTCTGCCATTTCTGCAGGCAACACTGTGTCGCTGGTGAAACTGCCTAATCTGGTCTGGATTAACCCTGACATTGCCCTCAGTCGGCCACCAAACAAAATCCCCACCGTTCTTCTGCAGTGAATGCTTCTACTTTTGTTTCTAGGGCTTCCCCTGCTGGTATAGGTCTAGCGATGTGCCTACCCAAAGTCGATCAACTGAGGTCGATTCTAAATGGCCTGATTGGGATGTTAACCCCAACTTCGCGGGTGACTGGGACAAATTCACTTCTTCGGTTCTAAAATCGACCAAACCTGAACCCCCCTCAAAATTGGGCTCTCTGAAATCTTCGTCGGTTCTCCCTGCTTCAGCTGCTGACTGGATGGATCAAGACAACCTTCTTGAGGAAGAGGTTAAGGAGCTAGAAGATTCAGGTTCCCAACACCAAGTACTAATTCCGTCTTGCTCACTGATTCTTAAATTTTATTCTATGTCTTTTAATTTTCTGTTTTGCCGCTGCACTTTTAGTTTTGGCCCTTTCTCGCCCATTCCTTATTCTCTATTTCGTTCTTATTTACGGGTTAACCTCTTGAGGGAGCTTGTTTCCGTCGATCTCTGTACCGACGGGATTCAAGCTTCTACTATACCTCCCCTTACTAGTTTTTTTCTCCCGACTCCTCCACTCGATACCCCCCAACTCGGTTCTCATATTCTTCCCCCGAGCTCCGGGAGCCGACTTTGTCATCCCATCAGAACTCTGCCCTAGGATATTCGCCTTTTCTTTCCTCTCCCACGATTAAACAATTGGTGAACGAACCGTTTTCTAGTATATCTGCCCCGTTGCAAGTCCATAAACTTCAGTCCAGCTCCTCTATGCTTATTTCCCCTGCTACCGGGTGCAAAGCTTCCCTTCCTCTATTACGTTCTAGAGCCCGCCTAAAGACCAAAAAAGACTCTCACCCAACTTCGGAGTCTAAAGCCTCCTTAGCGGCGCAAATCTGTAATTTAGAAATTCCCCCACCGTCCCCTCACAAACTGAACCCCATGTCACTTGGCTCAGTTTACCAAGTGCATTTTGACTCCTTATCTAACTCGGAATTTATCCTTCTAGCCTCCGACATGGGTTTTAGAGTTAACTAGGATCACTTGTAGGATATCGAAGCCATTCGTCAACTACAAATTCCTAGAGCTTTGGAGTCTAAATGTTTTTATGATTAATGTGTCTTGGAATATTCGGGGCTTGCACTGTCCCGGTAAGCAACTATCCATGTTCCATCTCATCACCTCTTCTCATTGTGATATGATCTCTATTCAAGAATCCAAATTGGACTCGACCGCTCCCGATATCCTTCGCTCTATTGGGGGCACTATCATCTCTAATTGGATCCCTCTCCACGCGACTGGCACCCGTGGTGGGATCTTATTCGGCTTTAAAGATTCTCGCTTCTCACTTATTTCAGTTTGCCGCCTTACGTTCTTTCTGATCATTTGCTTACATTGGTACGAATTCAATTGCACGATCAATGTAGTTTCGGTTTATGGCCCCTCCACTACTGATCGTCACAACCTGTTTTGGAGCGAATTCGACTCCTTTCATAACAATACAAATGGTCTCTGAATTTTCTGTGGTGACTTCAACGCCACCAGATTCGCCAATGAAAGATTAGGGAACGCCTCGTCTGGTTCGAATTCCAACCGATTCAACGATTGCACCCGATTGCTTAATCTAGTTGAGATTCCGTTCAATGGTAGGTCCTTCACGTGGTCCAACATGAGGCTGACACCCTCATTGGCTAAGTTGGATCGTTTCCTGGTCTCTCAGGATTGGATTTCCCGTTTTCACAACTCATTCTCTTGTGCTTTACAAAACCCTTCTTCGGATCACGTTCCTATTGCTCTTCATTCTAATTTCAATTTCTCCAAACCTTTCAAATTTCGTTTTGAAAAATTTTGGTTGCAAGATCAGATTTTTGTTAATTTGATAACGGACTGCCTCTCTGCTAGCACCGGCTCTCATGGGCTTGGTAGCTTATTACTTAAACTCCATGCTGTCAAACACGGGTGTAAAATGTGGTGCAAGGAGCGTTTCGCTAATGCGACTGCTCTCAAGAATCATTTCTTGTCCTCCATAGCTGACATTGATCAGTTGGAAGAACTAGGGCCGATTCCTGATTCCCTTCGTGGCAATCGGGATTATTGCAAGCGTGAATTTGCTTCCATCCTCCAAAAAGAACACACCAAATGGGCTTAAAGGGCCAAATCAGGTGGCTCAAAGAGGGTGATGCCAATCCTTCTTTCTTTCATAACTTTGCATCGCATCGTCAACGATGTAATCGTATCTCCTCTTTAGTCATCAATGGCCTTGAGCTTAGTTCAGACGAGGAATTCCATGCCACTTTCCTTAATTTTTTCAAAAATCTTTTGGGCTGCCCTATACCGCGCTCCATCCAACTGAATTAGGGCCAGCTTTATGGGAACATCCTTCCGGACCTTTCCTCTTTAGAGGCTCCCTTTTCGATTGAAGTGATCAAAGCTACGGTAGTGATGTCGCTCCGGGTCCAGATGGTTTCCATTCTTTTTTCTTCCAAAAATTTTGGGACTTCCTTAAAGAGGATATCCTTAAGATGTTTAGTGATCTTCACCAAGGTCTGTTCTCCTTTGATCGCATCAACCACACGCATATTGTTCTTATTCCTAAAATCATGGGAGCCAACTTGGTCTCTACCTTTCGACCGATTAGTCTACTGAACACCTCATTTAAGATTATCATGAAAGTTCTTTCTTCCCGCCTCAGCTTAGTTATCCCCCCTCATATTGATCCCTCTCAGTCGGGTTGTATTAAGGATCGCTATATCCTCAACAGTGTGGCTAGCGCTCAGTAGGTGATTTCGGAGTGTCATAGATCCAAGTCTGAGGGCTTCCTTTTAAAACTTGATTTCCAAAAAGCTTACGATAACGTAAGTTGGGATTTTCTTTTCGACATTCTGCTTCACCGAGGTTTCGGTCCCAAATGGATCGTGTGGATTAAATCTAGTCTCTTTGCAGGAACCTCCTCCATTTTTATCAATGATTCTGAAGGCCATAAATTCAAATGCAGTGTGGTCTCCGCCAAGGAGACCCTATCTCTTCACTCCTGTTTGCTCTTGTTGCAAACGTTTTTTAGCAAACTCCTTCGTAATGCCTGGGAGGAGGCTAATGCTATTGAAGGTTTATGCGGCTCTCAAAGTTTCCAGGGTGTTCTTAATCTGCAATACGCAGATGATACCATTATATTTGCTAAGCCTAATGGTAGCACTCTCCGAAATTTGAAACTCCTTTATATTTTCGAAATTGCTTCAGGGCTACCGATCAAATTTCAGAAATCCTCTGTCATTTGGCTCGGTGGTTCTAACGACCGACACGAGATAGCACAGTTCTTCAATTGTGCTAATGCTAACTTTCCCCTTATTTATCTGGGTATCCCTCTCGGGTGGGGTAAACTGCACAAATCTGATTGGTTGCCCATGATTGAAAAAGTTGAAACCAGACTCAATTCTTGGTCAGGCAGACAACTATTTCGAGGAGGTAGGTTGATTTTGGTTAACTCTGTTCTATCGTCGATTCCTTTATACATGATGTCCTTTTTCTATGTTCCGACGTGGGTTATTAAGAGGATTGACCAGATCAGAAGAAATTTTTTCTGATCGGGTTCTGATTCTTATAAGGCTGGAACTCATCTTTCCAACTGGAAGATAGTCTGCTTACCCAAGTCCGCTGGTGGATTGGGAGTTCTTAACCTGAGAAATCAGAACTTAGCTCTTCTGCGGAAATGGTTATGGAAAATGATAAAGGATGACAACTCACCCGGGCCCGTGTCATTTCTAAAAAATGTCATTCTCGCCACATGGTTTGGGAGTTTCATCCAACTCACTCCACTGCGGTTTCGCCGTTCTGGAAAGGCGTGTGGAAAGTGGTGGCCCCTTTTAAGTGTAGCCTTCTCTTCGTTTGTGAGATTGGGTCTTCGTTTGTGAGATCGGGTCCAAAACCAAGTTCTGGACCGATCTTTGGATTGGTAATTACAAGATCGCATTTGCTTTTCCACAGCTTTTCCAACTTGCTTCCAACCCTAATGCCTTAGTTGTGGATTATCTCTCGATCAACAATGGCAATAGGGAATGGAATTTTGCTTTCTCGTCAGCCCTATCTCCTTCCCTTGCTCTTGAACTCGATCAACTCCTCGATTGCTTATCCAACTACGCTTGGCATCCCAATGACGACTTTCGGTGGAGATGGACTTCCTCAGGTTCTTTCACTGTTAAATCTTTTTACAATTTTCTTAACGAGGGAGGGGGTCTCAACATTTGTTTGGAGTTGTTGTGCTCCTTTGAAAGTTAAAATTCTTACCTGGTTGGCTATTAACAACAAACTTTTAACGGTCGAGATCTTAACAAAATGAATTTAGCCATTGGTCAATGTTGTTCGTTGTGCATGACTGAGTTTGAAGATGTAGATCACCTGTTCTTAAATTGTTGTGTCATCAGGCCTTTGTGGCTGATTTGTTTGTATGCTTGGCATGTTCCCTCTCCCCCGCCTTCTTTCTGGGCTTCCTGGACAGATTGGAGGACCTCTAATGTTAATAAAAAAGTTTCGTAACTCCTGGGACCTTTCCGTTATAGTGATCACGTGGGTTATATGGAAAGAGAGGAATCAACGCATTTTCAAGCACATTTCTAGATCTTGTAACAACCTCATTGACGACTTCATCCATTTTACTAAGTATTGGTCCACCTCTTTATCTTTAGTTAAAGTTGAAGCCCTTAACCTTCACTGCATCGAAGGGGAAGCTCACATTCTCCGTCATTACAATATTCTGCCCCCTTAAGTTATTCATTGTTTTGTTTTTAGTTTTCTCTCTTTCTTAACCCCCCCCCCCCCCCCCCCCCCCCCGCCCTCTCCCACTTATGTTTCTTGGTGTTTTGATTGCAGACTGCATGTTAATGGCGCTGTTTCCCCGTTCCTTTTTGTCCTCTGAGCATTCTGAGGTGGTCACTGTCTCCTAGTATGGAGAGTATCTGACCTTTTGTTCTTTTAGCGCTGGTCTGAGCTCTTTTTTGGTTTTAGCTGGTGTAATTTTGGCTTGGCTGGCTCTGGTGACCCTGTTTGTGTTCTTTTGCTGCGGTTATGTTTCACCATTGTTTTTTTTCTTTGGCTATGTAGTTTCTTAAACTGTTAGTGTGAAAATCTTATCTTTGATGTTCTTCGAGTTGCGTGCTTTGCTTTAGTGTTCAACTTTTTCTCTTGAATGCTTCACAATTATTGTGATCGAGTGTGGGTGCAGGTTGTTCCTGTATTGGTTGCGGAGGGGTCTTTTGGGCGTATCTGGTTGTCCGTCGCTGGTCTAGTTTTCAAGCGGAGAGTCCAAGTGACTGTCCTATGCTACTACTATGACTGTGTCTACTTCTCCTTTAATACTGCTGCTCTCTATATCAGTTATTTACTTTTATCTATGCGGTTAACTTTCTTTCTCTTTTCTCCTTGTTCTTTTTGGGGTTGTAGGCAGTGTGATAATTGAGAGCGCTCTCTTGTTTTGGTTGTTTGGAGCTGCTGTCTAGTCCCCGTTTTCTTTTAATTCTAGTTTGTTGTTCTACGGCCGGCTTTTGCCTCTGGTCGTTTCTGTCTAGCGTGCTTTCTTAGGGCTTCTTTGAGCCCTCTCATTTTGTTGTGTTTGTGTTTCGACTGTGTTGCTTTAGTTGCTGTGTTTTAGGTTTATGCTTTGTTTCTTTTGCGGCTGCCTGTTCTTCGGTGATCTGGGGTTGGCTGTCTGCTCGAGAGATGGTGTTGTCCGGCCATTGTCTTCTGGGTCACTCTGGGCTCTGTTCTTTCCTCTCTTGCTAGCATTTATAAGGCTTATTTGAGCCTTTTCTGCTACCCTTGCTACTGATTCTGTTGAGCTTATTTTAAAGCTTTGAGTGCGCTACTATTTTGTTTCCTTTTCGGCTGCCTTTGACCCGATGCTCTGGGTTTGGCTGTCCGAGATTTAGTTTTGGTGTGCGAATTATTCTGTCTGTGTTTGCGAGATTGGAGGTTGGGGTTGTTGTCTTATTGGTTCTTGTTGATGTCTCCGCTACTTTTCTTGGAGTTTCCTCCGGGCTACTTTTCTTGGAGTTTCCTCCGGTCGCTGCTGATGGTATGGCCTTCTCTATCTTTGGGTGAGGCATCCTGCGCTTTCCGTTCTGGGTGCTTTGGCCAGGGCTGGTGTTCAGGGGCCTTCATGTTGTTGGTCCAGGGTATTGCCTCGCTGTATTGTGCTATTCTTGCTCCCGTTGTGGCTCATTTTCTGTAAATAGCCTTCTTTCAATTTTTTTCTTTGTTTTACATCTTGTAAAATTAGCGGTCTTTGTATATACTTTATTCGTTAATTTATTATTCATTCTTTGGGGCTGGAGTTGTTCGCCTCTATCTTTGTTATCAAAAAAAAAATAGTCAGAATAACTCAAAATCATTCAAATCACTGAAGGTGCCTCTAAAATGTTGATTATAAACATCAATCTAAAACTGAATATCTTTAAGAAATCCTGATCACATACACCATAATTTAACAACTCAAAAGTCCTGTGGGGCCAGTTAGAAGCAACTAAAGAAGGCTGCAGGGCCGACAGCCACCTGGATCTCAGTATATCACAAATGGATGAAATTGCAGGCTTCAAAATGGATAGTTTAATGGGCAATACTTTTCTGCACGCAATTTGAACCATACAATACAGGGTTGGGTCCACTCCAATTTTGCGTGAGAACAAACTTAGATTTGCATTCTACCAGCAAGCCTACTTTCTGATATCCTTCGGTCAATAGCCGCATCAATGGAGTTCATCTGGAATGTAAACAGCAAAAATGTCATTAATCATAACTACTTCCAGGGCTCATCCACCAAAGGATAGAATCTCTTTTATACTAATATAATCACTGAGGTAGCAACTTATTGGCTGAATGAAAAAGCTGACCTGTAACCAATACTCTGGTCGCACAACTGTGTTCAATAACACATAACAAGAAATGCTACGTGAATTTGAATTTGGTAAAAACCTGCCGGCATAATAACCCTTGTTGTTCCACTCAAACCCCCACTCAGCCCATTAAAGAAGCATAGGGAGAATGAATGAATACCATGGAAAAATATATATATGAATAGTAAAAATTTCTAAATCAAATCATTATACATACACGTTTTCGTCCCGTGCTAGGTTGAGAACACCCTCGAATCATTTGCACCACAAAGCTTGTCAGTTTTGTAACACTACTCACTAGCACCAAGATTAGCATAACTTACCTACTACTGAAGCCACCTAGCGTGGCAGTTAACATAAAAACAGAAACCTTAGAAAGTACATAATACACCTCATGGCTGAAAATGAAATATGACAGGGTCATCATATGGCTGAATCTAAAATCTTTTACGTATTAACGCATCTAGTTGTATTACTAGTGTATATTTAATAGCATACTTAGTTATGTGACTTCAATACTACATTCTTAGAGCATCCACTATCGTTTGCTAAAAACCTAAAATATGGAAATTTTAACAAAAAGTCTTCCACTATCGTTTGCCAAAAACCTATTTTTTGGCCAAATCGTGAACAGTATAGCAGAGCAAAATAGCAATTGCAAAATATAGAAGACGGATCTTCCGTCTCTCAAAAATTTCCAATTGTTTTCAACATAAAATTAAGATAGACGAAGGATGATCTTCCGTCTAAAGAGTTGAATGGTCAAAATTAGAAATCTTCCGTCTCTCCAATTTAATTTTTTTTAAAATAAAATATTGAAAGAGACGGAAGATTGGTAATTTTTTAAATGGGAAAGAGATAAGATTTTTTTTAAAATTTTTTTTTCCTTCACTTTTAGTCCTTTTCTTAAAATTAAAAAATAAATATATACCAAGACGGAAGATGATCTTCCGGCTGGGTATATTTTTTTTAGAAAAAAAAAATCCCCCAGACGGAAGATCCTCATCCGTCCGGGGTTTTTTTTTTAATTAATCGCGACCAGAGTCTGGCTCAAAAAAATATATATTATTGTCAACCGGAACATGATCTTCCGTCTATCCAATTTTGGGTTTTAAAAATTTTAATTTTTTATTAGACGGAGGATGTTCTTCCGTATGTATATTTTTTTTTTAACCCAAATTTTGGCATTAACGATGGCAGCGCTCATTTCTATAATTCTATTGCTAGATACCTATATTATGCCAGCAACGATAGTGGATGCTCTTATCCAGTATATGGCTGAATCTAAAATCTTTAACGTATTAACACGTCTAGTTGTATTACTAGTGTATATTTAATAGCATACCTAGTTATGTGACTTCAATACTGCACTGTTATCCAGTATAATCTCACTAAATTAAATTAAACTGTGCTTCAATTTGTCACAAATAAATATAACAAGAGTGAAAATTTCAGCCTACCAACCAATTTGGATTTGCAAACTCGATTGCACATCCATCTGATTGAATTTTTTTTTTTAAATGCAGTAATGACTTACCTGGCTAGTTTCATCATGCACCTGATATTTTGCCAAGGACATTCTTCTTTCCTCCTGAGAATGAATAATATAAACCAATCAACAACAAAAACAAAATAAAGTAAAAACTAGAACAAAGGGAACTGGTCCCGAAGACTAACCATGCACATTGCCTCATCATCCCAAACCAAGTAAACCTCATTGGTGGCTGATCGTGAAGTTGGAGCTTTGTTGGAGATTACAGGTGGAGGGCCAATAGCAACCCCGGTGTTTGGCCCAGAAGCATACATATGTGAGTTTACATATGATGCACCTCCTTCTGCAGACATGTATAAATATACACTCAGACCACAACATAAGGTATAATACATGGAAAGCCATTAACCAACATAGAGTCCATCAGGTCACTAATATAGACAAGTAATAAGAAATTACCTAAAAGAAAAACATCAAACATGATGCACACATGTTTCCTCCTATTTAACTTTATCTACTACTATAAAACCAAAAAAGAGACCATCTTTTACATATGCACCAATTTGACTGATGCATTATAGATCCTATTAACATCCACTTCATTTGCCAATCCTTAAACCATTTATGATTAATATACGGTTGACTTTGGTACACAGGGCTCAATGATAAAGATGATGTGTGGGGCCTGTTGACTTGAATTCTATGGGAAACTAGATATATCAACATTAATAACTTGAATTCTACAAGGCTAAAAGTTTAAACTGGTTTACGTCCAGTGAGAATCATCTGTTCACTTGTCATCAGAAAGGAGTGAAATATGAAGCAGAAGAGTAAAGCGAAATGACTCTTTGGAAAACTTGACGTAATCCCCTAACGTGGCATCTATAAGAAACATCCCTTGTGAATGTGTTAAGCTATTTTGAGTCATTTTCCAACATGCAATTCTGTGGCCTATACTAATTAAACTAGTGACAAAAGAAAAACAAAAAGAACAAACAACAGTTATGGTATAATAATGTAACTACTTATTTTCAATCAGAAGCACCATTTTAGCAACATCTGTTTCACTAATTTTCATTCTTTACAAGTAAGCCTCATCTGATTAAGTAATCCAAAGAAACCATATTGTCACTAGTATATAAAAATAAATTACACAATTAGAAATAAATTAGAAATTCTCTTTACTGATCGATAATTATTTTGAGATAAATTAATTGTAGTCTTTCATAGAACATACCTGTTCCAATGTTTGCCATAGAATTTGTGTTTGCTTGACCGTTCAATATTGTTGGAGAACTTGAAGCCATAGTTCCAGTAAGAGTATTCGCTGAAAAAGGGACACTTTGAGCTGGTACACCAGCAGCATTATTGATAGGAAATAAAGGTTGAGATACAGGAACAAGTGTCGATGCTGACAGACCGTGCACACCTCCTTGAAAAGATGGTTGCACTCCAGGGGTTGTAATAGATGTCAAAGGAGCTGCCAGATTCTGAATAGGGAACAGTGGCTGGTGTGGTGGTAAACCACCAGGTGCAGGGGTAACAGGTACAGCTGGAGGTGGAAACCAAGGTCGCGGAGGCCAACTTGGAGGTTGAACTCCTATTGGAGTTCCATTGTACCTGATGACAGGAAGAAAAGAACAAGAAAATGTAGTGTAAATATGTAAGTAGGTACTTTCCAGTTGAATTCATTTATTATGTAAATTTAGGATTAAGAAATACACTTAGCCCTTTAAACAGCAAGTCCAAAAGACTGACAACTACAACTATATAACAGATTACTGACACAAGCATACGAGGGAACTTACATCGGTGGTATTGCACCATAACTTGGTGGAGGAGGAAATCCAATGCCCATTGGTCTAGGTACCATGCCACCAACAAGTCCAGCAGATGGCAATTCCACTTTAGCTAGTTTTGTTGGGTTATCTTCTGCAAAACAATTGTATTTAAGTTTATTAATTATCAAGCAAGATTTATCATGATTCAAGATATATGTATTAAAAGAGCTAAGAAAGATTTTATATATATATATAAATATATATATATATATATCAGCAAACAAACTATACAAAACGACCTAAATTTCTTATTAAATCACACTAAGCATGTCCAGATATATTAATTCTAGCAATGTAGAAAACAATGGCCAAGTGATGATTTATTCCCTGTGTATCCACCAGTATAGTAGTTCTAACAGTACCATGGAAACAACCAAAATAACGATATCACATTTAATAATTAATATTTTATTTACTATGGGAAACTATGGGAAGTGATATATCTGGCTAAATGGAATAATACTAAATACTACTGACAGTGACAATAGTAATTTGGATTCTACATAAACAAGTCATGCTATTTCAATATACAAGACAGAAGACCATAATAAGAAAGCAAATAATTCCAGCAAAACAAACCTACAAATACTGATACAAGTAGGAAGCACGGGATCATATAAAACTAAAGACTTAACAGTTTCATACTTTAATTACAAACATAAAAAAGAATTAGATAAATAAGTTTTCGCACTTGCAGAAGAAAAAAAAATTGTAACCAAGTTTTGAGAACTCAGTTTCGGCCTCCCCAAGCTTAGTATGTTTCATTAGTTTCGGCCGGTTTCATTCTGGGTTTTCGGTTTCAGATTTTGCAATTTTTGCGTATTACACATATATAGTATTAAGATATAGCTTTACTATAATATTTTAAAACTTTAGGTCTTAATTAGTAAAAAAACATAATTTATCAATATAATAATAAAAAAAATAAGTAACAAGAGGTTGGATCAGGTCAGATCCACCTCAAATATGACCCAGTCCAACTTTCAAATAAGTTGGATCAAGTCAGATTTGAAGTGGATGTGACCTTAATCTTATCCAATAGTCCAACTATATTAAATAGGGGGAAATGGGTATGAACTACTAGCTCATTTAGTATATGAGCAATTGATGAGGTAGCATATATGTGATTGGAAAATCCTAGAAAGGGTTATCCAATGTATCACATGCATGTCAGATCATCAATTGCTCATTTACTAAATGAGCAACTAGCTCATGTCCCTTTTACTTTATCAAATATAACAGCATCTTTTTTATATTGATTTACAATATCTCTATTTTCAATACGTCCTTTCTTCTTCTTCTTCTTCCTCATTTCAAACCATGGGGGGCAAAAAGAAGAAAATGAAGGAAACAAGCAGAAGACAACAAAAGAGATGAAAGGTTCCACTTTTATCCCCTTTTCTTCATCTTCTTCATTCAAAAACCCTAAAGGTAGCGTCTTTTTCAAAATTTTGAAGCTTCTCCCTAGGTTTCGGCCAAAACAAATCCAATCACCTCTGTTCTGGACCGGATTCCTCCGAAACCAGTCCGATATGGCCGAAACAGATATGGATCGGTCAAAACCTAACACCTTGCTTGTAACTAACACTAGTCAAAATTCAGAAAATTATCAAGGTGGTGTACCTTCTCCATAATGCTCTGCTAAGATTTCAGGTGGTATTCCTTGCATTCCGAATATTTCAATTTCTGTGGATTCTCTATCAGGCTTTGCATTAGGAACCCTGTAGAGCAAATAAACAAAACAAGTATCAAGACAAGTTAGAAAAGAAAATTCATGACAGGCTGAAAGTGATACAACCTACAGTACTCATTTTACTGAACTTAAAAGATACTTGTACTTCATAACAAAATCCATGTAATCATTTAGAATATTTAATACGAAAAAGAAACTTCCCATTTAGACCAAATAAATATAATCATAAGAACAATAATCATTTGGGTAATAAGTGGTTGCTGCACACAAACATGATTTAATATTTTAATACGAGATTGAAACTTCCCAAGAAAACCCAAACACATATAATCATAACTAGTATTGCACATACTTTAAAATGATGGGGAAAAAATTAGAAAAATTGCTCTAAAGAAATATGCATAATTAATAGCTAAAATAAAAACACTAAATACTATTTTTGTTTTTATACTATCTTAGTTTTAAAGATACTGCAAAACTATATAAATAAATCTTGTTAATCTTGTACAGAGGGTGCATTTCACTTAGGACAACATTTAGGAATCAGTATAAGTAAGTCACCAACATATTTCTGTGAAACGGAGCATATGTTTAAAAATTTATACAACAAGAACAACAAAATCTTTTTCCCAACTAGTTGGGGTCGGCTACACGAATCCTGGTTTTCCCTTCTGCTCGGTTTAGCGCAATATCTGCAATATCTTCATATCTTCTTCTGTAAGGTCATGAAAAACTAATAAATTTTCTTGTGAAATTGAAGAATAATTACTTTTCATACAAATAGATAATTTTAAAAAACTGTTTGTGCAACTGATGACGCATTCTGTTTACATAAAGTATAAGAAATCTATTTAGGTTTGACAAACCATTATGTTTCGTATCATACAAAATATGCAATATAAATTGACTTAATACAGACTGAAGGTGGGAAGACTTTTGCTGCCAATGAATGTCATGGTTTTGGTAGTTTTATTCTAGGTAGTTTTCTTTTAAGAAATTCACCAGTTACGAAAAATAATCAAGGATTTTAAGAATTTTATTTAAAGATCGGTGATACTTCATAAAGAAATCAATCCTAGATTTAAGTTTATTTTTAACGCTTGATGATATTTTAAGAAATTCTCTATCAAACTTATAAAACTTAAAGAAAATTTTCTTGGTTAATTGCAACAAAAAAAACCTTGCAAACAGAATAGTTAATTTAGAAAAATAAATAGTTGGTAGTATCTTCAATCACTATTTAGAAGATAATTTTAAAACATATCAATCAAATCGAAGTATCAAGACACAAAGAACATTTGACATTTGAACAATTAAAATTAAACCGCTGAGTAGTTAGAAAGAAAGGAAGTCAATAAGTTGAAACTTTGTACTCATGAACTATAAAAATATGGTTGAGGATCTCGCAATTGTTTTCCATGATTTAAAAATTCCCTGAGATTAAATTAGGTTCTTTTTCCACTTATTTACATTAGCAAAAATCATTGGTCACCGTGTAGCTTACTTGTAGATAGTGTAATGCTGATACTAAGTCTTGCCAAATAGCCCAACGATGTTGGAGTTCACTTGCACAACTCAGCACAAAGACCTTGCTTGTCACGGCTCCTCACCTATGCAATAGTAGCTAAATTTGATGTCACCATGGCTAAGTATTGTTGATTTCTAGGATGTTATAGGCCATGCAAAGTCACCATTGGAGCTTTTGGAAACGTGATTTTTTTAGAGGTGCATAGCTTAATAAAATAAGTCAATAACTGCATATATGTGCTTTTAGATTGGTTTTTAAATAAAAAAAGTCAATAACTACATTACTATATTTTCAGATAGGTTTTTTGAATTTTAAAATTTGAAGATATTTTAAATTGAAATTAAGAGAGATTTTTAAAAGTGGAGGGATAGAAATGAGTGGTGTGCCTCCTACTTTTCCCCTCCTTTTTCCTTTTTAAAATGGAGAAAGGAGAAAAATCATTGGATAAAAGTGGTTTTAGCATAATAAATTGTATAGAAACAATAAAATCCTCGGGTAATAAGTGATTTCTGCACACAAACATGTACTATTCGCAAAACATGTTGACATTAGTTACAGAAAATGATGAAAATCATAGGAGTTAATTAGTAAATTACATTTCAATTTGTATACGCATTCAAATAGGCCATTAAATAATCCACTAAAACAAGTGTTGCCAATATTTGTCATCATTATACGGTCAACATGGTGCAAACAAAATTTTACGGAAAAAAAGGGATTAAACAGAAGAAGTAAACAATGTGTTTCAAAAAACGGTCATAATGGGGATTAAACCTAACGCCACCCTACGCATTTTTCTTCATTTTTTTCATTTCCAGCTTTTTCAATCTTGGATGAAATCATGAAAATAAATAATATTGCATCAAGTGAAACATTGGTAAACACCTTGGTTATTTTTATGGACTTAGCAACATAAATCATATACTTTGATAGGTACTTCAATCAAACAAATCAAGATGGTTAACTACGAAAAGTATAAATTCAGGAAACTAATTATTATATTAAGAAAAGAATTATGACCTTTTAGTTCAAAAGTCTAGTGCCATTGTGGTCCAAATTGGTTGGAGATTATACAATTGCTCACTTCCATATCACAAATTGACAATACTCACTAAAACTCAGAATTAAATATTAAAAACAAAATCCAAATATCATAGCCAAGCTAGTCAACTTATTGAGAGCTGCCAATTATTCGGTAATTAGGCAAATAATGCACAAAAACCAACTTACACTATGAAATTGGCTTTAGACCTACTGGGTCGCACTTATCTTCCTATTTAAAACCCAAAATCCTCTCCTTTGTCCTGTCATTACCAATCAAAACATCAATGTGCTTCCTTTTCTCCTTGGTCCAAAAGTATAGACCTCCTTGCTCACAAGAACTCCAAGCTTTAATCCAAAGTAATATATGATATTGTTTGGGTTTTGGAAATATTCCAAATATTTCATCCATCGCTTTTGCACTTCATGTAATTGAGTAAATATTTCATAAAAACTTTACACTACATAATATAAGAGCATGGTTAATAGAACAATTTGTAGAAAATCTATTGATGAAAATATTATTTAGAGTACCTTTAACACATCAATTATATTTATATGCATGTATGGGAGGGCACCCCACCCCCAACCCCATGCAAAAGAAGACGAACCTTATTAGTTTCTTTCTACTTTTAACATATATTTATGTTTTCCGTATACTTGCTAACTTGTGCCATCATAATAAACTCACATATTGCGATAAAAGACTTAATGATTTGAAACGTCATCGCTATATCTAAGAGAAATCTATATTTGTTGCTAAAAGAAGAGGCTACTGATAAATTATCATTCTAATACTTACTATAAGTGTAAAATATATATACTAAATCAGTTCCTTTGATTGAATATGTACCTATAAGTCGGATAACTAATATATATGAATACCATTTTGGATAAATTAAAGATCATAATGTTTAATTTTAGTAAAAACCAAACACTTTACAAGAAAATCATGAGATCGTCATAGTTGGTTGGAAAAGCTTTTAGCAAAATTGACAAGAAGCGGGTTATGAGTAGACGTTGTTGGTCTAAAACAAAGCATCTCTCATTCACTATAGAACAGAAAAGGTCTAACGTGAACCTTCTCTTTTTAATGTTATTTTGTTCAACACATAAACGCCTCGCTATTTTTTACTTAACTTCTTGACGTCCATTGAATGTGTGCAATAAACTAGTTTGACCTAAAATATAGCTTGTTCATCTCTCTACTAGCCCATTTGGTATACTACTTTATGGTTTTAAAGATCGTCCGATACTGATACGATCCAGCCGAACCAAATCATATTTCAAGGGGCCGCTCCGATACAACCCCTATGTCTCGGGATCAATGAGATAACTTTGGGATCGGCTGAGTTAGTAATTGGATTAGATGAATTGAGTTAGTAATTGGATTAGATGAATTGGCCCAATCCCAAATTGAAACCACCGATCCAATGATTTAAAGAATTCATTATTTGATTTTTCTGTTCATGGGAATCCTCTTATCAAAATTCCTCCTTATCATTGCATCATAATTGTACCCTATAACCTAAACCCATATTAAAAAATTACTTTTTGTAAAGATCCAAACTTTAGGGTTTTCTAGAACGAAAATTACTTGGTGACGCTCTCTTTGTGGACTTGAAGGACGTGTATCGCCATGCCACCAGCTGTGGATAGCTTCTTGTGGCACACGTGGCACTTGAAGTGCTTGGCCTTCTGGTGCTGAACGAGGATCTTCTCGTCGTCGAACTCGCGATCGCAGTAGTAGCACCAAACTTTGGATGTCTTCCTCTTCTTCTTCCCCATTGGCGATTTAGGGTTAGGGTTTGGGTTTAATTTAGGATTAGATTTGGGGGAATTGATTGATTTTGGGAGAAGGAAGACGGAATCGTTCGAGATACTTTCTTTTCTTTATCTCACTTTTTCGTTGGTATTGGGCCTTGTTAGTTGGGGCATCATATAAAGGTCGGTTTTTTTAACATTTAGGTCATCATCACTAAAAACAATTACATTCAGGTCATCTTGACTAACTAGGATCTATTGGTTTGGAATTTGAAAATAATTTAAACGAATATGAAAATCCTAGTGTATTCAATTAAGATCTTAAAGGAGTTTATAAAAGTCACGGTGTATTCAATTATGACCCATCCAATTCTCGGTGTATTTAAAAAGTTATTGATTTTGGTAAAATTGAGAATTTGGAGGATTTAGATGGAATGTAGGGTTTGAGGTATAAATACCAAAAGCTTTGCAATTCTCACCTTCTCCGTCAAAACTTTCAAACCATTTGTGATTCTCTCTAGACGTTCTTCTTTCCCCACAATTGCATCAACCCCTCTCTTGTGAAGATATTGATTGTCAGTATTTGTATATTTTCATTAGCTTGATTTTGTATACTGATGAGTATGGTTTCCTACTGTTCATCTTTTTCCCCTTCAACATCCCTACCATCCTCTTCTTAAAACCATCATCTTCGAAATCCAAAACCATCATCTTCTCCTTCAACATCTCGTCGCCGATATCCCTAAAACCCCGAAATCCCCCAAACCACCTTCGTCGAGCGAAATCTGCGAGCCCCCCCTCGTCGCTGAAATCCCCCAAAATATTTTGGGAAAAAATTCCTTTGTTGCTGGGGTCACTCTTTATATCTTCATTTTATGATTTCTCAGTTTTGTTATGAAAACTGATCTTGTTGTACGGTGTCTGTCACATGCATGGGGAAACACACTTGATCTTTACATTGGTTGGTTCGCTTGATTCATAGTTTTTGTTGTAATCAAATGTTCATGAGAAAGATCAAACTCATCAATTTATTTTAGGGAGAGTATTGATGAATTTTTTGAGTGAGAGAGTAGTGATGCAGTGCTCACATGATCTGACCAAATTGAGTTTTGCCGGTGGTTAGCACATAAAAACATCAATAAAAATCAAGTGTTTATTTCGTTTATGTACTTAGCCGAATAAATTTATGCTAAAGGTGCAGTTGGATCTAAATGGTCCTTACTATTTTTCTTTTTTTTTATTTTACTCATTAAACATATAATAAGTTCTCTAAACTGAGATATCAACTTCAAATACACAAAATGTTTCAGAAGAGAGCTTTCAAAATCCCTGTAGAAACCTTAATAGTGTAGATAGGGCTGCAAACGAGCCGAGTCAAGCCGAGTTTCGTGAGACTCGAGCTCGACTCGTTAAGCAATCGAGCTCGTTTTGAGTCGAGCTTTGACTGAGTTCGAGCAGAATACTGGCGAGCTTAGCCGAAGCTCGAGCTCGGCTCGTTAAGCTGTCGAGCTCGATTTCGAGCTCGAGCTCATCGTCTCGAGTCGAGCTTTGACCGAGCTCGAGCCGAGTAGCTCGGATCGTTTGCAGCCCTACATACATAATACCATAAGTTAAAAAAAGAGTAATTCCAAGGATATATTGGAGAAACATTAGTAAACATAACAGCTTACTTTCTTTGTAATTATCGCTTAGACTACACTTACATTACTAAGCTAAGCCTCAACAATGGGAAGACTGATTCACCCAGATTCATGTATTCATCGACGACTTCGTCTCTTCATAACAATTCCTGGCCAACATTTTACATTTGGTTCTAAGGAATTTGCATATTCGAGGTTTAGAGGTTTGCAGTTGCCCCGTGATTTTTTTTTCATTAGTTGTCCGGATATAGAGGTTTGCCGATTCGAATAATGATTGATTCAAGCCAAGGTTCCACTAATTAGTCCAATCTGTTGTTAGTTACTCACATTTCGCTACTCTAGTTAGGCTTCTTGTTTCAATTATGAACAGTAGTCTGTTGGCTCAGGTATTATAGAAACAGTTCTTTTTGTTTTTGTTTTTGAAAGATAAGTAAATTTTATATAAACTGCAATCACCATACAAATACACAAAATGTTTCAGAAGAGAGCTTTCAAAATCCCTGTGGAAACCTTAGTAGTGTAGATAAGGAGTGGGCCATGGTCTTCGCTCAAATTAGATTCGGATGGCCAAGGGATGGGAGTTCTCAACTTGTGTCCATTTAGGCAAATATTTTCTAGTGGATTGTGGATTTGCAAATCATCGCCAGTTTTTAGCTCCCTATCGAGGTGTGCGATATCATCTCCAAGATTTTAATGGTCAAGGTCGTCTTCCTGAAACTGCAAATGAGTTGTTCAATCTTCGCCATGCTTTATTGAGAAATACAATCGAGATGATATTTGGTATATTCAAATCGAGATTCACAATTTTTAAGTCTCAACCACCATTTCCGTATAAGACACAAGCAGAATTAGTCTTAGCTTGTGCAGGTTTGCACAATTTTCTTCGTAAGGAGTGTCATTCTAATAAGTTTCCTGTTGAAGAAGAAGATGAGCCTTCACTGCCAGAAAATGAAGGAAAATGATTATGACCACATGTTTCACACCCAAGAGCAACAACGAGAGAAAGCAAATTGTTAGAACCTGAATATGAAATAATTAAAAATCCCAACAAAATTTGTGAAGGAATCAAAATCAATTGAAGAAAAACAGTAAGTAGAAAATCTGCACAGAGTCGAGATTTGAAATCTCTGTCCTTAAAGCAGAATTTGCCCCGTAGTGTGACGGTTACCGGCAAATTGCTTCCCAGGATACAACTGTACCTTCTCTGAAGAATGCAGCACTCTTGCTTCAGAGACAACGAACTGTTGTCTGTGTTGTACTCTCAGTTTAAAACTGATGCAGAGGAGAAGAAGAGGAAAGAAATGTAAAAAATTCTGTGTCTGTATGTAAGCCTCTGTCTGGTTATATAGAGGGATTGGATTGGAGACTGTTCAGCAGCTGCCATTACTCTGTAACAGCAGAGTAATGGGGACTCTTCAGATTCATAACTGGTTAGCCATTACTCTGCTGTTACAGAGTAATGTGCACCAGTTACTGAATCTGAAAAGCCTTTTCAGTTCAGTAAGGGAAGAGTTTGTCTGGGCAAAAATAAAATAAAAAATTTAAGCCAGACCAAACCAAGCCGAGCCGAGCGGAGCCGAGCCGAGCCGGGGCCGGAGCCGGGCCGGGCCTGGCGCGCGCGTGCGCGCGTGTGTGTTTGTCATTTTGGCTAAGTCCTCTCTCCACTACACGTTAGTGGTAACCCCCGGGCCATGCCCTTTGGTCCAGTTTTCTAGTATATATACTAGACAAAATCATTTCCAATTTCCGATATGGGACTATCTATTTTCTCCAAGTTGCCAAGTTAGTACATTTCAAGTACCCAACTTTGGATCAACATTTCTCATTCATACGGAATTTGTTTTTGGCAAGTGAGTATACTACGGAATAATACTCATCGAGAGGATCGCAATCCACTCATTTTCCGGTGCCGCCGGTGGCCGGAGCTTGCCGGAATCCAGCCCGGAAAACTGCAAAAATTAATTCCAACAATCCCCCACATGAATGGAAATTACCCGACCATGTAATCCAGACACGACAGAAAAACAAAAAAACATGACAGAAAGACTCTGAGAGTACAATCGAAAAATCACTGCATCAGGAATGGTAGTAATTTTTCAACTTTGAATCACCCTTAGTAATTAGCTATCGGATTCACTTGACCAGGTAGTGATCATGATGTCTTGAACTACCCGGGCGTTCATGTGAACCTAGACAATAACTATCACACAGTTTCATCTCCTCACAAAACTAAGTTCTCTTGTTGTGTTCATTTTGGCCTTGAACATCCCTGGTTAATCGTGAGTGAACTTGGAGAATGTAGCCTCTCTTCATTCTCCTAGAAACGGCCCCATTTCACACTCACAAGATGATTGCCCATAAAGAGTATCCTGCTATACCCCACTTTTATTTCAAAGCTATGGGAATCATTAAAAGCCAAGCTTATCCTAACTATTTGCAGGCAGCACTTATTTTATCATCCTAAGAATGGGTATGAGATGTTAATCTCTCAGTACTTTTGTTGATTCAACAAGATTTAGTTGTCCCTTTGAACCTAGTTCTTGGGATCTCCAATTCCTAGGTAGGGTTTCCATCAAGTATCCTCTTTCGTCATAGGCTTTAAGCCTATTCCTCTTGATGATCTCATAACCTGTTCTCGCGACAGACCTTTAGTAAATGGATCCGCTAGGTTGTCGGCCAATTTTATATATTCTGCAGAGATTACTCCATTTGAGAGCAGTTGTCTAATGGTTTTGTGTCGCCTTCTGATATGACGAGACTTGCCATTATACATGCAACTCAGTGCCCGTGCTATAGCCGATTGGTTGTCACAGTGTACACATAAGGCAGGCACTGGTTTTTCCCATATTGGAATATCCTCTAAGAAGTTTCGAAGCCATTCTGCTTCCTCTGCCGCTTTGTCTAAAGCAATAAACTCAGATTCCATGGTGGATCTGGCCAATAGCGTTTGTTTAGAGGATTTCCATGACACAGCTGCACCACCAAGTGTGAAAACATATCCACTTGTGGATTTTGAGTTCTTTGAGTCCGATATCCAGTTGGCATCACTGTAGCCTTCCAGTACTGCTAGATATCTGGTGTAATGCAGCGCATAACTCTGAGTATGTCGCAAGTAATTCAATACTCTAGTTATTCCTTTCCAGTGACTTCGTCCTGGATTACTCGTGTATCGGCTCAGTACGTTTACCGAATGTGCTAAGTCCGGTCTTGTACAATTTGTTAGATACATCAGACTACCAATTACACGTGCATATTCCAGTTGTGATATGCTTTCGCCTATATTTTTGAACAGGTGAAGACTTGGATCGACGGGACTTTTTGCTGTCCTATTGGAGTAATTCTTGAATCTTTCAAGTACTTTCTCAGCATAATGAGCTTGAGACAAAGTAATCCCCTCAGATGTCCTGGAAACTTTGATCCCTAGTATGACATCTGCAACTCCCAAGTCTTTCATGTCAAACTTGCCACTAAGCATGCTCTTAGTTGGTTTGATAATGTCGTTATTGCTTCCAATAATGAGCATGTCGTCTACTTATAGACAGACCAGAATGTATCCGTTTGGAGTATCTTTGATGTAGATACATTTATCACATACATTTATTTTGAAACCATTTGACATCATAACATTGACAAATTTTGCATGCCACTGCTTTGGAGCTTGTTTCAGGCCGTACAGTGATTTTACAAGCCTGCACACCGTATTTTCCTGTCCAGGAACTACGTAACCCTCAAGTTGTTTCATGTATATTTCTTCTTCTAAGTCCCCATTTAGAAATGCAGTTTTAACATCCATTTGATGTATTTCCATGTTACGTAGAGCTGCAATAGCTATCAACATTCTTATGGATGTTATTCTTGTAACTGGGGAATATGTATCGAAGAAATCTAGGCCTTCTTTTTGCCTAAATCCTTGTACCACAAGTCTAGCCTTATGCTTCTCTATTGAACCATCTGGTTTCAATTTTTGTTTGAAAATCCATTTGCATCCTAGAGCTTTACATCCAGAAGGCAAATCGACTAACTCCCATGTATGATTTTGCATAATGGAGTCTATTTCACTTTTGATTGCTTCCTTCCACATAGGAGCATCAGGCATAGACATGGCTTCCTTGAAAGTTCTGGGCTCATTCTCTAACAGAAAGGCCGTCACAAAGTCAGGACCAAATGATTTTGATATTCTAGCCCGTTTACTTCGTCTAGGCTCATCAGTATCATGTTCTGATTCATCAACTGAAGTGCTTGCATTCTCTTGTTCACGTGTACGTTTGGGGTACGTAGTATCCTTGCACGAAAATACGTGTTCAAAGAATGAAGCATTTCTTGATTCCATTATTGTATTTACATGGATATCCAGTATATCCGATTTGTATACCAAGAACCGATATGCACTACTATTGTATGCATAGCCTATGAATATGCAATCAATCGTCTTAGGTCCGATGGTGACCTGTTTTGGGTTAGGTACTGCCACTTTTGCTAGACACCCCCACACTTTGAGGTATTTATACGAAGGTAAGTTACCTTTCCACAATTCATATGGTGTCTTGCCAGTTTTCTTGTGAGGTATTTTGTTGAGAATATAGTTGGCAATCAACAACGCTTCCCCCCACATGTTTTGGGGTAAGCCAGAGTTCAACAACAAGGCATTCATCATCTCCTTTAGAGTTCGGTTTTTGCGCTCGGCAGTACCGTTTGATTCGGGTGAGTAGGGAGCAATTTCTAATGAACTATTCCATGTTCCGAGCAGAACATGTTAAATGGTGCATCATATTCTCCTCCTCTATCACTTCTAACGATTTTAATCGTTTTGCCAAGTTGATTTTCAACCTCAAGTTTATATTCTTTGAATTTATCCAAAGCCTCATTTTTGCTATGTAACAAATATACATAACAGAATTTTGTGCAATCGTCTATGAAAGTCACAAAGTACTTTTTGCCACCTCTGGTCTGCACATATTTTAAGTCACACAGATCTGTGTGAATAAGACCTAGAGTTTCTGTGTTTCTTTCTACAGAACGTGATGGAGTTTTAGTGAGTTTTGCCTCCGTGCAAACTTCACATTTTTCTGACTTATCTACCTTAAATTTTGGTAGCAAATTCATGTTAACTAATCTACGCATAGAATTTACATTAACATGGCCTAATCTTTCATGCCAAACAGAGGAAGACTCAACAATATAGGCAATAGGAGTTATTTCATTAACTTTGGGAATAGCAGGAACAATAGTTTTAGGGATGACTGTCATTACATTAAACTTGAACAATCCATCCTTTACATATCCTTTCCCCAAGTATACCCCATTCTTGGACAGTACAAAATTATCAGAAACAAGTACAACTTTAAACTCATTCTTGCTTAGCAAAGAACCTGATATCAAGTTCTTTCTAATATCTGGGACATGCAGCACATTTGTGAGTGTTAGCTCTTTGCCTGAAGTCATTTTCAGCACTATCTTCCCCGTTCCTTCAATTTTGGAGGTGGAAGAGTTTCCCATGAATAGCTGTTCATCTTTATTGCACTTCTGGTGGGAGGTGAACATTTCCTTGTCCGAGCAGATATGCTTGGTGGCCCCAGTATCGTACCACCATTCACGAGGATTGCTCCCTACAAGATTGACCTCTGATACTACAGCACAGAGGTCCAGGTCAGAGAGACCAGTGGACAAGTTCTCAGCTATATGTGCGTGGGTTTTTCATTCCCTTTTACATGTCCTGTTTTTGAATGATTACTGTCCTTACTGCGGCACTCAGAAATTTTGTGCCCCAACTTACCACACTTGTGGCATTTCCCAGCAAACCTCTTTGCAAGAGATTTTTTGTTTGAGGACTGTGGTAGAAACTTCCTCTTCTTGCCCTTCTGTTCGTGCTCCACCACATTGGCCTTTTCTATGGACTGATTTTCATAGGACCTGTCAGCCTTGCGATTCTCTTCTTCGATCCGCAACCTGACAATTAGATCTTCAAGAGACATCTCCTTTCGTTTGTGTTTGAGGTAGTTCTTGAAGTCTTTCCACCCAGGTGGAAGTTTTTCAATGAACACTGCAATCTGGAATGGTTCGCACAACGTCATATTCTCTGCAGCAATGTCGTGCATTGTAACCTGCAGTTCTTGGACCTGACTCACCACAGTTTTGGAGTCAATGATCTTGTAGTCCAGAAATTTGCCGACAACAAATTTCTTGGACCCGGCGTCTTCTGTTTTGTACTTCTTTTCCAGGGACCCCCACAGGAGTTTGGACGTTTTGAAGACACAGTAGATGTTGTACAGGGAGTCTACCAAGCCATTCAGGATGTAGTTCCTGCAGCCCTGAGTCCACGCATCAACTGCAGCAACGGAGTGTGCTTCCATTGGCGCCAGCATCGGGGCAGATTCATTGAGGAATCTGTCCAGCTTCAATGTGGTCAGGTAGAACTACATCTTCCCCTGCCACTTTTTGAACCCAGTTCCATTGAACTTCTCCGGTTTTCTCCCACAGTTATGTACGTGGGCAGAACGACCGAATGTGCCGCAACCGATTATGCAGTCACATTTTGGGTCACCGGAGTTTGGGTACTGAGAAGCCCAGTAGCAACTTCAGTTGGTGTGTTCTCCATGTTCTGATTTTGTTCTCTGAAATTGGTTGAAACAGAAACTGTTAGTTATTTTTTCCGAACAGAACCTGTAAACAGACTTCACAAAATTGTTAGAATCTGTGAGGAAAAAATTCTGCTTTAAGATTGTTAGAACCTGAATATGAAATAATTAAAAATCCCAACAAAATTTGTGAAGGAATCAAAATCAATTGAAGAAAAACAGTAAGTAGAAAATCTGCACAGAGTCGAGATTTGAAATCTCTGTCCTTAAAGCAGAATTTGCCCCGTAGTGTAACGGTTACCGGCAAATTGCTTCCCAGGTTACAACTGTACCTTCTCTGAAGAATGCAGCACTCTTGCTTCAGAGACAACGAACTGTTGTCTGTGTTGTACTCTCAGTTTAAAACTGACGCAGAGGAGAAGAAGAGGAAAGAAATGTAAAAAATTCTGTGTCTGTATGTAAGCCTCTGTCTGGTTATATAGAGGAATTGGATTGGAGACTATTCAGCAGCTGCCATTACTCTGTAACAGCAGAGTAATGGGGACTCTTCAGATTCATAACTGGTGAGCCATTACTCTACTGTTACAAAGTAATAGGCCGGGGCCGGGGCCGGGCCGGGCGCGCGCGCGCGCGCGCGTGTGTTTGTCATTTTGGCTAAGTCCTCTCTCCACTGCACGTTAGTGGTAACCCCCGGGCCACGCCCTTTAGTCCAGTTTTCTAGTATATATACTAGACAAAATCATTTCCAATTTCCGATATGGGACTATCTATTTTCTCCAAGTTGCCAAGTTAGTACATTTCAAGTACCCAACTTTGGATCAACATTTCTCATTCATACGGAATTTATTTTTGGCAAGTGAGTATAGTACGGAATAGTACTCATCGAGAGGATCGCAATCCAATCATTTTCCGGTGCCGCCGGTGGCCGAAGCTTGCCGGAATCCGGCCCAGAAAACTGCAAAAATTAATTCCAACACAAATCAGTGAAGAGCTAGTATAGCAACAGATATGTGAACAAATGCAATGGCTGATGGGAGTCAAAAATGAGCAAAGAGAATACCGAACATTAATTCAAATCTTACTAAGTCACTATAAATGGTTTTACATTACTAGATTTGATCTTTCTTTTGATACATTTATGATTTCAGTTGATAATGAACATATTTGGTTTTCAACAGTTAATAGGTTATCCCTGTGATGATTTATGTCAATGACTTGCGAGGTGCCTTGATATCTATTCGTGTTACTCTTATGAGAATGACAATCTTGTGTAGGAAATGAACTAATTATAGTCTTTAAAAGTTCAATTGTCATCGAATTTTTTCGAATTCCATCAAACTATTTTAAAATCCTTATAAATCCTAGTCAAAGTTTTAAGTTAATTCCCCATAATTCTCTTAAATACTGGGATTCTCAGTTCTTTTAAAATTTTTTGAAATCTCAATCCAATAAACCCCTGTAAAATTTCTACTAAACAAAATCTCTATTCATGCAGAAAGGATGATATTTTGAGAGATGTAAATGGCTAATTCTAAAGGAGGAGAGTCAATAGTTATGCTTGGTGATCGGTGGGTAGCTGGTCGCCAAGAGTTCTTGGTTGAGCTTCAACCATGGTCATGGTCGAGCGATCTAATCGAGGTGACACACTCGATTAAATGATAAAGATGAAGGGGATTGGAATAATAATCTCATCTAGAGTAGATTTGATCTAAAAGTTTGCAAGACATACGCAAGATACCTATTTCTTTGTTCGATCAAGTGGAAAAGATGGGCTTGTATGGATGAAAGGTAGTCTCTCGGCTACGTCCACATATTTAAGCATAGTAAATTCCGTCAACTGTTGATATAACTTTGAAAAATATGTGTACAATGAAAGGAGTGCAATTTATTATATTTAAGAAAAAGGAAATTACTGCAACCGAGAGTTTTCCATTTCATGTGGAGGGCGATTAGTAATTCTCTGATAACAAATACAGTGTGAAGCAGAGTTATAGCTGATATTTCTTCCCTATGTCCATTTGTGCATATCGAGCTTGAAACACCATCTTATCTCCTTGTTAATTGCTTTGTAACAACTCATATATGGAACTTTGCAAGGCTGAATTTTGTCACTAGTGCATATTCCAATGCTAGGCAGGTGGTAGAGAAGATGCTTGAGATATCTGATGATAATTAATAATAAGGTATTTAATTTTGGAGTAGCACTTATGTGGCAGATTTGGGGTAAGATTCTATTTTTCTAATAAGGTGTTTATTCCTTAAGTAAGAAGTAGTGAGATATTGCAAAATTCTCATAACATTCACAACAACTGTTGGTACTAATGAATAACAATCTTTAAGAGCATCCACAATCGTTTGCTAAAAAATATGACAGAATGGCAAATGAAGATAGCAATCTGAAAATTTGAGTGCAACGGTGATTAGTTAAAATTTGAGAAGCGACGATACATGTTGTTTCGTCTGTTTGCTTTTTATTTTTACAGTTAATTAATTACTAATTAGATATTAAAATAGGTTAATTAAATAAATTAAATAATAAAATATACCTTATACCTATTTAATTATTCACTAAAACCTAACTTATACACTAAACTAAATCAGATTTTGGCTGGACGGGACATGTTGTCCGTCCAAGCCAAAAAAGCTTGAAACGGGACAACATGTCTCGTTTGAGCATTTTTTTCGATTTTTTGAATTTTTTTTTGTTCTAATTATTTTTTTAAAAAAATAATAACGAAACAACATGTCTCATCTGGTCACATAAAAAATAAAAAATAAAAAAAATATGGATGAAACATAATTTGAGAATCGTCAGTTTGTTTCTCAAATTTGAAAAGCAACTGTAGCAATTTTGCGAAAATATGACAAAATAGCAAACGACTGCAAGTCATCGTTTCTCAAAATATGAGAAAATGACAAATGTGGCATCGATTGTGGATGCTCTAATCAGCCTCATAATTCTGAACCTGAAAGATGCCAAAGTCCTGCAACTGGAGTTGTTAAAATCAATGTTAATGGAGGATTTGGGCACTTAGAGCTTGTTGCAGCAGGTCTTGGTTTAAGCCTTTAAATAACAAACGAGAGATATAACAAGCAAGAGTTCGAAGGTATTCCATAACCAATATACAAGTCGCTGAAGCGCAAGCAATGAGACCTGACAATGAATTTGCATACATCATCATCTTTATCAGCTAGCCCGTAATGGTAGTTTGCTATACAGTCAATATTATCAGGTGGGATAATGGTTTGGAAGCTACTTCTCATTGGCTTGTGGGACACATATATTATAGCAAGTTGTGAGGAGATGCTAAAATGCCTTCCTAATATTTTTGTTATGCATGAGAAAAGAGGTATAAATCATAATATATTTCTGTCTTATATCTCTAACAATCTTTATGGTTATTGGAACTAGTAATCTGTACATGCATGGACGTTCTAATTATTTTTTCTTTTTAATATAGTAAATAATAAGACATAATCTGACCTCGAACCTGATACATCCCTCTACTCATCACATACTCTTTACAAATTACTCATAATGATACAAACTTTTATTTTATATGAATGACACTTTTGTAAATAATTATGTCGTAAATAAATTTGAACTTTGAGAGTATTATGGTAACTAATAATAGTTGAGTAAATGAATGGTTAATATAACTCCCACTTAAAAATGAATGGTTGAGATTAGATGATTGAATGAATGTCTACAAATTACAGGTTGTCTACAAATGACAACCCCAACTCTCACGTTATAATAACTAGTAATTTACACGTGCTATGCACGTCTTTATAAATATAATTTTTTAAATAAAATTTTCGGCGTTGTCTGGCATTGAACTTAAGACATTCTTTATATTAGTTGTGTATGTGCATTGCACGTGTTTGTTGAGGTACAATGCATGTGTTTATTTGGTTACAAATGAAGTTTGTTTGGTGACAAACTCTCCCATCAAAATAGTAGAGATAATATTATTATTATTACTAGTAATCTACACGTACGATGCACATCCTAATAATTTTTTTTTAAAAAAAAGTAAATTATTAAGACATAATCCGACATCTCACCTGAGATATCACTTTATTCATTACATACTCTTTACAAATTACCCTTCGTGACATCAACTTTTATTTTATATGGGTGACACTTTTATAAATAATTATGTCGTAAATAAATTTGAACTTTGAGGGTATTATGGTAACTAACAGCAGTTAAATAAATGAATGGTTAATATAGTGGTTGAGATTAGATGGTTAATGTTTGATGGTTGTTTATAGTGGTTGAGATTAGATGGTTAGTGTTTGATGGTTGTTTGAATGGTTGTCTACAAATTACAAGTTGTCTACAAGACAACTCCAACTCTTCTATTATAATATTAGAGATTATACTTGCAAAAACAAAAAAAAAAAACCTAGATCTAGAGAGAGCTTGGAGGGGGTGGCGGCCGGGATCTCGCCGCCCCCTCCCCAGTCGTTGTTTGATGCCCCCCTCCCCCTTCCGCCCTTCACCCACCGCCGTCTCCAGCGGCGCCGCGACTTCGTTCCTCCTTTCTCCTCCCGCTACAAGCCAGATCTGAGCTATCATGTTCTTGGATCATGTCGTCTTAGATCTGAGCTCTGCTTTCATGTCTTGGATCTAAGCTCTCTTCAAGCCAGATCTGAGCTCTGCCCTCCAAGCCAGATCTTCCGATGCTTGGCCGCCACGACTTCGTCGGCAATCCGAAGCCAGGGCACCGATCTCCTCCGCTCTCCTCTCATGGTGCCGACGTGGCGTCGCTCTCCTCTCACGACTTCACCGACGTGGGCCTCTTTCCTAGGCACCGTTCCAGCGAGCCGACCCTGACCCAGATCTGATCAGATCTGGGCCTCAGCGAGAGGGTCCCCCCCGGTACTTGTAGTAAACGGGATAGATCTGATATGTTATCAGCGTCGTCTAGCAATTGTCTCTCTCTTAGCATTGAAGTAGATGGCAGCAACCGGAGGTCCTAACTGAGTTTCTCTTGCAAAACTTCGAGTGTTGAAGTGGTTTCTGTTAGGTGGAGGGATCTGACTTAAGTGGCGCTGCTACTTGAAGATGACGAACACATACCTGTGGATGCCTATATATGGTCTTGGTATTCGTAATCCACCACTTCTCTATGATGTATGTGTTTTGTTTACTGTGTTCGAGAAAGAGGAAATATGGTTGCATGAGGTGGTTGCGCTGCTAGCACTGTTTATGGATGCTGTGGTTGCGGTTTGGGGGGCCCGCGTGCTGTGGGTGCCCCCCGTCTTGCTATGGTTGCGGTTTGGGGGGCCCGCGATTGCTATGGGTGCCCCCCGGATCTGTTACTGTGATCTGATTGCTGTGATTGAGGGTGCTTTTGTCGGTGCTTTGGGGTGGGAAGCTTGTAGTTTTGTGCGATTGACGTTTGTGGAGCTTGGGCCCAAAGATGGGGTCCTTCCGTGAGATGTGAAGTCGGTATGTTGGGGGTGGGGGGTGTGGAGTTGGGGTTGGGGTTGGGGTGTGGTCGGGTGTGTCCTACGATGTCATCGGTGCAGTCTCTACAGTGCCTACTATCTGGCTATTGAGCTTCCTTCAGCTTAGGCCACTGTCTCGTGACAGCGCCGCCTCTTCCCTCGTATTGGGAGTTTGAGGTGAGATAAGTCTGTATGGTGAGAAATCGCCGGAGAGAGCATGAACGTGAGAGAGGTAAGGTATCCTCTACACGGCTCTCTCCTAGAGGATGGTGTTAGGTGGGGTGAGCGAGATAGTTGCTTTGTGAGAAATCGCAGGAGAAAAGCGCTATCGTGTGAGAGGTTAAGGCATCCTCTTCACGGCTATCTCTTTGGTAGCGGCTGTAGAAGCGGCTGGCGTGTTTGTAGGATGAGTGGTGAAGTTGGTGGAATGCTGCGAGTTTCGATCTACGGGGCTTGGGCCCAAAGAGGGGTCCCCCCAGCGAGGTGCACGCAGGGAGCGGCGGGTGATAAAATCCTGCCAGACTTGTTTTAGGCGGGTGTGCATGTGCCGTGGAGGCATTGTACGAAGCTAAATGGACGTACACACAATTTTGCTGGACCGAGCTGGTTTGTCGGCCCACCCTCCAGGGTTGTTGGAGGGGCTTGTTGTTTGTAGTCATGTTGCTTCATGTATGTTTTATTTTATGTCTGTAGTTTGTATTTGGGCCCAGTACTCTGGGTTTGTTTCGTTATATTCTTATTAATGAAACAGGGTGGCCTTATTCCACCTTTTCCCTCAAAAAAAAAAAAATATATATTAGAGATTATTATTATTAAAAGTATCAATTAATATTGAGATCTGCTGAATTGATTTTTAAGTTAAAATATTAAAAGTAAACTTGTTTAGGAGAGAGAATATGTCTCTGTCTAATATTGATGTGAATGGAAATTTATTTCTCTAAAAAAATGTTGTTACCAAAAGTCTTGTTAGAAAAAAGTATAAATTTACTTCAAAAAAAAATTGAGTAAGTAAAAAATGTTTGTTAAAAGTTAAAAGCATCACTTATAGGTGTAGAAGAAAAAAGGCTAAAACAAAAATTTTGAAAAAGTAATTGAAGACATTTTTACTTAATTTTCTCAAACGCTTGTACTCGAAAACAACACCAAACAGAACCTAAGACCACAAGGGTAGGCCGACTACTATGAGAGAATACAACTTTTTGACTTCAGATTATTCATCAAAAGTTAAATGGATCATAATTTATGTGAGCTTGTAATTGCGACTCCAACTAATTACTTTGGAGTTGACTAAGCTAATGTTTTTAAAATAGTGATTTAATTGAGGACTGATATGGAATATACATATTTGCTACGACTCGTGCAAAACACACCTATGTTTAATAAGGATTTTTCTCCAAAATGGGCCACTTTTTTAAACTAATTTTTAAAATAGACCATTTTCAAAACTAATTTCCACAATAGACCACTCGTTGTTTCCAACTATTGCCTCTTCCAGCCACAGTACAATATAGATTGCAAGGCTTTCTTTAAAAAATTTCTCAAGGTCAAAGAAGCTGCGAGAAGATTTCAATGAGGCCGCAATTTGCCTGGTTAATACTTAGGCCGCAGTTCACAACCGCGGCCTCGCTGGGCGGTCTAGATCTGTTAAAACTGTCTTCCCCCGATTTTCAACTTCACTTCTTCTTTCCACATAATTTTCCCAACTCCGAAACCCAAAATCCTTGAAAATCCTATAACCCTAATCTAGCCCCTTCAACTCCGTTAAATATATCTGATTAAAGAATCATCTTCACCTCATCTTCCTCTCCCCATCAACCTTCAATCCCCAAATCCCCAAGCTTTCAATTTTCCTTGTCGTTAAATTCTCCAAACCTCGCCACAGAAATTGAAGCTGACAACACCCCCGGCGATTAGCAACGTCTTCGTACTATCGAACTCATCTGTGTCGTCATCTCCTCTCTCAAACGACGGTTGTATTCTTGAAGGTATTCATACAACCCACAAAAGTAAAAAAAAAATGTTTTATGTTTTTTATTAGATAGTTACTCGCATATTTTGTCCATTGACTTGTAGATATGGATCATAAAATTTATATTTGGTTATATTACTCGGGAGAAATAATTATAGACCAAAAGTTAGGAGCTTGTTATAGTGATATTGAACCCGAAGTAGTTTTAGCTCCCCGTAATATTACACAACACAAACTAGTAGAGAAGGTGTATGAAATTACTAATTGGGATAGAGGTGAATGGAAAGTTAAAATTTGTGCTCGATATGCAGCTGGAAAATTAAAGTCCCAATTTTTCATGGTGGTACCTATAGGGGATGATGATGCTTCTTGCTTCTATGATTGCAAGAACAGTTGATGTAACGCCCCAAATTCCAAATAAGACCGAATTCGAGATTTCACAGGATCTTTACTTCACATCGTACAATTTTACAAGGAAATTAAAACTTTTCAATGATACATCAGAGTTCATTACATCTTTATTTACACAGCGGAAAATACAACAATAAAATAAGATACAATTTGTACAACTATAACAATGTAGATCATCAACTATATCATAACATCTTTACTCCTTCATGAAAAGTCCATTACCTTCATATCAAGCTATAGGCACGTCAGTCACTTACAACTGACGAAAATGTTATACTCAGCTATTCTCTCTATGTCGTACATATAACGATCTCATTATTACTTTAACAAATCACAAAAAATTGAATGAACAATAAAGTGTCCAATCGCGACTACGCTAAACATGTAAGTGTATGTCATGCCTTAATGCCTAATGCACACATTTTATACTAGGATGACACTAATGCATACTTGTTCGGATTCTATGCATTCCATACTACATAGGTCCGAGGGCAAGCACCTACGTACTCCACAATAAAGGGTTCGATCCCTCGCCATGACAACTACCCAGTAATAAGACAAAGTTAAGACGTTCCACGAGTACGGATCCCAGTCCCGTAGAACCGCCCGCCACAATAAATCCCCCTCCCTACAGACTCCTCGTCGTGCGAACCTCCCGCAAGTGCCCCTCTAGTCCCGATATACGTATATACATGGAGTACGGCAAACTATCCGCCCGACTACGCATAGTCCCGAATTTAAAAATAAAAACTCATCTCCCACGAGGTAACCACAGTCCCGGAGAACCTCCACAACAAATCCCCCGCCCGACTAGGTCTATAGTCCCGATGAACCGCCGCAACAAGTCCACCGCCCGACTATATAGAGTGTCCCACTCACATTTGCCTAGGTCTTACTACATCTTCACTTATGTGCCTAAAATTTCTTAAGTTCAAGACATAAATAATTTTCCACACCTAGAATTAGTTTTACCTCCTACCGAACTTAATCAACAAATACGAGATAGCATCATGGCCATATCTCCAAATAATATCTCAAATCTTTCATTTCAATTGTGCCGGTACCCGAGGTCTTACTAACTCTAAATCATAACCTTTCATGTACAAGAAATCATGGGTATACATACCCTTTAATAAACATGTCTTAAACCTAGATAATTTCATCTTCAACTTATTCACAATCTGATAAATGTCATGTTTAGCATCATTCATTTGATTCATTCACTATCTTTCAAAAGAAATAAACTTATAGCATAGATCCAAATCTCATTTAGGAACTTAATCACATAAAGATTTAAACATAGAATAAATAATTCCTTTCGTGGACAAAGATATTTCACCATAAATTCTACTAGCAATTCACATCTTAATTCACATTCTCATCATAAGTGTTTATTTACACAAAAGAGATTCATAACTTGTTACATATTCTTTTCAAAAGATCTTTTACCTAAAATAATAATTCTTCGAGTTAAAACTTATTTACTAATTAATATGTCATTTTTACTTCCTCAAAAAAAGATACAATAAAAATTTCATAACAAGTTCTAACGACTTCCTTTTTATATTATAAATAGATAGGAGTTTATTTTAAAAGTATTAAAAACCCAACAAATTCAAAAAAAGGGGCTCAAGTTTCGAACCCTAAACCAAACCGATACATAGCACAAAGCCCAAGCCCGGTCACTCTATCCATAAAGTCCATTTGGACTTGATGTCTAATTCCTTGTCAAAAATGCTTATGAATCAGTCTCAGTTTCGGGAATTAATTAAAAGAGTATAAATAAATGCAACTATCAAGTTTCAACCCCAAGATCTTTCACATCAGTGCTCTGTTTTGCACTAGCTAATTAGTAAGTCCAATTATATTTTCTGTTTATGAATTGTACTAATGTATTTTTTTTAGATAGTATGGAATTCAGTATGCCGAGCGTATTTTTGCAAACATTTCTTCTTAAACAGAAAATACACCTAGCTTATTAGAAATATAGCATTAGTGAGACCTTTACATGAATCAGTAGGAGTTCTTGTCTTTGAACATTATGTAAAGGTCATTAGAGTTAATCAATGTATTATGGATAGATTTGACTAATATCTCAACTCTAATTTTCATGAATAAATTCAAAGGATTACACAACAAGTGGCATAGATCTGAGTATTCTCGGATTACAAAAGGAGAGAATACTAACATAAGTTAAAAAAGATCATGGTAGTATTCTTTATTCTTTCTTAGTCATCATAAATCTAAGTCATGATTTGTATAAGACATTCTTCAACAATTTTCCATATACTCACCATGTAGAAATTTTGCAAACATGATAACATGATTCATAGCATAAAGAATTCTTCTTTTAATTAGCATGATATCTACTATTTACTTAATAACAACAAGACTATTCTCATTCATGGTAAATTACACTAGCATGAATTTCATTTACATATTTTCACATCATCAATAACTTATACTACTCATTTATAGTTTTAACATGCATATTCTACAACTAGAAAGTAAAGAACCCATCCACCTTAATTGAAGATTGGGAATGAAAAAGATGGAACCAACACCTAGCTCCAACCAAGCAATCCTAGCTCCTAGCAATTTCTTCTTCTCCTAGCAAGACTCCTCCAAACACAAAAACACACTACTCTCTTTCTTTTTCTTTCTTTTATTTAATTTACTTTTTGGTGTGTGAAATGAGAAGGAGGGGGTGCTATTTATAAGAAAATATTGCGGTTCAAAGTGCAAAATTACACACCTAATAAATTACTCAATTTAATTTTTCAACTCTTCACTTTCTTAAGTTCTAAAACCCCTAACTCTTGACATTTCCGTCTCTTCAAAAACCCAACTCCCAACTCTTCACATCCAAACCCCCAATTCATTCAATCTGGTCTCTCTCCTCTTCCAAACCTCCAAACCGGTCAACAATAGAAAGGCCCAACCCCAAATGCCTCCACGTCAGTAAGTTATCGACGCCACATCAAGTCCACATTTTCATGCTGCTTTTGCATTCAACGTGGGCCCCCATTCACACTACTCCACATTGAAATATTCATTTCACAAAATTTACCAACCAGCCAACTTATATCAAACCATATATTACATTATATATATATACTATCTATATATATATACACAGTATGTAAGCAAAAATAGTTTACTTAAAATCTAAAATGTATCAAGCACAAATAAAATAAATACACACACTCCAAAAATTTATTTTGAAAACGGATACGCTCGAATACGCGCACCGAAACACGTGCGTCGCACGTAAAATATCAAAATATTAAAATTGACTTTATCAATGGAAAAATGTTAAAGATAATAAAAATATAATATAAGAAAATATATTTATTAATTTTACGACGTGATTGCTACCTACGTGAAAAACACGTGCATTATACGTACAAAATTATTTAGATCAAAAAATACGAAAATGAATTTCTGTTTTATAAAAATAAATTTGAATAACTAAAATAAATAATTTAAATATATAGAAAATGTTACACGTAGCGGCGGAAATACATATTCAATACATGCACCAAAAACACGTAAAAAGCACATAAAACCCAGAGATTGAAATATTATATTTTTTTGACTCAAAATAGGGTAAAATCAACATGGGAAATGTATAAATAGTCGGTAATCAAAATGCGTAGTGAAAACACGTTACAAAATATACGTGTGTAACACATAAGGGCAAAATTATCATTTCCAATTTTGCGGGGTGTTACAGTTGATCCGAATTGTAGTTGGAATGCATTAGAGTTGTAACTTCAACCAACACATAAATTGGTACCTGTAGTTGGAATGCATTCGAATTGTAAACAAGAAACTCACTGCTGGTATTAAGTTCTGTAACTTCAACCAATATAAGCCGCGTTTTCACAACAACGGCCTATGTGAAATTAGGGCTGCAGTTGTGAACTGCGACTATGATCTTTTCACTTATCCATAGAGTTGCCAACTCTCTGGATAAGTGAAAAGACCACAATCGCAGTTCACAGCTGCGGCCCTAGTTTCACATAGGCCGCAGTTGTGAACTGCGACTGTGGTCATTTAAATTATCCAGAGACTTGCCAACTCTCTGGATAATTCAAAAGACCACAGTCGCGGTTCACAACTGCGGCCCTAGTTTCACTTAGGCCCTAGGGCCGCAGTTATGAACCGCGACTGTGGTCATTCAAAATTTCGAATACCTCATCCAAGCATGAAAGTTTAATGGATTTCCCAACAATGGTTCTATCGTCGGCTCGACACCGAGGTATTCTCATACAAGTTCATATTTATCAAAACTCATACTCTCGGTTACGGCTACACCATTAACGTGAAGACCAAATATCATAGCAATGTCTTGGAATGTTACCGTCATTTCTCATACGGGTTAATGGAAAGTATGGATTTCCGGTCTCCATCTTTCCAGGAGAGCGGTAAGAAGAGACCGATCAAGCTGGAGAGACCTCATTATGCTTATACCGAGCAACCTAGCTGCGGCCAAAAGCTCGTGTGTGCGGACGTGTAGTGGCAAATGCGGAGGATGTCTACGGAACGTGCACTCCTTCGAAACACCGTTCCAAACGGATTGTGATCGGTGTTCACTTTGCAAAGTTAAAAGGTTATGGTCTAACGGACCTGGACCTCCACATGCGACGGAAAAGGAGTTAGGGTCGGCCGTGTCGGAAGATGAGGGAACCTATAAAACTATGTATTAAATCCTATTTTATGACGAAATTTATTTTAACACCAAATTATAGAAATGAAAATTAATGAACACTTCTTACATCTATAAGTGGTGGAACATGGCCTTCGGCTTCATTACTACTGGGGGCCTACTACCGCGATTTAATGGTCGCCGTCCTCGGTCAGTTAGACCATCGTTTTTACCATTAGCTTCTTACACGATCACTACACATGATAGTATCCAATATTAGACAATGTTAATACATAATAAACACATTATATGATATGTAAAATCAACATTGTCTATTATTAACAACAATTATTATTTTTATTACTAACCAACTAAAGGCAATGTTTCAAGCAATATCAAGTTAGCCCAGCTTATCAAAAAAAATTCTGAAGAGATTATACCATTGTTAGTGAACATTGCTATGTTTGCCAAAATGGTTCTGCGACTCATGAAAATCCTACACTATACATGGCAACCAAAAGTTAGGTGGTATGAAAACGGAAACTTCCTAAATGTATGATTGCAAAATTCGAATAAAATTTATTTGGGAATATATGACCAACTTTCACATATAATTATATAATATGCATACAAATGACAATTGTATGCTAAAACTGCTATACTGAATTAAAGATACATCAAAGAAATGGAAACCCCGACTCTTATAATCAAGCAAACATACTAGCTATAATTAAGCATATCTAATCAAGTGTAGGTGTAATCAAACACCGACTAAACTAACATAAAGAAGATATAAATTCAATATAGTATAAGAAACAATAGTAACATACAATTCCACACAACCATTATTACCACATTAATTTTCCATCTTTATTAAAGTAGCCACAAACGATAATGAATACTACCAGTAATACCAACTACACGATTCTGACAACCTAGATCAACCAACCATACCATAGCAAACTATTCAGAACGAGCAAAAACCCTCAGAACCTTGTCAATGTTAAAATTAATTTATACATTCAGAATTATCACTAACACTTCATAGCAATTATCACTGAAAATTCATAATATTCACCAACAATTCGCTAATCATATTCACTGAAAATTCTCAATATTCACAAACAGTTCATACAAATCACTAATTGTCATTATATTACTCACTAACAATTCTTAATATTCACTTACAATACATACCATATATAAAGAAACAACACATGCTAATCAACCAAGACATATATTCAACAACTTCGGGTGACGGTGAAGATGATGCTCACTGCTGATGAAGGGGAGGAAGAGTTTCAATAACTTGTTCAATTGATGGTGGGTTGCCGCAGTTGGGCGATTTGGAAGAAAAATGAAAAAGTAGGGTTTGGGGAATTCAGGAAACTGAATGGGTATGGATGGAGGAAGATGAAATGAATTTGAGAGTTGAATTTGGGAGATGAAGTAGGGGGTAAGAGAAGAGTGATTGCGGCTTTTTTGGATTTTAGGTTTCGGAGTTGGGAAAATTATTTGGAGAGAAGTGAGGTTGAGAATAGGAGAAAGTTTCGTTTTAAGAGATATGACCCCCCCCCCTGTGAGGCCGCAGTGTGAATTGGCCTAAGTATTAATGAAACTGTAGCCTTAGTGAAATTTCTTCACAGCTTCTTTGGCCTTGAGATTTTTTTTAAAGAAAGCATTGCAATCTACATTTTCTGGTACGTACCTATCACAGTAGGGTACTCCGGCCTCGTTATGGAAGAGGCCGCAGTTGAAAACTATGAGTAGTCTATTTTGAAAATTAGTTTCGCAAGTGATCTATTTTGAGAATTAGTTTAAAAAAGTGGTGTCTATTTTAAGAATTAGTTTCAAAAGTGCTCTATTTTGGAAATTAGTTTCAAAAAGTAGTCCATTTTGGGGAAAAAATCGTTTAACAAGCATCTATATCTTTACCAAAACCCTCTCCGTACTCGGATCGGGCCCAAATCCGAGTTCAATCCCTCCATCTCCTCGATCGTTCAAAACTCCGATTTTTTTCGCCTTCTTCCTCAAACCCACTTCCCTTTCTCCTCTTCAATCCCTACCCCTCATCACCGCCTCCACTCAACGGCGGCGATTGGCTGCAGTCCGACGAGACTCCGCAGCCGTTTCCAGGTACAAAAGGTCGAACCTTTGATTGTTTATTTATATGAGAATCTGTTGATGTTCTTTCCTCTTTCGATATACTTCATGTCGTTCTGAAAATCGAGAACACTTAATCGCCGTATTTTGATTTATTGTCAAAATTCCTTTTTAATATCGGCATAAAACTATTAGGGGTAAGTTGAAGCTTAAGCTGAAGCAATGTCAGGAGTTATACAGAAATTCTTTTTGACATCCATGGCCATGTGGATTGTTCCGATCGCGATACTCTATGGTTTTACTTACCATGTAATTCCTGGTATGTGTTTCTTTTTAGTTTTTGATTACTTGTACCTGTTAATTGTGCCTTGTATACGAACATTTTTAGCCACAGCATTTGACTAAGGGACATATGTGAAACTTATCATACTTGTGAACTTATTCACTATGGTTGTCATTTTTTACCGTAGTTATTAAGCATATGAATCACATGTGTTCGGTTATGGTTTTAAGCATGTGAATCATTCTCCACATTTTGCCTTTACTCTCATCCTAGAAACCTCACCAATTTTCTAACAGTACTTGTATTTATTCTTTATAAGTGCGTTTGTGTTTGTTGATAGGCTACATTCTAATTGTTGAGTAAAGTCTTTGTGTGTATGATACCTGTTTAGGCCCTGTTTAGATGTAAAACTTTTGCACATATGTACATGAACGCACATAACAAAAGTTATCTCTACTTACTATCCATATGGGTTTATCTAATACTCCTCTAGTATGTTCTATTGAATTCTAATTGCGGAATAAACTGAACAACGATGACGACGAGATGCAGAAACTATAGAATCAAAACAAGAGAACAAAAAATAACCAAAAGCAACACATAAGAACACACAAGAACACACAAGATTTTTTCGAGGTTCACCCAAAACAATGGCTACTTCCCCGCGCAGAGGCATTCCTGCGATTTTCACTAGAAATATGAAGATTAGGTTTACAAATCTCTCAAGAACTCACCACCAAGGTGTAGGGTTTCTCTCTATCTCCCTCTCTCTTAATGACGGCTGGTAGATCTCTATTTTCTTTTCACTTAACCTTAAAATCATACACAATACAATATATATAGGATTCCACAACTTTAATCTCAGCCGCTCATCAATCAGCATCGGGACGGTCGACCGCAACATCATGATGATCGACGGTTCTTTTCTTTGACTGCACGAAGTCCAACAGAGAGCAGGTCGGTCGACTGCGCGATCGAACGGTCACCTCTTCAAGTTACAGAATTGAATCAGAGAGCGGAATGGTCGACTGCGCGGTAGACCGTACACTTTCCTGGAGTGCAGTCAGGGGGTGCGGTCGACCGCAACTCTGCCTGTAGCTTCAAACTACTTCTGACCTCTTGCTCCCACTTTGACTCTCCTTCTCATCTGACTTCTCCAACCCCATTATCATGTATTGGATCCACAAACCCCAACAATCTCCCACTTGGAGACATATACACGAAGTCTCTAACCTGTTCTTCATTCTCCCATTGGCCTAGTCTAGGCCTGTGCCTCTGCGAGTCTTCTCAACAATTAACCTAGAGACAATCCGACAGCGGTATAGCAAAACTGATATTTCCTGCTATCCACCATCTTAGTAAGCATGTCCGCCGGATTCTTAGTACCAAGAATCTTAGTTAGCTTCAACCATTTTTTCTCAACCGCCGTTCTGATAAAATGATACCTCATTTGAATGTACCGAGTCCTAGAGTGATATACCGAGTTTTTCGCCAAGAAAACTACACTTTGACTGTCACTGTCACGCCCCGCTTCCCGGTATACGGGAACACAGGCTCGTAACTTAGGCCCAGCGAATGATATAAGTATGCCAACTCATATCATCCATAAGCTGTACCAGTCTTAGCTCAACAATATAAGAAAAATGAATCACAACCACGCAGGAAACATAATCACATAAACGAGAATGAAATTCAATAACCAAATCTGGAATATAAAGACTTACCAAATAACTCGAGAGACTTCTGTTCCAATTGTAGAAAATCTGCTCATCAATGCCTCCTAGAAATTCTCTTTGGCTCACCTGTACTTGATTATCTAAAAAGAAAGAATAATTTGTCCTTAGAGCAAGTATGGACGGCAAGTAGTGAAAGCAGGGAGTAAGGAAACAGGTTACATGAAAGAATATGAATCAAGATCAAGTCTGCAAGGGCAATAATGGGTACTAGTAACAATGGTCTTAATCAAGTGTATATACATGTCAACTAGTTCTATTATCAAGTTGTTTCTCCTAACTAGTGCATGTACTACTGCATCCCATACTACAGGTTCGATGCACGCACAGCAGTGTTCGTTTTAGACTTCGTGGTGGGATCTACAGAGCGTGTACTCGGTTATATCACGATAACAAGATAACAAGATAACAAGTTCACGTCTCCACAAGTAATTCTCCACCTTCCACGCCAAGTTCATGTAACAAGATAACAAGATAACAAGTTCACGTCTCCACAAGTAATTCTCCACCTTCTACCGAGTACATTTTCTGAGACTGTCCACTACTAGGTCAACCCTTAGAAACCCCGGCTTGTTTAGTATTTTATTACTAAGTCATATATCTACATGCGAGTGGTTATAATAATGTCAAGTGAATGGTGATAATGCAGCAACATGACGTATTACACAATAATAAGCAAGAAGTGGTAAATCTGAAACAACAATTATTTTAACTGATTCCTAATATAACTTGGTCGAAACCTCAGTACAGGACACACAAGGCAGCATCACATAAAGGTTCATCAAGTGGGCAATTATCGAGTCATTGTATCATACATGTATCAAGAATTAATGTAAAACAAGTATTGTAAATTTTTCCAAGTCAACAAGTCAAGTGTATTTCTCCAGTAACAAGTCAAGTTAATTTGTCAAGTTCCAGTCTCAAGATCTCATGTAAAATAGCATATATTTAATCACGACATGTTTTCCTCATGTATAAATTTATTTATTTTATTCATATCAAATGCATGTCTAAGTTTGGGTTTGAATCAATGGATAATAAAAGAGGTCAAGAGTACGTCGGGTCAGCTCGTGTAAACCCTCGATACTCTTAACGAGATGGGACACAAGGCAAAATTTTCGATAAATAATTTGGAACTACTTGCAGGAGATCAATTAATTTTGAACTAGAATAAAGAAAATAGTTCAATGGACTTGCCTTTTGTAGTAGCCGATTCGAATAATTTAAGAATAACGGGATCAGTATCCCGGGGAACAATCCCAAGAGGCACGTGCAAGGTACGTACGAAGAAACTCCAAAAATAGCAACAGTGAGTTGATCCCCACAAAAGATCGGCCCAAAACAGCAGCAACAGCGACGGGATCTGCTGCGGGTAGAACAGCGAACAGCCAAACGGGCGAATCAGCAACGCGCCCCGCACCGGATCCAGACGAAACAGGGGACAGCGACTGGGATCCGCTGTGGCAGAACAGCGAACACGGATTAGGGGGCACGGATCTTGAAGCGATCCAATGGTCCAATTTCAATCCCGCCCTTCGCTGCTGTTCTTCTTCTTCTTCTCCGTTTTCTTCTTCGATTCGACTGAGAGAGAGCGCGATAGGGACGGCGACGGCGGTTGTGCTGCGATGGCGACACCACATCGGGGAGCGATGCGGCGACTGCGGCACGGCGGAGGCACGAGTGTGACGGGAGGCGACGACGGCGGCGTCCTCTGCTCGGTTCGAAGAACAGGGGGAGTTTGGGACGACGATGGACTTGGACGGCGCTGGCGAGGCTGTGGAGAGCTCGCTGTGATGTCGCGAGGATGATCGAGGTGCTGGCGGTGGCGGGCGATTGGTCGACGAGGCGAGCGGAGGAAGACGATGCGAGGACCTCGAGAAGAGGCAATGGTGATGGAGGGGAATGCGGGGGGGCTCTGCGGTGGAGTGTGATGGCGAGTGGCGGAGGCAGGGCTCGAGCGATGGTGGTGGCGCTCCGAGCGAGCGAAGGTGGATCAATGGCGGGACGGCGGCACAGCTCTGTTTCGTCAATGGCAGAGCGAGGGATGTTGAAGACGATGCGGCACGGAGGAGAGCTCGAGGTGGTTCGGCAATGGCGACCGTGGGCGAGGTGAGGAGCATAGTGGTGTTGCGACTGGTGAGCAGGGTGCTGCGGGGTTCGTGCGGCGTCGGCGAGGAGGCGTGAGCGCTCGAGGTGGTCGTCGCGAGCGACGGGGCTCAGCGCGATGGGGCGAGCTCGATGGGGAGATGAGGATGGAGGAGAGGGAGGGTGGGTCCTGTTCTTTGGGTTTTGAGAAACATGAAAGGGAGAGAGGATGAAGATGAGTTGGGGGTTTGATTTTTGTTAACAGGAGAGGGATGATAACGGGGTGAGAGATAGTGACGGGGGTTTGTTAGTAAATCGTGGGGAATGTGGATATATTGTTACGGGGATGTGGGGAGAGTAGAGAGATTGTATACGGGTGTATGCATGGGTTTGTGGGTTAGAGTCCAATAGGAGATGGGCTCGATTATCGGGCTTCAAATCAATTAATTAAATAGTGCAACATGTATCAAAATCAATGGGCTAAAATCCAACAAGAGATGGGCTATCCTTTGGGCTTCAATTGAATTCAAAATGATTAATAAATGATAGTATGGATTAATTTAGGCTTCAAAATAGATAACTAAAAAGAAGTGGGACAAGATTCAAGTTTGAATATAAATTTGGGTTCACATTCAAGAAGATTTAAATGCATCCAAAAGAATTTATACGGAAATTAAAATATAAAAATACATGGAGAGAAAGAAGGAACTGGAAATCCGTATAATCGGAAACATATAGGATACTAACCGATGAGTCTCTGACTCTCCTGAATCCATGTACAGAATATGCTCGTGAACAATACTAACCGATGGATCAAATATCTTAGTTGGCCTCCTCTCTCGTGTCGATCTCCTCAATGTGGGTACCGATTCACCGACCGGTTTAGGTTCCCCGAACTGTTCTAGCTGTACTTGTTCGTCTTGGATAACCTGTTCATTTCCAATAGGCTTACCATGAGCCTCCTGTGCTGCCTGTGGTACCTGTACCTGCTACTGCACTGTAGGGTCCCCACCACTAGGGCCACCTTTAGAATCTGAATCTGAGTCCGAGTCTAAACTCCAATTTGATTCTCAACTGGTTGTACTGTCTTGACATGTGTGCCTGTCCTTGTATTGGATCTCTTCATTGAATACTACATTCCTGCTGCGAATGACTTTGTTATCTACAAAATCCCAAAGCCTGTAACCATATTCATCGCTACCGTAGTCAATGAACACACACCTCCTGGACTTAGAGTCCAATTTCTTTCTTTCTTTCCTGTCAATTAGTGCATATGCCATACAACCATAAACTTTTAAATGCGAATAATTAACAGTTTTACTTGACCATAATTCTTCTGGAATGGCCCCATCAAAGACACTAGACGGGCAACGATTAATTAAGTACACTGCTGTATCAACTGTAGCGGCTCAAAGATGGACTGGAAGACCCGCATGAAGTCTCATGCATCTCGCCCTTTCGAGTATCGTGCGGTTCATCCTTTCTGCTACACCATTCTCCTGTGGAGTCTTAGGAACTGTCTTGATTCCTCTGATACCTTTCTTTGCCAGATAGTTAACAAACTCTTTGCTTGTGTACTCACCTCCGTTGTCTGACTTTATTGCTTTCACCTTGCAACTCGTCTCATTCTCAACCCTGGCCTTCCAAGCTCTGAATGCCTCAAAAACTTCTGATTTCTCGCGAATTGCATAAACCCAAATATTTCTTGTAGCATCATCGATGAATGTGACGAAGTATCTCTTACCACCATAAGAGAATTCCTGAGCTGGACCCCACATATCTGTATGTACTAACTCTAGCTTCCCAAGTTTCTTCTCACGCACACCCAACTGAAAGCTAACTGTCTTCTATTTGCCCATCACACAATTCTCAAAAAATCCATCTCAACCTTCTTCAACCCCGACAAAAGATTCCTAGAACAAAGCTGCTTGACACCCTTTTCGCCAAGGTGCCCCAACCTAACATGCCATAGAATTGAAGGGGAACTATCTGCTGATGTTGTAGTAATGATATCACTTGAATCACCTCCTCTGAGTAAGTACAGTGTGTCACCATGCTTTTCTTTTGCCACCAACTTGGCACCCGTAGTCACCTTCCATTCTCCATACCCAAAAGTTGTGAATCCTTTTTTGTCTAGTTTGCTAATTGAGATCAAGTTTTTCTTCAAGCTCGGAATATGTTTTGTATCATACAAGACCAATTGCCCACCATTGCGAGCCTTCACTCTCATAGTGTCTCTACCTACAACTGTGCATATCTGCCCATTACCAACTGAAACTGCACCAAAATTGCCTGTCCTGTAATCCTCAAAAACATTCCTCATGGGAGTACATTGTACAATGATAAGAAGCACTTGAGTCTATACACCAATCATCTTGCAAAATATTAAATCCAGCAAATAAATACAATTCATCTAGATGGGGTTCAATACTTACCACATCGGCTACCTGTGACCCTGCTTGTGCTTTCTTATATTCCTCGCATTGGTCTCTCTTGTGTCCTGGCTTCTTGCAGTACCAACACTCACCTTTGCGGTGTCCTGTTCTTGACTTGGACCTGTGATTCCTGCTCTGTGACTTTCCTCTGTTGTTACTTCTACCACGGTTATCAATTGACAGTGCGACATTGCTAGGATATGACACCGAAGTTTCTCCATGTCTTTTCCTCCTTGCATCCTCATTCATAATGCTGCTTATAACATTCTTTAGGATTGTCGTATCAGTCATGGTGTTTGTAATAGTCTGCTCTACTGTGCTGTAACTATCGGGAAGACTGGATAGCAACAACAATGATTGTGCCATTTCCTCAAACTTTAAACCTGACGATTCCATCTGATTGTAAACCATACAGAAATTGTTGATGTGCTCAGCAACTGAACTCCTTTCTGACAACTTCAAGTTAACCAACTTCTTTAGGTGTAAGATCTGGTTCGCTGCATTCGGCTTCTCAAATATGTCTGTCAATATCTCCATTGCCTCCTTTGCGGTTATTGCCTTCTTATTGTGAAATAGCGCCTTCCTGCTCAGTGACAACTGAATCTATCCAAGCGCTTTCTGATCCAATTTATTTCAGGCCGTCAACGCAACCGAATCGACCTCCGCCCCTTCTGGCTTCACACCAAACAACAGATCATTTAGATCCTTCTGTCGGAGATACGCAATCATTTGGATCTTCCACATTGTGAAATTCGTTCCATCGAACTCCTTGACTCTATTCTTGTCCCCCATCTCAATCAATATTACCAACCTGTAGCTCTGATACCACTTTGTTGAATTTTAACTGCGGAATAAACTCAATAACGATGACGACGAGATGCAAGAACTATAGAATCAAAACAAGATTACAAAGAACAACCAAAAGTAACACACAAGAAGTACCAGTGTTCTAAAAAGCGGCCTAGGCGGCCGCCTAGGCGCTAGGCGGCCCCCCAACGCCTCGACTAGGGCCTAGGCATTTATGAAAATCGGAAATGGGTTCTAGGCGGCTAAAATCGGACCTAGGCGGCGTTTAATCGGTCTGGGCGGGTCTAGGCGGACTAGACCCGCTTAGGCCTTAAGTAATTAAAAAAAAGTAAAAAAAAACCCCACCGCTCTCACTTTCTCCTCATAATAAAATTTAAGCATATCTTTAGTCTTTTTTTTATCTTGCATAATTTGACATGTATTCGCACTCTCACAGCAATCATGTTAAAACTTACAAGTATGGACTTTAATATCACTGACGCAGCCAAATAAGTGAAGTTATGCACCAAAGGGGGAAGTTTATAAGAAGTATCATGTGCCAACAACTTCAAGGCTCAATCAGTCTACCAGCTTATAAGTAGTATGCTTTTCCTCATTAGTGAAGCTATTTATTCATCTTCTATTTTCAGCTCCTAAAATGTCACCCAGATCTACATATCTTTCCAAAGCAATCTATAGATGGCCAATCCACTTAGTATGGGACAACATGTCATGAGATGGGAGGAAGTTATCTGATTTAAGTGTGGTTATTAGTTAAAGCTGTTCATCGTGATCAAGCATATCATGAGATCACCTATCAACTTTACATTTATTCTCTCTTTAGAACTTGTATTCTTTTATGAGTAGCCACAATGTGGTTTACATCGGATATGGAGAAGATAGAGTCCTCATGTTCACCGATACCATAATACACCGATTCGACTATGTGAAGCCCATCCTACAATTGCAAAGAGAAAAAGTTCAATAGTAAGAATGAGTACCAATAAAGAGTAAAAAGGGGTAACAACAAAATAAACCCAAAAGATCGATAAATAAATAAATAAATAAATAAACAAATAAATAAATAAATTAAAAAAATCGCCTACCGCCTAGCTGCTTAATCTCCGATTACAAGGTCTAGGCGCTAGGCTCCCATCGGCCGCCCGACTACCGTCTAGCGCTTTTTAGAACATTGATAAGAATACACAAGATTTTTTCGAGGTTCACCCAAAACAATGGCTACTTCCCCGCGCAGAGACACTCCTGTGATTTCTACTAGAAATATGAATATTAGGTTTACAAATCTCTCAAGAACTCACTACCAAGGTGTAGGGTTTCTCTCTATCTCCCTCTCTCTTAATGACGGCCGGTAGATCTCTATTTTCTTTTTACTTAACCCTAAAATCGTACACAATACAATATATATATATAGGATTCCACAACTTTAATCTCAGCCGCTCATCAATCAGCATCGGGACAGTCGACCGCAACATCATGACGGTCGACCTGTTCTTTCCTTCGACTGCACGAAGTCCAACAGAGAGCAGGCCGATCGATTGCGCGGTCGACTGGTCGTCTCTTCAAGTTACAGAATTGAATCAGAGAGCGGAACGGTCGACTGCGCGGTGGACCGTACACTTGCCTGGAGCGCGGTCGGGGGGTGCGGTCGACCGCAACGCTGCCTGTAGCTTCAAACCACTTTTGGCCTCTTGCTCCCACCCCGACTCTCCTTCTCATTTGACTTCTCCAACCCCATTATCGTGTATTGGATCCACAAACCCCAACATGTTCCTTATGATGTTATTCTCAGCATCTTTATTTTTATTTGCATGATTTTATTTTACAAGTTCAATGATTTTTATGGTCAATAGATGCTTCTACGACATGCCAAATCAGCAATTTAGGATGTCTATTAGATGTTGCATTTGCCTTGGGGCATCAACTTCTTACCGTGTATGTATTAGAAGTATTACTGGCTAGGTGCTTTTACTTCATATGTGGCCTTTATAATCATACTGGTCTTTAGAGATTCATCATCTGTCTTATTGTCTTCAGTGATAAGAAACTGTGTACATTTTGTTTAATTAGATAGGGGGAAGCTCTTTGTATTTACATGCATGCAAAGAGTGGATTGTTGCCGACCCCAATTAGTTGGGAAAAATGTTTTGTTGTTGTTCTAAAGAGTGGATTGTTGGATTCAGGAATAGCCAAAGAAGTAGCATTCTAGGCATGGTATCAAGTCTCCGTACTGGATCTCTTCGCAGAGGATGATCTCGGTATTGGTACTCAGAAGCTCAGAAGTATCATTAGTCTTATCTTGGTGGATCTGTTTTTGTTGTATCAATAATTTTAAAGCGATCAAAAGGTTGAATTTTATTTTTTGGGAATATTTTGTAGTAAATTTATTATGTTTTTATTACATTAAAAAAATATGATAATATTCAGATTAAATTATGCCCAAATATTTCTTATTCAAATTTATGTGATACATACATCCCAAAATTCTCGGTATTTATTCCTATTAAAACACATTTCGGATTCAACCTATCTTTAATAAATATCCAATTAATTTAATTTAAGATATAATTATGGTGTTATGGTGATTTTTGTTTAAAATAAACTAGTAAATTAAACATTGCCGACCTATATGCACTCAATAGTTGCGTTATATTAAGTGAACTATATGTACTGAGAATCAGTTTTGATTTATGTCAAGGAGGTCAATAATGAATAATTTATATACTGAGGAGACCTGTGAAAAAATATCGAGAGTAAGAAAGATCTACATATGATGTTTATAAATCTTGAAAATGTTTATGATAATGTCCCTGGAGACATAGTATGGTGGGTGTTAAATAATAAAAGAGTAACTATTCGGTATATTGAGGTGATTAAAAAATATGTATGAAGGGATAATGACCACCTATGAAGCACGGATACTTTGCGGGGGGTCGCGTACCAAGTATCCTGAACGTATCGGACACGATACGCGTACGATAGTAATTAAAAATAAAAAAAATAAAAAAATATCTGATACTCTCCCGATACGCTGGGATACGCGGCCGATACAGCGGGATACGCCGCCGATATGTTTTTTTGTTTTTCTTGTTTTTTTATCTTTTTCGGCCCTGCCCAAGCCCAAGCCCATTTTTCTTTCTCTTTCTCACCCAGTCACCTGATCTCCCTCTCAGTCTCTCTATCTCCTCTCATCCCAATCTACCGCTCTTCTCTCTGTCTCCCTCTCTCACCCTAATCGATCCAAACCCTACCGCTCTTCTCTCTGCCTCTCTCTCTCACCCCAATCGATCCAAACCCTAGCCTCTTCTCTCTCTCTCACCCCGATCCTCCTCTCTCTTTCTCACCCCGTCCGATCGAAAATTGAAACCCTAGCATTGGCCCTCTCTCTCTCTCTCTCTCTCAATCGAAAATCGAAGATCGAAGATCGAAGATCGAAAATCGAAAATCGAAAATCGAAAATCGAAAATCGAAAATCGAAATCTCCTTTCTCTCCCTCACCCTCAGATAAAGGTACTTTCAAATTTTAATTTTTGCAGTTCTTTATTTATTATTATCGGTTTCAGTTCTTTATTTATTATGTTTCATTTGTTGTAAGATTTGATATGTTCTTGGTCTGAAATATCCTTTCAAATATGTGCATATTGTTTTCTGAGCAATGAGTTATCATTTCTCTTTGGTTGGAGATTATTATTTCTCCTTGGTTTTCTGAGTAATGGGTTATCAGCTAGGGAAAATTCTGAGTAATGCTTCTAGCTACTGAATCTCTATTTAGTTCATTATCTTTAGTTTCATACTGAGTTTGATATGCTTGGATGAACTAAGTAAAGCTTTGATAATATTTACAGATTATGAATTGTTACTTGTTAGTTTATATCATATTTAGTAATTAGTAATGTTTTTAAGGTGTCATTAGAGTGATTCTCATTTCTCACATACATGCCACTTTAAGAAAATATTACAATAACAAAATAACATCACATAATTGTCATAAATTTAACAAATGGTATTCATGAACTCCTTGTAAGTTATCCCTGTATTGGCTTCTTTCTTTTTGTCCTGCTTGCAAGTTCAACCTATTTAACATAGAAAAATTGGATGAGTAAAAATAGTTTAAATACTTGCATAAGATAGAAAAAATTAGTTTAACTGTTTAAGTATATATAACTTAAGGAATTCAATTTTTATTTATAATATATTATTAATTATTAATTATTTATTTTATTTAAGCATATCCTAACGTACCCGTATCCTAGTTTTTGAGAAATCGACATATCCGCGTATCCGATACGTACCGTATCGGATACGCATACCCGTATCCGTGCTTCATAGATGACCACAATTAGAACAACCATAGGAGAGAGTAGTGAATTCCCTATTACAGTAGGTTTATACCAAGGTTCGGCTTTAAGCCCTTTACCTCTTTGCTTTGGTGATGGATGAATTTACGCGAGAAATACAAGATGAGGTGCCTTGGTGTATGCTTTTTGTCGATGATGTCATCTTAGTTGATGAGACTACATCATGAATCAATGCTAAATTAGAATTGTGGTTAGAAGCTAGAGACTTCAGAATAAGCAGAACTAAAATAAAGTATATGGAGTGTAATTTTAGTAATATTCAGAACATAAGCTTGATGGTCAAAAGATATCTAAGAGGAAACTTCCAATATTTATGCTTAATTATACAAAGAGATTGAGAAATTTTGGAAGATGTTATACATAGGATCCAAGCATGGTGGCTTAATTGGTGAAGCGCTAGTGGTGTTTTGTGTGACAAATGTATACCTTTGAAGTTAAAGAATTTTTTTTATAAGACGGCTGTTAGATCAGCAATGATGTATGGAGCAGAGTGTTGGACACTAAAGAAACAACATGTCCAAAAAATGAGTGTAGTGGAGATGAAGATGCTAAGATGGATGTGTGGTAAATCAGGAAAGATAGAATTAGAAACGAGCATATACGAGACATGATAAAGGTAGCTTCTATCCAAGATAAATTAAGAGAGAATTGCCTTTGGTAGTTTGGATATGTCACACGTAGACCTAGTAGTACCTCTGTTAGAAAGAGTAATTTGATAAATATTGAGGGTAGAGCTAGGGGTAGGGGAGGCCTAAACTTACTTGGGTGAAAATTGTTAGAAAATATATGATAGCTTGTGGACTTACATAAGATATTGAGCTAAACCGAGTAGAATGGAAACCATGATTCATGTAGCCGACCCCGACTAGTTGGGAAAAAGACTTTGTTGTTGTTGTATATTAAGTGAACTGAATAAAATAAATATTTTTTATAGCAATTATATATAAAAAAATGTAACATATATCGTCTAAACTTTTCACTTCTCATATACAGATACACATTAACTTATTGTTTACTTGTATTTTTTTTTAAAGCATTCTTGTATGAAAATATGGAACCTAGAGTGACAATCTAGGAAATTTTCCGAGAGTGTTACCCATTTGGCACATATTCTTTCCTTGAATGAACGATCCACACCGTTCATTGTGATCTACATATCATAAAGCTTATGCATACATAAAATCACAATGTTTGAACATGTTTTGCTCATGTATCAAGTCGTCTCATTTCTTCTATTTTGAAAAGCCATTCATTTTGTAAATACACGATGAATGTGTAAAGCATGTTCAAACCTCATGACTTTACATGTGCTAGATTTATGACATTTAGATCACTATGAACGGTGTGGATCTTTCATTCGGGGGAAGAATGTGTGCCAAATGAGTGTCACTCTAGGAAAGGCACTCTAGGTTCTTTATTCTCTTCTTGTATTTACTGTAGAAAGAAGAGACGAAAAATATATTGTTGGTCCAAATTAGGCCCAAATCTCCAAGTGCTACCCAAACTTAAATCTAAACCCAAACCCAAACCTGATCCCTTCATCTAAGCCTTAGCAAAACCCTAATTAGATCCATCCTCCTGCCCCCCCTCCTCTCTTCTCTACTCCGAGATCTCCTCCCCAACTTCATCAATGGTTTTTCACTTCATTCAAAAAAATAAAATATCTTAAGACGAGCCTCTCTCTGTCACCAAGTTACAAATAAGTTTCTTATTGATCCTTCTATTTTTCTTTTTCTTTATCCTCTCTATTCTTTCCTTATATCGGTTTATTGGACCAGATCAACCGACTCACACAATATTTGATCCCATTCGGGCAATCCAATGAGAGAATTGTCAATCCCCGAGTTTTTCAAAAATTCTGAATTGGTATGTGTTTCTGATTCAACTTGCCTGAGTTAACTCTGGATCGACTGATCCTTGATGCTATGATTTAGGATCGGGCTACAATTTTTTGATAAAAACTTTCTATTACTTTAGTAAAGTTTTGTGCAATCCAAAAATGGGATCGGCTAAAAGAAAGACTCAAAGTTGAGAAGCACCAAATAAAAACTAAGTTGATTATACAGTAAAACCTCACATTTCTTTAACTCTGAGTTTACGGGAGAAAAGAAGTCATCAATCCAAGTTCTCCAAACTTTACAGCTTTAGCCTGTCCTTAAGGCCTTCATTAGAACCATGAGCAGAATGATCCGTATGCGTATTATGTGTCTTTCATTTGACATTTTAGTCCTGATTCATAATTTTATTCATTAATTACTAACCTAAAGTCCAAAAACCTCGATGCGTTAAGTTTGGGACCTAATATTATTAGTCCAAACTAGTGTTACCTAGTTCGCGGTTTGCTTCAGTTCGCAGTTGGCAATTTGTAAGTTTCTGGTTTGTAGAGGGTAGGCTTAGTTGGTATGCTATTTGGTTCCCCATATTATAACATGACTACTTAACTGTGATGCTTAGACCAAATTGCTTTATCTAATGAGTACTATTTATTGTCATCAAGTGTGCTCTCGCCTACTAATAACTATGCACTGAAAAAATAGATAATAAGTTTTCAGCTTTTCCCAATATTTGCAACTATTTTCAGTTTTGTACGTACTTCCTCTAATCCTGATAGTGGTAAAAAGAAGAAAAAAATAAGATTGTTGATGTTTAAATACACCAATTTTCTGATAAAATTTCAAAGCAATAGAACAAATTGGGGAAATGAAAGAAAGTTGAAGTAAGTTGAAACTAATCTTATCAACATACATCTCCTCTTTTCTGGTTAGATTTTTGTCATCTTGAATGCAGTTATTTGTTACCAAATCTTATCAACATCCAACGCTTCTCTTTTCATGATATTGTATTATTATTGTTATCAAATGAAAATTTATTTGTTGTGTTCATTTTTACTATTTGAAACAAAATTGATCGCTTCTTTCCTTTGGGATTGATCTTAACAAATTCACTAAATTTAACAATCTGGATCACAGACCTCTTCCAAGTGGGGTTGTGCTGTCTAGTTCATAGTTTCGCTAGGATCTTCACTAAATTAGGTGATGTAAACTTAACCCTAGGTAGAGAATTTTTCACGAATATTCAAAGATTAAGTCTACCAACAAGTAGTGTCGATTGAGTTAGAAATTAAAATTAGTGATTCATTTGATGACTTTTTCAAGAAATTGAATAAGTTAACAGTCTCAATTAAAGATTCAAGCCTAAAATCAATGATTATACTTAAACGTTCTTAGCAAATAAGATACTCAATAATGATTCGTACGCTATTTGGCAAGTAGAAGTACACACGCTTAATATTTGTGGACAACAGAAAATTTAGATAAGATTCTAGAGATGATAGGCAGTACCACAAGTAATGGGGGAATTGAAAGAAATTATTGAGGGTTGATGAAAGTATCGCTGCCACGGATGGAGAGGAAGAAGATGTCAATCGTCGAAGTTAATGGCGTTGTACTCCTTCATAGCTCATTCTCTTGATGTGAGGATTATGGTTTAAAGGTTTGGATGATGATTTGGGGATTAGGATTAGGGTTTGAATGAAGATTTGAATGGTGGGGCTGTTAGGGATGGTCGGATGGTGAGGGAGGCGAATGGGGGTTGTAGTCTAGGGTTTCTCACAAACCCTAATATTCTCTTAAGGTCTCACACACGAGAGGAATGATGAGCAAAACTCAACACAATTTTTATTTAATCAAAAACATTCTTTTTCATTAATCAAGAGGTCTATATATAGGCTCAAAACAAATCCAATACAAATCTCCAAAATATCCTAATGCAGAAAGAAAATTGTGCAAATCACAAAAGTACTACATATGACTAAAATGCAAAAAAAAAACAATATAAATGCTGAAATAAAATACTAGACGAATAGAAAAACCATCCCAAACAATGTCTGCACTGATAGAAGCACCAGAAACGTTTCAAACTGATGCCCTCATCATTTAATAACCTTGCTCCTAACAGTTATTGCAAGAGAGGATATAACTTTTTTTTTACCTGTACAAATATTAGATAGTGTACAAATATTAGATAGTGTTAAGATACTACCATAAAACACACTAACATTGACTTATAGCCCTACAAAATTAAACTTGATAGAGATTAAACAATGGAGGGTACTTGTTTATTAAAAAAATTGGCCACGGTTACAGATACATATTTGTTTAATTAGAATTATTATAAAACAAAAAAAGCATACAAAAGCTACGACATTTCAGAATTTAAAATAGGTGATATTATGATAGCTTATAGCCTTATAATTGAAATCATTAGGTAATAACGATGGTACTAAATATGTAGGTTGGGTAAAGTAGACAAAATAGGGCATAACCTCAAGCTGCAGCTTCAAGTCCGAACAAGCTGTGGATATTTCTATATATATAATACATATTATATTCAGAGAAATCTAAATAGATTTATGAGGTGAACAGTGCACTATGCAAATGCAGAGTATTCTCATGTTTTACTAGTTCAACCATAAGATCTAGGCCTTTGTGGAACATTTGCACTACTAGTAGATGCCTTTCACCTAAGTATCCCGTGCGATATAGTTCTTTTTCTTCTATATGTGCAATTAAATTCCGCAGTTGAAAAACTGACTTCTTGTGAACTATGGATGTTATTTGCAAACAATTTAGTGATCCGCTAATTCTTTTTGTAGTGCTTGTATTGGAGATGACGTGTGCAATCTTGAGGTGGTAACTATGATGTCTCATGTTTTACTAGTTCAACCATAAGATCTAGGCCTTTGTGGAACATTTGCACTACTAGTAGATGCCTTTCACCTAAGTATCCCGTGCTATATAGTTCTTTTTCTTTTATATGTGCAATTAAATTGCGCAGTATGGATGTTATTTGCAAACAATTTAGTGATCCGCTAATTCTTTTTGTAGTGCTTGTATTGGACATGACGTGTGCAATCTTGAGGTGGTAACTATGATGTCTTCTGGTGAAAAGCAGGCAACATATTCCTAAGATTGCACACGTCATCCGAGATGCAAGCACTGCAATAGCGATTACCCAATAACTAAATTGGCTGCATGTAACGTTCATAGTTATTCACCTATAGACATTTCAACTATGTGATTTAATAGAACATATAGGAGAAAAAAAAACTTTATTTGTGTGTGATATTTAGTTGAAAGGCTTCTACTACTAACTTAAATGTTCTACAAAAATTGCCTAGGTCTTATGGTAGAGTTAGTTAAGCTTGGGGACACTTTACATTTGCAAAGTGCACCTCCTAAGTTTATTAGGTTGACCTGAATACATAAATATATTCATGGTCCATCTAGACTTAAAATTCATGTGAATGGTGCAACTTGAGGTCAAACCTTTTCTTTGTTTGACATTACCCTATTTCATCTTCTTTAGTGCATATTAACTGGCATCATAATTACTTGATGATTTCAATCGTCAGCTATCTTAATTTCCCCGAACTGTGAGATGTGGATTCTTTTGTATATGTTTTTTTTATGATTTCAATCAAATAGATATGAGTGATCGTGGTCCATTTTTTAATCTTTATCAAGTTTAGTTATGTGGGGTTTATCAAATTTTGTGTATTATAGGGTTGTATTCTTTGTTTGTTGGAACTGACCAACAAACCCGATCCGACCCACATCCAGAATCCAAACTCGGCTCAAACTAAATACTCTCTTATTTTTCTTCTATAACTATATGTTCCTATTTGATAATCTCATAATAGTTTTATGTTAGGGTATAGGATTGCTACATAATAAGGATAGATCATTTTTTAATTATATATATGTATACACGCGATTTTTTCGATTTAATTCCCGATTATTTTTTGATTAACTGATTAATTAATAATCGCTCCTAGACCGATTAGTTCCAAAATCCAAATTTAGCTGCCTACACTGTGACATAGAGTTTCACTTAGATCTCTTGTATTATACTCGCATGCTATATAGTGGTTGCTTTTGTCACGAATTTAGTTTAAATTGTGAGCATGTCAAGTTGACAAGTGGCAATACTACCTGTATTCGTTTAAGTGAACTCTACTTAGATATCATTTCATACTATATTGTTGATTACCTAAACCTATCAAAACTTAACGTGGAACAGGTGCAAGTCAGCTTTCATCCTCATCTCAGACGCTCTTGAGTGGGTTCCTCGCTGTTATATCAGTGAATTTGGTAATAGCTTACTACATCTTTATGGCACTGAAGGAGCATGGTGATCATGAGGCCCAGCCAGATCCAACCTTCTTAGCAGCAGCTAGAGCCAGCATTAGCCAACCTTCTACAAGAAGTAATGATGACAATGATGCCAATGCAAGGGAGAAGGTTGAGTAAGAATTGTAGGCGACCCACTGCTTGTTTTTTTTTCCTTTTTAATTCCAACTGTGTTATTTGTTTCGGATCGAGAAAGCAACAACATGCTCTTAATATATAAGATTGAAGGAAGCAACATGATCAATTTTATGGAAAATGACTACTTATTTTGGAAGTTCTCGAAGCCTGTTAATTTACAGTAAGTAGTTGATTAAATCTAGATGCCTCTTCCAGAAGTTATTGAAATCATCTTCTATTCTTTGTTCCTTAAAGAGGGAAGTAATGTAAGTCTGCCAAGCTAAGAGATACAGGGAGAGTTTTGTTAAAAACGAACAGCAAACGTTGAAATTACTTGGAGGAAAAAACACTTTGATCCTTATTAATATTAATAAGAAAAGGAGAGATGCAAAGCCATACAATCTACTGAAGGATCAAGCTCAAGAGTCATACTATGAAACTTTTAGACAAAGTAGTTTAACGTAGAATGAGAAGCAATTATGTCTAATAAATAATTTATTTTTTAATGGGCAAAAGCCAAAGTACCCCCTAACGTTTGGCCCGAGTACAAAATGCCCATACAACGTTTGAAAAAATATAATAAATCCATTCTTCCGTTAACTTAACCCTTTTCATTAAGTTATAATTATTAAATTACTTTTTTACCCTTGCCCTTTCATATCTAATTGTTATACACTATTATTATTGTTATATATATATATATATATATATATATATATATCATTACGGTTATGCTTCATAGTCTTGAGGTTTACTCTTCAGATTCTTTTAGCAAATTAAATATCATTACGGCTATGCTTCATAGTCTTGTGGTTTATTCTTCAGATTCTTTTAGCAAATTAACCATGTCCTTATCTATATATATACAGAGGAACAAATAAATGAATAATACACTATTTTTTTAATAAAAATGTTCTCGAATTTGAATCATTCTATAATGAATGCATTGTCCTAGTATTCGGTAATATGACACAAGTTCAGGCTATTGTACCTCCGGAATGCTTGACAAAATTTGATAATTATAATCAACAAGTAGTGCTTCAGATGCATTATCATTATCCTATCCTAATACTACTGGCTAATATATTACTTAATGTGTAATTATAAATCATCAGAAGAAAATATATATGTATAGTTCAACAAGAATGCTCAGGTTATGTTTCCAGCAGGATAGAGTATACACATATAACATTGTTATATGTGTAAAATGTTTTACACATATAACAATAATAATAGTGTAGAACAATTAGATATGAAAGGGTAAGGGTAAAAAAGTAATTTAATAATTATAACTTAATGGAAAGGGTTAAGTTAACGGAAGAATGGGTTTATTGTATTTTTTCAAACGTTGTATGGGCATTTTGTACTCGGGCCAAACGTTAGGGGGGTACTTTGGCTTTTGCCCTTTTTTAATTCTAGGCAGGTGGACGAAAGTGAATTACTAGTTATGATTATCGGGGGGTTAGAAAGAATGGGAATAAATAGAGCTGCATATGGTTTTCATTAATGTAGAAAATATTATTGATAAAGTTCTAGAAATAGAAAAAATTTGTGAAGATGTTATACATAGGATCCAAGTATGGTGGCTTAAGTGGAGAAGTGTCAGTGGTGTTTTGTGTGACAAACGTATATCTTTGAAGTTGAAGGAAAAAAATTTATAGGACGACTGTTAGACCATCAATAATGTATGAAGCAAAGTGTTGGGCAACAAAAAAATAACATGTTCAAAAAATGAGTGTAGCGGAGATGAGGATGCTAAGATGGATGTGTGGTAAAACTAGGAAGAATAGAATTAGAAACGAGCATATACGAGATATGCTAAAGGTAGATCATATCCAAGATAAGTTAAGAGAGAACCGTCTCAGGTGGTTTGGACTTGTCACACGTAGACCTAGTAGTATTGAGGGTAGGGGAAGAGTTATTTGATAAGTATTAAGGGTAGAGTTAGGGGTAGGAAAAGACGTAAACTTATTTGGATAAAAACGGTGAGAAAAGATATGATAGCTTGTGACTTTACCAAAATATTGCGCTAAACCGAGCAGAATGGAAAATCAGGATTCATGCAGACGACCCACGATCCAAACTAGTTGGGAAAAAAAGTTTTGTTGTTGTTGTTGTAAAGTTGTAGAAATATTATGTGGTATTGTGGTGTGTTTTAGATATTAAGAAAATATCCATCAGATATATTGATGATACTGTACATAATGCAGTGTTTATTGCGAGAACATTTGGAGGGAACTGTGGGACCTACTGACACATTTGTAGGAGTGGTGGAGAGGGTGGGACGGTGCGACGCTGAGCATGTGCTGTGGGGTCAGTTTTCGATTTGCGGGGCTTGGGCCCATAAATGGCCCCCCCCAGCAAGGTGAAGCAGGTATCAACGGGTGATAAAATCTTGCCAAACTTGTCCTAGGTGGGTGTGCATGTGCCGTGGAGGCACTGTACGAAGCTAAACTGACATACTTACAATTTTGCTGGACCGAGCTTGTTTGTCGGCCCACCCTCCAGGATTGTTGGAAGGATATGTTGTTTGTACGCGTCATATTGCTTGATGTATGTTTTATTTTTTGTCTGTAGTTTGTACTTGGGCCCAGTACACTGGGTTTGTTTCGTTAACCTCTTATTAATGAAACAGTGTGGTCAGATTCCATCTTTTCCCAAAAAAAAAAAAACATTTGGAGGGAAGTTGGATTCTATCTCTGTTACTGTAGGCTTATGACAAGGATCCAACGTTGCTTTGGGCTACGCTTTTAGAATCTAAGACACAAAAATAATGTAACACGTAACTTTAGCAAGAGAAATACCTCCGAGTGACGATTTTCAGAATCATTCATATTGTTGGTGCAACTGTAAATAAAATTGTCAATTAAGTCAATGCTGAGTGGGAGAGTACAGCGAAAAAGGAAAATTTTGCCGTACTGACCCACTTTTTGTATAGTACTCTGACTCACTTTCGAAAATAATTAGCAAACTGATTCGATTTTGGACACGTCAGTAAAAATTGTTATTGGGAAAAACGGCATAAGTTATTTGCATGTCGTTTTTTCCAGTAACGTCATCTATATTTAAAAAAAGTGTCATGCCGTTATTTGGAGTAACGGCATAGGTTAATTATTTAGTTTTTCGACAGCTTCTAATCTCTATCTAGAGGAAAAATTGCAAGGGTGAAAACCTTATAACAAATGTCGTTATTTCAAATAACGGCATTCTCAATACTTATGCCATTATTTGAAATAATAGCATCAGTTATAAATTTTTTTAATAAAAAATTAACTTATTATTCATCCTCTCTGATGAATAAGTTAATTTTTATAAAAAAAATTTATAACTGATGCCGTTATTCCAAATAACGGCATCAGTTATAAATTTTTTTTATAAAAATTAGCTTATTATTCTTCATCTCTTGTGAATAAGTTAATTTTTTATAAATTTTTTTTATACCTGATGCCATTTTTCCAAATAACAACATCAGTATTGAGAATGCCGTTATTTGAAATAACGACATCTGTTATAAGGTTTTCACCCTTGCAATTTTTTCTCTAAATGGAGACTACAAGCTGTCGAAAAATAAAATAATCTATGCCGTTACTTCAAATAACGGCATGACATTTTTTTTAAAATATAGATGTCGTTATTAGGAAAAACAGCATGTAAATAACCTATGTCGTTTTTTCCAATAACGGTTTTTGCTGACGTGTCCAAAACTGAGTCGGTTCGCTAATTATTTTTGAAAGTGGGTCATAGTGCCAAATATTTTCAAAAAGTAGGTCAGTACGGAAAATTCACGAAAAAGTGCATTGGGAGCATTATGTAATTGTAAAATGTCCTTCAAATTGAAGGTATTTTTTCGTACAAGACAACTAAGTAAATAGTCTGAGTCCGATTGCGAAACATGCGTGGAAAATGTGTAGTTTAAATGACAGTGTTAGAGCATCCACAGCCGTTTGCTATATTTGCCATTTTCTCATATTTTGATAATTGAGCGCTTGTAGTCGTTTGCTATTTTGCTATATATTGGCAAATGAGCTACAGTCACTTCTTAAATATGAAAAACGAAATGACGATTCTCATATTATAGGAGACGGAAACGTCCCTATTTTTTTTATTTTTTAAAAGGATCAGGCGAAACATGTTGTTTCATCTGACCTGTTTTTTTTTGTTTTTTGGTTTTAATGATCAGACGGTACAACATGTACCTTCTTAACCCAAAAAAAATAAAAATTCAGAAAATCATCAAACGGGACATGTTATCCCGTTTGAAACCAAAATAGGTTTGGACGAGACAACATGTCCCGTCAAACTATTTTGGCTAGGTTTAGTGATTATTTAATCTTGTTTAGTGATTAATTAGGTAGTTTAATATATTTTTTAATATTTAATTTATTTAATTTACCTATTTTAATATCTAATTAGGGGTTGATTAATGTGAACGTTATGTAAAAAAAAAAAAAAAGGACGAAACAAGATGTTCTGTCTTTATCAAATTATAGCAAATGACGATTGCAGCAAATTGCGATTTTTGCTATATGCTATTTTGCCATTTTCTCAAATATGAGAGACATCATTGTGGATGCTTATGGATGATGAGTAAGAAAACGAGTAGCAGATGCTTATGGAGGATGAGTAAGAAAACGAGTAGCAGAACAGGACGGACAAGTATAAACACACTAAAATATTGGTTTGAAAAGATATTGAAGGTAAAGATGACATTAGTGAGATTTTTAGAAATGTGGAACAAAAGCTAGTATGCCGGTAGGACTTGATTATATGGTAGTCAATAGAGCAAAGAGGACCAGGAGCATACCCCGAAAACACTCGAATAATATTGTTAAAAAGGATAATGTAGTTGATAGTTTGATGACGAAATCATATTAATTCGGAACTTTTTCCCAAACTGATCCACTTTTTGAAAGTTTTTCCCAAACTGACCCACTTTTTAAAAAAATTCTCAAACTGACCCACTCGCTTTCTCAGATAGCGAGTTTAGTCAAAATCCACTCGCTATCTAAGAAAGGGAGTGGTGGTTTTGGGTTTTTTGGTTTCTTCCTTGGCCAAAACTTCCTGTCTCAAAAAGCGAGTTTGTTTTAAATAAACTCGTTTTTTGAGACAGCGAGTGTCGTTTGGATTCGTTCCAAGCTCATTCTCTCTCTCCCTCACTCATTCTCTCTCCCCGATATCTCTCTCCCCCCCTCTCTCTGCCTCTGTTCCAACATAGCGCCCCCCGAGCTCCACCGACCGCAACCCCTGTGCGACCACCACCGCTCGTCGCCTGCGCCATCGCCATTGTCGTCGACCTCATGCCACCGTCCTCTCTCCCCGTCAACCCTACAACCCAAGCCCTGTCGTCGTCTTCCCACCCCCAGGGCACCATCGACGCCAGCAACCCATCGATTGCTCCTCCTTCCGACCCCCTCCCGCGGCTCTCCTCGTGGCTCTCTCTGCTGCCGCTCGCACTCTCCTCCCAGGCCCACACCGCAACACTCCACCGTCAACCTCCCCCTCCGACTGCGCCCTCTCCGTCTAACCGTCGAGCCCCCTTGCCTCTCCCTTCGACTACCACTGCCTGTAGCCATGCCTCGATCACAGTCACCACCGTCGAGCCATCATCTCCACCACCACAACATCACCGCCTTTGCCTTCTTCCACCACCGTCGCACCTCTAAAACCCGACGCTGCCTTCATCTTCTTCCTTACCCTCTTTCCTTCTCCACCTTGCGACTCCACCGTCGCCTCCACCGCTCGACACCCGGATGCCTCCTCACCATCACTACTGTCTTCCACCACCCCGCCGAGCCTTGTGCTGCTCACCGCTTGCACCTCGCCGTCATTGTCGCTCAACCTCCCGTTGAGCTCAGGGGGGAGGGGGGCTCTGTTGGAACAAAGGAAAAGAGAGGGGGAGAGAGAGATATCGGAGAGAGAGAATGAGTGGGGGTGAGAGAATGAGCTTGGAACGTACCCAATCGACACTCGCTGTCTCAAAAAGCGAGTTTGGTTAAAACAAACTCGCTTTTTGAGACAGTGAGCCTTGGCCAAGGAAGAAACCAAAAAAATTCAAAATCAACACATGCTTTCTCAGATAGCAAGTGGATTTTAATTAAGCTCGCTATCTGAGAAAGCGAGTGGGTCAATTTGGGAAAAAATTCCTTAATTTGGCTGATTCGAGAAAAAGTTTCATGAGATAAGATTCTGGATAATGACACTATTAGAGCATCTGTAGTCGTTGATAGCCATATTTTGGGTATTTGGCAAATGGGAAAAGGAAATATGAGTTTGTGCTGCAGTCATCGCAACCCAAATTTTGAGTTTTTGAACTATTAAATCCTCAGACGAAGCATTATTTATCATCGTTCCTTTCAATTTTTTTATTATAAATTAATTGGAACGGACGAACAATAATTCACCGTTCCTACTAAAAATTCAATTTTTTTCGAAAAAAATTTGACGGGACGGGAATTGTTTTCCCGTTCGTCGATTTTTTTTTTTTTTTTTTTTTTTAAACAAGGGACGAGAAATCATTTCCTGTCCGACCATTTTTACAATAAAAAAAATTCACGGACGGGAAATGATTTCCCGTCCGACAATTTATTATATAAAAAAAATTCAGGACAGGAAATCATTTCCCGTCCCATAGGGTAAAAAAAAATAAAAATCAAGCGACGGAATATGATCTTTCGTCCGATCGAACGGACGAAAAATTATCTTTTGTCGGCTATTTTTTCCAAATTTCTATTTCGTCTGCCAAATTTGGCAAACAACTGTTCATCTAAAACCCAAATTTTGGGCTTATAGCCAACGACTGCAGCACAAAAAATTCTATTTTTTGAAATTTTTGGCAAAATAGTCGACTACAGATTGTCTTACTGTTGTTGATTTAAAAGAGCGATCAATGTGCTTAGGCAGTTAGGCTTTAGGTTCTTTTATAAGTACACATAACACTTTGGATGTCCTTTTTTTTTATAAAAGAAAATGTGGAATATAGCTACCTTATTTCATTAATAAGGAGTTAATAAAAACAAATTCAGACTACTGGACAAATTATAGTAAAATTGCAAAACATAAAATAAACCATAGCTCCTCCAACATACATGGGAAGGTGGGCCAGAATAAAACATAAACAACACTTTGAATGTCCTTCAACCTGTCTCATTGGCCATTTGTTGGAAGGAACAATGCTCTCCCTAAGAAAATTGTGCCATCTTGTCGCTCTTTGTGCTTATTAGCACGAATTCTTTACTTGGACGCAAAACATGCCCTACAAATCAAGAGCAGCTTGACATGACAATTTGCGATCTACTTGAGGATTAATTGTCACATTTGTTGTGATAACAAGACGAAGTTGATGAGCCAGAAAAGCTTTTAAAAAGACAGAAAACAATACATAGAAAGCATTTTCTTCCCACAAATAACAAGTATCGACATACAAATCTAGGCCGTTATACCTGATAGCCAAGTTTCTTTTTTCACGGAAGGAGGACCCTATTATAAGTATGCTTCATTGTCCCACTGATTGCTGATTCCCCATTATGATGATGACATCTGCCAGCTAAAAATGGATCTTTTTTTCCCCTCACTTTGCTGTGATAAAAATAGTTTGACACTAAGTTTCAATATTTTTAGCAGTATGCAGCCCAGCCCTTGATGTAACTTAACCCTAAATAAAGAATCCCCAAGAATTTTAAAAGATTAAATTTACCAACACGTAATGCAGATTAAGTTAGAAATTATAACTATTAATTGGTTTAATGAATTTTCAAGATGTGAACAAGCCCAATAAAAAGTTCAATTCTAACAATCAATAATTATATCTCTAAGTGTTCTTAGCAAATAAAAGATGCAATATTGATTTGTACTCTAATTAACAAGTAGAAACGCTCACTCTCAATATTTGTGGACGACAGATACATCAAATAATTTAATAGAGATGACAAGGCAATAATACAAATATTTGAAAAGTGAAAAGAGTTTACCGGGGTTGCAGATAGGGAGTACAATAAAGAGGAGGGACTGCGATGGCAGAACAGCGAGGAGGCGTCGATGGTGGGGAGCTTTCGGATCGACGAGGAAAAAGGTGATGAGGGAATGGGTGGCTGTCGAAGGCTGCAGGTGGTGGTTGTGGCGGGTTGGCGAGGTGGAGGAGGTCGCGATCGACGAAGGTAGAGATGGGTTTCAGAGTCGATCAGGGGAAGAAGAGAGGAGGAAGAAGGAGAAGGAGAAGGGGTTAGGGTTTGACCTTGAGTTGGATTTGGGGATTAAGGTTTTGAGATTTTTTTTTTTTAATTTGGGGATTTGGTGGGTAGTTTTAGAGTTTATCACAAACCCTAAAATTTTATTAGGACTTCTCACAACCCTAATATTTTTCTCAGTTGTCTCACATAAAAAATAGGGATGAAGAGCAATAACTAAACACAATAATTTTGTTAATCAAGAATATCATAACTTCTCATTGATCTCAAGGCTTATATATAGGCTCAAAACAAATCTTGATACAAATCTCAAAATATTCTAAAATCTCAAAAATATTCTAATGCATAAAAGAAAATGGTGCAAATTGTAAAACTACTACATAGGGCTAAATATCAAAATAAGCTAAACAGAATTGATGTCCTCATCATTCTCTCAGGGTGGGAGAGAGCTCAACCCACTCGAGTCAAAACCAGTAATCCTGTCATGACGCTCCAAAAGAACTGGATCGAAGAGCTGGAGCTCCTCACGATCACTACAAGTGTCATCCTTCTTCGGCTTGGTCTTCCAGCTCACCAAATACCTATGAATACCACCATCTCTTGTAGAGATCATCTGATCATCTAAAATATTATCCAATTCTTCTGTCGGTGGGTAAATAGTATCAGGTAGAGGGGTAAATATGTGAATCTCACTATTATGCTGCAGGGTAGGCTCATATATAAAAGAATTTCTAGGGTTAAATTTTAAGCCTTCATAGAGTACTAGATCCTTAGTATTGAAAGTATTATGTAACCCCCATTTCCGTAAATACTTATTTTCCGAATATTTTCAGTATTTTAATCATTTATAAATTTATCTTGTGTCAAATTTGTTTTGAGATCTATTTAAATATTTTCCAATCGAAAATACTATTATTATTTCGAGTAGGGCGTATTTTAAAATCTTAATTTATCGGTTAATTGTATTTCAGCCAAAATCATGTATATTATTATTAGAGTATTTTAATAAAGTTGTTAAACTTGAATGTTATTTTTTTGTACGGTTTTATTATTATTATGATTATAATTACTAATTGTTATTTCTTGAATGTTTTAATTAAAAATTCATCAATCGAAATATTTTTTTTGTATACCCGATCTGATTTTCATGGCGAGTTCCATTTTATTTTAAATTCTTATTATTTAAATTGTGTTATTTATTTATCTAATTGGGTTGGAATTTTCGTTCATGAATTATCTTTCTCCTTTATTGAGTTATCTATATTGTGGATTTTGTTTATTTGAATTATAGGTATTTTATTTGAATCTTGTTGATTTTGATATATCTCCTAATTGAACCCAATTTGTACCCTATAAATGCAACGCTACTGTAACCCTAATTTCTGCACACAAATCGAAATCCTAGACGCGCTTTCTCTCTCCTCTTTCTCTCTCCCCGTTCATAACTCAAATCCCCAATCCCTGTTCTCCTTCCCCGACCATCTCCGGCGAACCACCACTCCGGCGACCCCCCAAACTTCCGTCGATCACTCCCCGTCGCCTTCCCCCGACACCCACGAACCCAAACTCCAACCCCGTTCCCCCTTTCCCCTTCCCCACCATTAACAAGCTTCAAGACCCATCAAACCCTCAAGTTCCGATCCCTCTCCTCCCAGCTTCGACCGCCGGCGACGACTCCTAGCGCCGCCCTGACCCTTGCGCCGCCTCCCGCCGTCGACGCGTCAGCCAGCGCCGCCGCCCCCTGGCCGGTGCTGCCCCCCCTCTCTTGGCTGATTACCATTGTTGCTGTCTCTTTTGTGTGCTGTTGTTGCTGTTGAATTTAATTGCACGTGTATTGCACGTGCTGCTTGGGGAATTGCTAGATCGTTGCTTCGGTATACTTATCCTGTATTCTTGGTATTCGTTTTCACCGTCCAACAGGCAAGTCACTGTCCACTTGAATTGCTATTCGTATCAAATTCAAGTTTTATTGAAAATTCTTGCAAGTAGATCTTTTGTTATCGTATTTCCCTTTTTTTGTCCTTTTCGTTGGGTTTATTGTGGGTTTACACGAGCTAACCCCGATATTCTTGACATCGTGCCAATTTGACTCTAAAGTTTGGATCCTTAATGAATGCATATAGAATTGTTAATAGGGTTATTCATACAAGTCACAACACAAATAATTTATTGTAGAGACAATTGTTAGGTAGTATGTCGTTTGATCGTTTGATGATTGATTGATGTTAGACTTGTATGTGTGTGTTCTAAATTTTATATATCATGTTTGGACGCCTATGATGCTAGTTACACAAATTGTTGAATATAGAATCGAAACCCATCATGCTTAACTAATTTTATGTCCAAGAAAAATACCCTAAGAACTATACATGTTGCTGACCTGAACTTGATCGCTGTTTTCGAAGCAGTAAATGGTCTCAAAATAAAATATTTTCTGAATATGAAACGTAGCCCCGAATGTCTAGATGTCAATAACATCCAGAATTTTAGAATTCCGAGTTGTGTAGCAAGAGTTATGCCCGTTTTACTGCAGCTGTGTTTTTACATTACAGAATTTTAGATCTCCCTTTTTAATGTATTAATTATTCCTCTATCGTATCATTGCATGAATTAATGATTGTATGTTGCATTGCATGTTCTCAATGAGTTATTGTCACTATTGTAACCGTCCTATCCATGTTATCAACCTATTGTTTCCTTATTGATACTATTGTTTACCCCTTGTCCCTTAATTGCATATTGTAATTGTTGCATTGATAAATAATTAACAAGCCGGGGTTTAAGGGTTGACTTTTAGTGGTGGACAATATAGGAACTGTACTTGGAGGAGGGGCCCGTGTTTCCCTAATTACCGTTCCGGCTACCGTTTTATCGTGTGATTGTGGTTATGGCAGTAACCCAATCTATCGTGTATTGTATTATTGCCGATGACCGTACCGTACACCGAAAGGTGATTAATGTTTAATGTTGAAGAGTACATGAACTATAGAGCCCACTACAAAGTCTAAAGCGGAATTGTTTGTATGTAGCAACCATGTAGTAAAAGGATGGATGCATGAAGTGCTACATTAGTTAGGATTTAAAATGATTAATAGACTTAAAGATCACACTAAACCGAGACACTGCATGTTGTTCCTATTGATATCGAATATTGGCTAAGTGTTACCGTTATTGACCATTGATTATTATTAATGATATTGCACCATTGTTTATAGCCAATTGCATCGAATATCATGATTTTTGTCCCAATTTATTGAATCCTATTGATCCATTGTTTCATTGTTATACCGTTATTCCATTGTTCCCTGCTTTCTCTACTTGCTGTCCATGACTTGCTCTAAGGACAATTATTTTCTTTTTTTAGATGAAGTATTTACAGGTGTTGATGGAGAATTACCAGATGGATTAGCAGAACAACATTGGTGAAGGAATTGATTGCATCGCCGCTTAATAAATAATTATTGTTTTGTTTGGAGACTTAATTATTGGATTATTGTTATTTTTATTGTATTGGGCTTATGACCCGAATATTGCTATTGTTTCCAGACGTTGGATTATTATTATTGTATTTGGATATTATATTGTTTTATTCCAAGTATTTTGTTCATGAGATCATTATTATTGCCTGCGCAATTGTTCTGTATTGTTTATGTTGTTGAGTTAATCGATTAAACAGCTTATGGGTGACGTTAGTCATTCGCTGGGCTTTTGTCATGTACTCGTATTCCTTATTTTTGGAAAGCGGGGCGTGACATATTACTTATGCCAAAACCTTCAGGAAGGTCAATGACATAGGTATTATCATTAATTTTATGTAGAATCTTAAATGGGCCTGCAGCACGTATGTTCAAGTTCTTAATGGATCAAGCTGGAAACCGTTCCAGACGAATCTGAACCATCACTTCGTCACCAACATCAAGAATTTTAAATTTTCTTCTAGTATCTGGTATTAACTTGTAGTTAAAATTAATCTCATTAATTTCCTTGGAAATTTCTCTATGCAAATCATGAATGCGGATTGCTAATATGGATGCAGACTTTGTGACTCTAGAATGTTCTAACACATGGATAAAATTTATGGGTTGCCAAGTGACTTGGAAAGGAATGAGTGACTTAGGTATATTCAACGGAGATGATGGAATCAACCAAATACAGTTGAGAGGATGATCATCCTCTTCATCATCAAAGTCATCACTTACATGAGGTTCATAGGTAAACTTATTGTCGGGCTCATCAGCGATGACAGCGGTACCATCTACTATATTGTATCTACTTGGGCTAGGACAGTTACCAGCAACATGGCTATATCCCTTGCATTTATAGCACTTAGTGAGAGAATCAATCTTAGAATAGTATCTTTCAGTGTTCTTACCTGTATTGTCATTTCTAAGTGAATTGAAATTTGAAGTAGGCTTGCTTGGGTAAGACTTGTTCGGGGTACTGAGGAGAGGAGTGTTCAGGTCTAGAGAGATCAGGAGGGGTCATTCTAGAGGAATGATCCATCGAATCGCTGGACTTGTAATGGAAACTTGCTTTAAGGAAATCCATATCGAGGACAATGGCATAAATTGCTGCTAATGAGTCTACATTTCTATGAATTAGCTCGTTCCTAAGATTGGCTCGTAGTCCAGCCATGAACCTAGAGAGAGTTTGTAACACCCCGAATTTTAAATAAGGATAAATTCGAGATTTCACAGGATCTTTACTTCACTTCGTACAATTTTACAAGGAAATTTTAAAACTTTTTCAATACTACATCAGAGTTCCTTTACACTTGGTTTTTACACAGCGGAAGAAATAAAAACTTACAACAGTTGAAAGACAAAAACATAACTTGTACAATTTTACATCATTTGCAATATTTTTAACTTTCATATAGCAATAGCATATCCACTTTATAATTCCATGAATGGTCCTTTACCTGCATGTCAATCTGTGGGCACGTCAGTTACTTACAACTGACGAAACGTTATACACGGCTATCCTCTCTATGCCGGGAATAGTATAACGATCTCATACTTTAACAAATCACAAAAAGATTGAATGAACAAGTAAAATATCAAAAGTGATTATTCTAAACATAAGTGTATGTCATGTCTTAATGCCTAATGCATACCATTCTACACTAGGATGACACTAATGCACACTTGTTCGGATTCTATGCATCCATACTACATAGGTCCGAGGGCAAGCGCCTACGTTCTTCACAATACAGGGCTCGATCCCTCACCATGAAAACTACCCGGTAGCAAAACAAAGTTCAGACTATTCCACGAATTTGAATCCCAGCCTTGGAGTCCACCGCCGGCTGTTATAACAGATTCCACATCGTGTGAATCGTCCCATATGTGACCCTCTAGCCCAGTATATATATATACATTGGAGACGGTAAACACAAAAGCCCATCCGTCCGACTACTCAAGATCCCGGATTAAAATACCATAATCCGTCTCCCACGGGGCAACCTCAGTCCACCAACTGGGTCTATAGTCTTGGAGTCCACCGCCGACTAGATAGAGCACCCCACTTACGTTTCCCCAAGTTTACTACAACTTCACCTAAGTGCCTAATTATCGTAGTTCAAGACATAAATAGATTTCCAAGTCTTAGAATTAGTCTTATCTTTTACCGGTCTTAATCACCATTATCGAGATAGATTTACAATTCTATCTCAAACTTTATACCTCAATTCCTTTATTTCAACATTTGCCGGTAACAAGATTTTACTAACTCGAAACGCAACTATTCATGCATAAAGATTAAGGGTACACATACCCTTTAATGGTCATGTCTTAAACCTAGATCATTTCATCCTTTTAATTGCTCACAAAAATATGATTAATGTTCTAATTCATGGTTTCATAAAATTATCAACATCATCATTTCTTTCACCAACATAATTTAAGTACTTACAAGTCTAATAAAAAAATAAGTCATTCCCATCAAGACAAATATCTCGCAATCTTACATTTCTTTTAATAATACAAATCATGATCTTGAATGATTTAATTTTTGAAGACATAAGCACAATCCAATTAAAAAGATTACTTTTACTTCAAATTTCTAAACTACATTTTCAAATGATCCCTTTCATTTTAATTGAGTACTAGGATTTTTGAACCAAATTTTTGAGCACAATCAAAGGCACACAAAAAAAAATATAAAGCTCATGCTGGGCTTTGAACCCGTGAGCTATCAGCCAACACTCAAACCCCATGCTGCTAGCCACTTAGTCCATGTTGACTTTGTGTCCAATGTACTCTTTAATTCCTCTTTATTCTATCTTCGGATTTAATTGAAAACAACAAAAAGGGAAAGTTTTTTGGGTCTGTATGATTCAAACCCGAGCCAGACAGGAAGCCATCGCAGCGCAAGACCACTAGGCCGAGCGGGCTTATTGGTATCATGGTTCTTCATATGTTTTTATCCCAATTTTCTGTCATTCTATTTTATTTATAAAACTCGATTCCTCAACTTTTCTAATCCTTTGTTAAACTGAAATTGGTTCTTATTAACTGAGTTACTTTCTAACAGTAACTCATATATTTCAAAAATCATATTTTAGAAGAAATAAAACCAACTTTCAAATTTGTTTCCCATATTAATAACACACGTTTGTATTCATTTCTTTTAACTAAAGATAGTATATTATATCTTTTATAACACTCAAATGAGCTCCATAGCATCAATTTTATTCTAGCAAAAAAAAATGTATTTTCTAATCAAAATGAAGACTCAACAATTATTCACATAATCAAAATTTTACATTCATATATACTAGTTTATGACAAACTAATCAATTATTCTTTTCTCACTACCATCACGATGTAAATTAACTTTACTAATCATAACATGATTTATGACTATTCACCACCTCCAATAGTATAGATTGTTCTATTTTATCATAATCAAAATTTCCATACTAGCATGCATATTTCTAAATTTGGAGAGCATGAGAGCACCCACAAACATAATGTTAATCCATTTGTCAACATAACATGATTCACTATTAGTCTCACCACATTCATAGTATAGTTATTTTATTTTATCATCTCAAAACTACTCATTCATTTTTATTAGCATGCACAATCTAAAAATTAGAAAGTAGGAGAACACCCACTTTTTCATAATATGTTTATTAACATGAAAATTTCATATATATCAATATCATCTCTCAAAACTAATTTATAATTTCTAGCATGGTATTTCTACAACTAGAAAGTAAGAAACCATCCACTTTACTAAAAAAAAATTCCTTTTAAAACCATAATGAAATCTCTTCCAATAATTTCATAATTACTAGTTTCTACATTTGTAAATTAACAAACTAATAAAGGTTTCTCCTTACTTTTTAATTAGAGATGACATTTTTTTTTTATTATAAACACTCAAATGAGTTTCATAACATCAAATCTTATTTACAATAATTTACTTACTTATCAATTGTTCACATAATCAAAATTTTCTACATTCATGCATGCTAGTGTATGACAAATAATCAATCAATTCTTTTTCTCATTAACCCCTAACATGACTTAATTTATTAATCATACATGAATTACTTATCATTCTCATCTCATACCATAGCATAGATCATATAAGAAATTTCATACTACTCATTATTTATTACTTAGCATACATTATTCTAAAATTAGGAAGTATAGGATCACCCACCTTGATTGAAAGCTTGAACAATTGAAAGAATGATCACCACTTCTAGCTTCAAGGATTCCTAGCTCTTCTCCTCCTAGCAATGGCCTCCAAGCACAAAACTCTCTTCTCTCTTTCTTTTTCTTTCCCTTATTTCTTGATTACTTTTTGGTGTGAGAAGAGAGTAGAATGGTGGGCTATTTATAGGTTTTTGCTAGGGTTCTAATTGCATAATTTCACACCTAATAAATTACTAAAATTAATTCACCAACTCTTCATATTTTTAACTCCCAAAACTCCTAACTTTTCATCTCCCCACTACTCTAAAATTCCAACTCCAAACCCTTCCTATTCTAAACTCCTCAACCGGACCATCTCTTCCTCTTGCCCTGGAGAAGTACACAGCATGCACGTCATTTTGCATTTTGACCAAAGTCAAATGCACAACACATCTTGTAACTTGCTGTTTCCTTTTAATTCCTTTTGAACCGTGGGCCCCCATTATACCCATTAATAATCCATTTATAAATCCAGCAGCACCTTTGTTGTTATCAAATTTCGTGGGCCCCCATTCTTCACATTTCATTCATTATCCACTTTGATTTTCATACTACTACACACACAGTAGCATCATTACCTTATATACATATATTTTTTTTTTGTTTGAATACTACGCACTCCGAAATTTGTGTTGAAAACAATTTGTTTTGAAAATAACTATGCTTAAATACGATTACCGAAAACACGTGCATCACACGTAAAATATAAAATGCGAAAATCGACTTTATAGGCAAATTATGTTTACTAATTTACATATATTTCATGATGAAATCACAACACGTAGAAAGCACGTGCATTATACGTGCAGAAAATCAAAAAAATGCATTTTAATTAAAAATAAAAGCGGGGTGTTATAGAGTTTGTTTTTCACTCTCTTTACCTAAGACATTGCACCGAATAAGGAAGTCATCAAACTTATCAATATACTCTTGGGTGGATTTGCTTTCTTGATAGAGTTGGTTCCACGAATCTAGCAATCAGGTGTGGAACGATAACGACCTCTTAGTGAGCTTTTCTTTCATGGCTTCCCAAGTGGCTATGATGCCAGGCCTCGGTCTCTACAGGCATGTTTAAGATTAGTCCAGTATTGTTGAGCTTTTCCAGTCAATTTCATCGTGACAAATTTGACCTTCAGGGCTTCGCTCATGTCAAACCACACAAAGTAGTGGTTCATGGCATGGGTCCAATCAAGAGAAGCTTGGAGTTCCATGTGGCCTTCAAAATGGAGAACGTCAGCCTTAACGTTCTTTTTGTATTGTTCGCCAGGGTCACGATCTTAACGTCGACCGTCACGATCATTCCCTTAAGGGATCTGACGATTAGCATGAAGCTCAGCGGCAACAGTTTGATTTAATTTCACTTTCTCAATTCTCTGATTGATATTGGCAAAGGTTGCTTGAATGACAGATAGGGTAGCAGAACTATCATAGTTGTCCATCTCAGTTCGGGGAGGAATTCTCGAAAACCTAGGGTTCCTAACTGGGTGGTTTGGGAGGGACAAGAAAGGCTTTGTCACGCTCTGCTTCCCAAAATATGGAATACGAGTACGTAATGTAGACCCAACGAATGATGTAAATATCATCCATGAGCCGTACCAGACTAACTCAGCAATATGAACAATAAACACAGCCACACAAGAAAGATATAATCACATGAATTAAAGATAAACTTCAATAATAATGAAATAATCCAAAATAATATCCTACACAATATCCAATATCTTGGAATAAAAATAAACGACGGGAATAAAAGCCCAAAACAAAGTATATTGTCATAACAATGTTCAAACAAATAAATCTAGCAATAATGAAAATTAAGCAGCGCAATTTTTGGTTCCATCTTCTAGAATCGTTGCTCACCAATTTCTGCTGGTATAGATCCTTCGGTACCTGGAAATTCTTGATCTAAAAAGAAAGAAAATAGTGTCCTTAGAGCAAGTCATGGACAACAAGTAGAGAAAAACATAGAATAATAGGAAGTATGTATATCAAAGAAAAGGGACGAGATCAAAGTCAATAACAAAATCAAAGATAGGCAATAATAGCAAAGGTCTATACTTAGTCATGCATGTAATGAATGATGTCAATTTAAATTCTATCTTGGTGACGATGTACATGGTCAAGCATGAAATATCAAATGCATGTTATTTATTATTTTATTAATATATCTAGTGCACATACTACTGCGTCCCATTGCACAGGTTCGGTGCAAGTACACAGTGAACATTTTAGATTGATGGTGAATTCACGGTTCGTGTACTCGGTAACAAGACAAGATATCATGATAGTGTGATCACACAATGACAAGCAATTCTCCACCTTCCATGTAATAAATCTTGTAAGCAAGAAGGCCTTTACCGAGTACATTTTTCGATCGTTCACTACCAAGTCATCCCATAATACCCCGGCTTATTAATAGTTTATTTTTGTCATATGTGAGCATGTAAGACGATGTCAAGGTTGTATTATGCTAGGTGTGACTAATTCTACTCGTTATAGACAAAGCAAGAAGCAAACATATCAATTAAACACAAATCACACAATTTGGACAACATGACGTTGCTGTACAAAAATACAGATTACTGCTACTACAGAAAAGCAGATATGGATCCGTCAGAAATTCTAGAAAATAGACTCTCTGCCGGTTCCAGCAAATATATATACGATATATAAAAGCTACATAAACTAGGGTGAAAATCCTATTCTTTTCAGATTTTATGTTCAGGCAGCAAGTTATGAATTGTATAAATACATGTGAAACAGATTTGAAAACTCATTAATTAAATCTATAAAAATTCAGGGTGATTTCTACACATGTCTAGTTTCAGCAAAATTAATTTCATATTCTTATTTTACTGTTAACATGCTCTATTTAATTATGAAACAGCAAGATACGCATGAGTTTGGGAATCTGAAAATTCATACAGATTATAACTCGAAATTCAGATCCGATAAAAATTCTAGAAAATAGACTCATGGGGTTATAATTCATATTCAGAAAGTTATTTCAAATTACAACAGTAACAGGGTCAAAAATCTGATACAAAAAGACACAAACAGCATTCCAAAAAAATAGTTTGATATGAATAGGCAACAAATTAATCATACAACAATATAGTTCATGCTAATTTATAATCAAAGTGATGCTAGATGTTTAACATGCATAATTCCAGTTTTAAGATGCAATTTTATAGGCATGGTAATCAATTCATTAATTCAAATTCAATTTAACATATTTAATTCATCAAACAATTCTATATCATGGATCTAGTTATTTTTCATGTAAACGTGCATATGCAATGTGCAAGAGGGACTAGGTTTTAGATCAAAGATGTAGGCATGATGTTAAGCACACATTGGGTTAGCTCGTGTAAACCCTCAATATACTTAACATAATTCAAATAGCAGTATGATAAAAAGAATTTGGATCTACTTGCAGAGATTAAAGAATCTTGAACAAAACAATAAACTAGTTCAATAAGAGACTTGCCTGTTTGATGTTAATTTTGAATATATAGAATAACGGGATGAGAATCCCGAGCGGCGAATCCACGAACACGGAGACACGTGCAAACACACCCACACCGGATCTCAACCAAAACACCAAAACAGCAAACCAGCAACTCAATTCCTGGATCCTTTTCACAAAACACCAAACACAGATCGACTCTCACAAAACAGCAAACAACCAAAAATCCAACTCTCCTTTTCTTAGCAGCGACAGAGACAGAGAGAGACGGCAGGAGGGGATGGCGACTGGCGACAATAGCGACCCACAGCGAGGGTGGCTATTGGTGGGGACGTTGGCGGTCGAGAAGCGACGGCAGTAACCAAGGGATGATCGAGGAATCGATGCTCTGTTTCTTTACAAAACAGAAGAGGAGACGGCAGGGGTTGCTCGGGGCTCTGGACGATGACGAGGACGAAGAGGGGAATCGCCAGTGGTTGCAGGGTGAAGGTTGCAAACGAGGCGAGGGGATGCGGCACTGGTGGTCGTCGAGGAGATGGGTTCGAGCGGGAGGCGAGGCAATGGGTTCAGAAGTTGATGGAGATGGCGACAGGGATAAGAGGTAGTCGGGGATGGGGGTGATGACGAGGGGTCAACGAGGAGGGTGAGGGGTCGAAGAGGTGGTCGGAGAGGCGACGAGAGGGCGGACGGCGATGGGGCGATTTGGGTTCAAAGGGAACAGAGAGGAGAGAGTGGGATGTGAGGAGAGAGAGGAAAGTGGCGGAAGCGAGAGAGAGAGTATAATAGATTAGAATATAATATTAGGGTTTTAAGGGTATTTATATATGAGATCGAGATGTGGGATTTTGGGTTGAGGGTTAATGGGTTTAAGGTACAGGTTTAGGCTCCAAAAAGAGACGAATATATATAAATCAATGAGATGAACATATGACAGACAATTCAAACTCAAAACACGGAAAACAAAAATTGCAATGAGCCAAAAATAGCAGAATTCAAGCCAAAAGAGCAGAGAATGGTCGAAAGAGAATAAATGAACCCATTAAAAGCAAAAATTTATTATTCAAAGGAAATCCGGATACAATAATCAAGAAAAAAAATAAAATACAATAAAATCCAAAATAGAAAAATAGGGGTTACAGGCTTTTTCGGATCTGTGATGGTGCTGCGAAGGCGCATTCACCAACGGTGGAAAACCAGGGGTCGTGTGTCTGCTGAAATTTGGGAAATCGTCTCATAAATGCACCTAATTTTTTTATTTTTTTAAAAATTTAATCTGAAGTAATATAAAAGAACGAAAGAAGAAAAAAAAGACTCTAAATGATTCTAAATGAATGCAAATAATACCTAAATGATGCAAGAACTAGGATTTTTAAGAACCTTCGCTCTGATACCAAAATGATGTAAACTTAACACTAAATAGAGAATCTCCAAGAATTTTGAAGGATTAAATTTACCAACACATAATACAGATTAAGTTAGAAATTATAACTATTAATTGATTTGATGGATTTTCAAGATGCGAAATAGTTTAACAAGCCCAATTAAAAGTTCAATTCTAACAATCAATAATTATATCTCTAAGGGTTCTTAGCAAGTAAAAGATGCAATATTGATGTGTACTCTAATTAGCAAGTAAAAACGCTCACTCTCAATATTTATGGACCACAGATAAATCAAATAATATAATAGAGATGATAAGACAATAATACAAATATTTGAGAATTGGAAAGAGTTTACCGGGGTTGCAGATAGGGAGTATAGTGAAGAGGAGGGGTTGCCGCAGAACAGCGAGGAGGCAGCTACTGTGGTCGCTGGCATTCGGAGACGGCGAGGGCTTGGGTGGCAGCGGGAAAATTTTAATTTTTTATTAATTTTTTGTCTGAATAGTGTATATATATATATATATATATATATATTCAATAGAATATAAAAAAAAAATTATTCGAACGTGCATTGCACGTGTATTTACTAGTATATATAATGGGAGAAGGCCTTAGTGTCATTTGTAAATGTTTTGTCATTCTACCAACCCGTGCAACGCACGTGCATAACTATTATAAAGGAGGTCCTACACTCCTATGTTCAAATCAAGACTACGTCTAAATTTTTATTTTAAAAAACTATATTTATTAAAACGTGCATCGCACGTGTAAACTACTAGTATATATATATATATATATATATATATATATATATATATATATAAAGAGAGAGAGAGAGAGAGAGAGAGAGAGAGAGAGAGAGAGAGAGAGATCGACTGTTTGTCTGTCGATTTTGCTGATTTTTATTTGGTTTTTTTCTCCTATAAAAATCATATGAGTCATTCAATAATGCATAGATAATCCAATGGTCCTAATCAATAATCCACGGAAAATCATATGCAATGCAACTCATAGAATCCCAAAAAAATCAATAATTTTGCCAACTCTTGGCTTTGGACGAAACATGAACATGAAGTTTCGTTCGAGCTTTTTTTTTTTTGGTTATTTTTAATTATAAAATATTTGGGTTTTTTTTACTTATAAAATATTTGGACGAAACATCATGTTTCGTTCGATTGAATAAAATTCTTATAAAATATTTCAGACGAAACATCATGTTTCGTCCTCTATAATATACATATTGCTATATTCCCTCTCAAATATAGTATTTTACTGTAGAGAAAAAACTATAAAAATGGCAGAATACCACACGACTGCAACGCTCACATTGTTAAAAAATGTATTTTTATGTATATTTACCACACGACTGTGGATGCTCTAAACAATTAAAATAGTTGTTATATTTAGCTAGTTAATGACAGTCTAATAAACAATATGGCATGAAGTGTATGACAAAATAATTTTTTGGGCTTATAGAATCAGTTGTAGGTGAAGTCTGCTATCTGGTTATAGATTTTTCCTAGGTAAGATTAACTAGACAGATTATGCAAGATAATTGTGTATATATATTCAATGACTCAAGGGAACACATGAAGAAGCATTTTCAACAACTACAGTGGAAATTCCAATCAGCTGAAATTATTACTCAAAAAATAAGAACAATATTATGCAATTACATTTTGACTATAAGAAATGATTTTTGTTCTATGGAGGTTGTTCACTTAAGTCAATGAAAACAGGATCTCAATCTCTTACTGGTAAACAGAATTTCTATTTCTTTGTAATCAGTAGGAGAATCTCAAATACATGTAGTAGTTTTCAGGTACTAGTTAGCGGTACTTGCATACGTGAAACTGTATCATATGGACTCACTCACGTTTGACCGAAAAGGGTTATGGACCAATATGCAGTGGCCCAGACAAAGAACCTAGCACTAGTTACAAAAAGACAGAAAATACCTAGATACTGTTGACTTGACAAATCCTGCCAATGAGTGAAAATTTAAGGAGGCAAGTGTCAATCAACTAATAATTGTGGTAGTAAATAAATAGCCATGCTAATCATACTGCATGTAAGAGCTAATACTATACAAGATTGAAGGCAAGTAGGATGATACTATGTTCAATTTTCTAGTTTCTATGCTACGTGTGAGATAACTCTGTGTCTGATGTTCTCCGGCTGCCGACTTCTCCTCTGCCACCCCCAAACCGCCATGCACGTGCTCGACAGCCCCCTTCTCCATCACCACCGATACACCAGCATCATCAGCGTCCACCGGCAGAGCCTTGTTAATCTGAGACCTCTTAATATTATACCCTGTTGGGAAAGAATTCACCATCATGGTGCCTATCGCAGACACCGTCGCCACGAACCCTGCAAACGGAAAATCCCGCAGCCCTTTTCCACCCTCCGAGACAGGGTGATGTTCAGCTTGTCAATTGCATTAGGGAGTGTGCGGACTAGTCCTGTTGCTAGTATAACCCCAGCTACAAAGGCTTTGAATATGAAGAAGGCCTCGCTTTCGGGTTTTAGGTAGGAAATATTTCTACCTAGGATGGGGATAATTAGGATGCCGAAGCCGCCTGCGACGAGATACAGATGAACAAATTTTCTACAAAATTCACATCTTGCATTCTTTGGCACCATACTCCAAAAAGGATAAAAATACTGTTTTCTCATATATAATGAATTTGTAGCAAAAATAATTCTCGAAAAAGTTTGATGGGCACTTTTAAAAGTCAGAGTTTAGTGAAATTGAATTTTACCCTATGATCTCAGAAAGTGTGGGGGTATATAATTGTTGTCTTATAAGATGTAGACCCGCTTCAATAGAGAAAATTAGGCCCATACGAACTTGGCTACTTGGCTTGAATAAGAGCATCCACAGTCGTGAAAGGTAAAAAATAACAAAATGCATATTTTAGATATAGCAAAGTGGTATTTCATGCAGTCATCAAATGATATAATATGACAAACTGAACAAAATTTGATTGGACGGAACTTCAAGTTCGTCCGTGGGGAGCTGTCACTTTCAACCAGCCTTACCACTTAATTACCCCCTGATTGCCCACTAATTAATATAAACCCCCTAATTAATTAGTTAAGTATATTTAACTAAGCCTAATTAGTATACTAAGTATAATTAATCATGGGAAGGAACTTGAAGTTGGACGGAACCTGAAGTTCCGTCCAAGGTCCATTAATCATGGGAAGGAACTTGAAGTTCGTTCCAAGGTAAAAAAAATTAATAAAAAAATAATTTTTTATTTGGGACTGAACTAGAAGTTCCGTCCAATATAATAAACAATTAATTTTTTATTTGGAACGGAACTTGAAGTGCCGTCCGATATAATAAAAATTATTATTTTTTATTTGGGACGGAACTTGAAGTTCTGTCCTTTATAATATGCATATTCTCATATCGCCTCTCAAATATAGCAATCTTCTGTAACGATTTTGCCAAAATATGAATAAATAGCAAACGACTGCAGATGCACAATTGCTATAATATGCATAATATGAAAATTTAGCAAACGACTGTGGATGCTCTAAGAGAGAGACTGATTTCTGCTCTAGGTTTAAGAAGCATGTTTGATTTAACTTTATTGACTCGACTCACTCTTGATGATAGATGGGGTCCTCACTATAGTTTCCTCTCAAAACAATGGCCCGGTGCAAAATATCCGATCTTGTTCTCTCTGTCACCATGTTTCATTAATAGGAGATTAACGAAATAAAGTTAATGTTTAGTGAACAAAAAATAAAATATAGTACATCAGATATACATATGAGAATGGGACAAATCTAAGTAAGTCCATCTATACTATTATTAAGCAAAGCCTTATTTTAGTGGCTTTTTACTATTATGCCCTCATATACATAACACACCTAAAAAATAATATAGGGTTAAATTTGTCATTTTTACCCCTAAACCATACACAAAAGAAGGTCACAACCGTAATTCTCACCCAAATCAAACTCTCTCTATCAAAAAATACGGGCCCATTTCATTAAACCCGTCCAATCCCAGTTCCCAATGTTTTCCCTCGAAATCTGTGTGACAAAAACCCAACATCCCCAAAATTAATTCTCCAAAACAAGAAACCCATCCACGCTTAGCTGTCCACCACTATCCTCAAATTTCAAAAACTATTAAACCATCTTCCAAGTCAAAAACAAAATCTCAAATTTCAAAAACCAAAAAACCCCAAAAAATCCACGCGAAATGGATTCCAAGGTGACAAGCCTCGCCGCATCATCGCCGCCGCGCTCCCCTCGCCGTCCGATCTACTACGTGATGAGCCCCTCCCACCCCGACGCCAAGAAAATGTTGCTCAACGGCGGCTCCACCCCCTGTGGGTCCCCTCTCCAGCACCACAGCCACCACCACCACCACTGCTATGTCGTCAGCTCCCCCATCCACCACTCGCGTGAGTCTTCCAACACTCGCTTCTCCACCTCCCTCAAAACTAGTGGAGCGTCGTGGCTCAAACTCCCCGTTTTCCGACACCACGAAGTCGGAGAAGATGACGTGGACGACGAAGAAGAATACAAAGTAGGAATCAAATGCTACATCGTTATGTTCGTTATCAGTTTCACATTTGTCTTTGGATTGTTCTCAATTATTCTATGGGGAGCCAGTAGGACGTACAACCCTCAAATTGTCGTCAAGGTGAAAAATGATTTTTTTTAAAATTTATGAATTCAATAGTTTAATATTTTCTTTTAACAAAATTGTTTTTTTATATACTGTGTAGAGTGTGGTGTTTGAGGGGTACAATGTGCAAGCGGGGATGGACGACACAGGGGTGTCGACGAAGATGGTGTCAATAAATGCGACGGTGAGGATTAAGGTGAGGAATCCGGCGACGTTCTTTGGGATCCACGTGACGTCCATGTCGTTGGAGCTGTACTATTACGAGCTTCTGATTGCGTCAGGGTAGGTAATGTAATTTTGTTTGATTTTGAAATTTTTGATTTTGAATTTGAATTTATTAAAAAGTTACAAGCGATGATTATATTGAGTGTGGAGCGCGTGACTCTGAAAATATCTATCTATCCTATTATTACGGTTAGGGTTTCTGATCAGAAAGCTGGGAGCGTGTGAGTTGCCATGTCGAAATCGAGCCCGGAATTTGGCGCCTATTTCGATCGTCGAATCTACAGGTTCATCCAACTCTTCTCTTCATCTTATCTCCTTTTTTTCCTCTCTTTTCCTTCCGATTGATGCAATTGATTTGTGTTACGGTTAGGGTTTCTGATCTATTTCGAACGAATTTCTATCTCGATTTTGTAGGTAAGAAAAATTAAGGTTTTTTTTTTAAGAATTTAGGGTTTCAAAGAAGCAAATAAGATATGGAAAATATAATACTTGACTCTTTTCAACCCAATTTTGATTTGTAGGGTTTTTCTAACATTTTTTTTAATTTTTTTTTGTTTTCAGAAATTTTGATGAGTCGATGGAGGCGAGTTCGGGAGGCGGATCGGATTTCTAAAGACTGTTAACGGGTAGGAGTTTGGGGTTCCTTCCAATCTCGATGGTACTTCAGGTACCTTCACGACGCTTCTTTTCTATGGTGAATTCATTTTTCAGGGTACTCTTCATAAATTCCTAAAATATGTTAGAATCTGAATATAAAATAATAAAAATCCCAACAGAACTTGTGAAGGAATCAAAAAATAATTGAAGAAAACAGTAAGTAAAGGATTTGCACAGAGTCGAGATTTGAAATCTTTGTCCTTAAAGCAAAATTCGCCCCGTAGTGTGACGGTTACCGGCGAATTGCTTCCCAGGATACAACTGTACCTTCTCTGAAGAATGCAGCACCCTTGCTTCAGAGACAACGAACTGTTGTCTGTGTTGTACTCTCAGTTAACACTTGACACTGACACAGAGGAGAAGAAGAAGAATAGAAATGTAAAAAATCTGTATCTGTATGTAAGACTCTATCTGGTTTTATAGAGGAAAGTTGGACTGGAGACTGTTCAACAGCTGCCATTACTCTGTAACAGCAGAGTAATGGGGACTCTTCAGATTCATAACTGGTGAGCCATTACTCTGCTGTTACAGAGTAATGGGCACCAGTTACTGAATCTGAAAAGCCTTTTCAGTTCAATAGGGGAAGAGTTTGTCTGGGCAAAAGAAATAAAATAAAAATTTAAGCCAGACCAGACCAGAACAAGCCAAGCCAAGCCAAACCCGAAGCCGTGGCCAAGGCCGGGGCCGGGGCCGGAGCCGGGCCGGGCCGGGAGCGGGCGCACGCGCATGCGTGTGTTTGTTATTTTGGCTAAGTCCTCTCTCCACTACACGTTAGTGGTAACCCCCAGGCCACGCCCTTTAGTCCAGTTTTCTAGTATATATACTAGACAAAATCATTTCCAATTTCCGATATGGGACTATCTATTTTCTCCAAGTTGCCAAGTTAGTACATTTCAAGTACCCAACTTTGGATCAACATTTCTCATTCATACGGAATTCGTTTTTGGCAAGTGAGTATACTACGGAGTAGTACTCGTCGAGAAGATCGCAATCCACTCATTTTCCGGCACCACCGGTGGCCGGAGCCTGCCGGAATCCGACCCGGAAAACTGCAAAAATTAATTCCAACAATCCCCCACATGAATGGAAATTACCAGACCATGTAATCCAGACACGACAGAAAAACAAAAAACATGACAGAAAGACTCTGAAAGTACAATCAGAAAATCACTGCTTCAGGAATGGTAGTAATTTTTCAACTTTGAACCACCCTTAGTAATTAGCTATCGGATTCACTTGACCAGGTAGTGATCATGATGTCTTGAACTACCCGGGCGTTCATGTGAACCTAGACAATAACTATCACACAGTTTCATCTCCTCACAGAACTAAGTTCTCTTGTTGTGTTCATTTTGGCCTTGAACATCCCTGGTTAATCATGAGTGAACTTGGAGAATGTAGCCTCTATTCATTCCCCTAGAAACGGCCCCATTTCACACTCACAAGGTGATTGCCCATAAAGAGTATCCTGCTATACCCCACTTTTATTTCAAAGCTATGGGAATCATTAAAAGCCAAGCTTATCCTAACTATTTGTAGGCAGCACTTGTTTTATCATCCTAAGAATGGGTATGAGATGTTAATCTCTCAGTGCTTTCGTTGATTCAACAAGATTTAGTTGTCCATTTGAACCTAGATCTTGGGATCTCCAATTCCTAGGTAGGTTTTCCATCAAGTATCCTCTTTCGTCATAGGCTTTAAACCCATTCCTCTTGATGATCTCACAACCTGCTCTCGCGACAGACCTTTAGTAAATGGATTCGCTAGGTTGTCGGCCGATTTTATATATTCTATAGAGATTACTCCATTTGAGAGCAGTTGTCTAATGGTTTTGTGTCGCCTTCTGATATGACGAGACTTACCATTATACATACAACTCAGTGCCCGTGCTATAGCCGATTGGCTGTCACAGTGTAAACATAAGGCAGGCACTGGTTTTTCCCACATTGGAATATCCTCTAAGAAGTTTCGAAGCCATTCTGCTTCCTCTGCCGCTTTGTCTAAAGTAATAAACTCAGATTCCATGGTGGATCTGGCCAATAGTGATTGTTTAGAGGATTTCCATGACACAGCTGCACCACCAAGTGTGAAAACATATCCACTTGTGGATTTTGAGTTCTTTGAGTCCAATATCCAGTTGGCATCACTGTAGCCTTCCAGTACTGCTGGATATCTGGTGTAATGCAGCGCATAACTCTGAGTATGTCGCAAGTAGTTCAATACTCTAGTTATTCCTTTCCAGTGACTTCGTCCTGGGTTACTCAGTGTATCGGCTCAGTACGTTTACCGAATGTGCTAGGTCCGGTCTTGTACAATTTGTTAGGTACATCAGACTACCAATTACACGTGCATATTCCAGTTGTGATATGCTTTCGCCTGTATCTTTGAACAGGTGAAGACTTGGATCGACAGGACTTTTTGCTGTCCCATTGGAATAATTCTTGAATCTTTCAAGTACTTTCTCAGCATAATGAGCTTGAGACAAAGTAATCCCCTCAGATGTCCTGGAAACTTTGATTCCTAGTATGACATCTGCAACTCCCAAGTCTTTCATGTCAAACTTGCCACTAAGCATGCTCTTAGTTTGTTTGATAATGTCGTTATTGCTTCCAATAATGAGCATGTCATCTACGTATAGACAGACCAGAATGTATCCATTTGGAGTATCTTTGATGTAGATACATTTATCACATTCATTTATTTTGAAACCATTTGACATCATAACATTGTCAAATTTTGCATGCCACTGCTTTGGAGCTTGTTTCAGGCCGTACAGTGATTTTACAAGCCTGCACACCTTATTTTCCTGTCCAGGAACTACGTAACCCTCAGGTTGTTTCATGTATATTTTTTCTTCTAAGTCCCCATTTAGAAATACAGTTTTAGCATCCATTTGATGTATTTCCAGGTTACGTAGAGCTGCAATAGCTATCAACATTCTTATGGATGTTATTCTTGTAACTGGGGAATATGTATCGAAGAAATCTAGGCCTTCTTTTTGCCTAAATCCTTGTACCACAAGTCTAGCCTTATGTTTCTCTATTGAACCATCTGGTTTCAATTTTTGTTTGAAAATCCATTTGCATCCTAGAGCTTTACATCCAGAAGGCAAGTCGACTAACTCCCATGTATGATTTTGCATAATGGAGTCTATTTCACTTTTGATTGCTTCCTTCCACATAGGAGCATCAGGCATAGACATGGTTTCCTTGAAAGTTCTGGGCTCATTCTCTAACAGAAAGGCCGTCACAAAGTCAGGACCAAATGATTTTGATGTTCTAGCCCGTTTACTTCGTTTAGGCTCATCAGTATCATGTTCTGGTTCATCAACTGAAGTGCTTGCATTCTCTTGTTCACGTGTACGTTTGGGGTACGTAGTATCCTTGCACGGAAACACGTGTTCAAAGAATGAAGCATTCCTTGATTCCATTATTGTATTTACATGGATATCCGGTATATCCGATTTGTATACCAAGAACCGATATGCACTACTGTTGTGTGCATAGCCTATGAATATGCAATCGATCGTCTTAGGTCCGATGGTGACCTGTTTTGGGTTAGGTACTGCCACTTTTGCTAGACACCCCCACACTTTGAGGTATTTATACGAAGGTAAATTACCTTTCCACAGTTCATATGGTGTCTTGCCGGTTTTCTTGTGAGGTATTTTGTTGAGAATGTAGTTGGCAGTCAGCAATGCTTCCCCCCACATGTTTTGGGGTAAGCCAGAATTCAACAACAAGGCATTCATCATCTCCTTTAGAGTTCGGTTTTTGCGCTCGGCAGTACCGTTTGATTCGGGTGAGTAGGGAGCAGTTGTCTGATGAACTATTCCATGTTCCGAGCAGAACATGTTAAATGATGCATCATATTCTCCTCCTCTATCACTTCTAACGATTTTAATCGTTTTGCCAAGTTGATTCTCAACCTCAAGTTTATATTCTTTGAATTTATCCAAAGCCTCATTTTTGCTATGTAATAAATATACATAACAAAATTTTGTGCAATCGTCTATGAAAATCACAAAGTACTTTTTGCCACCCCTGGTCTGCACATATTTTAAGTCACACAGATCTGTGTGAATAAGACCTAGAGTTTCTGTGTTTCTTTCTACAGAACGTGATGGAGTTTTAGTGAGTTTGGCCTCCGTGCAAACTTCACATTTGTCTGAGTTATCTACCTTAAATTTTGGTAGCAAATTCATGTTAACTAATCTACGCATAGAATTTACATTAACATGGCCTAGTCTTTCATGCCAAACAGAGGAAGACTCAACAACATAGGCAATAGGAGTTATTTCATTAACTTTGGGAACAGCAGGAACAATAGTTTTAGGGATGACTGTCATTACATTAAACTTGAACAGTCCATCCTTTACATATCCTTTTCCCAAGTATACCCCATTCTTAGACAGTACAAAATTATCAGAAACAAGTACAACTTTAAACCCATTCTTGCTTAGCAAAGAACCTAATATCAGGTTCTTTCTAATGTCTGGGACATGCAGCACATTTCTAATTCTACTTTAAGATTGTTAGAATCTGAATATAAAATAATAAAAATCCCAACAGAACTTATGAAGGAATCAAAAAATAATTGAAGAAAACAGTAAGTAAAGGATTTGCACAGAGTCGAGATTTGAAATCTCTGTCCTTAAAGCAGAATTCGCCCCATAGTGTGACGGTTACCGGCGAATTGCTTCCCAGAATACAACTGTACCTTCTCTGAAGAATGCAGCACCCTTGCTTCAGAGACAACGAACTGTTGTCTGTGTTGTACTCTCAGTTAACACTTGACACTGACACCGAGGAGAAGAAGAAGAATAGAAATGTAAAAAATCTGTATCTGTATGTAATCTGAAAAGCCTTTTCAGTTCAGTAGGGGAAGAGTTTGTCTAAAAATTTAAGCCAGACCAGACCGAGCCGAGCCGAAGCCGGGGCCGGGGCGGGCCGGGCCGGGCGCGCGCGCGCGCGTGTGTGTTTGTTATTTTGGCTAAGTCCTCTCTCCACTACACGTTAGTGGTAACCCCCGGGCCACGCCCTTTAGTCCAGTTTTCTAGTATATATACTAGACAAAATCATTTCCAATTTCCGATATGGGACTATCTATTTTCTCCAAGTTGCCAAGTTAGTACATTTCAAGTACCCAACTTTGGATCAACATTTCTCATTCATACAGAATTCGTTTTTGGCAAGTGAGTATACTACGGAATAGTACTCGTCGAGAAGATCGCAATCCACTCATTTTCCGGCACCACCGGTGGCCGGAGCCTGCCAGAATCCGGCCCGGAAAACTGCAAAAATTAATTCCAACAAAATATTGTAGCAATATTCATGCATTCAGTGAGGATACAAGTAACAAGCTTTTTGCACAATCAGAGGACAACCCAAGCTCCTTTGTTTCCAATGTTTTTTTTTATTTTAAACTTACAGTTTTTGGATTGTTTAGTTGTGGAATTCATTTTTCAGGAAATTGTGGTGAATTTGGTCATCACAGACTACTGCATGCCTGGAATGACTGGGTATGATCTGCTAAAGAAGATTAAGGTACATTTAATTTTTTAATTTTTTAAAAAATTATATTATATAATATAATTTTCATATATTTTTAAAATTATATTATATTATATAATTTTTTTAAAATTATAATATATAACACAGGGGTGAGGTAAAGACCGGAGAAGTGTCTTGCATTTATTCAAAATATGACTGACCTGCTAATGAACTGGAGTAGAGAATTGGAGAGCTTTGTTACTTTAGAATCACCCATCACTGCTTTGGAGTTATTCAAAAAAGAGGTTGCCAGTGGAACTTGCTCTGTTCCTACATATTAAAAAAAGCGTGCATCGCACGTGCATATTACTAGTACATAATAAAGAGCAATGTAACAAGTACAAACATAATAAAAGAGGTCCCTCCAACAAAACTTTAAAGGGAGAGAATCTGATCCGTGACACTTCACTTAGTCGAGAATATGATCAATCACTACCTCCTCCTCGTCCTACTCTTCCACCTCGAAGGCTCTTGTGATCCTCCTTCTCGATCCCGTCCCAGCTGTTAGAACTTGAATTTCATAAAGTAATTTTTTTCTAATAATCTTTGTGAAGAAGAGAAGTTAGAGGTAATAAAATGCAAACCAGACAAAACTTATACAGAGTCGAGATTAAAATCTCTGTCCTTAAAGCAAAATTTGTCCCGTAGTGTGATGGTTCTTGACGAATAGCCTCCCAGGATACAACTGTATTGCCTTCTCTAAAGGGAAGCACCTAAGCTTTAGAGACACCAGCGAACCCGCACCTGTGTTGCACTCTCAGACTGACGCAAAAGAAAAAGGAGAAGAGATAAAAAGATCAAAATAGTGTTAATGACTGACCAAAATGAATGAATTTTATAGTAGATTTGAGGTGTAACTGTTGGATCCATTACTCTGTAACAGCAGAGTAATGGCACAAAACCAGAACTAATTGATCTATTATTCTGCTGTTACAGAGTTATGGCATCAGTTACAGAATTCCAAACGCCTCAACAGAAGGGGGAAAAACTAGATCCTAGGAAAAATTCGGAGCGGGGCAAAAAATAGTTTAGGCTGGTCAGAACCAAACCAAACCAAGCCGAGCTGAACCGAGCCGAGCCGGGCGCACGCACACGCGTGTGTGTTTGTCACTTTGGCTAGGTCCTCTCTTCACTACACGTTAGTGGTAACCCCAGGGTTACACCCTTTAGTCCATTTCTTTAGCTTATATACTAGAGAAATCTTTCTCAACTTTCGATGTGGGACTATCTATTTTCTCCAAATTTCCAAGTTAGTACATTTCGAGTACCCAATTTTGGAACAACATTTCTCATTCATACGGAATCCGTTTTTGGCAAAGGAGTACATTACGGAATAGTACTCGACGAGAGTAACACAGTCCAATCACTTTTCGGCCCCGTCAGTGGCCGGAGCCCACCGGAATCAGGCCCAAAATTCTGCCAAAAATATTTTCAACAATCCCCCACGTGAATGAAAATTACCAGACTATGCAATCCAGACACAACAGAAAAAGACACGACATATTAGACTCTGAGAGTACAATAAGAAAATCACTGCATCAGTAATGGTAGTAATTTTTCAACTTTGAACCACTCCTAGTGAGTAGCTAATCGGATTCACTTGACCAAGTAGTGAACATGATGTCTTGAACTACCCGGGCTTTGATGTGAACCTAGACAATGACTATCACACAGTTTCATCTCCTCACAGAACTAGGTTATCTTGTTGTGTTTATTTTGACATTGAACAACCCTGGTTAATCGTGAGTGAACTTGGAGAATGTAGCATCTCTTTATTCTCCTAGAAACGGCCCCATTTCACACCCATAAGGTGATTGCCCATAAAGAGTATTCTACCATATCCCACTTTTATTTCAAAGCTATGAGAATCATTAAAAGCCAAGTTTATCCTAACCCCTTGCAAGTAGCATTATTTATCATCCCAAGAATGGGTACGAGATTTTAATCTTTCAGTGCTCACGTCGATTCAACAAGATTTAGTTGTCCCCTTGAACCTAGATCTTGGGATCTCCAGTTACCTAGGTAGGGTTTCCATCAAGTATCCTCTTTTGTCATAGGCTTTAAACACATTACTCTTGATGATCTCACAACCTGCTCTCGTGACAAACCTTTTAGTAAATGGATCCGCTAGGTTGTCAGCCGATTTTATATACTCTATAGAGATTATTCCATTTGAGAGCGGTTGTCTAATAGTTTTTTGTCGCCTTCTGATATGACGAAACTTACCATTATACATATAACTCGGTGTCCTTGCTATAGCCGATTGGCTGTCACAGTGTACACATATAGCACGCACTGGTTTTTCCCACATAGAAATATCCTCTAAAAAGTTCTAAAGCCATTCTGCTACCTCTACCGCTTTGTCTAAAGCAATAAACTCAGATTCCATGGTGGATCTGACCAATAACGTTTGTTTAGAGGATTTTCATGACACAGCTACACCACCAAGAGTAAAGACATACCCACTAGTGGATTTCGAGTTCTTGGAGTCCGATATCCAGTTGGCATCACTGTAGTCTTCCACTACTGCTGAATATCTGTTGTAATGCAACACATAACTCTGGGTATGTCGCAAGCAGTTCAATACTCTAGTTATTCATTTCCAGTGACTTCGTCTTGGATTACTTGTGTAGCAGTTCAGTACATTTATTGAATGCGCAAAGTCTGGTCTTGTACAATTTTTTAAGCATATCAGACTACCAATTACACGTGCATATTCTAATTGTGATATACTGTCACCCGTATTTTTGGACAAGTGAAGACTGTGATCCACAGAACTTTTGACAGTCCCATTGGAGTAATTCTTGAATCTTTCAAGTACCTTCTTAGCTTAATGAGCTTGAGACAAATTAATTCACTCAGATGTCCTGGAAACTTTGATTCTTAGTATGACATCTGCAACTCCCAAATCTTTCATATCAAATTGACCACTAAGCATCTTCTTAGTTTGTTTGATAATGTCTTATTGCTACCAATAATGACCATGTCATCTACATACAGACACACCAGAATGTATCCATTTGTAGTATCTTTGATGTAGATACACTTATCACATTTATTTATTTTGAAACCATTTCACATCATAACATTGTCAAATTTTGCATGTGTAACACCCCGAATTTTAAATAAGGATAAATTCGAGATTTCACAGGATCTTTACTTCACTTCGTACAATTTTACAAGAAAATTTTAAAACTTTTTATTCACAATACATCAGAGTTTATTTACACTTGGTTTTTACACAACGGAAGAAAAAAAGATTACAACATTTGAAAACAAAAATATAACTTATACAACTTTATAAATTGAGCCATCGATTGTATCATATTATCCTTTCTCCTTCAAGAATAGTCCATTACCTGCATATCAATCTGTAGGCACGTCAGTTACTTACAACTGACGAAATGTTATACACGGCTATCCTCTCTATGCCGGGAATAGTATAACGATCTCATACTTTAACAAATCACAAAAAAGATTGAATGAACAAGTAAAGTGTCAAAGGTGATTATTCTAAACAAAAAGTGTATGTCATGCCTTAATGCCTAATGCACACAATTCTACACTAGGATGACACTAATGCACACTTGTTCGGATTCTATGCATCCCATACAACATAGGTCTGAGGGCAAGCGCCTACGTACTCCACATTGAAGGGTTCGATCCCTTGCCATGAGACTACCCGGTAATAAAACAAGTTTTAGATTTATTTCACAGATACGGATCTCAGCCTCCCTGGCTAGCCTCCCTGGCTATAATAACAGATCCCAGCCTCCCTAGCTATTATATCGTGAGAATAATCCCGTAAATGCCCCTCTAGCCCCGGTATATACATATTCTTTGGAGTATGGTAAAGTGGTAAACATCCGCCGACTACCCTAAGTCCCGGATAAAATATAGTCCATCTCCTACGGAGCAACCACAGTCCACCAACTGGGTCCATAGCCACGGAGATCCACCGCCGACTATATAGAAGCACCCATTTATGTTTGCACAAGTCTATTACATCTTCACCTAAGTGCCTAATTATTTTTAGTTCAAGACATGAATATGTTATCACCATAGAATCATTTTTACCTCATACCGGATTTGTTCACAAAAATACGAGATCGCCCGACGGCATTATCTCGAAATCAAGTCTCAAAATCTTTCTTTCAAAATTACCGGTAACCGAGGTCTTACTAATTCTAAATCATAAATCTTTCATATACAAGAAACATGGGTACACATACCCTTTAATAATCATGTCTTAACTTATTATATTCATGTCTCTAACTTATCCATAATTTGTTATATATCTCATTTTAGCACTATTCATAATTCCTTAATAATAATAATTTTTTTTCATGAAACCATTTCATTCTACATCGATCTCACAAAAATTTATCCCTTTCACAAACATGATTTTATCACTTGCAATCTCATTTGCAATTTAAATAATCAAGTATGCAACACAAATGAATAATCCCATTAAAGACAATTAATTTACAAAGTAAATCATAGTCTAATCTTAACACCATTTCATGATTCATTTAACTTCAATATTAATTAATTCATAGCCCTTAAAATAGTAATTCTATTCATGAATAATAAGTTCGTCACTTGAGATCTTATTAGTAATTTGAATCTCACCAAAATATTCCTGTCACTTCAATTAATCTTTGAACCAAAATAAGAACATAATTCCTTAATTTCATATGACAATAATTTATTTATTTATTTATTTATTAAATTGCATTAAAACTCATCAAGAAACCCCCCCCCCCCAAAAAAAAAAAAAATCAAATGGCAGCAAGGGGTTTCGAACCCGTGAACTGATGCAGTGCCCAAATCCCAAGCCACTAGCCACTTAGTCCTTTTGGACTTATTGTTTTAATTCTTCATTGAAATGCCCTTATGCCAACTTCTCGGTTAAATTATTTCTAAACAAAAAGCAACACAGTAAAAATGTTTGGGTTGTCAAGTTTCGAACCCATCCCAACCAGGAAGCAGCGCAAGGTCAGACCACTAGGCTACCCGTACCCAACGACTCACAGGCAACCCGAAAGGTTTTGTTCCAATTTCGTATTATTTCATTAATCTCGTAAAACCTAGTTTTCTCTTTTAATCAAATCTTTCATTAGTCTACAATAATTTAATTAGACTGAAAATTAACAGAAACTCATGTATTAAAATTTCATATTTGATAATACATCTAAAGTTCAAATCTATTTCTTCTCTTTTATTATATGAATTGAAATTCTTCTTTTTAATCGAATTATGAAAAATTTATATTCTCTTACAACAAGTTAAAATAAGTTATGTATACCCATTTCACTTTACAAAAATTCTTCTTTAAACATAAGGGAAATCTCTTCAATTATTTTCACAATTACTAGTTTCTATTAACATACAAATGGCAATTACTCCTTACTTTTTGTTCTCAATTATGACAATACTTTGAAATTACTAGTTTCTATATTAACATGCAAATGAGAAAATACTCATTACTTCTTTTTCTCATGATATCAATTTGTTTCTTAATTAATAGTAACATCTCTACAATTTAGCATACCTAAAAACATGGACTTGCTCTCTAATTTATCACATCAAAATTTATACTACTCATTAATCATAATAGCATGCATTCCCTACAATTTAGAAAGTATAGGATCACCCACAAACATAATGTTAATCCATTTGTCAACATAGCATGATTCACTATTAATCTCACCACATTTATAGTATAGTTATTCTATTTTATCACCTCAAAACTACTCATTCATTTTTATTAGCATGCACATTCTAAAAATTAGAAAGTAGGAGAACACCCACCTTATAGAAGCCTGACAATGAAAGAAAGAACACCACTTCTAGCTCCAAGACTCCTAATTCCTCTTCTCCTCCTAGCAAGAGACTCCAAGAACAAGAACTCTTTTACTCTCTTTCTTTTCCTTTCCCTTATTTCTTGATTACTTTTTGGTGTGAGAAGAGAGAAGAATGGTGGGCTATTTATAGGTCTTTGCTAGGGTTCTAATTGCATAATTTCACACCTAATAATTTACTAAAATTAATTCACCAACTCTTCATATTTTTAACTCCCAAAACCTCCAATCTCTTCACCTCCTTATGACTCCTACCTCTTCTAATTCTCAACTCCCAACTCTCCACTCTCTCTCATCTCCTAAACCGGTCCTATCCTAAAGCCACCTGATTTCTAACAGCACATGCACAATCCATTGTGCTGTGAGCTATCAAATCCCGTGGGCCCCATACCAACCTTTCCTATTAGTTTTTACACTACTTAACATACAGCCCATCTTATTTAAACCGTGGGCCCCCCTCTCCCAAATTTTACCATATATCATTTTACACTTTATACACCATCAGATTAAGGCCTTATATGTATTATCTAAAGTATATATTATACTCTCCAGCATGCATGCATGCATAATTTCATTTTATTTTGGCCTACAACATCATACACACATACTATAAATATCATACTACTTATATTATTTTGGAGATCACGCGTGTGTTGCGTACACTCCAAAAATTATTTTGAAAAATAATATGCTTAAATATGTTTACCGAAAACACGTGCGCCGCACGTAAAACATGAAAAATGTAAAAATCGACTTTATTAATGAAAAACTATTAAATATAATCGAAAAAAACATAAGAAAAATTATATTTACTAATTTCATGATGAAATCACTACACGTAGAAAGCGCGTGGATTATACGTGCAGAAAATCAAAAAAATGCATTTTAATCAAAACAAGGGGAAAATAAATTTTTGTTTTATAAAATAGATTTAAATACATAAAAATAAATAATTTAAACCTATAGAAAACACTGTACGTAGTGGTGGAAACACGTGCATCAAAACACGTAAAAAGCACGTAAATCCCAGTGATTGAGATATTATATTTTAGTTAACTGAAATCAATACGGAAAATGTATAAATAGTACGAATCCAAAATATGTAGTGAAACACATTACAAAATATACGTGCATAACACCCAGGGGCAAAATTGTAATTTCCAATTTTGCGGGGTGTTACACTCTCCCCCCCTTAGAGTAGTTCCATCCCCGGAACTCGCCAGGGTAAAGATTGTATTTTGTACATGTCACAGAAAATATTTGTATTTAGAAAACTGTAACTTTAAGAAAAATAAATGTAGTATACGCAATAAACAAGGCAAACTCTTTATAAGAAAACTATGAATATTAAGATGTTACAAGACGGAACAAGAAAATTAGGAAAATGGCATAAGAACTGAAATGTGACAAGAGATAGAATAGTTTGAGAGAAATTTTTGTACGAAAATAATATTAGGTAAGCTATTAGATAAAAGGGAAAAGTCAATTATGCCGTTAATTTCGAAATAGTTCGGAAAACAATGTGGTGAAGAAAACATAGTCAATAGATAATTTAGAAAAATTTATCGATGTAATAAACGGTAGAAAATTCGCAAACTGTAAAACGAAATCGAATTAGCAATTTAGAACAAGACCATTGAATAAGAGTTTGGAAAAATAAATGAGAATGAGACTTAGTTGAAAGTATAGATAACATAAAATGACTTTGTATACCAATTAATAAAAATAGTTTGTAAGGTAACTATAATAATTATATATATAATTTGAAAATTTAAAATAGAAGGCATATATTGAAATACTTTTGAATTGTCAAGTAGACCAATATACAAATTCTTATAGACGTAAAAATTTTAAAGTGAGACAACCAATAGTATGACATGAAAATTACAAGTTTGTCAAAGTAAAGCAAACATTATAGTAGTAAAGGTAGTAATATATTATTGAAATATTGCGAAAATTAATGATATAGAAATAACTTATAAATTGAAGAAAAGTATAACTACCAATTTGTTAGGTGAGTAGACACCAAAATCTACGATAAGTTAGTAGCAAAATAAATTACGATAAAACGGTATGAAAAGATTTGAAATATTAGGAAGGAGATAGTTGGTATTAAATAGTAATTACACAAGTAGGATAGAAATCAGTTTAAATAGTATAATACTAGAATGCAAAATAGTATTATTATAAGCTAGTACGAAAATAGAATAGGGATAATTAAATATTATAGAAAACAAAATAGGGTTTATTAAAGTAGGCAATCTCCTTCTGGTGTAGGTTCGTCTCGTTGATATCCAACTGCAGACTTGCCTCTACGATCTCAAGTTGCAGAATTGCCTCCTTGACATCCGATTGCAGTTTGCCTTCTGGACATTCGGTTGCATATTTTGCCTCTCCGACGTCCAGTTGCAGATTTGCCCTCTCGATATCAGGTTGCACCAAAATGGAAGACGAAAAGATGTAATCTTTGAATATTGGGCGTTATATTTTGAAATCAGTGATATATAAGGGAATGAAAAAGTTGTAAATGAAATTGGAAATTATGACGACAAAAACATCAAAATATATATATATACAAAAATTTGTAGTAATAAAAATAATTTATAATATTAAGACAAAATAGTGTAAGGCACTTACACGAGATGAAAACACAATTGAAAATAATGAGTATAGCAAATTAGGATAATAGACATAGACAAGTATATGCAAAAATATTAATGTAGTAATTAGATGAGGGTAAAATGATATGTATAATAAGAATATTGAAATATATGGCATACATAGAAATCATTGGAAAAATATATGTAATACTAAGAATGTAAAGACAGTTAAAATTTGAGAAAAGATAATGTATAAATAGTGAGTATATGCATTATATTAAAGAAGCGTAAAACTATAAAAGTAATGAGTAGCGATTAATAGTAATATATCAAAACAAATATGCAATAATAATAGTACCGAATGTAGACAGTAAAACAAATGGTAGGTCATATTCATATAGGTAGAAAATTTCAATCTTGTTAAGAACATATAGGATAAGATAATATAGTATCACAGAAATCAAATCAAATAAAATGAGTGCACATAAAAATTTTCATAAGAAAATCCAAAATAATAAATGAAGAGAATAGTGGTTGCAATATTAATTTAATAAACAGCAACTTGACAAAATACGTAAAGTAAGAGTAGATATAAACGGGTAAACATAAAGTGACCTAAATACATAAAAGACCAAATTTTAAGTTTGAAAACAAGTTTAAAATATCAAGACTAAGGAAGATAGATAAATAATAAATATTCAAATGATTTAACAACATAAGAAAATATTTATTAAAAATTTATATATTGAATATGGAGAAAGTACCATGATAATGATCTACAAAAATAATTTGAGAGGGAAGTGTGTAAGGTATCATGAATGACGGTCCAAGCCAACCACGCTTCCACTGCGCCACTCTGATACCCAGGGGAAAATGTGCTCTCATACACTCTCATATTAATGTATACAAGGAGAACATCATGAATGAAATTGAATATAAGTTCAATAACAACTTCATTCACGACTCCAGCCATCCAAAAGAAAAAGAAAGCATCAGTGCATAGAGCAACACAAATGTAAATCACTTACATTTAAACCTCTATAGACTGAAACTCACACTCTAGTGTCTACTCTAGGGTGTCGTTCCTTATAAATTTGTACTACTTGTGAAGCATGCTCTGATACCATCTGTAACACCCCGAATTTTAAATAAGGATAAATTCGAGATTTCACAGGATCTTTACTTCACTTCATACAATTTTACAAGGAAATTTTAAAACTTTTTATTCACAATACATCAGAATTTATTTACACTTGGTTTTTACACAGCGGAAGAAACAAAGATTACAACATTTGAAAACAAAAATAAAACTTATACAACTTTATAAATTGAGCCATCGATTGCATCATATTATCCTTTCTCCTTCAAGAATAGTCCATTACCTGCATATCAATCTGTGGGCACGTCAGTTACTTACAACTGACGAAATGTTATACACGGCTATCCTCTCTATGCCGGGAATAGTATAACGATCTCATACTTTAACAAATCACAAAAAAGATTGAATGAACAAGTAAAGTGTCAAAGGTGATTATTCTAAACAAAAGTGTATGTCATGCCTTAATGCCTAATGCACACAATTCTACACTAGGATGACACTAATGCACACTTGTTCGGATTCTATGCATCACATACTACATAGGTCCGAGGGCAAGCGCCTACGTACTCCACATTGAAGGGTTCGATCCCTCGCCATGAGACTACCCGGTAATAAAACAAGTTTTAGATTTATTTCACAAATACGGATCTCAGCCTCCCTAGCTATAATAACAGATTCCAGCCTCCCTGGCTATTATATCGTGAAAATAATCCCGTAAATGCCCCTCTAGCCCCAGTATATACATATTATTTAGAGTATGGTAAACATCTGCCGACTACCCTAAGTCCCGGATAAAATACAGTCCATCTCCTACGGAGCAACCACAGTCCACCAACTGGGTCTATAGCCATGGAGATCCACCGCCGACTATATAGAAGCACCCATTTACGTTTGCACAAGTCTATTACATCTTCACCTAAGTGCCTAATTATTTTTAGTTCAAGACATGAATATGTTATCACCCTAGAATCATTTTTACCTCATACCGGATTTGTTCACAAAAATACGAGATCGCCCGACGGCATTATCTCGAAATCAAGTCTGAAAATCTTTCTTTCAAAATTACCGGTAATCGAGGTCTTACTAATTCTAAATCATAAATCTTTCATGTACAAGAAACATGGATACACATACCCTTTAATAATCATGTCTTAACTTATTATATTCATGTCTCTAACTTATCTGTAATTTGTTCAATGTCTCATTTTAGCACTATTCATTATTTTTTAATAATAATAATTCTTTTTCATGAAACCATTTCATTCAACATCGATCTCACAAAAATTTATCCCTTTCACAAGCATGATTTTATCACTTGCAATCTCATTTGCAATTTAAATAATCAAGTATGCAACACAAATGAATAATCCCATCAAAGACAATTAATTTACAAAGTAAATCATAGTCTAATCTTAACACCATTTCATGATTCATTTAACTTCAATCTTAATTAATTCATAGCCCTTAAAATAGCAATTCTATTCATGAATAATAAGTTCGTCACTTGAGATCTTATTAGTAATTTGAATCTCACCAAAATATTCATGTCACTTCAATTAATCTTTGAACCAATATAAGAACATAATTCCTTAATTTCATATGACAATAATTTATTTATTTATTAAATTGCATTAAAACTCATCAAGAAACCCCCCCCCCCCCCAAAAAAAAAAAATAAAATCAAATGGCAGCAAGGGGTTTCGAACCCGTGAACTGATGCAGTGCCCAAATCCCAAGCCACTAGCCACTTAGTCCTTTTGGACTTATTGTTTTAATTCTTCATTGAAATGCCCTTATGCCAACTTCTCGGTTAAATTATTTCTAAACAAAAAGCAACACAGTAAAAATGTTTGGGTTGTCAAGTTTCGAACCCATCCCAACCAGGAAGCAGCGCAAGGTCAGACCACTAGGCTACCCGTACCCAACGACTCACAGGCAACCCGACAGGTTTTGTTCCAATTTCGTATTATTTCATTAATCTCGTAAAACTTAGTTTTCTCTTTTAATCAAATCTTTCATTAGTCTACAATAATTTAATTAGACTGAAAATTAACAGAAACTCATGTATTAAAAATTCATATTTGATAATACATCTAAAGTTCAAATCTATTTTTTCTCTTTTATTATATGAATTGAAATTCTTCATTTTAATCAAACTATGAAAAATTTATATTCTCTTACAACAAGTTAAAATAAGTTATGTATACCCATTTTACTTTACAAAAATTCAACATAAGGAAAATCTCTTCAATTATTTTCACAATTACTAGTTTTTATTAACATACAAATGGCAATTACTCCTTACTTTTTGTTCTCAATTATGACAATACTTTGAAATTACTAGTTTCTATATTAACATGCAAATGAGAAAATACTCATTACTTCTTTTTCTCATGATATCAATTTGTTTCTTAATTAATAGTAACATCTCTACAATTTAGCATACCTAAAAACATGGACTTGCTCTCTAATTTATCACATCAAAATTTATACTACTCATTAATCATAATAGCATGCATTCCCTACAATTTAGAAAGTATAGGATCACCCACAAACATAATGTTAATCCATTTGTCAACATAGCATGATTCACTATTAGTCTCACCACATTCATAGTATAGTTATTCTATTTTATCACCTCAAAACTACTCATTCATTTTTATTAGCATGCACATTCTAAAAATTAGAAAGTAGGAGAACACCAACCTTATAGAAGCCTGACAATGAAAGAAAGAACACCACTTCTAGCTCCAAGACTCCTAATTCCTCTTCTCCTCCTAGCAAGAGACTCCAAGAACAAGAACTCTTTTACTCTCTTTCTTTTCCTTTCCCTTATTTCTTGATTACTTTTTGGTGTGAGAAGAGAGAAGAATGGTGGGCTATTTATAGGTCTTTGCTAGGGTTCTAATTGCATAATTTCACACCTAATAATTTACTAAAATTAATTCACCAACTCTTCATATTTTTAACTCCCAAAACCTCTAATCTCTTCACCTCCTTATAACTCCTACCTCTTCTAATTCTCAACTCCCAACTCTCCACTCTCTCTCATCTCCTAAACCGGTCCTATCCTAAAGCCACCTGATTTCTAACAGCACATGCACAATTCATTGTGGTGTGAGCTATCAAATCCCGTGGGCCCCATACCAACCTTTCCTATTAGTTTTTACACTACTTAACATACAGCCCATCTTCGTCAGGGTACTAGTGTTCACTTTACCCCTCCCTGCTCCATTATAGACGAAGTGGTTTTGACTGTCCCAGCTTCGTGTTCATCCCCTGTTGTGGAGGCTGATCCTCCTCCCGTTAAGCGAAAACGCAATAAGCTGGTCGGTAATCTTAGGCCGATTCGAGTGAGTGCGCGTATCCTCGCCAGGCAAGCTAACGCTTTGTCAGCCCGTCAGTTGGTGCTCTGTTGAGTTCTCGCGTTGACAGCTTGGCGGTGTCCCTTTGTGCCGCCAGTGTTTCTCTTGGCCTGTATGGTATTTTTTCCACGGTGGTTGCCGCTGGAGTTTGTTATCTCCATGGTAGGATGTCTTCTTGGCCTGCGTTTGGCTCGCCGCTCCTCTTGTTTCTTCTCCTCTGGTGGGTGAGTCAGAGCGGTCGTTTCTCCTTTTCGCGAGTTGCTTTCCGGGCTGAAGGTTTTGTCTCCCTGTTCAGCCGGTGCGGTTGTATTATAGCTCCCTTATTGGCGTACTTTTCCTCCTAGTTAGGATTTCATATTGTTTAGTTCGCTTTTTTTGTTTTACATCTTGTAAAGCTATTGATTATTTATTTGTATCTGTACTGTTTTATTGATTAATATATTTTTGATGGCTGGAGCCTTTTGGCTCTATCCGATATATCAAAAAAAAACATACAGCCCATCTTATTTAAACCGTGGGCCCCCTCTCCCAAATTTTACCATATATCATTTCACACTTTATACACCATCTGATTAAAGCCTTATATGTATTATATAAAGTATACATTATACTCTCCAGCATGCATGCATGCACAATTTCATTTTATTTTAGCCTACAACATCATACACACATACTATAAATATCATACTACTTATATTATTTTGGAGATCACGCGTGTGTTGCGTACACTCCAAAAATTATTTTGAAAAATAATATGCTTAAACACGTTTACTGAAAATACGTGCGCCGCACGTAAAACATAAAAAATGCAAAAATCAACTTTATTAATGAAAAACTATTAAATATAATCGAAAACAACATAAGAAAAATTATATTTACTAATTGCATGATGAAATCACTACACGTAGAAAGCACGTGCATTATACGTGCAGAAAATCAAAAAATGCATTTTAATCAAAACAAGGGGAAAATAAATTTTCGTTTTATAAAATAGATTTAAATACATAAAAATAAATAATTTAAACCTATAGAAAATATTGTACGTAGTGGTGGAAACACGTGCATCAAAACACGTAAAAAGCACGTAAATCCCATGGGTTGAAATATTATATTTTAGTTGACTGAAATCAATACGGAAAATGGATAAATAGTACGAATCCAAAATATGTAGAGAAACACATTACAAAATATACGTGCGTAACACCCAGGGGCAAAATTGTAATTTCCAATTTTGCGGGGTGTTCTGCACCACCAAGATTAAAGACATACCCACCAGTGGATTTCGAGTTCTTGGAGTCCGATATCCAGTTGGCATCACTGTAGTCTTCCACTACTGCTGAATATCTGTTGTAATGCAACACATAACTCTGGGTATGTCGCAAGCAGTTCAATACTCTAGTTATTCATTTCTAGTGACTTCGTCTTGGATTACTTGTGTAGCAGTTCAGTACATTTACTGAATGCGCAAAGTCTGGTCTTGTACAATTTGTTAAGTATATCAGACTACCAATTACACGTGCATATTCTAATTGTGATATACTGTCACCCATATTTTTGGACAAGTGGAGACTGTGATCCACAGAACTATTGACAGTCCCATTGGAGTAATTCTTGAATCTTTCAAGTACCTTCTTAGCTTAATGAGCTTAAGACAAATTAATTCACTCAGATGTCCTGGAAACTTTGATTCCTAGTATGACATCTGCAACTCCCAAATCTTTCATATCAAATTGACCACTAAGCATCTTCTTAGTTTGTTTGATAATGTCTTATTGCTACTAATAATGAGCATGTCATCTACATACAGACACACTAGAATGTATCTATTTGGAGTATCTTTGATGTAGATACACTTATCACATTCATTTATTTTGAAACCATTTCACATCATAACATTGTCAAATTTTGCATGCCACTGCTTTGGCGCTTGTTTCAATCCGTACAGTGATTTTACAAGTCTACACACCTTATTTTCTGTCCAGGAACTACATAACCCTCTGGTGTTTCATGTATATTTCTTTTTCTAAATCCCCATTTAGAAAGGCAGTTTTGACATCCATTTGATATATTTTGAGGTTGCGTAGAGCTGCAATAGCTATCAACATTATTATGGAAGTTATTCTCGTGACCGGAGAATAAGTATCAAAGAAGTCTAGGCCTTCCTTTTGCCTAAATCTTTGTACCACAAGTCTAGCTTTATGTTTCTCTTTTGAACTATCTGGTTTCAGTTTCCGTTTGAAAATTCATTTGCATCCTACAGCTTTACATTTAGAAGGCAAATCGACCAACTCCCATGTATGATTTTGCATGATGGAGTCTATTTCACTTTTGATTGCTGCCTTCCACATAGGAGCATCAAGCGTAGATATGGATTCCTTGAATGTTTTAGGCTCGTTCTCTAACAGAAATGCCATTACAAAGTCAGGACCAAATGACTTTGATGTTCTAGCCTGTTTTCTTCGTCTAGGTTCATCATTATCATCTCCTGGTTCATCAACCAAAGTACTTGCACTCCCTTGTTCACGTGTACGTTTGGGATACGTAACATCCTTGCATGGAAACACGTGTTCAAAGAAGGAAAGAAGGAAGCATTCCTTGATTCTATTATTGTATTCACATGCACGTCTGGTATATCAGATTTATATACCAAGAACCGATATGTACTACTGTTGCGTGCATAGCCTATGAATATGCAATCAATAGTCTTAGGTCCTATTGTGACCTATTTGGGATTAAGTACTGCTACCTTTGCTAGACACCCACACACTTTGAGGTATTTATACGAAGGTACATTACCTTTCTATGGTTCGTATGGTGTCTTGCCAGTTTTCTTGTGAGGTATTTTATTGAAAATATAGTTGGCGATCAGCAATGCTTCCCCCTACATGTTCTGGAGTAGCCCAGAATTCAACAACAAGGCATTCATCATCTCCTTCAGAGTTCGGTTCTTGCGCTCGGCAGTACTGTTTGATTTAGGTGAGTAAGGTGCAGTGGTATGATCAACTATTTCATGTTCAGAGCAGAACAAATTAAACGGTGCATCATATTCCCTTCCTCTATCACTCCTAACGATTTTAATCATTTTGCCAAGTTTATTCTCAACCTCAAGCTTATATTCCTTGAATTTATCCAAGGCCTCATTTTTGCTATGTAACAAGTATACATAGCAGTATTTTGTGCAATCGTCTATAAACATTAAAAAATACTTTTTACCGCCTCTGGTCTGCACGAATTTTAAATCACACAGATCTATGTGAATTAAACCTAGAGTTTCAGTGTTTCTTTCTACAGAATGGGATGGAGTTTTAGTGAGTTTGGCCTCTGTGCAAACTTCACATTTTTTGTAGTTGTCTACCTTAAATTTTGGTAGTAAATTCATGTTAATTAATCTACACAGAGAATTAAAATTAACATGGTCTGGTCTTTCATGCCAAACAAAAGAAGACTCAACAACATAAGCAATAGGATTCAATTCATTAATTTTGGGAACAACAGGAACAACAGATTTTGGGATGACTGACATTACTTTGAATTTGAACAGTCCATCTTTAACATTCCCTTTTTCCAAGTACACCCCATTCTTTGAAAGGACAAAATTGTCAGAAGCAAGCACAACGCTAAATTCATCCTTGCTCAGCACAAATCCCGAGACCAGGTTCTTGCGAATATCCGGAACGTGCAACACATTGGTTAGTGTTAGTTCCTTGCAAGAAGTCCTCTTCGACACTATCTTCCCTATTCCTTCAATCTTGGAAGAGGAAGAATTTCCCATGAACAACAGTTCATCCTTGTTGCATTTCTGGTATGAAGTGAATATCTCTTTATCCGAGCAGATGTACTTGGTGGCTCCAGTATCATACCACCACTTACGAGGATTGCTCCCCACCAGATTGACCTCCGATACAACAACACAAAGGTCCAAGTCGGAGAGAACAGTGGACAGGTTCTTAGCTATGTGCGCATGGACTTTCTTATTCCCTTTCGCCTTTCCAGTTCTAGGACGGATGTCATCCTTGCTGCGACGTTCAGATATCTTGTGCCCAAGCCTACCACACTTGTGGCATTTTCCAGCAAACCTCTTTGCAGCAGGCTTCTTATTCGAGCCATGTGGCAAGAACTTTATCTTTTTGCCCTTCTGTTCGTGCTCTACCATGTTGGCTTTTTCTATGGACTTATTTCCATAGGACTTGTCAGTCTTACGATTGTCTTCTTCAATCCGCAACATGACAATCAGGTCCTCAAGAGATATTTTATTTCGCTTGTGCTTGAGATAGTTCTTGAAGTCCTTCCATCCAGGTGGAAGCTTCTCAATGAACGCTGCATCCTGGAATGGTTCACACAATGTCATGTTCTCTGCAGCAATTTTGTGTAGTATCACTTGCAGCTCCTAAATTTGACTCACAACAGTCTTGGAGTCAACCATCTTGTAGTCCAGAATTTTTTTAACTATAAACTTCTTGGAGCCAGTATCTTTGGTTTTGTACTTCTTCTCCAAAGACCCCATAGTAGTTTGGATGTCTTGAAGACACAGTACATGTTGTAGAGCGGATCTACCAAACCGTTTAGAATGTAATTTCTGTATAGATAGTCACCTTGAGTGCATGCATCAACAACATTAATAGAGTGAGCATCCATAGGTGCCAATATAGGGACAGTTTCAGTCAGAAACCTTTCAAGCTTCAAGGTGGTCAGGTAGAACTGCATCTTTCCTTGTCACTTCTTGAATTCAGTTCCACTGAACTTTTCATGTTTTTCTCCCATAATTATATGTGTGGGCAGAACAACCGTTTGTGCCGCAGCCAGTTGTACAGTCACATTCTGTGTCACAGGGTTTTGTCCACTAACATTCTCAGTTTGTTTGTTCTCCATTTTCTTTCTTCTTCTTAAACAGTTAAAAATTCAACTGTTAGAAAATTGGATTGTTGTTTTTTTTTTTCCGAAATGATAAACATCACCTGTAAAAGTCTTCACAAAAACTGTTATAAATGGAGGAAAAAATTTTGCTTTAAGATTGTTAGAACTTGAATTTCATAAAGTAAATTGTTTCTAATAATCTTTGAGAAGAAGATAAGTTACAGGTAATAAAATGCAAACCAGACAAAACTTATACAGAGTCGAGATTAAAATCTTTGTCCTTAAAGCAAAATTTGCCCCGTAGTGTAGTGGTTCTTGACGAATAGCCTCCAAGGATACAACTGTATTACCTTCTCTGAAGAGCAGCACCCAAGCTTTAGAGACACCAGCGAACCAGCACCTGTGTTACACTCTCAGACAAACGCAGAAGAAAAAGGAGAAGAGATAAAAAGTTCAAAACAGTGTTAATGACTGACCAAAATGACTGAATTTTATAGGAGATAAAAGATATAACCGTTGGATCCATTACTCTGTAATAGCAGAGTAATGGTACAAAAGCATAACTGATGGATCAATTATTTTGCCGTTACAGAGTTATGACATTAGTTACAGAATTCCAAATGCCTCAACAGAAGGGAGAGAAACTGGATCCCAGGAAAAATTCAGAGCGGGGCAAAAAATAGTTTAGGCTGGCCAGAACCAAACCAAACCAAGTCGAGCGCGCACGCGCGCGTGTGTTTGTAACTTTGGCTAGGTCCTCTCTCCACTACACGTTAGTGGTAACCCCAGGGCTACACCTTTTAGTCCATTTCTTTAGCTTATATACTAGAGAAATCTTTCTCAACTTTCGATGTGGGGCTATCCATTTTCTCCAAATTTTCAAGTTAGTACATTTCAAGTACCCAACTTTGGACCAACATTTCTCATTCATACAAAATCCGTTTTTGGCAAACGAGTACATTACGGAATAGTAGTCGACGAGGGGAACACAGTTCAATCACTTTCCGGCACCGCCTCTGGTCGGAGCCCACCGGAATTAGGTTCGGAAAATCTGCCAGAAATATTTCCAACACCCGCAACTATGGTCGAATATAAAATAAATGTATAATATGGGTTAGATTACCAGAAATACTATTATAAGTTCCACGAAAATAAAATGTTTTTTTTCTTCTATCAAGCCATAAAATCTAGGTCGTTGCGGCGATGACGATATACCATGCTTACTTCATCTCGTGCCTCTCGTTATCCAATTTGAGACATGTTCACAAATCTTCATAGTTCGTGAGTATACATTTATTCCGAGGGCCCTCAGGATCTCGATCAGAATGGCTTTGGTCCTAGGGCATTCTATGAACATATAGTTTTTCGATTCTATGTGTGCATTGCGAAATCCACAGTTAATTGCGATATTCGACTGTTTTTTAGCAAGGTTCTCCCTTGTCAGGATCACATCGTTGAGTACTAGCCAAATGAAGACTCTTACTTTCAGAGACGTTTTGACATTCCAAAGTATCGTTGATCATTTCTGTGTACACCCTCTAAAGTGGATTCGGTTGTAAAGAGAGCACCGTTAAGGACCCGTTATGTAGCACCCCGAATTTTCATTAAATAAAATTAGAAATAAGTGGCACAATTTCCGGAATCAACTTCATTGTAATCCAAACACATTATCAAATACAGGAAAAATAAAACTTTTTATTACATCAGTTCTTTCTTACATTTTGCACAGCGAAAAAATTAAATACATTTATTACAGCACAACCCATCACTTAAACTTTAATCATCTCAAATCCAAGCTTCCACTTTACTTGGGGAACTCACTTGCAAATCTTGCAAAATAAACTGAAGAGTGGGCATGTCAGTTGAAGGCAACTGACGCAATACTATAGCTATAGCAACCTTCCAAAGTCTCACAATCACAAACTTGCCACATAATATGAAATGAAATAACGATGAAAGGTTCAATAAACAACAAATGAAACTATACTAAGTAAGTGTGTGTCAATAAAACAAAAAAGAAATGTATTAAAACAATGTTCAAGAAAACACAATGCACACGATGATTTCCAATGCATACTTGTCGGATTCTATGCATCACATTCTATATAGGTCCAGTGCAAGTCCTTATCGTTCTCCGCTTTATAAGGTTCAATCCCTCGTTATGCAACCTATTACCATGACTACTACAAGATTTAGACATTTTGCAAGTATTGACTCGCCCTTGAAATACTGGAAACCAATTTCACTATGTGGATCATTCTGTGGCCTATTTCATCCATCGTCCCGGAATACTGGGGAATGTCTCACTCCGCAGATCATTCTAGAGCCCTCATTGCACAAATATCCCATGAGCGTCGCTCTCGTCCCAAAATACTGGAGATCAATCCCACTCCGTGGATCATTTTGTGGCCTATTTCATCCATCATCTCGGAATACTGGGAATTATCTCACTCCGCGAATCATTCTGGAGTTCATAACTCACGTTTGCTCTTGTTTCATCAAATCACCATCTAATGTCTGTCCTTATGCATACATATAAGTAGTCTGAGCCACCTAGAGCTAGCTCCACCCTACCGAACTTAAACCCACAAAAGTAGGAACATCAGCCCTACATGGCCAATTCCCACAATCAATTAATTCACTGCCGGTAATTCTGGGTCCTGCTCAACCTCTAGTGCTCACAATACAAAAATCCCAACCAACTTCCTAGGGTCCACAGCATAACCTTAATCTCAAATCAAACCCAACTTGGTTCAATAATACAAAATATTCTTTCATATATGGAAACAAACTCAACTTACGGAAATTCTTTAAACTCGACCTTTTGAATCTCACTTCTCATTTATTCATAAAGTTCAATTAATTCAACTATAAATTCATTCAATCTCAATTGAAACAAATCTCTTAAATATTTGGGTTCTCATCCCCAAAAATCTAGAATTTTGTAGTTTTCCAAAATCTGAAATTTATACATCTTTAAAACTGAAATAACTCATAAAATTCTGGAATAATTATTCTTCAAAACTAAAGCATATAACCCTTCAAAACTGAGAGTTTCATCTACAAAAATATAAATTTATTTTCCCTAAACCATTACTTGAATATATCGAAAATTGAACTAGATTTTCACCAAAACCTGAAAGTTATATGATTTTGCTATTCAAAACAGTACACTCCAAAATCAATATTAAATTATGGAAAAAATAATTTAAATCCAGCACATATCAAAGAACTCATCTTAAAAATCTGAACCCAAACAAATTAATTTAAAGAGTTTATATTCAACAAATTCTGAAAACTATCTTTTTATCCAAAATCTAAAAGTTATCCATTCTTATCCTTAAGAGCAGTCCATTTAAAAGTGAATATTAAATTCTGGAAAATTCAGTTTATATTTACTCCATAAACATAGAATTCGTTGCCAAATTTATAATTCATTCGCATGAAACTAGAAGCCTCAAATCATCAATAAACTGGAACTCATACTTTTCATAAAATCTGAAACTTGCTTCTATTAGAATTTGAAAAATACCCCTTTTGAACTCAAAGTTTTCATCTCTAAAAACTGAAATAAATAGTCCCTCAAAATTGAGAATTTAATCTCTCAAAATGTAGATTTATTTTTTTCAAAACATTATTTAAATTTATCAAAAATTTGGAACTAGATTCAACAGAAATCTGAAATTTAACAATTTCGAAACCAAAACTCAATCGAATCTCACATAAATATTAGATTAAATACTTACATATGCACTTCTATATGTGTACACCAGTACCGTCAATCCCTAACACACAACCCCCACACGAAACTCCTCAAAATCCAAGTCCAAACACCCAACCCGAGAGCCAAACAGCAACCTGGGTTTGAACAGTGCTCGGGTTGGCACTGTGCAACCCTCGGTTGCTGTACAACCCCCAAGCCGAGCAACCCTAGGTCTTGGTTTAAACCCCAAAACCTTACCCTAGGTTCTCCACCACTTATTGCATATTTTCTTCGATTATTTTGACATGTATTTGCATGTAAAAACTCAAATGTTCAATTCATCATAAATTTATCTCAAAACAGTGAATAACCCACAAAATTTTCATCTTTTAATTATTTAAAATATATTCTTTTATCATGCATATAGATCTACACATCTACACTAAGATATATGTTCATCAGATCTAATTTTATAAACAAAATTTTAATCTTTCATGCATATAAAACTTCAACTATTCGAGAGCAACTTATTTTAGATCAACATGAATATTTAGATCGTATGACAACTCTAATCATCCACAATAATATATAGGTTCATAAAAAAATAATTTTCCACAAATAAAATATGATCTTTCATGCATCAAATATTTATTATTCAAAAAGAATCAACATAAGAGTATCATGTCATCAAGGTTTAATTTTTATCATCTCTACAATCATCCCATAAACAAAACATCATATTCATGCTAATATAATCATAATCTCACAAAATCTAAATTCTAGCATGATTCCATATTGTTCATGAGAAATAGAAAAAAATACATCAATAGAGTTGGAAGGTTACCCACCTCAAAGAAGACAAAAAATAATAAGAAAAGAAACTCCTCCTTGCGAAAATTGAGAGATCCAAGCCTCCAAAACTCCAAGAAATAATAAAAGGATAATTTTTTGTTCACCACAGAGGAGGGCAGCTGCTGCTGCTATTAATATAGGCCGGGACTCCACTCTAGGGTTTATACGAAGATTTTACAAAAAAATCCCTTAAGAAAATATATTTTTACATGTATAAATCTTTCCAAATTAATTAGTTAAATCAAATCAAATCAAATAAAAAAAATCTAACCCCCTAACTCCTCAAATCTGGCCGGCCCCCACTACAGCCCAGAATTTCAATTTTCAATTTGCCTCTGAGTGACAATTTTACAAAAAAGTCATTCACTTTGAAATATTTATAAATATTCCATAAATTATTCATAAAAATCTAGAAATTTTAGAATTATTATCTACTAATAAAGATTAGATTTTTCAAATAAAATTTCTTACTTTTTAGCTCCCAAGAAAAATATTTGCAATAAAGTCCCCTGCAATCCCAAAATTTCATAAATATATGTAGTCAATAAAATCAAATCAAATCAAATTAGAGGGATAAAATCTCCCCCCCCCCCCCCCCCCCCCCCCCCCCCCCCCAATCTCTCTCCTGTCAAAACTAGCCTACCAAAATAGCCCAACCAAATTTTGAATTTGAATTTACCTCCAAATGACATTTTGCGCAAAAACCCTTTTCTTTCAAAGTATTTACAAAAATAGTTTCTTTATTCAGAAAATCCCAAAATTTAGAATATACTCGATTATAAATAGAAAAATTTATTCAAAAATTCAAAAGTGGAAATTTTCACTTCAAAAATATTTGCACGTGTAAAAATGCCAATTTTACATATATTCAAAATAATTAAATAATTGATTTAAAAATTATTTATTAATTAAAAATATTGTATTAAAAATTACGGGGCGTTACATGTTATTTTCCATCCCCCAGGCTTTCCGATATGAGTCTTGTGAACATTTCACTCCCGATTGTGCAATGTAGAAATGTAGTGACCCTAGTCTCAATTGTCTTTAGAACTATTGAAAAGAATCGAACATCGTTGAAGATTCTGCAGGTAGTCTGAAAAGTGAATTGGTTCAGAACTTATACCAAAACGGATTGTCAAAACTTAGACCTAAAGTGACTTATATTGTGGAACAAAAAAAAAGCTAGAATGACTTATATTTTATAATGGAGAGAGTATGTAGACATCAACATCTAGAAGCTGCGATGGATTTTTGGAAGAGTTGGTCGCAAATTGAGCATTTGGTTGCCATGGTGAAGATGAATTGTTGCTAGGCGGTTGAACTGCTACAATGCGGAAAGAAGGACATCGTTTTGTAGTATGGCCTTGAATTCTGCAGATTTGACAAAAGTCAAGATATGGACAAGAAGGGCGATCTCCATGAGTTGGGTTTGGGGCGTTATTGGTTGGTCCCGAGTAGCGATTTCCATTGTTTGAGGATGGGTTCCGGGGGGAGTTGGTGTTTTTTTGGTTGGATGACGGGCGCCAGTTTGTTGTGGTTTTACTTGTGGGATAGCAACAGCTGGAAAATGTAATGGTTCAAGTTTGGTTGTTGGGAAAGTTGTTTTAAAGTTAAGCAGCTTTTCATGGAGTTCCTCGAACGTGATGGAAGTGTCTCTGGCTTGAACCGCGCGCGCTAATTCTTTGTAATCATCACCAAGTCCATCAAGAATTTTATCCATCAGGTCTTCTTCATCAATTAGGGCTTCAAGGAGAGCAAGTTCGTCCGCTCGAGCTTTAACATCTCGTATGAACGTAGTAACATCTTGTGTTCCTTTGGTGATATTCTTCAGTTGACTTTTGACTTGTTTGATTCGTCCACGGGAGGGCTTAGCATAGGTGTTTGCGAGGGTTGTCCATGCTTCACGACAGGTTTTAGCTTGGGCAATAAATGGTATTATGGGTGGGTCGATGGACCTATAATGGCATTGAGAATTAATTGATCTTGTCAAATCCTGATGGTGTGGTCCAGATTTGGTCGGGTAACACCATCTTGGGTAACAGTGGTTGTTGGGCAAGGTTTTGATCCATCTATATAAACAAGTAGGTCATAGCCTATGAATAAGGTATGAAATTGTTGCATCTATGCAGTGGCGGAGCCAGGATTTTCATCCAGCGGGAGCGAAATCATAAAAACCACAAATTTATAAAAGTCTTTAAACATCCAAAATAGATATTTTTTTGATATAAGATGTATAGTAATATCTTTATGGACAGATATTTCACATGGACAATCATTCATATATGGTATTGATGAACTGGCTAGTGATCGAACAATCAAAATGACTGAATACTTTCCCTAAAGAACAATTGCAAAGGGTTGAACTGCCATCATAGCAATACCAATCTCAAAATTCAATTTAGTGGGCTCACATGTAACAGAGTATGAAGCAGATGATTGTGCAAACTCTAATCAAGACCCATCCCAAAATTCAGCTCATTTGGGGATTTTAAACACTACCCATCAGAAAATTCACCACTTTCTACAAAACCCATCTCAAAATTTTGCTCACTTAGAGGTTTAAACAAAATCCGTTTAAACAAAATCCATAAAAAAATAGCAACTCTTTTGGCCATCTTGAACGACACCCATCTCAATTGTCATAGCAAACTATCAACTATGCCCATGTCCAAATTCAACCAATTTTTCTCCAATAAAATAACAGTGCAACAAACCATGGTCAAACTCAAACAACATAACAAAAATTCTCACAAAAAAAAAATCACTGACCTTTGAGATTCTCAGAATCAGACGAGTGACGACAACATGGCCTGGGCTTCGAATGATGATGGATTATGATTTACGAGCTAGGGTTTCGGTTCGGTAGATGATGGAGATAGGAGCATGGAAAGAAAGAAAGAAAAGAAGAAAGAAGAGAGAGGTAGGGAGCCTAGGGTTTCGGTGGAGGGCCTGGAGGCTAGAAGGAATGAGAGATTGAGAGAGGCTGAGAGCTCGGGTTTCAGATTTTGAAGCACCGAAAGAAAGAAAGAAAGAATAGAAGAAAGAAGGGAGGCGTCGAACTGTCGAAGTCGGAGAGGGGAAGTGGGAGCGGATTTTCATTTTGGGCTGAGTGGGAGCAAATTTGGGCTTGGGCCTGGGAGGGGAGCGATTTGGGCTGAGTGAGGGGGAGCAAACTTTTTTATGTACTGGGCTTTTTAAAGAGCTGACAAAATTCAGGGGGAGCGGCTGCTCTCCTGGCCCTTCACTCCCTCCACCACTACTTCTATGACAGGTAGTTGCTAGATGTGAGTTTGTGTGGCGACGTTGATGCTGATAATGGTACTATGAGTTTCATTGGTGTAGTGGATAGTAAGAGATGTAGGGGTGGTTGTACTTGGAGACATTGGCTGGAAGAAAAAAAAGGAAAGGGATAAGCAGCTAGCTTTTAAAGGTGCTCTGATACCATAAGAAGGTATAAGAGTGAATCAAATTTTGATTGATTTATTAGTTTGATCAATACATCTATTTATAATACATGATACAACAAACATCATCGAAATAGTAGAGTTGTTAGCAACTAATCCTAAGTCCTAGGAGACTCCATATGACTAGGAAACAAACATTGGAACTTAAGAAACAAACATTTGAATTTGAAGACTGTATAAACTAATAAATAGTGTTTATCCTCTATTATTAGATTCAAAAATATATATATATATATATATATATATCATCGCATACTGATCAGAACGAATAAAGAAGTTTGGCATGATAAATATGACCATTACGAATGAAGAAGTACAAACAAAAGGTTAAAAGAGTTTGAAGGTGTTTCTCAACAGTCAACACTAAGTACAATCTCACCTATGCACAAGGATCACACAACACATCTAATAGAGAGGACAGGTCAGTTGGTAAGAATTGTTATGGAAATGGAAAGAACCCCAATCAGATACGATACAGAAACCTAATATGGATATTTGTATTTGATCAGATAATATCAGAACATTCAGATGAATAAGTAATAGTCCTTGATTAGTTCACATTCCTAGAAAACTCTGACAAACTTGAAAGTTATTTCATGAAATCATCAAGGCTATTCGATCTGCTAGAGTAAAGATATTTCTATTCATTAACCAAACAAGCTAATGTAAGAATCTCTAAGCTATTGTATTGCATGGGTTCACTAACTTCACTCGAGTCACTTGAGCCACTACCAATAAAGAACTAAGGTGGTTCTCAAAAGTAAATGGAAGTTAAAGATGTTATACATGTTTTATTAATTAATTAAATGCAGGGGGCTTTCCGCTAAAAAAAATTCTCTCAAAATGAAAGTTGAAGATGCAAATAGACGCCACATACAGATATATAACCATTGGATTATTATGCTACTCAAAGAGTTAACTACATGAATTTATAAGATACATCTGCAAAATATTGTGTTTAATACAGTATTAAACCAAGAGAACTAACCAGAACATTGCTCTCCAAACTTACTATATACACTTCAACCTTGCAACTAAAACCCAAATCAAGAACAAGTGACCAAGCCCTCAAGACCAACGCCCGTCAAAATCTGACCCTCATGCTCTAGAGTCCTTCTAACTGCTTGATAGAGTTCAACCCATGGCCGTGATCCTGATTCCTCTAATGTATCCTCAAAAAACGTTAAATTCGGACTTGGTGGGCAAGCAGCAGCACTGACCAAATCCAACACAGTTGATGACCTCATCACAGTCCGAGGGAAATTGAAAGCTAAATTATCCACCTTATGCTCATAAATTTTCCCTCTTCGATCAACTTTGTACCTTGATGTCCCTTGAAATTTACCACGAGCTTCCCAAGGCACACGTGGGACCCCTTGAAGCTCCCACCGGATCAAGATTGAGTTTTCTGAAGGCTGCCAAACTCTATATACCTCAATCCCTATCTCTTTGAAAAGGATCCGTCCATGGAATCGGAGTGCCCAAAAGATTAGGCGGTAGTTGTCAATCCCTTGGAAGGTGTTCAGAGGATCTATGAATGTGATGTCATCCCTAAAATTTTCCAAGAAAAATTAAAAATTAAGACTATAGTTTGAACAAATAATGCCAACCAAACACTAGAATTGGAAATTAGAGGGCCCTGTTCCATTTGTTCCAATATTTTCCAGCAGTAAAAGGGAGAGAGCGAGGGGGTCGAAATTACTTTTGATAAACCCAATGAGTGTGAAGCAAGCCAAAAAGTACACAACACCGACCAAATTCTATAACTGGAAAGTAAGGAGTACACTTTCGGGAAACCAAGGTTGACTCATTAAAAAAGAAATACAGAAAATAGCCCAACCCTATTACAAAAATCAAAGGTTTGACAGAGATCTTCGTAGGAGTGATTTGTTGTCCTAAACCTTAAGATGATATTTCTTTTTCCTTTTTAGATTAGTAAATTACATATTTTTTTCTGTGAGGTGTCCGCATGTTTGTGTTTGATTATTATAATAATTACTGATTTTCCATAGCAACCCCTAAAATTATGCCTACTTCCACATTAGCACCTACTTCTTTTTGTCCTCATATTCTCCTAAAATCTTTTCAGTGTGGATAATCCACCCTTGTTGTTAGTACCTTAGTATCAAATGTCGGCCGAGAATGAGACAAGTTTCTCCAAGTCGTCTCGGTTTTTTGCCTACCCGATGTGACATTTGCCTAAAATCACGATATTTGCCTATACTTAAGTTAACAAGGAAAGAAGAGCAAATCAATATTAAGCAATTGAAACAGAAGAATATAGAACACATTATTGGTGCTACTGCCGATGAGTACGTAAAAGAGTGTAAGAGAAAGACAACACGATTTATTGGATGCAATGGAAACATATTCAGAGTATATATAGCATAGATTTGTATATATCTTTTGTACCTTAAAGGTTTCCACACTCTTATTCAAAATTCAAGTTACACTTTTTAAATAGAATATATTTTATAACAAAAATTATTTTTTTGTACATGAAACAATAATTACAAAAGTATTCCAATCTATGTTTATTATTGTATTATAAATGGAATGTTTGCTTTAAGATTCAAATATTTAACTATTTTCCATAATTTCAATAAAAACACATTAAGAAGCCGTATTAAAAATCCTGAGACACCGAGAAGAAAAAGGTTCATATTTCAGAGAAATCCGACACTGAGACCTAAATGGAACATCTGATACGATACCCGATAATGAGTCTTGATACCATGGTTAGTACCTATGTTCATGGAATATTTATGAAATATTCTTGAAATTACGTCAAAATCTATTTTAAAAAAGAGACAATTAATCCAAAATACCTTCTTTTCTTACTTTCAATGTCCTCTCCTAAAATTAAGTCATCTCCTATTCTTCAATCTCTCACCCAATCCTACCTCAAAGAAATCTCCTCTTTATCCAATCCAAAGTCATGTTCTCTTTCCTTAACTTTATTCTTCTTCTTTACTATTTCCTATTTTCTTCTTTCCCTTGTTCTATTTCAGCATTTTTGTGATGGGGAAGAATTTGGGGGTTTTGAGAGCTCAACAACTTTGAATATATTAAGGCGGATCTTTTATACGAGGGAAATAACAAGGACTGACAAGAGATAAGGGTGTACGAGTCGTTACCTCATTCATTAACATCAGTTTGTTTTTCCATAGCTAAACGATTTGTGGTATTAACAGGAAAATTCAATAATATTAGCTGTGAATATGGAACCACATACAGTTTCAAGGTGTCAATATTGAAGAATCTCTAACAATTATTATTTTTTGTTGGGGTGGGGTTTGTTGGGGTGGGGGTGGTCATAGAATCCTGCTGGATAAAAGATTGATTAGACAATTTCATGTTTATTCTAAGCAGGTTGGTTTCTAAAGTAGTTGGGAGAACAAGAGTAAGATAGTGAGAGTTACTTGCGAAGCTCATTGAAACTCAAGGACTAGTCAACAAAAAGCACAAGACATTGTAAAGTGAAGATTTTATTAAGAGTGTTATGGTTAAGCAAGTGGAGTGCGTTATCAGGTTCAATGAATTGTATTATGGGCCCTGCCCCTCAAACATATGAAAGAAAGACAACAATGACCTCGGATGGTCTAGTAAAAAGGACCAAGGAAGAATTAGGACCACAAGTCGACCTCCCTACAAACAAGCATATTAATGTTCCTGGTGCACTTGAAGAAGTAGAAAGTTTTCATCTCTTAATTCTAATAGGTTCATGTATATCATTATCATCTAATATAAAGTTGGAATTGCACTAAGGATAAGTTATATATGTACCATTGTTAATTTTTAGTTTGAATCATGCATTTCTGTTAAAGATAATTCAATGGGAATATTAGTTTGTTTTGACCCTTTCGCTCATTCATATGAATCATACCTAAAAGGATGAAAGGAAAATAATAATAATAATAAATCATCTTCACCCTTCTTCTAGATACTTTATTGTGCTATAAGAATTTTGCAATTGTGCGCAAGATCAAATCAGCTAGTTACAAAATTTTGAGGTCTTTTACCAAACTAAGTCTCCTTTCGAAAATAATATTATACTATGTTTTGCTTCAAAATTTTTATGTGAGGCCTTACCTCATGATAACTCTTAATTCCGAACTACGACTTAAGTACAAGTAATCTCTCACTCTCAACTACGACGTCTATTTAGCTGTTTTTCTTTCTTTCTTTCTTTCTTTGTCGTTGTTTGGAATTGAGAGTGAGTTTGTGCTTAAGAAGTAGTTCGCAATTGAGTTTTTTTATCGGGTAAGTCCTCACATGTAAAATTTGAGTGAAGCTTAATACCATGTATTTTCAGAAGAGGCTAAGGAGAGGGGAAAAAATCCAAATATTCCATAGAGCACTTCCGTATGGGCGTACAATCATAGGCAAGCCATTTTCATTGGAACAAGTTTAGATCATGCCAACAATGAAGATAACGAGAGGAAAAAAAACTAGTTAGTTTCTCTCTCTAGATTTTCTAAAGAGAGAAGTTCCCCCAAAAAAACCCAAAAAAGAAAACCCTAGATCAAGATTTGAGTTTGGAGGGGGTGGCAGCCGGGATCTCGTCGCCCCCTCCCCGTACGCCCTTCTTCAATCTCTATCCTATTCATCTTCTTCAATCTTCATGTCCCAGACGGGGAAAGGAAACCTCCACCTCCTTCCTCCATTCTGCTGCTCCACCGACCAAGCCTCCCTCCGACGCTCGACTTTGGGGGAGAATCGACGAGCTCGTGCTCGCCGTGTCCCGGACGGGGACCTCCTCCGACCACTGCGACGCCGCCGTTCCCCCGGTGCTCGACAACGGTGGAGGAACGAAACCAACTGTCGTCGTCTTTGCCTCCCTTTCTGCCGCTGCTCGACCTTGGGGAGAAACGACGAGCTCCCCGTTCTACTGCTGCTCGACTTTGAGGAGAAACGACAAGCAAGTGCTCACCATGTCCCAGACGGAGACCTCCCACTGCGATGTTGGCGTTGTTGCTCGACAATCTGCCGCAGCTAATGGCGGAGGTGGTGTGCCACCTGATTGGGGGATTTTGTGTTTTACAGTGTGTTGGTGGGGAGGGCGGCGATGTATTATATTGCACGTTTGTGGAGATTGGGCCCGAAGATGGGGTCCCTCCATGATCTGTGTTCTCTTATCTCAACTTTCGGGGAGTCCAACGATGTCGACGGTGCAGTCTTCACAGCGTCTACCATCATACTATTGAGCTTCCTCCATCTTAGGCCACTGCCTCTTACAACGTGTGTCTGTGTGGTGTGAAATCGCCTGAGAGAGCAAGAGCATGAGGGATGTGAAGGTATCCTCTCAACGGCTCTCTCTTGGAGCGGAGTTTTTGGGTGGGGGGAGCGAGATAGTTGTTTGGTGAGAAATCGTCTGAGAAAGCACAAACTTGAGGGAGGTGAAGGTATCCTCTGCACGACTCTCTCTTTGGCAGTGGTTGTGGGAGCTGTTGGCGCATTTGTAGGTTGAGTGGAGGAGATTGTGGGAGGCTGCATCCGGGTTGCTTCTCCTGATGACCACAGTCATCGGGGCATCACCACACTACGCCCTCATAATGGAAGTTGGCGTCCAACGCCATCGCCTGTTGTGGCGAGAGGAGAAGGTGATACTTCAATCAGCTGGGTCTTGTATTGGTTTTCTGATTGAGAGAGAGAGTGAGAGAGTGGGTGAGTGAAGATGTTGCTCCTCACTACTCTATGTTGGTGTTGGTCTGAATTTGTGAGAAATCACTGGAGATAGCAAGGGCGTGAGAGAGGTGAAGGTATCATCTTCACGGCTCTCTTCTTGACTACGGTTTTTGGTGAGGGGGTGATTATTGCAAGATTGTGGGAGGATATGAGGTATAGACAGAGTTTGGCGGTTGTCAAAACTCTACATGCGGGGCTTGGGCCCAAAGATGGGTCCTCCTAGCGAGGAGAAGGCATGGCTCGGCGGGTGATAAAATCCTACCATACTTGTTTCAGGTGGGTGTGTGCCGTGAAGACAATGTACGAAGCTAAACTGACGTACATACTGGACCGAGTTTATTTATCGGCCCACCCTCCAGGGTTATTGGAGGGATTTGTTGTTTGTACGGGTCATGTTGCTTTATGTATATTTTATTTTCTGTCTGTAGTTTGTAATCTGCCCCAGTACTCTGAGTTTGTTTCGTTAAGCTCTTATTAATGAAACAGGGTGGCTATATTCCACATTTTCCTTTTATAAAAAAAAAACAATGAAGATAACGATAAATACACAATGCTCTTCTGTTTCTTTCGTCTCTTAATTATCTCTCAATACTCTGAACTAACCCGGACTTCTCGTCGCCAACAAGTCCTGTATGTAGTCACAACAAAACCATAAACCTAGGACTTGTAAAATCTCCGTAAGCACATATCACCTACATGCCTTCCGGGTTTTCAACATTACACCGCAATTCGAATTGTTTGACATAAACATACCATTCCCATACTTTCAATAGCAGCAATCAAACCCAATTTTCCTCCCCCCTCCATTCAATTTCCCATTTCTCAACCCCAAATCCCCAGATTTAACATATTTTCTTCAAATTCCAAACTTAAAACTTCAACTAACAAAACCCACTAACCCAACAACCAAAAAAATTCCATTCCTTACATAAAGACGCCACCTTGATCTTACCAACAAATAGAAATTCAAAAGAAAATCACAAAAGATCGAGTGGCAAACCTGTAAATATCGTAATTGAGGTCCTTATAAAACAGCGCAGGAATATCCTCCCTCAACGTACGGACGGCCACCCCGACGTTGAGGTAGAACTCATCCTTCTCCCTCTTCTCCTTATCCTGCGCCACCCCCTGCTTATGCTGCGCCGGCGATGTCTTGTCCTGCGCCGAATCGCGGAGAGGGGGCAGCTCGAGCTTGGTGAGTTGCGAGGGAGGGGGCTGGAGCTTGAGGAGGGCATTTTGGGAAGATTTTGTGGAGTGGGGAGGGAGGTGAACGAGGGGAGGGGAGGATATTTTGGGAAGAAGGAAGGACATTTTGGGAATAGATTTGCTTTAATTTTCGTGCGGTTGTGTTTTTGAGCGGATATGAGGTTTACATGGCGGTAGATGAAGGAAAAAGGGGGGAGACAATTTTTGGGTGGTTTTGGTCGTTGCGAGGAGTGTTTTTTCAGATTAGTCCTTCACATTCTGATTTATTAGTTTTATGAATTAAAAAAATTGGATAATTTAGAGGATATTCTGATTATGATAAGAAAAGAGGATATTCGATGTACTGTATATTTTAGTGTGAGAAAATAAGAACATGTCAGACCGTTCTTTTGTCTAGGTGGAGGTGGAAATTAAGTGCCAACGGGGTAAGCCAAAACGGGAAAAAAAAATGTTATCCGCGACGGGGTGAAAAAAAAAAACCTTTAATAAAAGTTAAGTGCTAACTGGTAAAAATTTTGTATGACTAAGTGAAATTTTCCTTAGTCATTAACTTATATGTATTACTTTATTAATTAATTAATTAATTAATTAATTTTTGGGAGAGAGATGCGCAGCATTAATAGGGCTGTAAAATAAATAGGACGGTATGTCGTTTGTTCAAGTCTAGCTCGAGAAATACCCCGACCGTGAACCGGAACTGTAATACTAACCGAACTTGAACAATTATTAGGTCAGATGCTTTACCGAGTCTGGTCCGAGTCCAGACAGTCCGAACAAACATCGTCTTCTGATTTATAACAAACCGAGTTCTTACAATAAAATTTTTGTCCTGCCTAAACCGAGCCGAACATAAACCTATCCAAGTAGAATTTCAGTCTAAACTTAAATATATAGCTGTTTGATCCCGTTCGGTCCCATTTATAACCATGCTGCATTATTGATTCCTTAACCCAGCCCTTAATCTAAGAGCATCCACAGTCGATTGCTAAATACTCAAAAGTTAGAAATAAGCTTAGGAAATAGGCATGTAGTCGTTCGCTAAAAACTCAAAATTTAGGATAGGAATAGTAAACTGCTAAAGTTAGAAGGCGGCTTAGACGATTGCTAAATATAGACGACGGAGGATGGTATTCCGTTTAAGGGTTGGGACGGATGAAGATCATCCGTCTCAATTCGATTTTTAATTAAATTGTGAAAAACGGATGAAGTTGATCCGTCTATTCGTTAATTTGATTTTTAATATATAAAATTAATTTATTAAATAGGAAAAATTAATCAAAAAAAAGTTGAAAGTGAGAGTTCATCCGTCCCTCACTTTTGATAATGTACACTTATCCTTTTATCCATAACGATTGTATTGTTGTGTATCCAAATGCACAATGTTAATTAATAATTTTTTTTTTAAATCCAGCGACTTCTTTATTAAATTCACAATTCTACTTTATTAAAAAAAAAAAATAGCAATAGACGGATGAAGTTCATCCTTCTTCACAATTTTGGCCATTTTCAAATGGGAGGGTATTTTCGTAATCGGCCTATTGTGCAAAAAAAAATTTAAAAAAAACCTAGTGAATGTGCCAATGGCACTGTTCACCTGTTTTTTTTTTTTTTTTTTTTTTTTAACGGGGAAAAAAAATTAAAATAGGGACGAATGATATTACTCTGTCCTATACATAAAACAGATGAAGAAGCGCCGTCTACTCATTTTTTTAATTTAAAAAATTAAAAGAATATTAGACAGATGAACAAAATCCGTTTCATACTATATTTTTAAAAAAATTAAAAATAACAATAGCAAGGACATTTTCTAAATGCTAAATTTACATTGCTAAGAGCATCCACAATGGTTTCTCAAAATTCTCATTTTGCCATTTTTTGAGAAAAAAACTGCTGCAATGGTTTCTCAAATGTCCATTTTTTAGCAAACCAAGCAAATCTGTTTCTCAAATATGAGAAACGATATGAGAATTCTCATATTATAGAGGACGGGGAATGATTCCCCGTCTGAGAAATTTTATTATTATTTTTTTTATCAACAGACGGTATATGATATACCGTCTGACAATTTTTATTATTTTTTATTACACAGTAATGGTCAAACGGGATATGTTTCCCCGTCTCTCACTTTTTTTTTTTTTTTTTTTTTTTTTTTAAGAAAATCCTCCTCAATGTCTCAAACGGGATATCATGTACCGTTTGAGAGGATTTTATTTATTTATTTTTTTTTCTTATTTCCTGGATTAAATTGAGTTTACTAAAGTACCCTTCAACATTGTGGATTATAGTCTTCTTGAATGCCAAAAGTGGAGGCATTATGGTCTTTTCATTGTTAAAGTAGGAACCAAATTATTTAAACCCAAGCCAACAATATTTGGTCAAAAGGTCAACAGTAGGAATGATACCAAACGGGATATGTTATCCCGTTTGTTGCTTTTCCCCTTTTTTTTTTTTTTTTTTAATTTTAAATAAACAGACGGGGAATGATACCCCGTCTCTCATTTAATTATTAAAAAAATTTAACAAACGGTATATCATATACCGTCTGACGTAAAAAAAAAAGAGACGGGATATCATATCCCGTCTCTCGTGCAAATGAGAAAAATATAGCAAATGACCACTGCAGCATTCCTCTCTATTTGCTATTACTGTAGACGCAGATTATAGCAAATGAGAAACAACCATTGTGGATGCTCTAAAGTTAGCAAACGACTTTGGATGCTCTAAAAGAAGACCAAACCCAAAGTCCAAACCTCTTCCCCAATCCAATACCCCATCATTCCGGGTCGGGTTCCACACCCAAAACCCTCGCCCGCTTCCTAACTATATATAATCGGATAATCCCTTATAATCTAGGGTTTAATGATTTATTCCCAGATCCTTTCCCTCTTCTTCATCGAAGCGCCGCCCTCTCCTCGCTCTCCAAAACCCTAAACTAACAATGGCGGAACAGGTAAGATCCTGAATCTCAAACCGTAAAAATCTATCATTTTATTCAATTTATTCCCTTCCAATTCATTCAAACAGCAGTAAAAATCCTTCCTTTTGCAGACGGAGAAGGCTTTCTTGAAGCAACCGAAGGTCTTCCTTTGGTAATTTCCCAATTCCCTTTTTCCCATTTTGAAATGCTTCGATTTGGGGTTTTTTTCTTTAAAAATGTCGTTTTTTTTGTGGGGGGGGGGTTGATTTTGTAGCTCGAAGAAGACTGGGAAGGGGAAGAGGCCTGGAAAAGGCGGGAACCGGTTTTGGAAGAGCATTGGGCTTGGATTCAAGGTCCCAAGAGACGCGATCGAAGGTTTGTTTACTGATCTGATGCAAAGTTGTGATTTTTTTAAAAATTCATTATCTTGTTTGCAATGCTAATAAATTTTCATCTGTAGAATTTAATGATTGCATAATAGCCAATTGTGAATCAAATAGATAGGATAGTACAATACGAAGAAGAATCTTAGATTGCAGATAACTTGAATTTGTGCTCATTACATTATATATATATATATATATATATATATATATAGAGAGAGAGAGAGAGAGAGAGAGAGAGAGAGAGAGAGAGAGAGATGCTCCATCGAAAACGGGTTTGTTTTCACGGGTTGGAAAACAGCGATCTGAGCCATTGGATTGCTCTTGATCTGATCAGCGGCTCAGATCTCTGCTGCCCATCACCTAATATCACTTAAGTGGCGGAGGGTTAATTTGGGAATTTCTTTCCAAATAACTCTTTGCCTGATCCGCTCTGAAAAAATGATATAATAACGGCCTAGGTTACAAAAAAATTGAATCATAGGCCGTTGTTCCGTTGTTTGGAACAACGACCTTCTTTCAATTTTTTATAATCTAGGCTATTGTTCCCAACAACGGCCTAGGCTATAAAATTTCGTTGTTTCAAATAACATAGGCTTTAAAATTTTATAGACTAGGCCATTGTTGGGAACAACTCCCAACAACGGCCTAGGTTATATCAATTTTCAGAGCGAATCGGGCGAAGAGTTATTTGGGACAAAATTTTCAAATTAACCCTCTGTCACTTAAGTGATATTGAGTGATGGGCGGCAGCGATCTGAGCTGTTGATCCCGATCAAGAGCGATCCAACGGCTCAGATCGTTGTTTTCCAATCTGGTGAAAACAGACCTGTTTTCAATGGAGCATTACTTATATATATATATATATATTGCTAATGATATAAGTTCTTTTAGAACTGTAAATATCACTTGTTTTGTTGGGAGATAGTGTCATTAGAGTGATATATGAGGATGTCGTTGGTGTGATTCGTATTTCTGTGTGGTTAATGAGTCTCCCTAGCTTGTTGTTTCGTATGTGCCAAAGTGATTATTACCATGAGAGATGACCATTTATATTTGTTGCAAGTTTTCTCTCGGGGGTTATTTCGTTTATGTTGTGAACAAGTGAAGTGGTCTACATATTGTGAGTTGTGAGTTTATAAAATGATTGTTTTCTAGTTTGTTTTTGGTATTAGTCTTGTTATGTATAGTAGGTTTGAGACTTTGGAGAGAGCAATGATATTTGCTGATTTGTTAATAAGATAGTATTGCGATTTATACAAGTGCGTGCATCAAAGAAAATGGAAGATATGTTAAACACGGAGTGGTTGATAGCTCGAGGGTGCATTACATTTCTCCTTAGGAGTTTGAGAGGACAAAAAAGAGTATTAGGGGCAAAGAAATATCTGATCTAATATGTTGTTAGTTTACTTTTGTAATGCTGACATGCTTGTAAGGATATCACAGAACTTGTTTCTATACTAGTTTTTTAATGGATAAGTTACTTGTTAAGATGAGCCTTGTTGATCAAAGGATTTTCACATAGATTAAGAATTTCTGAATATATAATTTGTATTATTTTTAGTAATAATAGGCTGATTTAGTTGAATTTGACTGCTGACCATGAATATTGAAGGAGTTAGGACTGTAAATCGGACCGGACGGGACCAGACAGTCATAGGTTCACGGTCAGACTGAAATTTTACTTGGACGGGCTTATGTCTGGCTCGGTCAAGATCAGACAAAATTTTTATAGTCCGGACTCGGTTCGGTAAAGCATCAGACCAAAATAATACTCGGACGGATTTATGTCCGACTCGAGCTAGGTGAAACATCGGACCTAATAATTTGCTTAAGTTTGGTTCGTATAACAGTTCGGACGGTCCACAGTCGTGCCATTTTTCGAGCCGGACTCGTACGGACGACGGACCGTCCTGTTCATTTTACACCCCTAGGAGTAAATGTAAATGCTTGGGAAAGTGACTTGGCTAGACCTTTGCCGCTTTTTGGGGATATCTGCCCTTGTGGTCGTGCATAAATGCATGTAGTAGAAGACTGATTTTGTTGAGTTGTTGAAAAAATCTTTGGAGTTAACTTAAATGTCTTGCAAGTGTCATACAGGGGTGTATCCCAGTTTTAGGGGGTCCTTAGTTCTCGAATGTAACCTTTTGCAAGTTGGCAAAATAAAAATGACAATTATTTAAATGCAAACAAACTTGGAGTCTTGAAGAACAAACTATTTAATTGAAAACAAATTTATATATGTGCTTCCCAAAAATAATTAATTGATAACATACATATTTTACATGAAATGTCTCGTAGCAAAAAGAAACTCGGACAACTCTAACAACAAAAATAAAATGTCATCTCAACTATTTTCAAAAGTCTTACTACATTTAAATCTTTAATATTGCATACACAATCCATGTTCTTCAAAGCAAGCTCCTTGTTTGCATCCAAAATTAGCCTACAAATTAAAACACAACAAAGTATCGTCATTGCAACCTGAATGATCATACATTGTTTGGTTAATGCAGTAGAAAATCAAAACCCTAGAATTAAAACAATTTGCTTATGGAAAGAGATGAAACAAATGATTTATTCTGTGTAAATATAAGGCATTAAATTGAAGGCTAGGTTGTGTAGGATAATTTAAAGCAAATGGAATAAGCGTATAGTGGTTAAGCTACATTGTTTCTTAAAATCATCACTACATTCACTCATAAATTAACTTGAATTCTAAATTTAATGTATATAATTGCATCAATAAGTAATGATATGACTTGGATATACCAAGTTATATTGATTATTTTTATACAAACACTAAGATATGAATGTCAGAAAAAGGAAAAATAACGTGATTCAATAAAAAAAAATTTGGAGTTTACCCTTCAAAAGCACAAGTGTAGTTGATAAATATTAAAATAAATTCATTCTTAAAAGCCGAATAAAACTCGAGATCCATAGATTGAAAAGTCCAAACTCATCCTTAAAATTTAATGAAATGAAATTAAAAGAACAATTATTAGAGCCAGATATTGATCCTAGGGCCTGTGGGCTATGGTCCCACCTAGCTTCCGCTGCGCCACTCTGATTTGTTAACAAAATTATTGAACAAAATTTATATACATATGTAGTAACTTAATGTAATATGGGGCCTATAAAATTGGGGGCCCAAAGCATTTGCTTGTGCTGCTATACGCCCCTGGTGTCATAGGGTTTAGCTATATTTTGCTGCTTTATGGGGATATATATGCCTTTGATTGGTGGCTTCCTTGGAAGGCAATTCTCTCCAAGTGAATCCTACCTATATTGGTTAATCTTGAGGATGGTGGATTTGTAGGATAATGACATAAAGCTGAAGTAGAACATCTTCAAATTAAAAACATGAATCTTTTATTGTGTCCAGTTATAGGCTGCGAATCTATATTGTTGATTATAGATTGGCTTTTCCTTTCATTTATGAGAGCTTATTGTTGTTATTTTTCATTGAGGTGGGGTCGAACTTGTGGTTAGGTTGTAGGAGAACATTTTGAAGGGTAATTTAAGATGTTTATTTAGGCTTATAGCTAATTAGATGTCATTTGAACATGCACATGATTCAGATGTGTAATCCTGAATTTAATTTTTTTAAAGCGAGAATTGCCTGTGAAAATGTTTTTTTAATTCTTTTATACCCATTTGGTTTTCAATTTGACATAACCACATTTTCCAAATGCAATGTTTTAAGCCCATTTCAGTAATATGAATTTAGATTAACGTAAATAACTTGTCTTTGCATTAAGAGTTTTAATGTGATAATATCAATTTATGTGCAATAATTAGTAAGAGTTTCTTATCAATTTGGAAAACCGAGTTTGTATATATGGTTCTGAAACTGAATACTAATTAAGAAATTTGAAAGTGTACAGAAGCAATTTCCCTTTCTTGCCATATGCTAGAGTTGACTCAGTGAGATCATAGATGAACCTTAGTCGCTAATCTTTTTACTTCAAATATTTTAAATAGTAGTGGATTTTCCTGTAAATCTTATATTCATTTTTTTTCGTTGATCTTAAATACTTATACAAGCAAATGTGTTCTGTAGGTACTTACATTGATAAGAAGTGCCCATTCACTGGTGATGTTTCTATTAGAGGCCGTATCATTGCTGGCACTTGCCACAGTGCCAAGATGAACAGAACTATCATTGTCCGAAGAAACTATCTCCATTTTGTGAAGAAGTATCAGAGGTAAGTTCTATATTTTTCTCCTTGTGCTCATCTGCTCCTTTCAAGTTTCTCTATGTAACTAACTATTGTCTCACACAGGTATGAGAAGAGGCACTCCAATATTGCAGCGCACGTTTCCCCATGCTTCCGTGTGAAGGAAGGAGATCACGTGATCATCGGCCAGTGCAGGTGAAAAGCATTTTGTGATTTGATCGGGTTTTTTTGTATGTATGTCATACATTTTGTATTTATTGTTACATGATCAAATCATAGGTTTTAGGTTTTGTTCAAAGTGTTGTAAGGTGTTGGTCTAATTCAAAGTTAAAAAACCCTGGGTGATGCTTTGTCCCTGTTGTAGTGTTGTAGTGGTACTGCTTTAGGTAGCGTTTGGCCTAGCTTTTTTTAGCTTTAAAGCTACTTCAAAAGGAGAAGTCAGAAAGTAGAGCTTTGAAATTAAAAGCTGAAGCTGTTTGGATAGTCAGTTTTTTTTAAACTTTAAAGTTACTTTTAAGCTAGAAGTTGTTTGACATAAGATATCAATTGTAAGCTACTTTTATACTCAATTTAAGCTTTTGATTTTATTTAAGAATAAAATATAAGTTATCAAATTACAAAAAAAAGCTTTATATTACTAATAAATGAAATATTTAGAATAACCTAGAAAACTCGTAGTTTAAAAAAAAAAAAAAAAAAAAAAAAACCGACGGTACACGACAAGTCCACATCTTTTCAGCGAAGATGCTGAAGAGGCTTTTACTCGTGTGCGGAACAAGGTTGGTCACTTAACTTTCTTATCAACTAGCTAGTATGGTATTAAAAACTGCTGAGATGACAAGTCATGCTGTATTTTAATGGTTTTACACATTTCTTCCTTTTTTGTTACTATCTGCAGATCAATATTGTCTTGGTATAATTTTTGTAAGAGCATCCACAGTCGTTTGTTTATTTGCCATTTTTGCCATTTTTTTGCTACTGTAGCGCTCACAGTCGTTTGCTATTTTGCCATTTTTTGGCAAAAGCGCTACAGTAGAAAGGGAGAAATAGCAATCGAAATAGCAAAATGCATATTATAGCTGACGAAACATCATGTTTCGTCTGGATTATTTAATTATATTTTTAATTGATCGGACGAAACATCATGTTTCGTCCGAATTAAAATAAATATAAAAACCGAATTAAATAACTTTGTGGAATGGGAATAAACATGATGTTTCGTCCCATGTGTCATGTTTCGTCCCATTCATAAAAAAAATTAAACAAAAAAAAATTAAACAAAAAATTAAAGAAAAATTCCAACTCTCTGTCTATATATTGCCTATATATTGGCATTAATAACTTAAAATAAGAAACATCACTGTCTATATATTGGCATTAATAACTCTCTGTCCAATGGCATTAATAACTTTAAAAAAAAAAAGTTGAAAAACGAATCCCCCACCCGGACGACACATGATGTGTCGTCCCAACCATTCTTTTTGCTTTTTTTTTTTTTTTTAATGTCGGAATGAACATCATGCTTCGTCTCACCTATTTTTTTTATTTTTTATATTTTTTTTTGGGACGAAACATCATGTTTCGTCCCGTATTTTTTATTAATATTTTCTAACTTTCGGCCCGTATAAATTAATTTTTTATTATGAGACGAAACATCATGCTTCGTCTGATTTTTTTTAAACTAACTTGTGCATTTTATACCATTTGACGACTGCAGCAAAACGAAGAAATGGATCGCTATAAAATGCATTTTGCCATTTTCTCCGTTGAACGACTGTGGATGCTCTAAACCAATAAGTTTAATTCCAATTCTTATCTCCTCCCTTAAAATTTTTTGTTGTTAGCGTTTGATATGTGGGAAGGGCCAAAAAAAGAGAAAAGGTAAAAAAAAGAAAAAAGGAGAAGCCAGAAGTTGATCTTGAGAGCTTTTTTTGAAGCTCCTTTTCTTCATTAAAAATAAGCTACTTCTCCTTCTGTAGAGCTTTTCAAAATATGCGTTTGGCCCAGCTTCTCCTTCTAAAGGAGAAGAGAAGCTAATTTTAAGCTGGGCCAAACGCTACCTTAGTATCCAACTCTCCCAAAGAAGCAACTTTTTTCTATACAAGACCGCCCTTGTTTCTTTTGTTCTCAGAATAAATTTCTAGGAAGAATTCTGAAAACTCGTGCTACATCCAAGACTAGTTATTGATGATAAGCATTTGACCTAATTAAATACTATCTTGTGATTAATGGTGAAATAGAATGCCACCCTTATTCTTTTGTGCTCTGAGGAATGTTGAAAGTGGGTATAAACTAAACTTTGCATTCGGTGGTGCTTATTTCATCCAAGACTAGTTATTGATGATAAGCATTTGACCTAATTAAATACTAACTTGTGATTAATGGTGAAATAGAATGCCACCCTTATTCTTTTGTTTTCTGAGGAATGTTGAAAGTGGGTATAAACTAAACTTTGCATTCGGTGGTGCTAATAAGACCAAGCCATAGTTGTTTTTTTGGAAATAACTGCTAGTTTACTGATCCAGTCTTTTGAGTAATATAATATTTTACATTTTAAATGCTCATGCATGAATTTAACGAGAAATTCGTATAAATATATGGCAGTTTTAAATTGTTTCAGAATAGAAATATCCATTTCATATGATTGAGTCTATTGCTAACAATCATTATCAGTCTTTCTAGGAGTTTGTCATGTTTCTGCGATGCCTTCTATGGATTATATGTTGTCTGTAAATATTCGATTTTACCACATCAATTTTTATATTTTCGTTTATTTTCTAAATTTCAGGCCGTTGTCGAAGACTGTAAGGTTCAATGTGTTGAGGGTTATTCCCGCTGGATCAACCGGTGGAGGAAAGAAGGCTTTCACAGCAGTTTGAGGATTACATTCTATTTGGCGTTGGTCAATTATGGAGTCGTGTTATTGCATAGTAAAATATTGTTTGACTAGGCAACAGACTTGTTTATTTTTAATCAGTACAATTAGTTTTGATTATGAATTTTTATTTGTGATCTTTTAATCGTGACTATTTGTTCCTGTGGTTTTTCCAGTGATGATTCTGTCAGTTAAATAAGTCTCAAATAACTTGAAATCTTACATTTTTATTACTTCTGTTCTGCATGATTGATTTGTTGGAGTTGAGATATTGTCTTTTGTTCTCTAGATCATTGAGGTTGGTAACTTTATAGTTTATTTCCCTCGTGTAAACCTTAGACCTTGGAATGTTTGTTGAAGTTCTACAATATAGTCCAATTCCCGCTGTAAGAGGATCTTCTAGTAATAACGAATGTAGTCTCGGTAATTGCAATGGGTATCTAGTATATTTCCATGATGTATGTTTTGCTGTAGGCATGGGATTTCTGTATTGGAGATAATTTTGGTCGAGTATTGCACTGAGCGGCAGAGAATGGACAGAACGACATGTATAATACATGTATGTAGCGTACATATAATGGTAGAATATGTACCGAGCTAAGCTTAAGAGCATCTAATTGATGCTAAATATGCATATATAGCATTTTGAAAATAGCAAAAGAAGAGCGCTGCAGTCTGAAGCAAAAAAAATAGAAGATCATCTTCCGTCTAACAAATTTATTCTTTAATTTTTGATAAAAATAATTTTAAATATGCAATGACATTTTTGTAAATATAAAAAGAAAAATTTTGAAGAAAGTTTTGAGATCTTCTTCCATCCCCTGAGTTTAATTTTTATATTTTACAATGACATTTTTGTAAATAAAGAGTGACATTTTCGTAAATTTAGAGAAAAAAAATTGCTTAAATCTTTCTGGGCCTATAATAAAAGTAGAGGACGGAAGATCTTTCGTCTCTCAAATTTTCTGCAATAAAAGTTGGCGGAAGATCTTCCGTCCGTCCTCTTTTAATATTGAAAAAAATTGAGGGACGGAAGATCTTCCGTCTTTTATATTTGGCAATTGTTATATTTTGCTGCTAAATATAGCAGTTAATTGTTCATAACTTTTCTAAAAAATGAGTATTTAGCAAATGATAGCAGGAGTGAAATTGCTAAAATATGCATATTTTAACGATTTAGCAAACGATAGTGAATGCTTTAACTGGTCATGTATTATGTTGTATGTTCTTTATTCTGCTACTTCAAATCTCTTCGATACTCTATATTGTTGTTGGGTTGGATTTCCACTCCACCCATTTATAACTGGATTCCCCCCCCCCCCCAAATGGCAAAATATACCACTTTTTGAAACTAATTTTTTCGAACTAATTCCCAAAATATACCACTCGCTGTTTCCAACTGCGGCCTCTTCGAAAATGAGGTCGCAGTACCTTACTGCGGCCTAGGTATGTACAAAAAAATGTAGATTCCAAGGCTTTCTTTAAAAAAATTCTCAAGGCCGAAGAAGTTGTAAAGAGATTTCACTGAGGCCGCAGTTGCGTACTCCGGCCTCGTTAATACTTAGGCCGCAGTTCACAACTACGGCCTCACTGGGAGGTCCAGATCTCTTAAAATCCTCTTTCCCCTATTCTCAACTTCACTTCTTCTGTCCAAATAATTTTCCCAACTCCGAAACTCAAAATCCTTGAAAATCCTATAACCCTAATCTAGCTCTTCCCACTTCGTAAAATCTCTCTTTAATTAAAGAATCAACTTCACCTCATCTTCCTCTCCCCATCAACCTTCAATCCCCAAATCCCCAAGCTTTCAATTTTCCTAGTCGTTAAATTCTCCAAACCTCGCCACCCACATTGAAGATGACAACACCCCCGACGATTAGCAACGTCTTCGTACTATCTGAACTCATCTGTGTCGTCATCTCCACTCTCAAACAATAGTTGTATTCTTGAAGGTATTCATACAAACCACGAAAGTAAATTTTTTGTGTTTTATGTTTTTTATTAGATAGTTAGTCGCATATTTGTCCATTGACTTGTAGATATGGATCACAAAATTTTTATTTGGTTATATTACGGGGGTGGAATAATTGGAGACCTTTAGAAGCTTGTTATAGTGATGTTGAACCGGAAGTAGTTTGGGCTCCCCGTAATATTACACAACACGAACTAGTAGAGAAGGTGTACGAAATTACTAATTGGGATAGAAGTGAATAGAAAGTTAAAATTCGTGGTCGATATGCAGCTGGAAAATTAGAGTCCCAATTTTTCATGGTGGTACCTGTAGTCGATGATGATGCTCTTACTTCCATGATTGCAAGAACAGTTGATCCGAATTGTAGTTTGAATGCATTAGAGTTATACCTTGACAAAATCAGGATCCCTAATAGCCCGCCACATGTTAATCATATATTAAGCCCGGTACGTGAAGTGCCGACTGAAGAGATGAATCCCCATCCGGATCCTGACCCACATGAAAGATCATCGCCTCGACAAGAAAACATGTTCACAAATCTAATACCAACAAATTCCCCTGTACATGACTTGCCACCATCGAATTCAAACTTCATTCGCAATCTTGTTAATAACGAACACATTATTTAAGACTTCAATCAAGCTATGATTAACAATGATTTAGTAGACGATGATGAAGAAGATGAATAATTGGAGGTAGATGTAGAACAAGGCAGATGAAAACGTTAATGACGTTCAGGAACCTGCAGTCAATGATCCACCCCCGCATCCCTCCACGCCTCAGTTCGTGAGTCTAACTATACCTGAATTTGAATACATTGAAGGGAGTAATAATGCCTAAGTATTTCAAAATCCAGAAGAATCATGCGGTTCATCGGAGATAGGAATATTGTACATGGGGCAAAAGTTTGAATGCAAAGATAATATCCAACATGCGGTGAAGATATTCTCTATTAAGGAACATCGAGAATTTGTAATAGTGAAATCAAACAAAAGGTTGTATGTCGTACAATGTAAATTTGTCTACAGGCCTTCTTCAAATAAGATCTGGTACAATGAAATGTCGTACAATGAAATCAAACGAGATCTGGTACAAGGACTTCTTCAAGCAATCCGTCTACAGGCTTATAGGAAATGTGTAGTGTATATTTAAATTAAATTCTAGTTTGCTTTTTCCCATGTATGAATTTCGGAATACAAGAAGAATAACTTTTGTTGGTTGCTTGCATGTTTTTTTATATTTAATTTTGATGCTTTTAATGGTTGTTTTTTTGGTGTTGTTAATGATTTCGTTGTTTGACTCCGTATATTAATATTGAAGATGGATTGGTGGGGTTGGGAACATTGCATATGTTGTGTGAATTGAATGTTAGCTTGAATGCGGATGAGTTGTAAATAGAAAATTCAGTGCTGTTATTAAGTTCTGTGACTTCAACCAACAGATGCCGCAGTTCCCAATTGCGGTCTATGTACAACTTAGCCTGCAGTTATCAACTGCGACTGTGGTCTTTTCACTTTTCCAGAGAGTAGCCAACTCTCTGGATAATTTAAATGACCACAGTCACAGTAAGTAACTGCGGCCTTAGTTACATAAGCCGCAGTTATCAACTGCGACTGTAGTTTTTTCACTTTTCCAGAGAGTAGCCAACTCTCTGGATAATTTGAATGACCACAGTCGCAGTAGGTAACTGCGGCCTGAGTTGTACAAAGGCTGCAGTTATCAACTACAACTGTGGTTTTCACTTTTTCAGAGAGTATCAAACTCTCTGAATAATTTGAATGACCATAGTCGCAGTAGGTAACTGTGGCCCTAGTTGTACATAGGCCGCAGTTATCAACTGCGACTGTTGTTTTTCCAGTTTTCCAAAGAGTAGCCAACTCACCGGATAATTTAAATGACCACAGTCGCAGTAGGTAAATGTGGCTCTAGTTGTACATAGGCTGCAATTTTGAACTGCGACTGTTGTCTTTTCACTTTTCCAGAGAGTTGCCAACTCTCTGAATAATTTAAATGACCACAGTCGCAGTTCAAAACTGCAGCCTATGTACAACTAAGGCCGCAGTTACCTACTGCGACTGTGGTCTTCTAAAACTTCCAGAGATTTGACAACTCTCTGGAAAATTAAAAACACCACAGTCGCAGTTGAAAACTGCGGCCTAAATTATACATAGACCGCAGTTGGAAACTGCAGCATCTGTTGATTGAAGTTACATTGTTAGTGAACATTGCTATACATGGTTAGTGAACATTGCTATGTTTGCCAAAATGGTTCCGCGATTCGTGAAAATCCAACACTATACATGGCAACCAAAATTTCGGTGGTATGAAAACGGAAACTTCCTAAATGTATGATTGCAAAATTCGAATAAAAATCATGCGAGAATATATGCACATATAATTACATAATATGCATACAAATGGCAATTGTATGCTAAAACTGCTATACTAAATTAAAGATATATCAAAGAAATGGAAACTTGGACTCTTATAATAAAGCAAACAGACGAGCTATATAATTAAGCATATCTAATCAAGTATAGGCGCAATCAAACACCGACTAAACTAACATAAAGAAGATATAAATTCAATATTGTATAAGCAACAGTAGCAACATACAATCCACACAACCATTATTACCATATTAATTTTCCATCTTTCTTAAAGTAGCCATAAACGATAATGAATACAACCAGTAATATTGTCACGCCCCGCTTCCCAAAAAGGAGATACGGATTACGGATACGTGACTAAGTCCAGCGAATGGCTTGCACTATTCATAAGCTGTCAGGATCTTTACAACAAGCACAAGTATAAATAAGAGAGACACAAGAAGAATAGTCAACCACGCATGCATAACTGAATCAATATAGTCAACAAGATTACTTGAAAATGAACAAGAATACTGAATTTCAAATAACATGTCTGTAATAAAACACAAGTCTGGGACAAAATGCCCAATACAAATATCCATGTAACCAAGTACAATTATTCAAGATAAGCAACAAGAAATAAATAGATATAGCAAGAACTCCATCCAACTAGAATCTCAGATCACCTACTCCATCGAGCAGCTGATCACCATAATTTGCAATTTAACAAATTGCAGGAAAAAGAAAGAGAAACAGAATTCCCATCAATGCAAGTTACGGGCCGCTTGTAGTGCAGGCAACAAGTATAGGAAAGATAAACAAGTATAGAGTGACAGCGGAAGTAAGTATAGCATGGAAAGAATGTAACACCAAAATAGAGCAACTACCCCAAGAATAGAAATAACTAGCATGGCGAGATGAACGGATGCAAGTGACATGTAACAAGTTTCAAGTTAACAAGTATCGTGTAAACGAGTAACGAGTAACAAGTGTCAAGTATCATGTACAAGTAGCAAGTGATCATGTTGTTTTCAAGTCTTGTATCTAGTCCTATCTAGGTAGCACTTCATGTGTCCTAAATTTTTACCACATGGTTGCTACATTCAAACAAGTTGCGTTTTAGATTTCATAGTGGATCATAGAGGACAGTGTACTCAAGGACAAGTTCCAAGTATCAAGTATCAAGCTCCAAATAATAAGTATCAAGCTCCAAATAACCAAGTATTACGTGTCAAGTGTGCAAGTGTCAAGTAATCACGTGTCAAGCTCTAAATAACCATGTATCAAGTTCCAAATAACCAAGTAGGATCTATGGATCTTTTTTCGAGTACACGTTTCTGTATTTTCCACTATTAGATCTTTCCCTTTAAACCCCGGCTTAGTTTCTTGTTATTATTATTCAAGCAAGCATGGATGTGCACAAATAATTTAAGAAATATGGAAAGACAACAAGGGAAAGTACAAGTTGAACAAAGGACACGAACAGGTGATGAAAGACTCAAAATAGACTAAGACAACAAAAATTCTAGTTTTGGACAGCAAGACAGTACTGCACCAAATCTGGGTTTCCCGTTGCCACGTACATGCAAACCTGGATCCGTCAGAAGGTCTAGAAAATATACTCTCGACCGAATCCAACAAATATATATAAGTCATATGGTAATTCACAAAAACAGGACTCAAAACAGATTTATATCCAGAAAACATGTTCAGCCAGATATTACAAGGTTGTATTCATAAACAGGAAAACGGCATAAAAACTTACTGATTAAACCCAAGAAAAATCTGGGGTATTTCCTAGTATGTTTAGTATCAGGAAATAAAATTTCATAATTTTCCAGTATGAATAGTATGGTCAAATAAAATTAGAAAACAATAAGATACAATAAATTTGTAAATATGAAACCATAAACACAACAGTACTAAAATAGCAATAGATTACAGAATGCAAATCAAAATCCAAATCCGTTAAAAAGGTGATAAAATAGATACAGTAGGCTACATTGCATATTCATAATGTTTTTATAAAAAGCAAATAGAATCAGGTTGAAATTTAGGTTCTTTACTGAACATCATGAAAATTCTGCAAGTATAGTAGTTGTTTGCAAGCATAAAATAGTTCATAGAAGTCTTCAATTAAATTCACAAAATTTAAGGGTTAATAAAATCAGGTCTAGTTGTATTTAGCAAAATATTGGTTCAAAATATTATCTTTAACATCAGTATAAAAATAAATAACCATACAGAATTCATATATAACAGAATCTGGAATTTTCTACACATCTGTAGTAAAACAGCAATAACCTGCAACTCACAAATCGAAATTGAGTTCTGTCAGAAATTCTGAAAAGTAGACAGTATTCTCTATAATTTATATTCACAAATAATTTTTATATACTGACCTTAATAGGGTCAAAAATACTGAACCAAAACGGGATAACAGCAAAAACTGAAATCTTCTTTATACATACAATCAACTAGTTCATATGAAACACATCCAAAACATAATAAAATACGGAATATGGTATACTAGATGTCCAAGCAACATGCTATAGGGTATTTAACAAATCTACAACAAGTTATACTACTACTAACACATCAAGAATACAAGATCATACGACACTTCATAAATCACGAACAACATGCATGTAATACATCAAGAATTTATTATTTTTAAGTTATTTCATGTTGTGTGTGTAACGAGACAACTATGGATGAATCAACAACTAAAGACAAGGTCAAACAAGGGATTCATGGGGATAGATCTTGAAGCAACTACATTACAGAAGGTATTTAGTACTTGTATTATACAAAAAAAAAAGAATACAAGTTACTTACCTCATACTTGACGACGAAAACGACGGAGCAAGGACGAGAATAATGGGAATGGATTCCCGGCGGATTTTCGGACATGAACTCAACGAACAAACGAATCATGAACCACTACCACACGAACCCACAAGAACAACACACACCCACAAGATCCAAGCAACGACAGTGGGTGCACGCGCCAATAAATTATCATACTTAGAGTTAGTTTTACCCCTAAATGAGAGTAAGAAAAATAAAGATGGAAAAATTAGCACGTGCATCGTACGTGCAAAAATTGAAAAATATATTTAACAAGTATTCTTATGCACGTACGATGCACGTGCTAATTTTTCCATCTTTATTTTTCTTACTCTCATTTAGGGGTAAAACTAACTCTATGTATGATAATTTATTCATGTCTTGAACTTAAGAACTAGGCACTAAGAGAAGATTTAGTAAACCTAGGCAAACGTAAGTGGGGCACTCTATATAGTCGGGCGGCGTACTCCAGGACTGAGGTTGCTTCGATGGAGACGAGTCTTTATTTTAAATCCGGGATTATGCGTAGTCGGGCGGATAGTTTTTCGTACTCCAGTGTATATACGTATACCGGGGCTAGAGGGGCACTTGCGGGAGGTTCACACAACGAGGAGTCTGTTATAACAGTCAGGCAGTGTACTCCGAAACTGGGATCCGTACTCGTAGAATGTCTAAACCTTGCTTTATTACTGGGTAGTTGTCATGGCGAGAGATCGAATCCTTTTAATGTGGAGTATGTAGGTGCTTGCCGTCGGACCTGTGTAGTATGGAATGCATAGAATCCGAACAAGTATGCATTAGTGTCATCTTAGTATAAAATATCTGCATTAGGCATTAAGGTATTGCATACACTTACATGCTTAGAGTAGTCACATTTTAATACTTTATTTGCATTCAAGTTTGTGGTTTGTTAAAGTATTAAGATCGTTATATTTCCGGCATAGGGAGGATGGCCGTGTATAACATTTTCGTCGGTTGTAAGCAACTGACGTGCCCACAGTTTTATATGCAGGAGTTGGATTTTCATGAAGATATAAAGTTGATAAGCTGCTGTTGATTTATTTAAAAGTTAAAGATGTTGCAATTGTATAATTTTTTATTATTGTACTTCATTTACCTTCCGTTGTGTAAATAAATGTAAAGTAATCTGTTGTATTATAAAAGTTCAAATTTTCTTGTAAAATTGTACGAAGTGAAGTATAAAGATCCTGTGGAATTTCGAATTCGGTCTTATTTGGAATTTGGGGCGTTACAGATGGTATCAGAGCCACGCTTCATAAGTAGTACAAATTTATGACGAACGACACCCTAGAGTGGACATTAGAGTGTGAGTTACAACTTATAGAGATTTAAATGTAAGTAACTTACGTTTTTGTTGCTCTATATGTTGACATTTTCTCCTCTTTTCCCTATAAGATGGCCAATCAGCATGATCCCCAGAATGAGGCACATTGGTTTGTTTCCTTCGAGGATGAAGAGGAAGAGCCAATGGAGGAAGAAGAAGACCCAGAGGAGATAGAAGAGGAATTCCCCGAGTTCAGGGAGATTACTCCACCTCCGTCTGATTTTCCCGAAGAATCCTCAGACGAAGAACTCGTTCCAGATGACCAAGATGATATTGTTGCTTCTCTTCGAAAAGAATTGGATGCTCAAAAGTGGTGAGTAAACCACTTGGAAGCGCAACGGGCTAAAGATAAGGAGCGCATTCAGGAGCTGAGTTTTCAAGTGTGCGAACTCGAGAAGGTTCAACACGTGAATGATCGACACTTTGTCAAGTTGGACCACCTCACTCGCTGGGACAAGCAGCAGTGGCGGAGCTATGTTGGGGCCCGGGGTGCCCCCCCCCCCCCCCCCCCAAATTCCAAATTTTAGAAAGCCCCTTAAAATTTTTGAATTTTTTAAAAAACCACCCCTAAATCTATTAAATTTTATTCTTTGCCCCCCCCCTAAAAATTATGAAAAAACACCAATATATTTATATAGTCATAGAATTTTTTTTGGCCCCCCTGTAAAAATTGTTCTGGCTTCGCCCCTGACAAGCAGGAGCGGCATCAGAGATTTGAAGATATGAAGGAGGAAATCCAGGAACTACGGGAAGAGCTCAGAGCAGCCAAGAGAAACCGTAGAATTTAGGATGTCTTTTGTTAAAAGTATGTAATGGATGTATTGAAGCAAAGTTTTTTCTTTCTGAATATAAAAAAGTTTAATTTTGGAATGAATAAATTTTGTTGAAAAGATGTTATTTGTGCAATTTATGATAATTAATGATGAATTTTATGACTTAGAAATGGCACGAAGGAACAGGAACGGTAAAGGGCATATCGGTGAGAATGGGCTAGATTTGGAGACCGAACTAGCTCGAGTATATCAGACCTTAAATGCTTTCGCTGCCAACATCGCCGGGATTGCTGGGCTAGGGCTAGCTGTGTAGGTCCCCGAAGCAATTAGGCTAGTAGAGTCATTCAAAAGGATGAGACCATCTGTGCTTGAGGGCCAGGCAAATCCAGATGCTGCTGATGACTAGATTTCAGTCTTTGAAGTGCTAGAGACCCCTGAGGCAAGTAAGGTGAAGTTGGCCACCATCTAGCTAGAGAAAGATGCCGGAATTTGGTTGCAATCACTGAGGAGGACTTTGGGCAATGTGCAGCTTAGTTAGGAAGAGTTTCTTGGAGAATTCAGGAGTCACTATTTTTCCATAGATGTTCAAGAAAAGAAGGCTATAGAATTTTGGGCTTGCAGCAGGGTGGTATGACTATGCGGAAGTATGAGACCAGATTCAACCAACTCTTAAGGTATGCGCCAGAAATGGTTCAGGATGAAGCCAAGAAAGCGCGGAAGTATGAGCAAGGGTTGAGGCCAAGCTTGAGGACCCGCATGATACCCCTAGGTATCCAAAGATTTGAGAAATTGGTTAGGATGTCTGCCGCTACTGAGTCAGATATGAACCAGTTTCAGGCAGTACAGGTCAAGAGGAATAACTGGAGCATTGGCAAGAGGCCTGCAGCGACGGGAAATTTCAGGGGACAGCCACCAGCAAAGCGTTTCAAACCAACCGGAGCAAATGCTGTTGCAGTGACTCGAAAGGTACCCACCTGCTTCAAGTGTGGAGAGTCAGGCCACTTAGCTCCTGGGTGTACCAAGTCGCAAGCAAGCAAGACTTGTTATCTTTGTGGCAAAGAGGGTCACATCAAGCCATTATGCCCTCAGCTTCAGCGAGAAGGGCCGAGTCAGAAGCAGTCCAACCCAGGGCAGAAGCAATTCCGGCAGAGGTGAGTGTTCGCTTTGACCGAGGCCGATGCTGATGATGTGGACAACGTCATCATGAGTATGGGAGATGATGTTTAGTTGCTTTGTTGCTTTTCCACTTATGTAATAAATATTATGTAATGAGAGTACTCTTATGTAAGAGGAGACATTCAGATAAATGGAATAAAAGCATCAGTTTTATTTGATACGGGATCATCGCACACATTTGTGTCAACCTCATTTGCAAAACGATTGGGAGTCGAACCTAAAATTTTTCCTAGCAAAGTTCTATCCGTGGCTACTCCGTCAGGAGAAAACATGACTACCGACCGATATTATGAAGTGTGTGATCTTGAGATCGGAGGCAGGCTCTTTGGCATCGACCTCATTGAGTTGGCAGTTTTGGGGGTCGTCATCATTATTGGCATAGACTAGATGTCAGTTTACAGTGCCCCTATTGAGTGCAAGAGCAAGGAGGTTGTTGTGAAGGCACCAGGAGGACCAGCAGTTACATTTCAAGGGAAGAGGAAGTGTAAGCAGTTGGTAGCAGCTTTTGCAGAGCAGAAGATTCCTGAAGAAGTGAGGCAGATTCTAGTGGTCCGAGATTTTCGAGCAGTGTTTCTTGAAGATCTACCTGGGCTTCCTCCTCATCGAGATGTAGAGTTCAGCATCACCGTTCAGCCAGGGAGTGCACCCATTTCCAAGGCACCATCGAGAATGGCACTGGTTGAGCAAGATGAGATCAAGAAGCAGATTGAAGAGTTGTTAGGCAAAGGATTCATCAGGCCTAGTGCGTCACCTTGGGGAGCCCCAGTTCTTTTGGTAAAGAAGAAGGATGGATCATTGAGGATGTGTATCGACTACATAGAGTTGAACAAAGGTAACAGTGCAGAACAAGTATCCAATTCCTCGAATCGATGATCTGTTCGACCGTCTACAAGGAGCAGCTGTTTTCTCCAAGATAGACTTGCAGTCAGGATATCACCAAGTCTGAGTAAAGGAAGAATATGTGCACAAGACGGCTTTCCGAACTAGACATGGTCACTATGAGTTTCTAGTCATGCCATTTGGAGACCAATGCACCTGCTATCTTCATGGACATGATGAACAGGGTCCTGCGGCCATTCATCGATTCTTTTGTCGTTGTGTTCATCGACGACATATTGGTCTATTCCAAGTAAGAAGAAGAGCATGCCGAGCACCTAGCAGAGGTACTGAAGAAGCTACAGGAACAGAAACTGTATGCAAAGCTATCCAAACGTGACTTCTGTAAAATCGAAGTTGCCTTCCTGTGTCACATCATTTCTAAGGAGGGAGTGGCTACAGACCCACAGAAAATTGAGGCAGAGAAAGATTAGCCAAGACCGACCATAGTGAAAGAAATTAGGAGCGTTCTGGGTATAACTGGATACTACAGAAGATATAGTAAACCTGGGCAAACGTAAGTGAGGCACTCTATATAGTCGGGCAGTGTACTCCAGGACTGAGGTTGCTTAGATGGAGACGAGCTTTTATTTTAAACCCGGGACTGTGCATAGTCAGGCGGATAGTTTTCCGTACTCTAGTGTATATACGTATACCGGGACTAGAGGGGCACTTGCGGGATGTTCACACGACGAGGAGTCTGTTATAACAGTCGAGCGGTGTACTCCGGAACTGGGATCCGTACTCATGAAATGTCTAAACCTTGCTTTTATTACTGGGTAGTTTTCATGGCGAGGGATCGAACCCTTTAATGTGGAGTACGTAGGTGCTTGCCCTCGGACCTATGTAGTATGGGATTAATAGAATCCGAACAAGTATGCATTAGTGGCATCTTAATATAAAATATCTGCATTAGACATTAAGGCATTACATACACTCACATATTTAGAGTAGTCACATATTAACACTTTATTTTACATTCAAGTTTGTGGTTTGTTAAAGTATTAAGATCGTTATTATTTCGGCATAAAGAGGATGACCGTGTATAGCATTTTCGTCGGTTGTAAGCAACTGACGTGCCCACAGTTTTACATGCAGGAGTTGGATTTTTCATGAAGATATAAAGTTGATATGTTGCTGTTGATTTATTTAAATGTTAAAGATGTTGCTATTGTATAATTTTTCATTATTGTACTTCATTTTACCTTCCACTGTGTAAATAATTGTAACGGACTCTGTTGTATTATAAAAAGTTCAATTTTCCTTGTAAAATTGTACGAAGTGAAGTGTAAAGATCCTGTGGAACTTCGAATTCGGTCGTATTTGGAATTCGGGGTGTTAGACCTAGATTGCGTAAAAGACGTAGATAGGACGATTGAAGAATGGGTAAAGTCCTCACTAATAGTAGGATTTAGGCAAAATCTTACAGGAAACGCATTTGAGAAATTTATAGAAGCCACCTTTATAGGGGTAGTAGCAAAATGGTGGAATGGACTAAAGGAAGAAGAAAGAAATACTAGAAGAAAATCAAGACCAATTGATGTTAGAGGAACTGAAGATACCTCAGCACAACAAACCTTAGCTCTAAAAGAAATAATTACAAATTATGAAATAGCAATAAGAACAGAATTCAGTGTATACGATAAAGGAGAAAAACACACTATATACAAAAAGAATCAAGTAAGATGGAGACTAAGCAACTTAGAAATATGCGACGTGTGTTATTTTGACAACTATGCTTGTAAATTCCGAGAATATTTTCAAGATAGTTATTACACAAAAGAAGAAAGGAGTCCAATCCTGGACTAATTCTTTCTAAAACTATCCGATCTATGGAGTATAAACATATATAGTGCATACATAGGTGAGAAAGTAAAATCAGAAGTAGACACTTTAGGGTATAGAACGCAATTCGTAAAAGATTATAGGGATAAAGTATGTCAAGATGCTAGAGTAACAATGAAATACTATAGAACATATAAACAAAGAATTTGTTGTGAAGATGCAAAACCAAATCATTGGGGATGTAATAATAACTATAATTATACAAAGAAGAGTAAACACAAATTTCAAAAATATAAACAAAAAATATAGAAAAACTTTTAAGAGATATAAAAAACCCTATAAAAAATACTTTAGAAGAATAAATAAAAATAAAAATAGACTGTATACGAAAAATCCTAAGAAATATAATTGTTATGTATGTGGAGAGGTATGACATATATCACCAAATTTTCCTGAAAGAATGAAAAAAGAAAATGTAAAATACGCAGAAGAAATTGAAGAAATAAATAACATAAATTATGAACCCATAGAATATGAGGAAGAATGGTCAGAAATAAGCGAAGATGAAGAAATAATGGTAATGGAAGAAGATAATGGAAGTTGTGAAGGTGAAACAGAAGAATGTGAAATAAACATGATGACAGAAATAACAGAAATATGAGAACCATCAAAGAGAAGAAAACGATGAAGAACTAAGAGAAAAAATGGGCTTTGACATACAAAAATATGATAAAATAAGAGCAACTAAATTAGATATAAATCCAAAAGAAAATTTTAAACTACCGATATTCGAAAAGAAGAAAAGTACCATCATAATAGCTAGGAATAATGAACAACCTATAGACATTGAACGAGCACAAGGAAAAACCATAATCCCATTAATAACCGAAAAAATAACTAGACAAGAGATGGAAAAAAAATGTGAAAACCAGAAAAACATTAAGACACATACATTTAGGAGCTGTACAAATAATAATAAAAGAATATTTTACGGAAGGGATAAATACACCATTGGAAATATACCTAATGGATGATAGGATAATATCAAGTACACAAGATGCCTTATTAGGAATAGTACAAGAAAACCTAATGTACCAAAAGATAAAATTTACAATAAAACCTAATTTCTCTATAAGCATAGTAGAAGAATATAAAGACAAAAGTCTAGTCATGTACCACAGATTATCAGGAATAGAAATGATAGAAAAAAGCAAAGTTATGAGTATATAAATAAGAAATATTTATGCTTTCACTAGTAGGTATGAAGAAAAAGATAGAAACCCAGATAATTTTAAAATAGAGTCGCTCTTCAGCAAAATTATAAGATACAAACCAGATAGAGAAAACCCTGAAATAACTATACCAAATTATATAGAATTTGAATTTAATAAAGCAAAAGAAATTGAAAAAGGAAAAGCACCACAAATAATGTTCGGAAAGAGATCACTATCAATAAGAAATAAACAACAAGCATTGAAATTAATACCAATAATAAATACATTAGAACACCAAAAAAATAACAAATTTAAAATAGAAACAGAATATTATGACAATGGAAAATGGAATAAACACGTAGCCTTAGTAGATACAGAAGTTATTAATTCACATATTAAACAAACAAATGTAAAAACAACTAAATTAATGCCATTAGAAAACCCATATTACTATGTAGACTATTGCATAAAATTGTACATAAAATTATACTGCCACTAAGGATAAATGGTAGAAAGGAAATGTTATTACACTTACATGTAGACCCAGAACACCATGTTAATGAAATGCTATTAGGAACTGACTTCCTTACATCAGTACAACCTTACTCAATTCAAGAAGAAAAAATCACAATAACAGTAAACAATGAAAGTATGATAATAAATAGAATATTGGACAAATGAATCCATTAAGAGCAACAAAAAATACATTATACATACTAACAGAATTTGTTTACGAAGGATACAAATCAAGAAACTATTATAGTCTAATAGACACCGGAGCAGGCACTAGCCTATGCCGCGAAAATATACTACCAAAATGGATATAATAAAAAAGCAATAACTGGATTAACTGGACAAACTATCATACTTGATAAGTGTCAACAAAATGTTAATGTACAAATAGGAAGTTACATACTAAAATACCAATAATATACCAGTTTGATGATATGAATAATGATGTACTCTTAGAAAATGACTTTTTCCAATAATACTATCCTATAATCATATCACATAAATTAGTCGTATTTACGACACCTTGCCGACACCAAGCAATAGCCATGGTAATAACCCAACCTTATTCCAGAACCGACCTGCCACACATCAGAGTTTCTTCAACCCAGCGTGGTGAATACCAATATTTACCAAACAAAACTAGAATATAAAAAGTCCAAGAAACAAGTACAAAAGAAATTTTACAAAAACAATTAGAAGATCTGTGCGGAGAAGACTATTTGGCAAAATGGAACTTAAGTAAATCCACAACACATATAGAGTTGATAGATAAGAACAAAATAATAAAAATTAAACCTATAAGACACACTCCAACAGATCTAGAAGAGTTCAAAATACATATAAAAGAATTAATGGAAAATAAATACATAAGAAAATCACAAAGTCCACATTCATCACCAACATTCATAGTAAGAAAGCATTCAGAAGAAAAAATAGGTAAATATCGAATGGCAGTAAATTATAAGGAACTAAATAAGAATACTAAGAGGTTTGGATACCCACTACCAGATATGCAAATACTACTCAACACAGTAAGAACAAGAAAAATATATTCAAAATTTGATTGTAAATCAGGATTTTATCATGTAATACTAACAAAAGATTCAAAATAATTAACAGCATTTAGCACACCTCAGGAATTTTATGAATGGAATGTATTACCATTCGGTTATAAAAATAGCCCAGGAATATTTCAGGAATATATGGATAAGATATTTGAAAAATACAACAATTTTATATTAGTATATATAGATGATATTCTAATAGGATCTGAAAATGAGGAACAACATAAAGAGTATCTAGTAAAAAATGCAGGTATTATACTATCAAAAAAAAATGAAATTGTTCAAAACTGAGATAGAATTTATAGAAACAAAATTATCACATGAAGGAATAGAACTACAACCACATATAGTAGAAAAAATAAAGACATTTCTTAATGTCCTAAAAGAAAAAAGAGAAGTACAATCTATAATCGGGTTACTAAATCAAACAAGATGTTACATACCAAATTTATCAGCAAAAACAAATTGGTTACAACAAAAACTGAAAAAGTTTAAGAAATGGGAATGGACCCCAGAGGATGAATAAAAACTTAAAATATTAAAACAACAGACTTCAGAATTACATAAGCTAAGATTACCCGTTAAAGAATGTTCATGGATAATAGAAACAGATGCATGTGAAAATAATTTGAGAGCAGTATTAAAATTCAATAAAATAGAAGAAGAAGAAGAAGAAAGACTAGCCAGATATACTAGTGGTTTATTCACACAGGCCCAACAAAGTTACCACATAAATAAAAAAGAACTACTAGCAATCTTAAAAGCTATAAAAAATTCGAGTTATTCATAATACATACAAAATTCACAGTAAGAACAGACAATACACAAGCAAAGAGTTGGATTAACAAAATAATAGACCCAACTATAACAAATAAAAGATTTATAAGATGGCAAATGGAGTTAGCACATTACGACTTCTCAATAGAAAATATAAAAGGTAAAGATAACATCCTAATAGATTTCTTATCAAGAAGCTAACAATTTCATTTTTACAGGATGGAAAGTAGAGTTCAGCATATAGAATAGGATATAGTCTACCTAAATGAGACGGTGGAGCAATTAAAAGGAGCATTTAACCAACTACAACTGCAAATATGTTGCCTTCAAAGTATATTTTACCAACATATAAATACAGATTATATTGAAAAAATGAGCGAAAGGAGTGAACCTATTAAAACACAAAATACAAGTGGGATCACAAAAATAGCCACATAAGAGAAAAACTCCACATCCATACAGCCTACTACTTACAGAGAGAGTTTACTCTCAGATCCTCCAAAATACTCCAAGAAAGATTTATTTTTATAATATATTGAGAAATTATGCCAAACCACTCCGGTCAACCAATTTATCAAGACTATTTCTCAACAACCTATGAACAAAGCAATCATACTACTAGGAGCAAATCCAAAACAGTGAGAGTATTGCTCGAAAAAGGACTTATCCAATGCATCTATCCATCTCGAGAATGTGAAGAACTTAGCCAGTTACCAAAAGAAGTATGTAAAGCTGCTAAAAGTTATTTTGGTCTACAAAGGCTTCCAAATATATGTCCGGGTATTTTCAGCTATTCCAGAATTCCTTGAAGATGATGAAGAACTACCAGCTGAACATATTATAAGATAGGGATGACTGCTCAAATCCTATTTGGAGCAACCAATATTATACCATATAAAAATGAAGAATTTGAAAAACTGATCCCAGAAAGAATAGCTACTGGATTTAGAACAATGTATTGTGAACTGAAGGACATACAAAATAGAGACGGTAACATATGGATCTATGATAGTCCTGACCCAAAAAAATTAATGATTTACAACATAGCAAAAATTAAACAACCACAGCCAAAGAAAGAAGTATTTGACAGCTAGTATCGAATCCTGCGTAAAGAAGACATGACAATGACAGAAAAGACATCTGTCCACTACTGTAGATTGATGAGGATGGAACCACAACATGAATGCGGACAATGCAGAAAAGAACAAGAGAAGGCTGACGAAGAGCTATTTCTGATGTGAACACATGAAGATGTTTGCCAGAAAAGAATCTTCAACGTAAGCAGTGACGTAATTAGCTCAATTATTTATCTATGATGTAAGCAATGATGTAATGAGAACAATAATTGTATCTAGTGTAAAGCCATCCCTTCTTCTATAAAAGGGAGGCAGGGTAAGGGAGAGAGGCAGACTATCTAGGAGGAAAGAAATTCCATATAAGTTTGTAAGGAAAGTTTGGTCTGTAAGGAGATTGAGAGAAATAAAATTATCTTTCTATGAGTTATACTACAAGATCTTGTACAAAATAAGGTATGAAAAACTAATTTTTCTTACTTAGGGAGAGTTTTGTAAGGCTCTACCTGAAGGATCTTGCAAAAAGACCCATTTGTAACTTTCTGTAGTTAGACTGTACACCTAGTCGCAGAAAATGAGCTAGGTTGTGGTTGCCTGTATCGAAGTACTACTAGTTGTTCCAGACGTATCTCTCGGATGAAGCTCTCTTGAGAGCATAGTAATCCTGAGATGGAAGGAACATAAAAGGAGCACTGAAATCAGGGTGCATACCAGAGGTATTTTATCCACTGATAGTAAATAGTACAGAAGCATTTCGAAGAAGTTTAACTAGGTCGGAAGCATGATGGGCCGTTTTGTTTTGATTTTTAGGGTATCCTTAGAAATCTCTCTTTACTACTGATTTTATAATTATTGTTGTTCAATAAAACTAATGGATAATAATAGTTTGAGTATTGCCTCAGAAAATTTTGAATTAATGATTAATTATCAAGGAAGTGATAGAATGGTAGTCTTCGATGTTTATTTTCCTCATAGAGTAACAAGCATGAATGATTATTATGAATTAAAATTATTCTTCTTTAGCGTACAACGAGTAATAATTATAACAATAAATCAAATAAATCCTGGAGAAACTAGTGATATGGCTAAAGATAGGGTTAAATCGGAACTGTCCAAATCAGGCATGAATCTTAAAGCTCGGGGGTAAAATGGTAATTTCACCTTCGAACGGGTCTGAAATGGGGACTGGGCCTTTTTCCAAAAGCCCAATAACCCATAAACGGATCCGTCTTACTGGGTGCGGGTTCCACCCCGCAAGAAACCCAGTCCAGCTGGATAGGAAAGAATTAGGGTTTATGATTGTCCTTGATCAACGGTCCTAATCACTTCTATCCATTCACTGGGAAGTAGGGATTTGATCTTATCCCAAAACTGGTTCCTAAGGCGACTATAAATACCCCCCATCCCCCACTATTATCAGGTAATCAATCTTTTGCCAATCAAAGCTCTTTCATAATCTTTCTGATTACTGACAAGAGCGTCGGAGGGTGCGTCGCCGGAATCAACCCCGGTGTTTTGCACTTTTTGTAGGTCAACGTCGGGAGAATCTCGGTCAAACTCCGGTGAAGTCGTTCAGGTTTGACTATTCAACTTCCCTCGAATCCACAAACCTATTTTTTTGCCCCCACATTGATTTCAGCGGCAACAGATTGGCGCTGTCTATGGGAACACACGAATAGCAGCCCAACCTCTTCCACCGGTCAATACTGCCTCCAGCCATGCCACCAAGGAAATTGAGATCTAGAGGGTCCAACTGTGGACCCAATCCTCCTCAACCGCAACCGGAGGCTCCCCTCCAACCCATCCAGCCTCAGGGACAGCTCCCTCCTCAACCCGATCCGCCGCTGCAGCAGGGGCAGCCTCCTTTCCAAAATCTTCAACACCAGCAGGCTCCACTCGGGCCCTAGAACGCTGGTATAGGGACCTCTCGTCCTTACCCTCAGAAGCAATCTCTTCACCGCGACCATATCTCAGTACATAACCCTTCCACCGACTCCATGGCATCCCATAACCCTCGGCCCTTAGAAGACCTCCGCAACATCATCATCAATCGGCAGAAAGAGGAGGACCTTCGCCACCGTTTGGATGAAAGGCGGGCCCAAGAGGGAGCCTCCCGCTCAGAACGTCCAAATGCGTGATCTCTTCGTCGTCACGACCACAGGAGGTCCACTCTTCATAGGAGGCAGAGGGAGTTCTTGGAGTACCATCAAAGAAGGCATCATTCTCCCGCTGGTCGACAGCCCCAGAGGATCAGAACGGACCTATCACCCGAGCAGAGTTACAAGAGTTCCAGGCAACAATCTTGCAGGCCCTCAACATCCCACCAAACAACAACAATAATGGTCAGAGGGTTCCCACTCCCCAGCCGGTTCAAAGCCCTCGCCATCGGTCCCTAAGTCCTCCTCAAGCTCCGAGCCACCGCCATCACATTCCTAGTCCTCGCCCGTCTCCGAGCTACCGTCGCCGTAGCCCATGCTCCCCTTCATACGAAGACGAGTCCAGAGGCTCACCAGGATACCGTCGAAGGGATGATGCTGTCTACCGCCATCTCCAAGAGATGGAGAGGTGCCTCGATCAACTCGATAGGGACGAGGAACTGAGAGGAAGGACCCTCCGACCAAGCAGACCTCCATTTTCTTGAGAGGCACCCGTTCCAGCAAACTTCAAGCCCCCACAGTTCGAGACATATACGGGGGAGTCAGATCCCGTGGATCACATTGAGAGTTTCAAAACTCTCATGATGATCCATCAAGCCTCCGATGCCCTCCTATGCAAGACCATCCCGGCCACTCTCAAAGGCCCAGCTCGGGAATGGTACTCCCGCCTCGCTCCATCCTCCATCTTCTCTTTTGAACAATTCGAGACCCTCTTCATTACCCACTTCGTGAGCAGCCGCCGCTCTGAAAAGACGAGTATTTCACTACTCTTCCTTAATCAAAAGAAGGGCGAGAAACTGAGAGACTATGTTAAGCAGTTTACCGCGGAAGCCAGGTCCATCGCCTCCCTCGACCAATCGGTCACTGCAGCCACCTTCCAGTCCAATGTCCTCAACTCGAACCTCCGGTCCTCCCTAGCCAAAAAGCCCCCCGCGAGACTTCTCCGATCTTCTTCTCAGAAGCGAGAAGTACATCCGGGCGGAGGAAGCTGAACATCGCTCCACATTCGAGGGATCCTCTTCTGGAAATAAGAGGAAGGCCGCTGAAGACGAGGGAGCTAAAAAGCTCCAGAAGGACAACGGGGGTCAGCATCGTCCACCTCAAAGATTTGAAAAGTTTACCCCTCTCAATGCCAATATTTCAACCATTCTAATGGAGGTAGAAAAAGAAGGGATCCTACCTCCTGCCCCGAAGATGAATACTCCCGAGAAGAAGAGGGATAAGGAGAAATGGTGCCGCTACCATCGAGACCACGGCCATGACACCAATGACTGTTGGGCTCTGAAGAATGAGATCGAAGCCTTTATTCAAAGAGGGTAGCTTTCCAAGTTTGTAAGAAAGGACCGAGTCGATCTTCCTCCACTCCCCAGGGGGGCTAACAAGCGGCCCGAGAGGCATGACAAGACTCCCGAATTCGAAGAAGAACGCATCTTGCACCTTATCCACGGAGGTCCAATGGGAGGAACCTCCAACTCATCTCGAAAGGTTTTCATCAGGGAAGTCAATTCGGTGCACAGCCTCTCCGCTCCCAAAGGTCTTGGAGTCCCGGTTACTTTCTCGGATGAAGATCTAGAGGGTGTCCAAACCCCCCACTGTGATGCACTGGTGATTAACCTCCACATGGCTAACTTCAAAGTGGAAAGGATTCTAGTGGATAATGACAGTTCTGTCAACATCCTTTTCCTAGCGGCCTTCTGAGGGCTCAAATTATCGCGGGATAGGCTCAAGCCCACTAGCTATACTCTCCATGGGTTTACAGGAGTGCCAGTGACGATCGAAGGTGTTATAACCCTCGACGTAACTGCTGGCAAAACTCCTACTACCCGAACAGAGCCAATGGACTTCATGGTTGTTGACAACCCATCCGCTTACAATGTGATCCTAGGTCGACCTGGCCTAGCAGCTTTAGAAGCCGTCCCGTCAGCTTATCATCTGAAAATGAAGTTTCCCACCAAGGCAGTCGTAGGGGAAGTAAGGGGAAGTCAGGAGATGGCCCGCAAATGCTATATGACCTCGACCGGGGGACCATCCTTTCCTTCGAGACCCTTGAAATTTCCCAGGGGAACACCCAGCCAATGTCGGAGCCGGTAGACGAGTTAGAGGAAGTGCTATTCTAGGAAGAAGATCTGACCCGCAAATTCTTCATCAGCAAAACCCTTCCCTCTGCCCACTGTTCTGATATAGTCCAGTGCATACAGAAGAATCGGGACCTCTTCGCATGGACAGCTGCCGACATGCCAGGAATTTCCGAAGACCTCCTCGTCCACCACTTAAATGTTGCTCCGGGGTCCAAGCCGGTCCAGTAGAAGAGGCGTAAATTTGCTCGTGAGCGCTAGCAGGCCATAAAGGAAGAAGTAGAGAAGCTTCTCAAAGCCCAGTTCATACAAGAGGTCAACTATCCCGAGTGGCTCTCTAACGTTGTTATGGTTAAGAAGGCCAATGGAAGTTGGAGGATTTGCATCGACTTTACAGATTTGAACAAGACATGCCCCAAGGATCCTTTCCCGCTCCCCAGCATCGACACCTTGATCGACGCCACTTCGGACCATGAGCTTTTGAGCTTCATGGATGCCTTCTCCGGATACAACCAAATCTGAATATTCCCTCCAGATATTCCGAAGACATCCTTCGTCACAGATCAAGGTCTCTACTGCTATAGGGTAATGCCCTTCGGGCTCAAAAAATCCGGTGCCACCTACCAACGCCTCGTCAATAAAGTCTTCAAAAATCAGATCGGGCAAAACATGGAGGTTTACGTCGATGATATGCTAGTGAAAAGCATCCAGGGGTCCGACCATGTCTCCGACCTCCAAGAAGCCTTCGACGTATTAAGGAAGCATAACATGAGACTAAACCTGAATAAGTGAGCATTCGGGGTCTCATATGGTAAATTCCTGGGCTTCATGGTCAGTCAGAGGGCGATCGAAGCCAACCCTGAGAAGAAAAAAGCCATACTCAACATGGCTCCTCCTACAAATGTGAAAGAAGTGCAAAATACTCACAGGGCACCTCACGGCTATAGGGCGTTTCCTCTCCAAGTTCGGAGAAAAGTGTCTCCCTTTCTTCAAAGCCCTCAGGGGGGATAAGGGCTTCGAGTGGGGCCAGCAGCAGCAAGAGTCGTTCGACCAACTCAAAGCCTACTTGGTCACCCCCCCACTCTTCAGCAAGCCGACACCCGGGAAAACCCTTTACCTCTACCTTGCTGCCTCCGAGCAAACCCTCAGCACTGTCCGAGTGAAGGAAGAAGATAAGGCCCAGAAGCCTATCTATTATGTGAGCAAGGTCCTTAGAGACGCCGAGCTCCGCTATCCGAGATTGGAAAAGATAGCCTACGCCTTGGTTATGGCAGCCAGGATGCTCTGCCCCTACTGTCAATCCCATTCAGTGGTCGTCCTTACCGATCAGCTGCTTAAGCAGGTCCTACATAAGCCCGAGACCTCCGGACGTCTAATAAAGTGGTCAATCGAGCTAAGTCAACATGACATATCTTATCAGCCTCAGACTGCTATCAAGGCCCAAGCCCTAGCCGAATTTATAGTGGAAAGAATGATCCCGAAAGTAAGTCAAGCAGCAAATGGGCCTCCCATCTGGACACTGTATGTAGATGGATCTTCTTGCGCCGAAGGGAGCGGGGCTGGAGTTATTTTGACAGGCCCAGATGACTTCGTTCTCCAATACTCCCTCCGCATTAATTTCAAAGCTTCCAAAAACGAAGCTGAGTATGAAGCCCTAATAGCAGGCTTGGGCATGGCTCGCAAGGCAGGAGCGCAACGTGTTCGAATATTCGGTGACTCGCAACTTGTGGTGAATCAGGTCTTAGGAAATACGAGGCGCGAGAAGACCGAATGGCCAAGTACCTAGCCAAGGTCCAAAGTCTCATGGCTTCGTTCGAAGAGGCACAACTCCAGTGGATCCCTAAGGAGGAGAATGCCCAAGCAGATGCCCTCTCAAAACTAGCCATTTCCTCTCTCCAAGGTCTCGAGCAGATCGTCCTGATCGAAGTTCTACTAAGGCCCAGCATCGAAGAAGAAGCCCCCGACTCAATGGAGTCGCTATCTGTCCAACTCAGGGATAACTGGATGAGGTCTTTGATTGAGTTCCTCAGAAATGGGAGCCTCCCCAAAGATCCTAAAGAAGCTTGCCAAATCCGAACAAGAGCGGAGCGGTACACCCTCGTTGAAGGAGTCTTGTACAAACGCTCCTATACCTAAGTATATGGCCGACCCTACTTGAGATGTCTCTCTCCAGAAAAAGCCTTGTATGCCTTGAAAGAACTCCACGAAGGTATAGACGGAGCACATTCGGGATCAAGGTCCCTCGCCAGAAAAGTCTTGAACTACGGGTACTTCTGGCCTACCCTCCTTCAAGATGCAGAACAACATGTCCGGAAATGCAGCTCCTGTCAGCAATTCTCTAACATCCGCTGCCTACCGCAAGCTCAACTCACATCTCTCTTGAATCCAATTCCCTTTGCAATGTGGGGGATGGACCTACTAGGACCGTTCCCGCCAGCTTCAGGCCAGCTCAAGTTCCTAGTCGTGGCAATCGACTATTTCTCCAAGTGGATCGAGGTCGAACTGCTAGCGACTATTACTGAGAACAAAGTGCAGCAGTTCTTCTAGAAAAATGTGATCTTCCGGTTCGGCATACCTTGAGTCTTAGTAACAGATAACGGAACACAATTTACGGGGACAACATTCCGATCCTTATGTGAAGACCTTGGCATTCAGCAGCGGTTCTCCTCCATCTCTCACCCTCAATCCAATGGTCAAGCCGAAAATGCCAACAGGCAAATCCTCTCGGGCATCAAGAAGAGACTAGACAAGTTGGCCAAAGGCTTATGGGCAGAACAACTTCCTAACGTATTGTGAAACTACCGCACTACGAAAAGAACCCCCACAGGAGAGTTGCCCTTCAATTTCACCTACGGTTCCGAGGCTGTAATTCCCCTAGAAGTTGGTTTGTCATCTCCTCGCCTAGTTGCATATAATGAAGAGCAAAACGCCAAGAAACTCCGAGCCAATTTGGACATCATCGATGAGCTCCGCGAAAGAGCTTCGATTCGCCAGCAAAATTATCGGAGAAGAATCGAGCAAGCCTACAACAAAAGGATCTGCCCCACAGATCTCAAGGAGGGGGACTTAGTCCTCAGAAAGCTAGCCATCTCGTTCCCCAGCCAAAAAAGCAAGCTAGCCTCGAATTGGGAAGGACCATACAAGGTCTCCAAGATAGTTCGGCCAGGAGCATATCGTCTTGAAGACCTCGAAGGCAGAGAGATACCAAGAACATGGAACGCCGTCCATTTACTGAAGTACCAAGAGGGTGTTTGAATGCCTCTCCGAGTACCATCAAATGTCGAGCCATTCCTATCTTCTTTTTATTTGTACTTGCTTCTTTATTCTCCCATTGTAATAACGGCCTGCAACTTAGAAGCGGCCGATTAGCAATTATTAATAAAGAACTTCTTTCGCATAATAATTCTCTTGTGATTGTTTTATCTCTCTGTTTAAAACCATAATTGTGTTTTCAAAAACGACGAGTTCGGAGTCCAAAACTTAGCTCGATTCTGCTTTGCAAGCTCGCTCTTAAGCGAGTTAGAAGTAGTTCGCCATTTGGAACTGCTCCCACAATCGTTGAAACTTACTCAAACGACGAGTTCGGAGTCCAAAACTTGGCTCGATTCCGCTTCGCAAACTCGCTCTTAAGCGAGTTAGAAGTAGTTCGCAATTCGGAACTGCTCCCACAACCGTTTAAACTTACTCAAACGACGAGTTCGGAGTCCAAAACTTGGCTCGATTCCGCTTCGCAAGCTCGCTCTTAAGCGAGTTAGAAGTGGTTCGCTATTCGGAACTGCTCCCACAACCGTTGAAACTTACTCAAACGACGAGTTCGAAGTCCAAAACTTGGCTCGATCCCGCTTCCTAAACTTTGCCCTTAAGCAAGTTAAAAGCGGTTCGCCATTTGGAACCAATTACACAACCATTAACACTCTCAAAACCACGAACCTGGGGCCTAACACATGGTTCGACCCTGCTCCAAGTGTGTGCCAAACAAATAACAAGTGCCAACAATACGTGCAAAATTGCGAAACAAATATCATTGCATTAAAGATCGAAGAACAAATCCATTTGCAAGACAAACTTCTCGTACTTATGACAAGATACAAGACTTAGACAAAACTTGGAGAACAAAAACCCAGACTCTTTCAATGCCTTCTCGGGGCAGGGATGTTCCAGTTTAAAGACACCCGGGGACGGCGAACGCCGTATGGCCGATGCCTAACCTTGGAGCTCGTCTCCAGACCGGCAAATTGTGACACATCTTCAGCACTGCCTCTGACGGTGGCCCCAACGGACGCTCCGCTCGACGAAGCAGCCACCCCACTTTGTGCGTCACCGGGGCTCTGCCGAACAACGGGCGAGCAAGTCGTAAACTCGTAAAAGGAAATTCCTCTCTCGCTCTCTTCACGAGTACACGACGTGCTTTTGACATTGACCCGTTCAGATTGGGATTTAAGGCGAGCGACCTCCACCTCGAGTTTGACGATTCATTCCTTCAGAGAGTCATCCTTCACAGCTATCTTTAAACGAGGAAGCCGAGCGGAGCCTGCAGCACCAGAACTGTCGGCGATAATTCGACGGAGATGAGTAACCTCAATGCTCTTGTCGACTGTAACCCTCTTCAGCTCGTCAACCTCCATCGTTAACTTGCCCATCGCTGCTGTTAGTTCTTCTCTTCCCGCCAAAAGCTCATTTTCTGCTATCGTGAAGTCGTGAATCTCAGCCAACAGTTCATCTCTCTCCGCCGTGACATCAAATAATGCCTGCCGAAGTGATTCAACCTCCCCTTCGGGAGGGGCTTCTCGAGCTCGCTTCTTTAGTTACTTCAACTTGGAGAGACCGTTCGACAGCATTAGCTTGAGATGATTTAGATCCAACTCGCTCTTGAGAAAACACCCTCGACTGCGGGAAAGGGCCAACTTCGTCGCTCCTAAGTTGGCTCGGAGATGAGAGACCTATGCCGCTACCATGTTCGGCGATGCCTCCACTGGACACAACACGGCGGCCTGAAAGAACACAACAACACTAAGATCGAGCAACACATAGCCAAATTTCAAAGCAAAGTTCTCAACACTTAGCTAGATTTTAAAGCGAGGGGTGCTCAACACCTGGCTGAATTTCAAAGCAAAATTATTTTCAGCACTTAGAAAAATTTCAGAAGCAAGGTGTTTACAACAATTGGAGTTCTCAACACAAAGAGCAAAGACCGTGTTCAACACTTAACAAAATTTCAAAATGAGGCAATTTCAAAGCAAATATCGTTTTCAACACTTAGCCAAATCTCAAAAAGTTCATCGTTTCATTGAAATTCAAAAAAGAAGCACACAAGAAAGTGGTGGCCAGTCCGCGGTTCGGCATTACAAATAAGAAAAAAAACAAAGAACAAAAGAAGAGGCGACTGAGTCAGGGAGCCACCTCGTGGCGCTGCTCCGGAGCATCCTCGCTCGGCAAAGTGACGAGCGCCCCTTCGAGGTTCACCTCGTCCTTGCCGTCTCCCCCGGTCTCATCACCTTCTTGCTCGGGCTCGACCTTCGCCAAAAGGATGAGCTCCTCGCCCTCTACGGGATCATAGAAGTAGTACGACGAACAGTCGAACCCGGGGATGCGAGCTGCAACGTGCTTCAGCGCTCGGGCGTAGGCCTCCTCCATATTCGTCATCATATGGGCCTCTGCCTCGTCCCGAATTGCCTTCTCTGCCTCTGCCACCTTCAGCGCTTGGCCTTTCAGCACCTCCTCGGACGCCTTCAAGGCCTTCGCCAGCTCCTTCTCGAGGCGAGCCATCTCCTTCTCTAGCGCCTCGATCTTGGCAGTCTCGGCCGCTGAATGCTTGATTACCTCGGCAAGCTTCGTCTCGAGGGTGCCCACCTCGGCTGCTCGTGAAGCCGAGAGCTGCTGTTCAGCCTCAAACAGCTTAACTGCCTTGGAGCGCTCCGACCTCTCGCGATCGTTCGCCGTCTTCATTCCCTTCTCTTGCTCGGCGAACTGCTCGAGCATGTGGCTGAAGTGGCAGAGGGTCTGCGAACAAAAAAGAGAAAAAGAAACGATTAAAACCGAGCGAAAAACTTAGAAATTTTTTTGAGTTATCAAAATCAACTTAGAGACTTACCGACATCATCGACCGAGCTATCTCCAAGGCATCGTCACCAATGGTACCGGCCCTCAACGCTGCACGGTCCTTTGGGGTCGGCAGGTGGCGTACTGCCTGCATACACATCTCCGCATCGCCGAGGAAGCCGTCCAACTTCATCACCCTCCAGTCGGGAACGAAGAGTCTCTTATGCTCCTCGATGAGGATGGCCTCCGCCTCGGTTGTGAGCTGTGGCACCTCCAAGGCCAGAGCGCCGCGAGCAGAGAAAGCTCCGCTCGAAGATCCCGGGGCATCTGCCGAAGGGACCGGAGCTTACGGTTCTGAAGGGGCCTCGGTGACCAAGTACAGAACGAACGATGGTGCCGAGGGTGCCTGTACTGCTCGGCCGGAAGGAGGCCCTGCCGTGGTCCTCTTCCTCTTCTTCGTCTCCGTGCCCTTCGCCGCGGCAGCGCTCCTCTTCGCCATCAATGCTCAGTAATCCATACCGGGGGCCTCTGCACACAAAGGAAAATCCGAGCAAAAGAGTTAGTGAAAAAAAAACACAAACACTAAAGACACTCATGCAAATAAGAAAAAAGAAAGAGAGTGTACTGGGGTCGATCGGACTAAGACCTCCACTGAACAAGACCTCCTCGGTAATATCCTTCCAACTGAGGGTCGAGAGGCCGAGGAATTTTGTCACTACCTCCTCTTCTTCTCTGGTGAGCACCGACTCGGACTTAGCCCACTTCAGAACTTCCTCTTTCCACGCTGTCGAAAACCCCCACGGCTCGGGACCTCGGATGAGGAAGTACTTCTCCTTCCAGTGTTTGATGGAGTCCGGGTTCTCGATCAACTTAACCCCCTTCCTCGGCGACAAGTAATACTGGTACTCCATCTTACTCACTCGATAGATGCGGTAGAGGCTTCAGAGCAGAACGAGTTGGGGTTGCACGCCGACCGCCTGACACTAGAGGACGAAGGCAATAACGTGTCGCCACATGTTCGGCATGAACTGAACCGAGCTCAAATCGTACCACTGCAGTACCTCGACCACGAAGGGATGGAGCGTCAGCCGAAGACCGGCGTTAAGCGCGTCGTACGGAAAGACGCACGTGTCCGACGATGTCCCGGTACACGCTCGGAAGTCGGGGCCGGGGAGCAGCAGAACGTACTCCTTCGGGATACGAAATCCCTTCCTGATCCGATGCAGATCCGCCTCGGTCATAATTGAAGGGATCTCATCCACCTCGGAAGGATCCCTCAGACTGTTCTCCTCGTACACTGAGGCCATCCCGCGCACCACCTTCTCTAAAAGGTCCTCGGGGTAGCTCCTGACCCTACCAACGCTCGACAGCATGGACGACAGCCGACCCAACTCTCCTGCACCCCTCGGGTCTCCACTATCGTCGTTGCCCTGGCCGACTTGACCACTCCCTTACCTTTCCCCGATACGACCACTACCGCTCAGCCAGTATCTTGGTTCGAGGTGGAGGTCTCATCCCCAGACGACACTCTAGACAATTTTCAAAGTTAAGGGGGGAGTGACTAACCTTGAAGTGACCTGGACGGTTGGAATAGATCGCCGGAGTTCAAACTCGCCTGGCCACGAAAGCTAGCAGTGCCGCTCGAGAGCAAAAACAACTCTAGCAAAAGTGAGGAGAAAGTAAAACTGTAAAAAAGAGGGGAAAAGGGAATAGAGAGAACTTATAAGAGTTAGAAAAATTCGGGTGGGCCTTGGAAAACTTTGGGCCCACGTAATGGCTCGTCAGAAGCGCAAACGACTAACGCTGAAGCCTGAACGTCTTTTGCCCCAAGATTCGAGCCCAATGCTCGAACAGACAGTGGAAATCGTGCCACGTCCGTCGTAATCCAAATCCGAGCGACTTGCATTCCGAGCTGCGTATTGGAAAAAAACAACTTTCTCCTCAGGATTCGTGCAAGATCTTAATCAGACGGCCCAGATTTAGCCACGGTCATAAAACGACAAGATAACGTTTTCTCGTGATTCACGCCGTCTTTTGCTCCAAGATTGGTGCAAAATCTTCAGATGGACGCCTCAGATTGAGCCACGTCCCTCGAAATCCAAATCCGAGCGACTTGCATTCCGAGCTGCGTATTGAAGAAAAACAACTTTCTCCTCAAGATTCGTGCAAGATTTTGATCAGACGGCCCAGATTTAGCCACGATCACAAAACGACAAGATAACGATTTCTCGTGATCCACGCCGTCTTTTGCTCCAAGATTCATGTAAAATCTTTAGATGGACGCCTCAGATGGAGCCACGTCCCTCGGAATCCAAATCCGAGCGACTTGCATTCCGAGCTGTGTATTGGAGAAAAACAACTTTCTCCTCAGGATTCATGCAAGATCTTGATCAGACGGCCCAGATTTAGCCACGATCACAAAACGACAAGTAACGTTTTCTCGTGATCCACGCCGTCTTTTGCTCCAAGATTCGTGCAAAATCTTCAGATGGACGCCTCAGATGGAGCCACGTCCATCGGAATCCAAATCCGAGCGACTTGCATTTCGAGCTGCGTATTGAGAAAAACAACTTTCTCCTCAGTATTCGTGCAAGATCTTGATCAGACGGCCCAGATTTAGCCATGATCACAAACCGACAAGATAACGTTTTCTCGTGATCCACGTCGTCTTTTGCTCCAAGATTCATGCAAAATCTTCAGATGGACGCCTCAGATGGAGCCACGTCCCTCGGAATCCAAATCCGAGCGACTTGCATTCCAAGCTGCGTATTGGAGAAAAACAACTTTCTCCTCAGGATTCGTGCAAAATCTTGATCAGACGACCCAGATTTAGCCACGATCACAAAACGACAAGATAACATTTTTTCATGATCCACGCCGTCTTTTGCTTCAAGATTCGTGCAAAATTTTTAGATGGACACCTCAGATTGAGCCACGTCCCTCGAACTCCAAATCCAAGGGACTTGCATTTCGAGCTGTGTATTGGAGAAAAACAACTTTCTCCTCAGAATTCGTGCAAGATCTTGATCAGACAGCCCAGATTTAGCCACGATCACTAAACGATAAAATAACATTTTCTCGTGAACCACGCCATCTTTTTGCTTCAAGATTCGTGCAAAATCTTCTGATGAACGGTGCAGATCGCCCCACGTCACTCGGAATCCCAATCCGAGCGATTGGCGATCTGAGCTGCTCATACGACAAAAATAACACCGAGCAGTACGAACTGTCCGATCGTCTCGGGATTCATACCTTGGCCTGATGAACGACCCTGATTCAGCCACGTGACCAACATCACGTTTTCTCATGATCCGCACCGTCATGCCTCGAGATTCGTGCAAAACCTTCTGATGAACGGTCCAGATCGCCCCACGTCGCTCGGAGTCCCAATCTGAGCGACTAGCGATCCGAGCCGCTCATACGGAGAAAATAACGCCGAGCAGTACGAGCCATCCGATCATCTTGAGATTTGTGCCTCGGCCCGATGAACGGCCCTGATTCAACCATGTGGCCAAGTATAAGATCCACCGTCAGATGACCTCGTGATTCGTATCGTGACGTGATGGACGGCCCGGATTGCGCCTGGAATCTCAATCCGAGCGACTGGCCTTCCGAGCTGCCCATACGAAGAAAATACTGCCGAGCGACACAGACCGCCAGATCACTTCAAAATTCGTACCATAGTCCGATCAAGGCCCCAGATTCGCCCATGTCGCTCAGCGCCGCTCTGCCGTCCGATCTCTCAGAACCATGCGCTGACGCGAGATAGGCGGCCCAGATCTGGCCACGTCATAAATGGTAATAAAAAGTTATTTTTTATTAAATTCAAATTATTTATTGAAAAAATTGTGAAAAAATGATTTAAAATTCAGGAAAATTAATTAAAAATTCTAAAAAATAATTATAAATTCAGGAAAGTATTTTTGAGCTCTTGGAAAAATAATTATTGCTTAGAATAATTAATTAATGCCCCCAAACAATAAATCACCGCTTCACAAAATTAAATAAATGATCCGAAAAATAATTAAAAATTTAAGGAAATTCACCTAAAATCCAGAAGAGCTCAAGAACAATCCTGAGCACACAAATGACTCCGAAAATCACCATTATACCTCGTATGAAGATTCGAAACCCCTCATTTGGGCTCCGATACAACTCCGCAAGCCATTAAAACAGTAAAACTACTCTTCAAAGGCTAATCAAACTCAGTCTTCGGGAGTGGGGGGCTCGTGATATGGCTAAAGATAGGGTTAAATCGGAATCGTCCAAATTAGGCATGAATCTTAAAGCTCGGGGGTAAAATGGTAATTTCACCTTCGAACGGGTCTAAAATGGGGACTGGCCCTTTTTCCAAAAGCCCAATAACCCATAAACGGATCCGTCTTGCTGGGTGCGGGTTCCACCCCGCAAGAAACCCAGTCCAGCTGGATAGGAAAGAATTAGGGTTTATGAGTGTCCTTGGTTAATGGTCCTAATCACTTATATCCATTCACTGGGAAGAAGGGATTTGATCTTATCCCGAAACTGGTTCCTATGGCGGCTATAAATACCCCCCATCCCCCACTGTTACCAGGTAATCAATCTTTTGCCAATCAAAGCTCTTTCATAATCTTTCTGATTACTGATAAGAGCGTCGGAGGGTGCGTCGCCGGAATCAATCCCGGTGTTTTGCACTTTTTGCAGGTCAACGACGAGAGAATCTCGGTCAAACTCCGGTGAAGTCGTTCAGGTTTGACTATTCAACTTTCCTCGAATCCACAAATCTATCTGTTTGCCCCCACACCTATTTCAGCGGCAATAACTAGTAATATAAATGTCGAAATAATTGATGATCTAACTTCTTATTAAAGATCTTTATTATTTTATAAGAATGATGTATTTAGTAGTTATATCTATAGCCCTACGAAAGCATATAGACAATTTCTAGAAGAAAATGAATAGATTGGAGAAGGAAATTGTAGCGCCCCGAATTTCTAATAAGATATCTTAGAAAATACGTGGCACATTCCCAGCGATCCACTTCAATATAATATTAAACACAACCAACGCCACTAAATTTTTCAACATTTATTACATCAAACTTTTACAAATCACAGCGGAATTCAAAACAAACTCAACTCAATATTTTCTTCATTTACAACACAAATTTATCTCGAAACTGTTATTACAAATTTACACAAATCTCTTATGAGACAATTATATCTCAAACCACTCAAGCATCCCATCTCCAACTCTAGGCAACTACCTGCAATATGTGAGGCTAGAGATGATCCCTAACCCCCAAAACTAAAGGGGTCAGCCATAAATGGTGTGAGAGATATAAAAACAAACATACAACATAAAAGATCATACCTCATAAATTCTCAAACAATAGGTAAGAATATGGAAGGTACGAAATGACAGATAACATAAAATATCAAGTGGAGCTAAACTAAGTGTCAGGGGTAGGAAACAGGAAAACCAAATGCATAAAAACAAGCCAAGAAACAAATACTCTATATGCAGACTCTCTAATGCATACTTGTCGAAGTCTATGCATTCCATTCTACATAGGTTCGGTGCAAGCACTTAACGTCTCCACTTCATAGGGTTCAATCTCCCGTGTCATGAACTAATCCTAACACGATGACTACTACGAGATAAAGATAAACCATGGATAGTATCTCATGCCCGATAATTCCGGAGATCAATCCCTCACCACAAGTAGTTACCGTGATAATTCCGAAGATTGTCCCACACCACAAGACTGTGATAATTCCCGAGACATATCCCACACCACTAATAATCTACTGTGATAATTCTGGAGATTAAATCTCACACCGAAACATTGACACGTCACCACACGAATACCACATGTGCTTCACCTCGACTCCGATAATTCCGGAGATCAATCCCACACCACAAGTAGTTACCGTGATAATTCCGGAGATTGTCCCACACCGCAAGACTGTGATAATTCCGGAGACATATCCCACACCACTAATAATCTACTGTGATAATTCCGGAGATTAAATTCCACACCGAAAGCCATACTGAGGTTCTTGACTCATGTTCCCGTTCATCATATCACCACTAGTGCCTGTCCTTATCTTTTTGGGTTAATTAATTACTTAACGAACCTCCTAGAGTGGTATACCCTACCTGCCTAAATTCAATACTAAATAACTGAAATGCCTCAATGAGCCTCAACAAAATAACTCAACACCGGTATACTAGGGTCACACACCTCTAGAGACTCAACTCAAAGTCTAAACCAAAGTCCCACTAAACAAAGTGGCTCAACTGAAAGTCTTAAATCAAATACTTAATTGAATATCTTAGAATAGACTGAATTGTCAGGGAACCAAACACTCAAGGAACACTCAAGCTTACAATGATCCTTCAGTACCAGTCGACTTATACCGTAGTAAGTCGACTGCCCAGAGGACAAATATCCAAAATTTCACAAAAATAAACTAAGTCATATAAGTCGACTTAAGAAAAGGGATCAGTCGACTTACCCGAGGTAAATTCCAATAATCTTCTCAAAATTATTCTAAGTATATAAGTCGACTTAAAGGATTATAGGTCGACTGTCCAGAAAGGACTAATAATTTTTACCAAAAAAATAAATTCCTCAGTGAACCAATCGACTGCCTACGAGCTAGGTCGACTGTCCAGAACAACTTTTTCAAAGATTCTAAAATACAGTATCAGACTCGTACCAGTCGACTGTACAGTAGGTCAGTCGACTGTCGGCCTACAGTTTCCAAAATTTAGGTCTGATTACAAAATCAAGTCTGGAGTTTTCTAATGATTCAATGTTTATGAAAATAGTTCGTATTCAGAAAAATGATAAATCTCAACAAATCCTCATCATGTATATGTATATATTACTCAAACATCAAATATGTCAAAATTCAAGTTCTCATGTTCTAAATCACAAATTCTTTCATTAGGGTTTTACAAGATCTAAATTTCTTTCACAAATCTAAATCAAAATCTGATTTATAAATCTAACGTCCAGATGTTCATACTCAAATCTCAACATACTTTTAGCAACACAATTTTAATAATAAAGATCTACTATTTCATCCATAATTTTTCACATAATTCATACCACAATACAAGATCTAAATCGTTCACAACATCAAATCAATTCATCATTGGTACTTGCACACATAGATCAACAACAAGACAAATTTATATCATTCACAACATCAAAACAAACCACAAAACAAACTTTTATATCACTCACCTTGGATTGAGAAAAGTCCACGAAAAAGTCCTCCTTTTGCTAGATCCAAAAACTCCTTTCTCCACCAAAATAAATCTCCACAAAAATTCTGTATTTCAGAAATGACAGTTGGAGAAAAAGTCCTTTAAATATCCGGGATTGAATATTAGGGTTTTACCCACACTTTTGCAAAACAATCCTTTCCAAAATACAATTTACATATATAGTTCTATACTTGGAAATTCCATCAAAACTCATTTAAATTAGGATTTAAAAGAAAAATACAATTCTAAATCTCAACCAATACTGTTCAAAACGTCCAGAATATACATTTTGCACTTTAACCCCTAAAAGTGTCAATTTTGCAAAAAGGTCCTTCTTTTCTCAAAAATTGCAAATAGTTCCAATTAATTTCAGAAAAATCTGGAAAAATACTAATTAAATCTCAAATATTAAATAATGATTTTTCATACAGAAAACTTAATTTTCCAACTTCTCAAAAAGTATTTGCACGTGTACAAAAGATAAATTTTTCTGAAAATATTCATTAAATTATCCAAAAATCAATTTAAATTCATTTTTCAAATATAAAATAATATTTGAAAATACGGGGTTCTACAGAAATAGACATATAGAAGAACTCGAAGAACTCCCATATGATAGTAATAGTGAAATATCTGAGATAGAATTAGAATATATGGGAGATCTTGAAGACACATTTGATTACTTTTTTGAAATAGACAATATACATTATTTCGAAGAATATTATATTACAGAAAATCATCCCTTTTAATTTTTTTTTATCCTTTAAAGTTTTAAAGTTTTTGTTGATACTCTCTTTAATTCTATTTTTCAGGAGAGATTTTATGTTTCGCACTTCAGTTGGTGTCAGAGCTAGTACAGAGTAAGTAATTTTTACTTAATTTCTATAATTTTCTTTAAATTAATCACTAATTTAAAAGCTATAGAATAGAAAACAAAAATTTAATAATAAAAGTAGAAATTATCTTGAAACCCAAAAACTTTTAGAATTTAAAGAAAGGTCACACATCCTATAGAAATTATTATAGGAAATATACTATAGAAATCAAAATAGTAACTAGGCCGTTTAGCTAAATAGTTTTGAAACTAGGTCATTTTGTAAAATATTCTCAAAAGGTGGGTCATTTCGCTAATTAGCACTCATTGGTTACATACAGCCTTCTTGTCGTCGAACTTCAAATTAGTCTTTATTTCCGCCCACCCTTCTTTCCTTTTCTGCTGTTACATCTTAACTTCCATGTAAGTACAAGTTTAATTATCAGCTTATTAACTAAATCCCTTGGATGCTGCTATGAGTTCAACACTGACTCCCAGTGTTGCCTTGATATACAAGGAAAATGATAAGCTATCATTTGTTAGGTTGACTGACATACCAGCCTTAAAGAAATACTATGAAACAATGTTTTTAATTGGTTTGCAAGTCATCCTATTCTGGCCTTGTACTTCAAGTGCTTCTCATATATACTCCCCTCCCACTCTTCTCTTCTCCTCATCTCACCTGATCTCTTCGCTAATCTAACTAATCCGCCATGGCCTTTCGACCGCCTCCCCTCTCGTTCACTATCCTATCGGCCCTCTCTATCGCTCTCCTCTCAACACAATTCATATACTTCAACCCTTCGTATTGCCTTAGGTTTTTTGTCAAACCTTCGTTCAAGAATCTTCGCCTATGTTTAGCTGATGGAACTTGTAATCATCGGCGTAAGCCTGTGGATCCAGTTCAACCCGTTTGCAGTGATTTTCCCACAAACATCCCACCACCCGACACTAACACAACTACGTTCCTCTGTGTTGATCGCAACGGCTGTTGTAACTTCACCTCGGTTCAGCCTGCAGTTAATGCAGTAGGAAACTTCAGCATGAAGAGAACAGTCATATGGATCAACAAGGGAATCTACTTGTAAGTTATAGATATGTTACAATAATTGCAATAATCTCATAGCTAGCTTGACATGTAACTGATGAATTTGGATTCTAATTAATGAATTTGTCCTACGTAGTGAGAAAATAACTATACCTGTGACAAAGCAAAACATCACATTCCAAGGGCAAGGGTACATCTCCACAGCACTAGCATGGAATGACACGGCTAGGTCTGCGAATGGTACATTCTACAGTGCCTCGGTTGCTGTATTTGGACCTAATTTCATTGCAAAGAACATTAGCTTCATGGTATATATCAAAATCAAGAAGAAAAAAAAAATGTTGATGACTCTTTACTGATTTCTGATTTCCATCTCTGTGCAGAATTTGGCTCCTATAGCACAGCCAGGTGAGATGTTGGCTCAGGCAGTGGCGATTAGAGTCGGTGGGGATCAAGCTGCATTTTGGGGCTGCGGATTCTTTGGTGGTCAGGACACTCTTCATGATGATAAGGGGAGGCACTATTTCAGAGAGTGTTATATCCAAGGTTCTATTGATTTCATCTTCGGAAATGGCAGGTCATTGTATGAGGTATTAATGCATTGCGCCTTTATAATTTCAACTAATTACATTGAAAATTCATGATATTTTTGATAGATGTTAATATCAGAAAAAACAAATCTGTAACATTGATTGTCTCCGAAAATCTTTTAAATACCAGATAGACTACATTATATTTATATGTTTAATTTTGGGGGTCATTTTTAAATTCGGGTGTATCAGAATTGCACGATAATCTCAATCGCGAAACCAGTGGCTCCAGGGCTAAAGGTGATCAACGGAGTAGTGACTGCACATGGCCGGAACCTAAGCGATGAGAACACAGGATATACATTCGTGAATTGCTCCATTGGAGGGACAGGGCGAATATGGTTAGGCCGAGCTTGGCGGCCCTTTGCACGTGTTGTTTTCGCTTACACTTACATGTCAGACATCATTGCATCTGAAGGCTGGAACGACTTGGGCTTACCCGATAGAGACCAGTATGATCGAATACTCAAAACTTTCCAACATTCGGAATTTGAATGTATTTCGCAAGTATTTACCTGTGTATTTTTGTTTTCTTTGTCAGGACTGTTTTCTTCGGAGAGTATAGGTGCTATGGACCAGGCTCGGATCAAACAACGAGGGTTGCATATGGTCAGAAACTGAATGATACACAGGCTTCCCCCTTCCTGAATACTTCTTACATTGATGGAGATCAATGGCTGCAACCTTTCAGTCTGAGCAATTTATCTTTGTAAATTGTTCTTGCAATATATATATATGTATTACTGAATAATTTACAAAATTTAATGGGAAGAGGACGGAAATATCTATGGTTTCTAGTTCAACGGGAAACCACACTCTCAGACTTCAAAGTGCTCGATCGGTTGACAAAAACAGCAATAGTTGTGGCTGATTACATGAATTCTTTCCCAAATGAGTATCTTAAATTTCTGGTTTTGCTGTTTAGAGCATCTGTAGTCGTCTGCTAATTACCAAAAATATGGAAAAAAATAGGAAAAAAGTCACTGTACTCGTCTGCTAAATACCCAAAATTTGAGTAGCCATTGAACAGTAGCTGGCCAAATATAGTAGGTGAAATGACTTTTGCCAAATTATAGCTGACGAAAGATTATTTTTCGTCTTTTAAATGAGACGAAAAATTATTTTTCGACTGAAACATTCGATGGCAAACGATACACCGTCGCTTCGAATCAGCATACGATGAAAGTGACAGACGAACGATAATCTTCCGTCCAATAATTAAATTCAAAAAAGACAAAACCTCAAACGAGGCTTTATCTTCCGTCCAAGCTCAGGTTAGTTTTTTCAATTTTTTTGTGGGTACAACTGTCACTGTCACTATCACAGGTTAGGGATTAGGTTAGTTTTTTCAATTTTTTTCTTTTTTTGGTTATAAATGTCACTATCAAGGTGAGTAATTAAATTTTTTAGTTTTTTTTTTTTTTAAATGTTGGACCGTAAATAATTTACCGTCCGTTCTAATTTTGGCTACAACGACTACAACGCGCCATTATTTTTCCTATTTCTATTTGCTAAATACCCAAAATTTGGTCAACGACTACAGATACTCTTATAATGCACATTAACTATCATCCATTTCAAATAAATTCGCAAGTACTAGTCAAATCTACTTTTCATAAGTGACAAAAGTACCCGAAAAGCCCTCTCTCTCTGGCGACTTATTGCCCTCTTCCTCAAATCTTTAAGTTCTCAGATCCAGAGCTCCTGCGCCCTCTCTCCCTCCCCCCCCCCCCCCCCCCCCCCCCCCCCCCCCCCCTCTTTAATGTGGCTGATCTCACTGAGATCTCCAAACCCTTTTCAGCTTGTAGCCCTGACTTCACTTTTTTGCCGTTGCCCTTTCTTCTCTTCACCGGAGCGCCCCCTTTGGATCCGTCATTTTCCGGCAATTTACCAGGCGGTCTTGGGTGCTGTGCTCTCCCTCCACGAGGGCTGTTTTCAGTCATTCGTCTTCCTGCCATCACTGTAGTCCCATCGTCGTCCCAAGCGAGTATCGTCCTGTTCTTAGCGTCCTCTATGCTCGGAGAGGGGCCTCTTGTCAGGTCTGACAGCGCGGACGCTTCCGGTCCCCGCTAGCCTCCATTCATTCGGCATCCCAGTGCTGTCTCTTCGGAGGTATTTAATTTTTTCAGCAGCTTCCACTACCCATCCCAGCGCTATCTCCCCGCTACCCAACCCAGCACTGTAAGTTTTACTTTTTGTTAAGTTTCTTCTTTTCGGCTTCTAAGGATCTGGCTATTTTCCACTGTGGTGGATTTGGAGGTCTTTGGACCTGTATATTCTCTGGCCATATAGGCGAGCAGTTTTTTTCTAACGCCTTATCATTTTTCCCCCCTCGTAGGTACCTTCTTCCCTCCCTCATTGGGTTTCTTCTCTTTTTCCTTTCGAGATCAGGTTTCTCGTCTCCTCTTCTGTTGTGTGGCGACTGGTTTGTTGCGTATCACCATCTCCCCTGTGTGCGTCCACACTGTTTCGCCATTTCCTTTCCCTGTTTCGTTATTTCCCTTAAGTGGGCCTTCTCATTGTTGGGATTTCACTTTTGGCCCATGGAGTACACCTGGGTTGAAGTGGTTAAGAAAAAAAAGATTAATAACAAAAAAATCAACTATTGTCGCTTGTTTCAACTTGGGCCTGTCTTCTCCGGGCTTCCAAAGCCCAAGTTCGAGAAGTATCAAGGGGTCTCTAAGACTCCCTTCTCCTGCCACTTCGCTCCTCCTAACTCTTCATCTTCCTCTTCTCTTCGCTCTAATTTTCACTGGCTACCACTTACCTGTTACCGGTGCCTTCAGCCTGAGCATTTAAAGAATTTTTGTTCGTTCAAGATGAAATGCTTGTTTTTCCTCAAGTCTGGACATGCGCATCACCGCTGTTTCGCGCTTCAAAAGCTTTTGGGTCTCACTCTGGGAGCGCCCATTTCGGATCAAGTTCTTGCTGCTTTTTATTTTCCCTCCTTGCAGTGCAAGCTTGCAGAGGACCAAACATTCCAATCAAGAAGCAGAAAGTGTCTTCGAGGTCTACCTTACTTCCAACTCCTCCTATTGCTAATCGAATCTCCGACAGCAATCCCCCTCCTCCCCCCGCTCTGATTGCATCTAAAAATCTCCCATCCAAGCCAATCGTTACTCAGGTGTTCATCTCGAAAACAGAACTTTCTGATAGGTTAAAATTTTTTGGTACTTATGGCGCCATTTCTTTCACCGGAGGTACAATCCCCTTCTTTACCTCAAACTCTTTTCTCAGCATCTCTTTTAATGTTAAAGAATGGGATTGGGTGCTCTACACTTGTTCTAACGGTGATGTGGTGATCCGATGCCCTTCCCCCAAGATTCTTGAGGAACTTATCGACAACTCTTCCCTCTCTATTGGAGCCATCTCCCTCTCCATTCGGAAATGGGTTCAAATTAGTCTTCCGACTCAGGATCTCAGCTCATCTACGACCAAGGTCTCTCTCTTTGGCCTCCCCCCCTTTTGTGACTCTTTGCGTTTGGTCGGGGACATGTCTAAATGTATTGGTGATATAATTAGGATTTCCTCTTCGGCTAAGCTAGCCTCGGGGAGTCTTCAGGTAGAGGCTCTTTTTCGTTGCCCTAAGAAGCCTGACCGGATTGAAGTCTATTGCCTGAGAGATGGTATATCTTCCTTCACGGTCTCCGTGCAATACCACGACTCGGTTAGCCCCAGCGGGCCCTTACTGTTGCCCACCTCTGGGACTCTGCAGCCTGCATTTAAGCCTTCTACATCCTCGCACTTCCATCCTGGATCTTCCTCTTTGTCTAAGACGGAACCAGCCATCTTGAAAGGGGCGCATAAGGCCTCATCTAGGAAAAAGGTTCCGCTCCCTAACAAGAGTTATTTCTCCCCAAGCAACAAGAAGATTTCTCCCTCCAAAGCGCCAAACCTAGTTTGGATCAACCCCGAGATTTTTTCTCTTCAAGCTGCGAGAGTCACAGCTCCTGTTTCTTCTTCCCCAGCTATCCAACCTCCCCCAACTCCTCCCTCTGGTCCTCCTAAGGCCTCTATGTTAGAGAAGCACCCCCGGCATTGTTAGATCCTATAGACTAAGCAACAAACACTAGAGAGGGGGTGAATAGTGTTAATTAAAAAACTGCGGAAATTTTCTTCGGTGCAGTCGACTTGGTTGTGAACCAGTCGACTGATATGACCAAATAAAAGCAAAAACAATAACTCCGTGCAGTCGACTTATATATGAGACAGGCGACTGAAGACACACTGAAAAAACAACTTATACGAGACTGACCAGTCGACTGATAGATCAAGGAGTCGACTGTCCAGACAAGTTTTACAGAACTTAAGTAAACAAAAGTAAATGCAAAATCAAGACAACCAATCACAGAGTACACAAGATATATCCTGGTTCGGTCCTCCCGACCTACGTCCAGTCCCCAAGCAACCCACTTGAGATTTCCACTATTCTTGAAAAAGTTTACAAGAATACCCTACGGCGTTAAGACAACAACCTTGTCTAACCCGTAGTCCTTTTTCTCAACCAGAGAAAGCAGACCCACTCTACTACCAAGAGTGAAAATAAACCGACTCTACAACCCTAGAGTCTAAACCACTCTCCAACCGAGAGCAAAAGAAACAAGAAAAACTTTACAGTCAACCTATAGCCTTGTTGGTGTATTGTGTTGTTGCACGTGGCTAAAACAAGGTCGACTTCTATACCCAGTCCAGAACGAAATCGTTGTTATACTGGACTGAGTGTAGAGAACCACAGATTTAGAACTTGAAAGCTTTTTCTCACTTTTCACTTAAAATTTCTCAAAGTAATGCTCGGATCTTAGAAAAGTTGTTGTAAGACCTTTGCAGTGAGATATGAACTCTTATTTATAGAGTTTGATCTCCTGGACGTTGGGGGATAGTTATTCCAACTGTCAACCAACGGATCTTTAGCTTTTGATTTTGAAAAATCAATTTTGAAAACAGAAAACGGTCAAAAGCACTAGAACAGTCGACTGGGTTGCCATATGAGTCGACTGGTCAGAGTTTGAATAAATTTAAACAGTTTTGTACTTGTCAGTCGACTGCCAGAGGTATCAGTCGACTGGTACTCAACAGTTAAACTATATCAAACTGTTTTGACTCTTTTGTTGTTTTTGAAAAGCACACATTTATGAAATAGTGAGTGTATGTGTGTGTGACAAGGCTTTACAATCAGACTAAGACTCAACAAAAGTAAAAATACAATGTTTTACAAGACACAACAATTTGACACATTTGAGCTTGAAGTCTTGAATCTTGAATCTTGATTTGAGTCTTGAGTCTTTGAGCGAAGCTTTGGCCATTGTCTCTTATTTGGAGCTTTTATGCTTGATCATTTGTTCAGCTGTATAATAGTAGGTCCTTTGTGTATAGCACCTGTAAGTTTAGCATTGATACATGTGCAGTGTGTTGTGATCATCAAAATCAAGAATCAACATTCTCCCCCTTTTTGATGATGACAACACAATAGCTGAAAATAACAGATAATATACAAGCATAGTAATGATATGCTCCCCCTATTAAAAACACATCATGCATATGAAAAAAATGTATCCTAAAGTATGTATCAGTCGACTTAACAATAGATCAGGCGACTGAACAGACAAAAATATAGTATCACAGATGCAGTAATATCAGTCGACTGATAGGCTTTGAGTCAGTCGACTGACCAGAGAAATACTTCAATACACAGAAATATAATCAAACACAGAGAACACATACATCAAACACATACAAACATTTGAATAAGAGGATATCTCTCCCCTTTGTCATCAACAAAAAGCACAAAATAAACAGTCTTTAGCTTTACAAAAAAAAACATAGAAATAAACTAAGAAATGTTCTCATACATAAATAAGTTCATTAAGACAAAAATAAAATTACATAATAGCTAAAAATAAAAATCTTCAATTGTCTTCGTCTGAATCTTCATCAACAACATGAGAAGGAGGTGCAAATTGGGAAGAGAAAAGATCAGTTAGATGATCAAGTTTGGAATCAAGGGTGTGAATCTGAGAATCAACAGTCTGTGAATGTTTCATAAGATAGTTAACACATTCATAGAGAGTTGCTGGATCCTCATAGTTAGCTTGAGGAAGGGGTGAACTAGAAGCAGAGGGTCTAGAAGTAGAAGCCAAAGGAACTTGAGAGAGTGGAGGAGACCTAGGGGTTGTTCGAGGAGGAGGATCAAGAAGCTTCATACGTGCTAAACTGGCACGATCGAAGCAGTCATAGTGTGTAACGACATTGGTCTCGGAATCGAGATCAATACCGAAAGCTTCAAAGACACGAGTGAGAAGCCCTCCGAAAGGTAAGAAGTGGGTGTGGTTTTGTTCAAATTTTGAAAAGATGACACGACCCCAATTTATAGCAATTTTACCAAATATTACATAAACAGCTTTTTGTAATTCCAGAGAGTACTGGTCATAACTGCCTCTTTTGGGAAGGATGTTATAGGCTAGTATTCTGGCTACAAGCTTAGTAATAGGATTAATATTTTTGCTAGTCATTGGAGGTCCTTGATTAGGCAAAAATATTTTAGATAAGATAGATGCATCATCAAAGATAATATCACTTAGATCTAATCCTCCGTCATCATTACCCATTATGAGATTGATTCTCTCGGGTGTGAGTGTCATTTTAACATTCTTGACGGATGAGCGGATAACTACATCCCCATCTTTCTTTTGTACAACCCTCATATTAGTGTAAAACAAATAGATGAGTTGGGGATAATAGTTAGGTTGATTAGCTAAGGATAGATAATCATAAAGACTACTATTTTGAAATAGAGGAACAAGATTAAATCGATCAAGATCATCAAAGTTAACATATCTCCCGGGGAAGATGACAATGGTACACATTAAGTACCATCGTTCAAGAAGATCGGGACTCAATAGAAATTGAGAGTAATCTAGGGATGAAGAACTAGCATCACCATGAGTTCTCTTAGATCTTTTGGGTGCCATTGGAAAGAAGTGAGGGAAGGATTTTACCAAAAAATTGGAGAGAAAAACAGACAGCAGTCGATCAAAAACACCAGGGCAGCAGTCGACTTCTTCTTCTTTTCTTCTTCTTCTCTGGCTTAGGGTTTCAGATTTGGGGTAAAAGTAAAAGAGGATGGAGGCTGAGGTGAAAGGGTTTTTAACCGAGAATAGAGAGCTGGGATTGAGATCAACGGCTGAGATAAGAGGTCACGGGTGAAAAAGTTAAGAGATTTTTATCTCAAATGCTGCGATGAATAGTCGCTGAAGACATTTGAACTCGCGACAGTCGACTGGTAGGGTATATCAGTCGACTTAGTCGAGAAAAGAGAAAAAAAAATCATATCTGCTGATCAGTCGACTGGTATAAGGACCAGGCGACTGGTCAGAGAACAAAAATAGGTATGTTTGAAAATACAATATAGTCGACTTATTGAAAACATAGTCGACTTGACAGAAACAATTTTCAACAGATATCAATAAAATCACAAATTCCAAGTTCTCTTCTTAAGTTAATGAAAGTGTCTTCTTTAAGGGGTTTGGTAAATATGTCTGCTACTTGTTTATCAGTAGAGATAAAGTCTAAAGATATATCTCCTTTTAAAACATGATCACGTAGAAAATGATGTCGAATATCAATATGTTTCGTACGTGAATGTTGAATCGGATTTTTAGATAAATTAATTGCACTGGTATTATCACACATAATTGAAGGCTTTTCAAATGAAATACCATAATCTAATAAAGTTTGTTTCATCCACAAGATTTGTGCACATGCCAAACTTGCAGCGATATACTCAGCTTCTGTGGTTGATAGGGACACGGAATTTTGCTTTTTACTGCACCAAGAGACTAGGGAATGTCCCAAAAAGTGACATGTACCACTAGTGCTCTTACGATCAGTTTTGCTTCCAGCAAAATCAGCATCGCTATATGACAGAAGTTGAAAATTATCGGTGCGTGGATAAAATAAACCATATTCAGACGTGCCTTTAATATATCTTAAAATTCGTTTCACTGCTTTTAAATGAGACTCTTTAGGACTAGATTGATATCTAGCACATAAACATACGCTGAACATAATATCTGGTCTACTTGCAGTAATATATAAGAGTGAACCAATCATACCTCGATAGAGTTTTTGATCAACACTCTTACCTAATATATCTTTGTCAAGAGTAGTAGTAGTAGCCATAGGTGTGGATTTACTACTAGTACTATCCATGTTAAAACGTTTGAGTAATTCCTTTGCATATTTTCCTTGATTGATAAATATGCCACTTGAGGATTGCTTAATTTGAAGTCCAAGGAAATAATTGAGTTCACCCATGTGACTCATCTCAAATTCGTTTTTCATGGTATTAGCAAACTCTTGACATAGATTATTATTAGTAGAACCAAAAATTATATCATCAACATATATTTGTATGATTAGGATATCATTCTTAACTCTTTTGATAAACAACGTAGTGTCTACTTTACCTATTTCAAATTCTGTTTCTAAAAGAAAAGTTTTTAAACGATCATACCAAGCACGAGGTGCTTGTTTAAGACCATATAAAGCCTTTTTCAATTTATAAACATGATCTGGAAATTGTTCATGTTCAAAACCTGGTGGTTGTTTAACATAAACATTTTCTTTAATAAACCCATTAAGGAAAGCACTTTTAACATCCATTTGATAAAGTATAAAATTCATGAAACAAGCAAAAGATAATAAAATACGAATAGATTCTAGTCTAGCAACAGGAGCATATGTTTCATCAAAATCTATACCTTCTTCTTGATTATATCCTTGAGCAACTAATCTAGCCTTGTTCCTTACAACTTGTCCTGATTCATCTAACTTATTTTTAAATACCCATTTGGTACCAATAATAGTCTGATCAGGAGGTCGTGGAACTAAATCCCATACATCATTCCTTATAAATTGGTTTAGTTCATCTTGCATGGCATTCATCCAATATTCATTCTCACAAGCTTCTTGTATATTTTTCGGTTCAAAATCCGACAAGAATGCTGTATGAGAAATCATATTAACATGTGAACGTGTCTGAATACCATGGGAGATGTCACCAATTATTAAGTCATGAGGATGATCTTTAACTTCAACAAATGATTTTGGTAAAGTTGAAGATATCACAATAGGATCAGTCGACTTGACAGATTCTTCAATCGACTGCTTCACTTCAGTCGACTGGAAGTCCTTATCAGTCGACTTATCAGTCAGATTAGTTTGGTCTAAAGATTTAATCACATTATCTAAAGGTGATGAATCAATTTCATCATCTTTATTTAAAGTTGATGAAGGCAGAGATTCATCGAATGTAACATGCATTGATTCTTCAATAGTCATTGTAGACTTATTAAAAATTCTATATGCTTTACTCCTATTTGAGTATCCTAAAAAGATACCCTCATTAGATCTAGGATCAAATTTGTCTAGATTATCTTTTGTGTTTAGAATAAAACACTTACAACCAAATGTCTTAAAGTAAGATACTTTAGGAATTTTGTTAAAACACAACTCATAACAAGTCTTCTTTAGCTTAGGTCTTATGAGAATCCTATTTAAAATATAACAAGCTGTAGCAACAGCTTCAGCCCAAAAGTACTTTGGTAAATTGCTTTCAACAAGCATAGTACGTGCGCATTCTTGCAAAGTCCTATTCTTCCGTTCAACCACTCCATTTTGTGGTGAAGCTCTAGGAAATGCAAATGAATGTGTTATACCATTCTTGTTGCAATATTCTGTAAATGTCTCATTTTCAAATTCTCCACCATGATCACTTCTAATAGTGACTATAGTTAGAGATTTTTGATTTTGAATACGTTTACAAAAATGTGCAAATTCATCGAAAGCATCATTTTTATGTTTTAAAAAGAATGTCCAAGTGAATCTTGAAAAATCATCTACTAAAACAAATGCATATCTACTTTTATTTAAAGAAGCAACTCTAGTAGGGCCAAATAAATCCATATGGATTAATTCGAGCGGTCTACTAGTAGAAATTACTTCTTTTGTTTTAAAAGTGGATTTGATTTGTTTTCCTAGTTGACATGCATCATATAACTTATCTTTTTTAAAGGATAGTTTTGGCAGTCCTTTAACTAGGTTATATTTAGATAATTTTGAGAGATTTTTCATGTTCACATGTCCAAATCTTCTATGCCATAGCCAAGATTCATTGTTAGAGGCTATTAAACAAAAATCATTTGAAAATTCAATTGCATTTAAACACAATTCATAAATATTATTTTTACGAAAGCCTTGAAAAACAACATTTTGCATAGTAGAATCATAAATCAAACATGCATCTTTTTCAAATACTATTTTATACCCTTTATCACATAATTGACTAATGCTTAAAAGATTATGCTTTAAACCACTAACTAATAATACATTTTCTATTGTTGGGTTAGAAATTTTACCGACCATGCCAATTCCTATGACTTTGCCTTTGTTGTTATCTCCAAAGGTGACAGTTCCTCCATCTATGCTTTGAATGGTGGATAGCAGGTTGGCATGTCCTGTCATATATTTTGAACATCCGCTGTCTAGTATCCAGCGATCTTTCTTGGGTACCTATAAAAAATTTAAGGTAAATATGGTACCCTTTTTATTGGGTCCAAAACACATTAGTTTGGGGGAAACCAAACCCATGAAGAGTTTGATCTTCCTCCATAAGCAGGAATATAATTAATAGAATTACACACAGTTAAAACATATGAGTTAATATAAGCATTTCTATCATTCTGATTTAAGCTGACTGGAACCCATATAAACTTGTTCTGTCCAGTCGACTTAACAGTGTCCTTCAGTCGACTGTTAGTGTGAGTCAGTCGACTTGATGGTACACTAGGTCGACTTATATGAGGTTTTGATCTCGTTGAATAAGATTCAATTCCTCTGGACAGACGACTGGTAGTTTGGTTCAGTCGACTTAACCGAACAGTAGACTTGCTTTTATCACTTACATTAACAACCTTAGGCTTTTCAAAAAATTCATACAACTTGTGTGTAACACTAGAAATAGATGCTGATTTATTTCTACTAGTGTTTTTAGCAGGAGATTCTTTTACAGAAGAATTTTTAAAACCAAGACCATATTTTTGACTAGATTTTACTTGATGATGAAGGACATCATTTAAATTCTCTTTGCCTTTGTTAAACTTAGATACGTTCTTTGATATTTCTTCATAATTCTTTTTGAGAGTTTCAATATCAGTATCTAGACTTGCAAGGCGAGAATTTAAAGATTTCACTTCCTTATCAAGGTTAATATTTTCTTGAGAAAGTGTTTGATTGACTTTCTCTAGACTCTTAACTCTAATCTTTTCCTTTTTTAATTCTTGAAATATCTCATTAAAAGCATCAAGTAAATCTTCTGATTCATAGTCATTACTTACATGATCTTGTGAAGCCATGAAGCACATGTTTGCCACTTCATTGTTTTCATCCGTTTCTTCTTCGGAAGACGAATCACTATCATCCCATGTAGCTTGATAGGCCTTCTTGTTCTTGGCAAACTTATTCTTTAAATATTTGTCCTTTTTGAAGTTGGATGGTTTTCCCTTGTTCTTTGTATTTTTAAGGGGACAATCCTTCTTCATGTGTCCTGTTTTATTGCACCTAAAACATGTAGGAGGGTCATTAGAATCTTTATTTTTAGAATTAAACTTACCCTTCTTTAAGAATTTTTTGAATCTTTGAGTGAACATTGCTATCTCCTCTTCATCTTCTTCCTCATCTTCTGAGTCTGTCATGGCTTTAAAAGCCAATGATTTCTTCTTTGCTTGGTGTGATTCTGTATCCTTCTTTCGATCTTCAAGTTGGACCTCGTATGCCATAAGATTGCCCACAAGATTCTCAAGAGAAAGTTGTGACAAGTCATTTGCTTCTTCTATTGTCGTGGTCTTCTTTTCCCATTCTGGAGTGAGTGCACGTAAGACTTTTCTAACCATCTCCGCTTGAGTGTAAATCTTTCCAAGTGCCACAAGAGAGTTAGTGATATCAGTAAATCTGGTGATCATCTCGGATACGGTTTCATTGTCCTTCATTCTGAACATCTCAAACCTGTGAACAAGAACAGAAATTTTAGACTCCTTAACTTTATTTGTTCCTTCATGTGTTACCTCGAGTGTATGCCAGATTTGATGTGCAGTTGTAGCATTGGATACACGGTTGAATTCTTCCTTTGTGAGTGCACAAAATAAAGCATTCATTGCTTTGGCATTGTTCATCGTTTGGTTCTTTTGATCATCATTCCATTGTGCATATGGAATGGTAGGAGCAGTGTATTCCGTCTCTGTCATTTGTCATATCTCGTAGTTGATTGATTGGAGGTAGATTCTCATTCGGCACTTCCAATAATTGTAGTTAGTTCCATCGAATGGCGGTGGCCGTTGTGTAGATTGGCCTTCATGGTACTGATTTGTATTTGAAGTAGTTGCCATAGCCTGTAACCTTGCTCTAATACCAAGTGTTGGATCCTGTAGACTAAGCAACAAACACTAGAGGGGAGGGTGAATAGTGTTAATTAAAAAACTGCGGAAATTTTCTTCGGTGCAGTCGACTTGGTTGTGAACCAGTCGACTGATATGACCAAATAAAAGCAAAAACAATAACTCCGTGCAGTCGACTTATATATGAGACAGGCGACTGAAGACACACTGAAAAAACAACTTATACGAGACTGACCAGTCGACTGATAGATCAAGGAGTCGACTGTCCAGACAAGTTTTACAGAACTTAAGTAAACAAAAGTAAATGCAAAATCAAGACAACCAATCACAGAGTACACAAGATATATCCTGGTTCGGTCCTCCCGACCTACGTCCAGTCCCCAAGCAACCCACTTGAGATTTCCACTATTCTTGAAAAAGTTTACAAGAATACCCTACGGCGTTAAGACAACAACCTTGTCTAACCCGTAGTCCTTTTTCTCAACCAGAGAAAGCAGACCCACTCTACTACCAAGAGTGAAAATAAACCGACTCTACAACCCTAGAGTCTAAACCACTCTCCAACCGAGAGCAAAAGAAACAAGAAAAACTTTACAGTCAACCTATAGCCTTGTTGGTGTATTGTGTTGTTGCACGTGGCTAAAACAAGGTCGACTTCTATACCCAGTCCAGAACGAAATCGTTGTTATACTGGACTGAGTGTAGAGAACCACAGATTTAGAACTTGAAAGCTTTTTCTCACTTTTCACTTAAAATTTCTCAAAGTAATGCTCGGATCTTAGAAAAGTTGTTGTAAGACCTTTGCAGTGAGATATGAACTCTTATTTATAGAGTTTGATCTCCTGGACGTTGGGGGATAGTTATTCCAACTGTCAACCAACGGATCTTTAGCTTTTGATTTTGAAAAATCAATTTTGAAAACAGAAAACGGTCAAAAGCACTAGAACAGTCGACTGGGTTGCCATATGAGTCGACTGGTCAGAGTTTGAATAAATTTAAACAGTTTTGTACTTGTCAGTCGACTGCCAGAGGTATCAGTCGACTGGTACTCAACAGTTAAACTATATCAAACTGTTTTGACTCTTTTGTTGTTTTTGAAAAGCACACATTTATGAAATAGTGAGTGTATGTGTGTGTGACAAGGCTTTACAATCAGACTAAGACTCAACAAAAGTAAAAATACAATGTTTTACAAGACACAACAATTTGACACAGTTGAGCTTGAAGTCTTGAATCTTGAATCTTGATTTGAGTCTTGAGTCTTTGAGCGAAGCTTTGGCCATTGTCTCTTATTTGGAGCTTTTATGCTTGATCATTTGTTCCGCTGTATAATAGTAGGTCCTTTGTGTATAGCACCTGTAAGTTTAGCATTGATACATGTGCAGTGTGTTGTGATCATCAAAATCAAGAATCAACAGGCATTACCCTCTTCATCATCTCCTCCCACCTCCAAGCCACTCGAGCCTACCTCTCAATGGCCGTCTTGGGAGGTCAACCCTCATTATGCTTCTGATTGGGAAAAATTTCAAAAACAAGTTCACTTTCCCAGCATTTGCGAGTCGGCGCCGGTTCTTCCCCCTATCAAAGTCAAGAAGTCTCTATCCACAAAAGAAGAAGGATGGATTGATCAGGACAATTTGCTTCTTGAAGAGGAATCGGAGCTGAATCGCGAGCATTCTCTCAAACAGGTATTCCCTAGATTTAGCTCCGTTATTTCCATTCAATTTGGTTTTTATGTCGCTGATTGGCAGTTTAAGTTTACTCCGAGTGGTTGCTCTTATTCTTATTCTTCTCTCCCTCTCCGGAACTTTCTCTCCCCCTTTCTTGTTTCTACGAACCTCGCTTGGTTATCACCCGACCTGGCGGCATTGGTTTGGGGTACACTGGGGGTGTCAATTTCCAGTTCCACACCCATTCAAAAACATGCTTCGTGCCTCTGGCGGCATCGGCACAACCTATTCCTTCGATATCTCTATTTTCTTTTCCTCCATTATCGCCTATCGTTTCTAATGATTTGCCTCATCAATCCTCTCCTCTTAAGGAGGAAAGGTGGTCTACTTTTAGGCTCTCGTCGGTCAGTAAACTTCTGAGCCATATCATCAGATCTAGCGCACGTATTAAAGCTAAAAAATCTGAGATTGCTAATTCAGCTCGTTCCCTCGGATCATTGCCGCAAGCAATGAATCTCTCTGGCTTCAATCCTCCTCATCCCCAACCCCATTCTCAGCAAAAATTATTAGGTTCCATATTCCGACCTCAGTTTGATTCTTTGTCTGATAACGAGATGGCCTCTCTTGCCCAGGATATGGGATTTTTGCTTGATTCGGATTTTTCGCCTTTGCTTTATACCATTAGGCAGAAAGAATGTAATAGAGTTCGGGAGCATCAAAATCTTAATGATTAGTATCTCTTGGAACATCCGGGGTCTCAATTGCCCTGTTAAAAAGAGGGCGATTTATCAGTTAATAGCTTCCGCCCACTGTGACCTTATTCCTATCCAAGAATCGAAGATCGATTCTTCCTACCCTATTACCTTTCGCGCTATCGGAGGATCCATTATCTCTAAATGGATCTCTTTAGACGCGATAGGATCTTGGGGAGGTATCCTTTTTGGATTCAAAGAATCGATGTTCTCTCTTATCGGGGTTCAACGCCTTAACTTTTTCCTTATTGTCCAACTACACTAGACGACGCTCAACTGCCATCTCTCAGTTATTTCGGTTTATGGTCGCTCCTCATCTGATAGGTGCCTTCAATTTTGGAACGAATTCCAATCGCTCCACAATTACACTAACGACCTCTGTTTTTTCTGTGGAGATTTTAACGTCACCAGGTTCGCTTCCGAAAGGTCAACCCCTTCTTCCTCTAATTTCCACTCCTGCAATTTTAACGATTGCATCCGAGCTCTGTAGTTAACCGACATTCCAATTAACGGTAGATCATTCACCTGGTCTAACCTTCGTCAAACTCCAACGATGGCCAAACTCGACCGTTTCCTTGTTTCCCAAAACTGGATTTCCCAGTTTCACAACACCTTCTCCAAGTCTTTACCCAACCCTTCCTCCGATCACGTCCCCATTGCCCTCTACTCTAATTTCCCCTTCTCTCATCATCACAAATTCCGGTTCGAACAATTCTGGTTACAAGACCAGCTTTTCGTTAACCTTATAATGGAATGTTTAGCCTCAGTTATCGGTTCTTCTGGACTGGGCAATATCCTTCTCAAACTCCACGCTATTAAATATGGTTGCAAGATATGGCGTTACGAAAGATATAACAACACAACCTTCCTTAAAAATTTTCTTCTAGCCTCCATTGATTCCAGTGATAAGCGGGAGGAGCAGGGTCCCTTATCGGATTCCTTTCGTTCCGAACGGCTATCGCGCAAGCGAGATTATGCCGACATCCTTCATCAGGACCATATCAAATGGGCTCAAAGAACCAGAGTTAAATGGTTAAAAGAAGGGGACGGCAATACTGCTTTCTTTCATAACTTCGTGTAGCACAGGCAATGCTGTAATCGAATCTCCTTAATCATTGATAACGGGGTAGATCTTAATTCCGATCACGAGATCCATCACGCCTTCCTCTCTTTCTATAAAAACCTAATTGGGATGCACAAACAGCGTTCTATTAGACTTGATTGGAGTCACCTTTACGGTACTCAGTCACAGGACCTTTCTTCTCTCGAAGCCCCTTTCTCCTTGGAAGAGATCAAATTGGCTGTTAGCAATTCAGCACCAGGGCCAGATGGTTTCCCTGCTTTCTTTTTCCAAATATTCTGGCACTGGCTTAAAGACGATCTTCTCCGTATGTTTAAAGAACTTCATCAGGGTTCTTTTTCTTTCGATCGTATCAATTATGCGCACATTGTGCTCATTCCCAAAATGGTGGGTGCGCACACGCTGACGAATTTTAGGCCTATCATCCTGATCAACACTTCTTTCAAATTAATTATGAAAGTCATTTCCGCGAGGCTCAGTGCGGTTATTTCTCCCCTCATTGACACGGCCCAATCGGGTTTCATCAAGGATCGTTTTATCCTTGATAGTGTTGCGTCGGCTCAAGAGATCATCTCTCATTGTCACAAATCTCACTCCAAAGGTATCTTGCTCAAACTCGATTTCCAAAAATCTTATGACAACGTCAGCTGGGATTTCATGTTAGATATTCTCTTTAATCGGGGTTTCGGCCCCAAATGGATCGCTTAGATTAAATCCAACCTCTTCTCAGGCACTTCCTCTGTCATTATCAATGGCTCTGATGTAGAACCCCGTATTTTTAAATATTATTTTTATATTTGAAAATGAATTTAAATTTATTTTTGGAGATTTAATGAATATTTTCAAAAAAAAAATTATCTTTTGTACACGTGCAAAACACGTGCAAATACCTTTTGAGAAGTCGGAAAAATTTAGTTTTCTTTATGAAAAATCATTATTTAATATTTGAGATTTAATTAGTATTTTTCCAGATTTTTCTGAAATTTATTGGAACTATTTGCAATTTTTGAGAAAGGAAGGACCTTTTTGTAAAATTGACAATTTTAAGGGTTAAAGTGCAAAATGTGATTTCTGGACGTTTTGAACAGTACCAATTGAGATTTAGAAGTATATTTTCTTTTAAAACCAAATTTAAATGAATTTTGATTGAATTTCCAAGGAATGAACTATATATGTAAATTGTATTTTGGGAAGGGTTGTTTTGCAAAAGTGTGGATAAAACTCTAATATTCAATCCGGGATATTTAAGAGAAATTCTCCAGCCATCATTTCAGAAAATACAGAATTTTGAGATCTTGCTTTGGTGGAGAAAGGCGGTTTTGGATTTAGCAAGGAGGAAGTTTTTCGTGGATCTTCTCTAAATCAAGGTGAGTGACATTTGTTTGTGTTGTTGCTTGATTTTGTGAATGATATGGAATTGTTTGTCTTGATTTATGTGAATGACATCGTTATGCTAGGTTTCATCTTATGAATGATATGATCCTCGTATTGTGATGTGAATGTATGTGAACCCTTGTTATTGTTGGACTATGTTTGTGAAACTTATGGATATTGAGTAGATCTTGAGTTATGAGATCATAGTGTTAGAAAACATGTTAAGAATGGATTATGTTTGGATCGGATGACGAGCATCTGGATCTCATGGTTATAAATCAGATTTTTGATTATGGTTGCGAAAGAAACTTAGTTTTGAGAAACCCTAATGGAAAGACTAGTGATTATGGATCTTGAGAATTGAATTTCGACATTTGGGTGATTGAGTAATGTATCCTTAATGGAGATTATTTGAGGTTTGATTATTTTGCCTGAGAACGAACTATTTTTTTTCATGGACAATGAATCTTTAGAACTCCAGTTTGGATTTTGTATTTAGACCCAAAATATGAACTGTAGGCCGACAGTCGACTGGCCTACTATGCAGTCGACTGGTACGACTCTACTGATGCACCTTCAGTCTTTGGAAAAATTGTTCTGGATGGTCGACTTGACTCTTAGCAGTCGACTGATCCACTGAGACTTATTTTTGTTAAATGTGTTCTGGACAGTCGACTTAGACTACTGTCAGTCGACTGGTCCACTAAGAAATATTTTGTTCAGTCCTTTCGGGACAGTCGACTATTAACCTTTTTAAGTCGACTGTTGACTTCTAAGTCGACTAATATGACTTAGTTTATTTTCGTAAAATTTTGGATAATTGACCTCTGGGCAGTCGACTGGTCTACTGTACAGTCGACTGGTACTGAAGGATCTTCGTAATCTTTAGTGATATTTCGAATGATTGGTTTTCAGATAATTCAGTCTATATTTGATCTTCGATTCAGCATTTGATTTTGAGATATTCAGTTATGAATATGATTTTGAGATATTCAGTTGAGCCACTTTTGTTTAGTGGAATTTGTTAGACTTTTGAGTTTGAGTCTCTAGAGGTAGGTGACCCTAGTATACCGGTGTTGAGATATTTGTGGAGTTATTTTGTTGAGGCCCGTTGAGGCATTTCAGTTATTCAATTTTGAGTTTAGCCCGGTAGGGTACACCGACTCTAGGAGATTTTGTTGAGTAATTCAGTAACCCAAAAATATTAAGGACATGCATTAGTAGTGTTATGACGAATGGGAACATGAGTTATGCACCTCAGTATGACTTTAGATGCGAGAATTAATCTCCTGAATTATCCAAGGGATTTACTTGAGATGTGAGACTTATCTCCGGAATTATCCAGGTTGATTACCTGAGATGTGAGATATATCTCCGGAATTATCCAGGTAATTACTTGAGATGTGGGATTGATCTCCGGGATTATCGGAGTCGAGGCGACGCTTGTGGGGTATTCATGTGATGATGTGTCAATGTCTAGATGTGGGATGATCTCCGGAATTATTCAGGAAAGTTACCTGAGATGCGGGATCAATCACGGAATTATCGGGCATGGGCTAATCCTCATAGTTTATCTTTATCTCTTAGTAATCATCGTAGTCTGCATATAGCATTTGTGTTTTCTTGACTCATTTTCATGCATTTGGTTTTACTGATTTCCACACTTGACATTCGGTTTTCGTATCACCTGTTTTCACTTCTTGTTACTTCTTATTTTGGTATATTTGGTTTACTACCTTTTGTTGAGAATATCATGATTTATGTTCATTTACGTTGCTTGTTTGATTTTATGTCACTCACACCATTTATGGCTGACCCTGTTAGTTTTGGGGGTTAGGGACTCTCTCTAGCCTCACATGTTGCAGGTTAATGCTTAGAGTTGGAGATGGAATGCTTAAGTTGGTTTTGAGATATATTTGACGCATAAGAGATTTGTGTAAATTTGTATTAGCAGTGTTGAGACAAATTTGTGTTGTAAATGAAGAAATATTGAGTTGAGTTTGTTTTTGAATTCCGCTGTGTTTTGTAGAAGTTTGTTGTAATAAATGTTGAAAACTTTAGTGGTGTTGTTTGTGTTATTATTACAATTGAAGTGGATTGCTGGGAATGTGCCACGTATTTTCTAAGCTCTTATATTAGAAATTCGGGGCGTTACATCTGAAGGTCACAAGTTAAAAATTAAATGTGGCCTCCGCCAAGGGAACCCTCTTTCATCCCTTTTATTTTCCCTTGTCGCAGACGTGTTCAGTAAGCTTCTTCGCAATGCATGGGAATTGCAGGTCATAGAAGGCCTAGGTGACTCGCACTTATTCAATGGTGTTCTTAATCTGCAATACGCTGACGACACTATTATTTTCACCAAACAGAACTCTCACTCTCTTTGTAACCTAAAACTTCTTCTTTACTGTTTTGAACTGGCTTCGGGGCTATCGATCAATTTTCAAAAGTCTTCGGTCCTTTGGTTGGGAGGTTCTCCCAATCGCCAGATCGAGGTATCCAATTTCTTTAACTGTCCCATTGCTTCTTTCCCCATCACGTATTTGGGTATCCCCCTTTGATGGGGTAAACTGCAAAAAACTGACTGGTTTCCCATGAGGGATAAAGTTGAGTCCAGACTCAATGTGTGGGCTGGAAAACTCCTTTTCCGTGGTGGTAGATTGATCCTTCTTAACTCGGTCCTCTCCTCTATCCCTCTTTATATGATGTTTTTCTATTATGTCCCCTCTTGGGTCATCAAGAGGATTGATCTAATCAGAAGTAAATTTTTTCTGGACATGGTCCTCCAATTTCAAACTGGGTACTCACCTTAGCAACTTGAATTTAGTCTGCACTTCCAAAGCGGATGGGGGGTCTGGGGGTTTTGAACCTCAGGAACCATAACATCGCTTTGTTAGGTAAATGGCTATGGAGATTTCTAAAATCCGACCACTTACCTTGGATCCAAATGATCAAGGTTAACTGTTTTTCGTCTCACCATTGGTGGGAATTTCCACCCACTATTCATCGAAACGCATCCCCATTCTGGAAGGGGTTTGGAAAGCGGCCGCGGCTTTCCAGTGCGGTATCTCCCATGACTGTTTGACGGTTCCAAGACCAAATTTTGGACCGATCTCTGGATTGGTAACACAAAACTCGCCTCCGCTTACCCGTCTCTCTTCTGCCTGGCCTCCAATCCCATAGCCTCGGTAGCTGACTCCTTCACCCTGGTTAACTCACAAAGACTTTGGTTCATCCCATTCACAGAAGAGCTTTCTACTCTTCTAACCTCTGTTCTTAACGACCTCCTCACCTCCCTTAATAATTTCGTGTGGCGGCTGAAAGAAGATTTCGCTTGGCGTTGGAACTCGGCAGGGATCTTCTCGGTTAAATCTTTTTATAACTTTCTTAACTTTCGAGGTATCCACTCCCCCTTTGCTAAATTCATTTGGAATACCTGTGCCCCTCTTAAGGTAAAAATCACCTCTTGGCTAGCCCTTAACAACAAGCTGCTCACCGTAGAAATTCTCAACAAAAGGAACCTAGCGTGGGGCCAGCTGTGTCCCCTGTGCTCGGATCATTTTGAGGATGTTGATCACTTGTTTGTTGGATGCAACTTCATTAGCCCTCTGTGGAAAATTAGTGTTCTAGCTTGGGAAATCCCTTCTATCCCTCCCAAATTATCCTCATGTTGGTCTATTCCTCCAACTAATCATAAGTACCGCAATGCGTGGAACCTTTCTGTTCAAATTATTATTTGGATAATGTGGTTGGAGAGAAATAATAGGTTGTTCAAACACTGTGCTTCTCCTATCTTTCCATTAATAGAGGAGTTTTTATTTCTGTTTAACTTCTAGTCTTCGACGTTAAAAGACAAAGCTAGAGATTCTCTTTTCAATCGTAAATTGGACGACTCTTTACTATGCCTACGCAACCTCAATGCTTTATAATTTTCCTTGTTGCTGCGTTTTTTGATAACCTCCGACTTTTTTCGCAGGGTTGAAGCAAGTACTGGCTAGTCTCTTTTGGTTGCTACTTCTAAGTGCACCTTTTGGTTTGGCTTGGCTTCAGCTGGGCTTGTTTTGAGTAGCGGTTGTTCCCTTCTTTTCTCTCCTCTGTTTTTTGACCTGTTGGCTGACTTTCTCCTGTTAATCGGGCTTGGCTTTAAGCTTGGGGCTTTGGTAAGGTCCCCTGCTTTAGTTGGCTCCCATGGTTTTTTGTGGGTTGGCATTTGTTGCATTTCCCCTGGATGTATAAATGCTGGGTTGTGTGGTAGCATGGTTTTTATGTTTCAATATTATGGAGCTTGTTTCTTTGTTTCTGTTGGTTCTGTGGCATTTGCATTGCGATGTTTGGTTTAGGATCACTATGTTCTGTTCAGCGGAGGCATTTTCGAAGCCTCGCTATGTGAACTGTGCATGGTGGAGATTATCTTATTGTTAGTCTTATTGCATGCTGTTTCTATCGGTTTTGGGTCCTCCTCTGTTTTTTGGTTGTAGACTGTATGCCCTCTACTTTTATGTATTCCTTCACCACACCGGTGCGACCTGTTTGGTTGGTGGCTATTGATGTGCTGCTTATGGGGGTGTTTCTCTATTGTGGCTTAACTGCTCCTTTGGGACTCTTGGCGACCACTACAGGTGTGTTATCGGAGTGGTCTATTCTTTCAGACAGTGTTTCGTGGGGGGCCTATTTTTTGCTATCCTCTGGCCGCTGTGTCTGAACGGAGGCGCGTTCTTGGCTCTCCGGGGTGTATCCCTGATTTTTTGGTGGTCTCTGCTTTGCTGGGAAATATTGACGGCGCACCGCATTCTCGCGGATGATGTCTCGGTTCGCTGTCCCCATCGCAGTTTTGGTCTCTATTGGCAGTGTCTTTGTATCTATTGACTAAGTTTGCTTTTCTTTTCGTCGTTCATTTTATCGTTGTTTCTCTGATTGTATTATTTGGTTTTACGGCTTGTAAAACTATTTTGTACAGCTTATAATTAATAAATTTTTTGGTATGACTGGAGTCGGTAGACTTTATCCGTTTCATCAAAAAAATAAATTCGCAAGTACAATACTGTCAGTATATGCGTTGCATGATTAAGAACACATTAAAAAAATAAAAATAAAAATAAAAATTTGAGAACAGTATTAAGTAAATTGTGGAGAGGGCACAATGGACCGCAAAAGTCGACAAGTTTTTCTCAATTTCGTTTGCACCAACGGGACGGTGATGTCTTCGAGATACGCCCCCACGTTCGCTACGATACTCGTACGTTGCCACGCGGTTCAAGGCAACATACGGTAGGTCCAAATAATAAAATTAAATTACTTTTAAAATAGAAATTATTTTTGACGGTTATGAAGTGAGGACAACAGACAAGATAAACTGATCCACAGGTGCAACTTATCAACGTCGATTCCGAGAGTTCGCCGAACTGGCGCCAGCACAGCACAAAACGCCACACCTAACCTTCGTTTTCTCTCCCCACCAACCCCCTCAAAAATATTGTTTTGATATTCATACCCCTTCTAAAATGCAATTTATACTCTATAGCAATGCAATTGGATACGGATAAATATCCATTGGCTATCTGGATACATTTTCATATCTACGAACACGAGATAGTCAAAAAATGCTATAAAGATACATTGCATGTAAAACACGTAGAAAATTTTGTGCTTCCCTCATACATGATATATCGAAGTATGCTCGAGCGATGGAACGGCTCGCTAACCTATGTGTAAGTTTATTACGGATAACCTCACAAAGCATATGATACATATGTATGTCTAGAGCTGGTATTATCAGGCTATATCGGGTTGGGTCCTTCACTATCCGGATCCGGACCCGATATTTCACGGGTCCAAAAATTGGATCCGGATCCGGACTTGCAAAATCGGGTCCGGGTCCTAGTTGAAAAAGTTACCCATCACACCCGGTAGTAAAGAATAAATATTTGCACTTAAGTATTTTTGCATTCCATACCCTACGATTCTAACATTTTTTACACTTAAGTACATGAATTAATATTATATTTACATATCTATTTTTAACAATTAGTTTTATACGTATATTCTTATAACCCTATTATTTAAATTCTATATGTTCGAGGGTATTTTTTAACGGGTCCGGGTCCGGATTCTGGTCGGTTCTATTTTGAGTGGACCCGGATCCGGACACGAAAGTGCATCGGGTCTTATTTTAGGATCCGAAACTGGACCTGTATAAATCGGATCGGTTCTGATCCAATAACGGATTCGGATATCGGATAAATGTGACAGTGCAATGTATGACCTCGATTACTTGAAATTGAGCTCTGACGCTCAGATGAAAATAGAATGGACTCTTCGAACCTTGATCCTAGTGTGATGGGAAGGCCCCCACTAACGCCCTCTCACATTGTTATAATTATAATCTCATCCCATCACCTTACCCTTCTAGGCTATCTATCAAGCTCCCAGTACAAAACCCCAATAAAAAACCAAATACAAATACTGGATTGCCCATAGCCGATCCGGATACACTGCATTAACCAGGCGTGCACATAACAAGGAGTATTAACTCAGCATATAAAAGGGAGAGAGAGAATCATATAGAGAATTCCGTCGAGCTGAGACGAAATCGCCAAAATCGTACCTCATTATAAAACGCCGTCTTCTCTCTTCGCCCTTTCCTCTCATTCTTCTTCTTCGTCCCCCAAAAATCTAGGGTTTCGACCTCCGATCTCACAAAGGAGAGAGAGAGAGAGAGAGAGGAGTTCGTTCGTAGTTGCTGCTCTTCCTCTCTCTTCAAATGGCGTCCTCCGTTGCTTCTCTCAAAGCTGCAGCCCCTCTCAGATCCCGCGTTCTCTTCAACTCTGCCGATTCAACTCTTCGAGCTCCGCAGTCCTTCAAGGTATTGTCTTTCTTCTCCCTCCTTCACAATTTTTAGGATTTTTTTTTAATTTCTGCTTGTTCTGCGACTTCTACTGGTTATCTAGGGTTTGACTGATTGCAAAATCTCAAATTTAGGTTATTGATTCACTTTCGCGTTGTTTTTACGCTTAATTAGCAGAAAGTGGACCCCTTTTTAATTCTATATTTTACGAAATTGGAGAGTTCCTGATTTCAATAAAAAAAATGGAGTCTTTGAGATTCTGTGATTGGAAATGGATCTTGGAAATGAGGGAATTGACATTTTTTAAAGATACTTTATGGGAATATTAATTGCTTTCCTGTAATTAAATAGAATATTTGATGTAATATTGTATTATGTGCAGGTATCATGCAATGTTAGTGGAAGCAGTATGAATTCAGCTAGACTTCATTTTGGCTCTGACAATTCCCATGTGTAAGTAGTTAGAATCATACAGATATTTCCTATTTATACCAGGAAGTTGTTTTTCTTTTTCTTCTTCTTTTTGCTAATTGAAATGCTTGTTGTTTGACTTAATTGTTTAGGGTGTCGAGTGCTAGAGGTATTGAGCCCGTCAAGGCCGCTGTAACAGAGGCCCCTCCTGCCGTTCCAAGTAAGTGTTTGTTCTTTGTGATGGACAGTGAGTCTATTTTTAACGATTATATATATATATGAATATGACTACTTACATTTTTTATTTGGAAAAAAAATTGAAGATGTAAATTTTTAATGTAAGTGGAGCCTTTTGGGTGACGAGAAAACTAGTAAACACCTTCCAGAGAAATTAATTATTTTTTGCTTCTCTAAATTGCTTGTATTTAGGGGTGTGTTAACTAAATTGGAGTTTGCATGCTTCTACCTCTGCTTAAAGATACTTATTATCTAACATGTGTATTTGGTGAGATCGAACGTAAGTTCTCAACATTTGGATTGTGACAATATCAGTTGTTGTTTCGCCATATGGAATTTTGCAATTAAAAATATTCTAGCACATACTATCAATTAAAGAGTTATCTCACCCGTAACTTCCAATCTATATGGGGCTTAAAACCATAAAAAATGGTAGATATTTCCTTTCGTTGTAACATCCAAACATCCGACTTTTTTTTCCCGTCTTTTCAAGTTAATTGTTGTGATCATGTTCCTGACTAGTGGACTTATTGTGTTTTTAGGATCATCAAGCGGTGGGAAAACAAAGATTGGTATTAACGGTACGTTTTCTCTCTATTGCTATTGTCTTTAACTTCATGTGGCTTTTCTTCATTATTTATCTGCTTCTCAGATAGGATCATGCTCTCAATTAAATAGTTGCTTGAATGCAATATCTTTAAGTTCTATTTTAGTTATTTAGTTATTTATTTTTAGCATTACTGCTCTACTTAGCATAAACAAATGTTTAAATATGTAGGTTTTGGTCGGATTGGGAGGCTAGTTTTACGCATTGCCTCTGCTAGGGATGATGTTGAAGTAGTAGCAGTTAACGATCCATTTGTTGATGCGAAGTACATGGTGAGCCAACATAATATATCAAACTACTCTGATTCTCATAGATTTTACAGGTCCACTTTGGTCACTTAGTAAGATGTTTGTCATTTCTGATGCAGTTTGCTTTGATCTTCTCTAATGATTGTATCATTCTTTAATGCAATTCTCATCTTTCCTTTCTGTCATATAAATTGATTACTTCATTGTGGATCTGTTGTTGTTGTTCAACATATTTGTAACACCTTATGATAAAAAAACATATTTGTAACACCTTAAGGCGAAGGATAAAGAAAATTGTGTAGAAGCTACCTAGTAATGTTAGTTAGATTAGTTTGTCTATGCATTTTGTGAACTTGTTCATATGTCTGGTTATATTGTATGGGGTTATATAGGTTTTACTTAACTTTTGTTGATAAACACATCTTTATGTAAAGACTTCCTGTTTGTTGCATGTGGTGAATGGGTTGCTTATAATTTAGTGTAAAATAGAAGAACACGGTTATCTGGAATCAATTGCCGTCATGGATAATCATTTATTACAACTATTCTTCTTGACCTCCCTGATACTCTGATAGTCTCTGTATGAATCTTCATATAAATGGAAGATTTCATCGGTCTGTCATTTATTCTAAGGAAATTTGTTTGTTAAGTTATATTTTATTTATTTATTGTTGGGATAGTGGTTTCTTATCCTTTACTAAGTGTATTTAATTTCAGTCACTTAAGAAAAGTTGTGGTCTTTCTTTTATATATAAGATGAATACATATTAATTTATCCTCTCTCCAGGCTTATATGCTCAAGTATGACTCAACACATGGGATCTTTAATGGAACCATTAAGGTTGTTGATGAGTCCACACTGGAAATCAACGGGAAGAATGTTGTGATTACAAGCAAAAGGTATTGCTTATTAATTTATCTTTTCCAATATCTATGTATAAATTTGTATAAGAGTGTGAACCTTAGAAGATGATTTTGTTTGTGTTAGCTTCTAAATTAGTTTGATGAAGATTGCTTTTTTGTGTTTTGATAAAGCTTTTTTTTTTTTTACCAAACTGCCAACTCCTTTTTATACACATCCTTTTCTGTTGTATTCTCATGTAAAAACACGGGGGAGCTGCAAAAGTATACGACTTTATGCAGCCTATGCTCCGTGTATGTTTTATACCTACTAGTTTGATAAAATCCATTTTTATTTCCAGGAATCCAGCAGAGATTACATGGGGTGATTTTGGTGCAGATTATGTTGTTGAATCATCAGGGGTTTTTACAGCCCTAGATAAAGCAGCGGCTCACATGAAGGTTGGTATCAGATCAAACTATTTGTTTGTTGTGATGCTTTTTTGTATACTTTTTTTTCCTTTAGCAAATTTCTTTGCAATACAAAATTAAGATGGCTAATTTGGTTAATTAAACTCTAATAGGGTGGTGCCAAAAAGGTGGTTATATCAGCCCCATCAGCTGATGCTCCAATGTTCGTTGTTGGAGTAAACGAAAACTCGTACCAACCCAACATGAATGTTGTTTCAAATGCAAGTTGTACAACTAATTGTCTTGCTCCTCTAGCCAAGGTTTGTTCTCGAAGCTATTAGTTTCTTACATACCTTATGAATTGTTGCGCAGTTTAGCTTGTCTAAAAGCTATGCTTCAAAGTTAAGAAAGAGTAGTGATTTTACAATGGAACATTTAATTGACTCTCCTTTATTAAAACCTGCATTCAAGTTTCCCTAGTCTTTTGAGGACTTCTGTTTTGTTTAGATGACAGTTTGTGACATCTTGCAGGTGGTTCATGAGGAGTTTGGTATTGTTGAAGGTCTTATGACAACCGTTCATGCAACTACAGGTTCCCTATCTCTCTCAAACATATATATTTGAAGACGCCAACTTATTCTTAGCATGTCCTACGTATTTGGTTTTTGATCTTATTACATTTATTAGCCTTTTCCTTTGCTGTATGTTGATGCACTTTTAAACTTATTCTTCAGCTACACAAAAGACAGTTGATGGTCCTTCAATGAAAGATTGGAGAGGTGGCCGTGGAGCCGGTCAAAATATCATCCCCAGCTCAACTGGTGCTGCCAAGGTGAGAGGAAGATAATAATAGTATGCTGTACATACCTTTCGATGTAATTCGTTTTTAATGTTAGTATTTTTTTCACTGTGGTATTATAGGCTGTGGGCAAAGTCCTTCCAGAACTTAATGGGAAACTCACAGGGATGGCCTTCCGTGTTCCAACTCCAAATGTTTCTGTTGTAGACTTAACTTGCCGACTTGAAAAGAGCGCTTCGTATGATGATGTTAAAGCAGCTATAAAGTATGTTCCTCATTTGTTAGTCCTCTGTTTTTTGTTGGTCATTACAGTACTATTTAATGTATGCCGGAACATCATGTAAAACCTTTTTCATACTTCCTTTGTTCTTGCTTTTTGCTGGTCTTTCCAAATAAAAAATTACCTTCAGACTAATTATAGTTACTTGGCCACTTGGTCTAGTAATAAAGTTTACTTCGTTCATATGTTGCAACATTTTAATTTTATCTCGTAATTCTGAGAAGAAAATAAATTTATAATTTTTGGCATCAAACACCACGAATTTAAGAATTTTCTCAATGCTTTCTGTGAAATTTTGTGAATGGAGAAGAAACCTAAAAAGTAACAGCATTAATTGAAACTTTAGATCTGATAGAGTTGATTATTCAGCACTCTTAGGAAAGTTGAAAACTTGAAGTTTTACTGTTCTCTCTGCTGTTCACCCAACCTTGCCATCTCTCTCTCTCTGACACACACACACACACACACACACACACACACACACACACATTCACACAGACATAAGAGACTACTATATATCATTCTCTTGCCTATCTTGTTTTGTCTAAGTTTATTCATCATTTTGATTGGTTCTCCTGTTTAAACTAGATTTAGTAAGTATGAACCCTACAATGCCTTGCTCTCTTTTCATCTTTTAATAACCCTTTTAATTGTTATACTTGTTCTCCCCCCATGTTGCCACTTCCTATCACTTTCTCTGCCCCTTTGGTTCCATTGTTTTTGACCATTTGTCGTTCTAAATTTTAACCTTCAATCAATAAACTCCAACAGTTTCTGATTGGAATCTTGGTTTTATCTATTCCTAAACTTTATATTGTCTCCGTTGCCAGTAATTTTTTTTAAAGGCAATCATGGATTATGTTGGTGTATGTATTATTGATGCTCAGTTTATTATGTTATAATAGATATATGTTTCTAAAGCATGCCTCAGGTGGTAAGGGATGCAGATATGTTTTGCTTGTGTGTGAATGTTTTGTATGTTTGTTTGTTTGTCTGGCTGTTATTATTATTATATTTTATTTTTTAATTTATTTTTCTCTGCGTGTGGGGGTGAGTGGGTGGGGGAGGCATGCCTCTGTTGGTAAGGAACGAGGATTTGTTTGTTTGTGCGTGTGTGGGTGTGGGTATGGCAGTTAGTGGTGCAGTTAAAGGGAAGCGTTACTGAAGGGAGAAAGCTTGAAACTTTGTTGGGATTTGTCACTTCAAATTAGTACGCAATGAACTGTTCTTAGTCACAAATGCTTTTTTTTTTATCTTAACAACAACAAAATTTCCTTATAAATTTCATCGAGAAGCCCCATCAAATAGAGATTTTTTTTTTCTTTCGACCAGCTTTCGATTGTTAATACGAGATATAAGGATCACTAATACAAGTAGTACTACACCTTGCTTGTGAAATATCGATTGCTGGTTGAACCCTGTGAATCACGTGAAAGTAGGATACTCCAAATTCGGGGGTCCAAGAGTTTCATAAAATGGCTGTATCATATGTCAGCAAGCAGAATGCCTGCAAGGCTGCAACTGTAGAATTGAAATAAATAGCATATTGAAGGAAAGGAAGCGTGTTGTGGCTGAAAGAATTGAGTCTTATTTTCTCATGTTAGATATGGCAAAAGAATGAGTTGGTCTTATAAAATGTGTAAATTTTGACGAGAACTTTTGTTTTTTGCGGTTTTCGTCTTTATTTATGTTGTAGTATTTAATCATGGGAACCTGGTTTCCGTTATTGTGTTTGCTTCCTATCTGTGAGCAAACTTTCTGATGAGCTTTGTGAGAATATGATCCTTTTAAACAACATTAATATGCCTTGTTGTTAGAGGCATTTCAACATATATCTAGTACTTTTTGTTAAGTAGTTAAGCATTTGTATTGTTTCACTTGGTATAATGGCTTTGTATCCCATTTTTACCAATGAATGCAATGTTTGACACATTATTATGTTGGGTTTGAGTTCATATATTGCAATGAAATAATTTCAGTGATGCCTGATGCATTAATTTGTTTCAGGTATGCATCCGAGGGACCACTGTTTGGCATACTTGGTTACACAGATGAGGATGTAGTTTCAAATGACTTTGTTGGCGACACACGGTAAGTCATTTTCTTCTTTGCAACACTAGCTTGTCTATGTAAACCAGTAATGAGTACTCCATTAACACATTCCATCTCCATGCCAACTTATGAGGTCTCATAGTTGAAGTCTAATTGTGTTATAGGATCAGAGAATCTAAGAAACATCCAATTTCTACTTGGGTCCAGCTAGAATCAATTAATTACTCTGGTTAATGGAACTTGTAAAGAGTCATAAGCACATATATTACAAGTGATTCTCCATGTTAAAATTGGATGTGTTTGCGAACGTCGAACTCATACTTTCACCAGGACAACTGCTTTTCAACTCAACTATTGATCAATTCTTAAGCCTGCACGTCTAGTTTATGAATCATTTTTTTACATTAGGTTATGTTTTATCTAGTCTATTTCAGTACTTGTGTGAGAATTCTAAAAGACATTTAAGCATGCTCTCAAGAAAATCCTTTTATTTTTGTTTTTTACCCTTGAAAGTATTCAGTTCATTAGGAACTTAAGTTTCAGTTGCTGATAGAAATGGGAATAGACCCGCATCACTTCGGATGCTGAATTTTCCATCTGAATCTAACTTTCAGTTAATTCACTTTTCTTACACTCGTGCTGTATATTATATCTTTACTTGATTTCAGGTCAAGTATCTTTGATGCCAAGGCTGGAATTGGATTGAGCTCTTCCTTCATGAAGTTGGTCTCTTGGTACGACAACGAATGGGGTTACAGGTAACAAAACTAATAACTTCAATTTCTCCAGTTTTTTGTTCTTTTGTTTGAGTTATAATCTTAACGGCTTCTTGATTTGGTGATTCAGCAACAGAGTGTTGGACCTGATTGCACACATGGCCTTGGTGAGTGCAGCCAACTGATTTTGTGTGAAAGACAAAGTAGAAATGGAAGTTTGAAGGACTTGTAGGAAAGTGCTGTTAATTTAATAGCACTATTTTTGAAGGCTTGGCTTTTCAGTGTTTCCAGAAATAAACTTGAACACAGAGACGGGATATAATTCCCGCTGCTATATTTTGTATGAATAAAAATGAAGAAATCTTCTTTTATATTGCACAGTTGTAGTTTTTATAGAAGAAAGCTGGGATTTGAAGAAGTGTGGTTGTTCTTACAGTCTGCGTGTCTTCCGTTTGGTAGTTGTTTGCCTTTTATTCTGATGATTTTTTAAAATAATAGTTTAGGAGGCTATGCTATCTGCTCAGATGCATCTAGGAAACTTTGCAAGATTGCCTTCTTGTGAGACATGCCTGCCATAAAAGGTTCTTCCCCAGTACCATAGGGTGGTCCAGAATATGATTTAGCGATCTGTTGAATCTCGCACAGATCTCATAATATTGATGGATCATGGATGAGGGAAACATTTGTACCTTTCATGATTCTCAAGTAGAATAACTTCGTGATCCCCTTGAAAACTGGAATTTTTTACCAAACTATCCCACTTTTTGTAAGTATGTACGAAACTATCTCTGTTTGAAAATTTAATACCAACTGATCTCTGTCGTTAACCCCGGTTAACGAGTCTAGTAGTTTTCCTAGCGTTAACCCCGTTAGCGTGCTGATAGGGTACAACTTTTTCTCTCGGGTGGGGATTTGCAGAAAAACTCATTCAATATAGACTTGTTAACTCTGTTAGCGGTAGTGTTTAAACCACTCGCGTTAACGGGGGTAACGTTTTTAGTAGGCACAGTGAGGGGATTTTTTCAAAGAGTGGTTCACTAGAAAATCACCTAGTATAGGGACGCTAATCCTGTTAGCGCGATTATTTAAAGCAAGCACGCTAACTGTGTTAGCGTGTGTCATTTGGGTGAGTTTTAAATTAAACACGCTGATAGGTAACATCATTATATTTTTAGCATCTCTCTCTCTTCTCTTTCTCCCCCAATTTCGGAACCCAACTCCAAAATCCTAGTATCCCAATTGTAGATCTTAGTTCAAAATTACTCTATATAATCTTAAAGGGATATTTTTCTTCTTCTCTCACATTCATCTTCTTCTCTCACATTTATGTGTTATATCAGATCGTCACACAGGTATTTTGAACGCCATGGAATCGCATAATGGTGCATGGAACGAATCTAATACTTATCATCGTTATTGTATGCGACATTTTGCTACAAATTTCTTTACCAAATTTGGTAACAAAGCAATGAGGACGAAAGTCAAAATTATAGCATGTCAAAACCAACCGAAAAAATTTCAAAGCAAACTTGCGGAATTGGAAATAGTAAATGCGGAAGCGGTAAATTGGTTGAAAGAGAAAAAGTTGAAAAATGGGCCCTTTCTGAAGATGGAGGACGGCGATATGGGGTAATGACTACCAACCTATCAGAAGTTTTCAACTCGGTTTTGAAAGGTGTGCGTAGTTTACCAGTAACTGCTATTGTGGACATGATCTTTTATCGTCTTAATTCGTATTTTGCCACACGGCGTCAGTTAGCCAACAAGCTAATTAGTGAGGATATTTTTTTTTCACAAAGAGTACAAGATTTGATAGATCTCCGACGTGAAAGAGCCAACATGCATTATGTGATATTGTTTAGCCATCAACCTGGAGTTTTTGCAGTCAAAACAGATATACGAAGAGTAGGTGCGAATCAAAAGGGTGGTAACTTGCACACTGTTAACTTGGGCAATAAAACATGTACTTGTCAAAAATTTCAGTTATATTATATACCATGTTCTTATGTTCTAGCAACTTGTGCATATTGCGCTATTGATTACAAACCGTATGTTGATACATGCTATTCAACTATTCCTTTAGCACAAACATGGGCTCCCAAATTTCATTCAACACTAGATCCTGCATATTGGCCAGTTAATACTGGAAACAAACTTGTACCTGATGCGATCCTTCAACGTTCTCGGAAAGGTCTGCCGAAGAGTACGAGAGTACGTAATGATATGGATGTATGAGATGAGTCTAGCAGGGCTTCGGGAATGACGTGTTAAAAATGTGGTTTGAGGGGTCACAATAAACGCCATTGTTAGAAAAACTCAAGTCAATCTACTCAAAGCCAACATTGAGCTGTTTTGGAGTTTTGTCAGTCGAGTTTTTTTTATTATGTAATATTTCGTACTATGGAGATTCATCACTATTCCTCACTTTCCATATTATGTAATATTTCGTAATATTTCGTACTGTTTTTATTATGTAATAAAACGTAATGTTTTGGAGTTTTGTTAGTTGAACTGTGGAGTCCCTACAAGGGCACACCGATCCACCACGACTCCGAGATACTCTTCAATAATGAACTCCGGATCGAAGTCCATTGAGCCAGTTACGGCCTGTCCATCAATTGGTAGACCCGTAATCCCAGAAACATCTTGTAGCATCACTGTAGTCTCGCCGACTGGCAGGTAAAAACTATGCGTCTCGAAACGCCATCTCTTGAGAAGAGCCGTTAATAACGGTCGATCCGCCTTAATGGAGCTCATCAATCCTATGCCGTATAATCCACATGTTTGTAATAACCCATATATACGGGAATGCATTTCTAACGTGCTGTGCCCCCTAAACACGCACTCCGAAGAATTCCCTTTCCAAACGTCTTTAGATCGGTGTTGACTTCGTGAAGTCAACAACCTAGGGTCGATCGGACCGGGAACCACCGGAGGAACATAGGAAGAAGTAGATGGGCCCGGATCTGTAGATGGAGAAGTAGGTTGCTGTTCTTTTCGAGGAGGAGGCGAGGCCGTTTGATTGGCCGGAGGAGAAGAAGTACCAGCCTCATCCTACACAAAAAAATGAAAATTCAACATACATATTTCTATTTTTTATTGATGTCAAAATTGAATGTAAAAAATTAAAGTCAAATCATTTTACATTGGTACGTCCACCACGCTTCGTTTTTTTGGGAGGTTGTCCTCAACATGTATGTGGACCTATCCGGGTTGTTGGAGGTCTACTACCACTTCCTTCTTCGGTATTACCCATTGTCCGTGCCATATGTTATAACAAATAAAATTCTACAAGTTTGATATCAAATATAATCTTATATAACCTCACAACAAGAGCTAATGCAACCATAACACTAAATGAAAATCCAAAATCTCATAATGCAAACTACTCCAAAATCTACCAATGCAAACTAGTCATATATCCAAAATCACCTGCAAAATCACCTCCAATGAAAATCCAAAAGCTCATGCAGCCAATAGTATGATAATAGTCGACCCAAATTCACCTCCAATTTGAAACCTTTTCAACTTAATATTCTAACTAAAACCACAACCCTAGACCCAAAATTAGAAGACTTTTTTTTTTTATAGCATAAATAAGGAACACTTACAAACTAATATAGGGTGGAAGTAATAAATCCACGTCAAACACCACGATCCACTCCTTTGGATAAATTGGGGAAACGGGTAAATGGGTTCAAATGGCGTGTTTTATGAGATTTAGATGGGTTAAAATGGAGTGATGAAGAGATTCCACCTAAAATTACAATAGATTGAGATGGGTAGATGGCGAAATCGAAGACTAAAGTTTGGGAGTTTTGGGTTAAAAATTACCTCGGTAAGGTTTCGAATAGAGGAGATGTGAGAAGAGAGTGAGATAGCGTGGGTTACTTAAAGATGAACCCAATCGACACTCATTAACTCCGTTAGCGCGCCTAGTATAATGAGGCGCGTTAACTTGGTTACGAGTCTATAATTAATGATTTTTTACCAACACCCCTCCTTGAAAAACTCCCCCCTCCACACTGTCCAACTACGAACGTTAACCCTGTTAACACGAGTGGTTTTAAAACTAACGCTAACGGGGTTAGCGTTACTATATTGAATAAGTTTTTTGACACACCCCCACTCGAGGAAAAAAGTGTATCCCATCAGTACACTAACGGGGTTAACGCTAGGGAAACTATTAGACTCGTTAACCCCGTTAGCGATAGGGATCTTTTGATATTAAATTTTCGAACAGGGACAGTTTCGTACATACTTACAAAAAGTGGGATAGTTTGGTAAAAAAATCTGAAAACCGCTGATATGGATTTTGTCCGTGCCAACTACACAATCTTTTCAAATTCCTTTCAGGGCCCTACGACGAGCGCTTGCTCAACAGGTTGGTGGATCATTGTTAAAGGTAACAGTGCGCGTGCACGTGAATCAGGATTAAGTTCAAGACCCAGGCATGAAGTTAAGCAGCCGAGGTATCAGGATTAAGTTCAAGACCCAGGCATGAAGTTAAGCAGCCGAGGTATTTGAAAGATTACGAAATAGTGTGAGAAGCACGTGCTATTTGAGAAAGGAAATTGGCGGGAAGGAACAGCTGTAAACAGGGGTTTAGAAACTGCCTATAAATAGGAGTGGTTGTAATAAGAAAGGTTTACATAGATATTTTGATTCCTTTTCTTGATCCCCAAATCCTCTCTAATCTTCTATCTTCCCTAATTCCTCTCAATTCCCAAACCCTGGTTCTTGTATTTTGATTGATTTCAGATCAATAATAGCTCAATTTCTTCGGTGATTGTGTGAAAGTTATTAGAAGTATTCTCGTGAAGGTGCTTATCGTATCAATTGGTGCCTTCACCGACTTGAGCTTCGGCAATGGCGGACGGCAGGAGGTCATTGGACGATGTGCGAGAAACTACTCAATTTCATGGCGAGCAGCTGCAAACGATAACAAATGAGGTTGAGGCACATAAGAAATTGTTCTCGGAGATGATTCGTCGATTCGCCGCTATGGAAGAAAAGATGGATCGATTTGCAGCTATTGAAGAGAAGATGGATCAAGTTCTCAATCGTTCAGTAGCGACATAGACTTAAATCAATGTAAGTTCATCTTCTTCATCTCAGCATTCAAAAATCCTCGACTGGATTTTCCTAGATTCGATGGCAGTAACCCTATGGGATGGTTGTTCAAGGTTAATCAATATTTTGCATTTCATAAAACACCTCAAGATAATAAAAAAAACTACACATAGTATCCTTTCACTTAGATGGAAGGGCTTTAGCATGGTTTGAATATAGGTATGAGAATGAAGAATTTTCAAACTGGGATGTGTTTGTGAAGGAGGTGGATAACAGATTTGGAGTCTCGCCATTTGTTGATCATACTGGGCGATTGTTTAAGTTGACCGAAATATCATCAGCTACTGAGTATCAAAACCAATCTGATGTTCTGATTAATAAGACCAAGGGCTTATCTGAGAATCATGTTTTAAGTGATTACATCTCTGGATTGAAACCAGAGACAAGGAGAGAAGTTTGGCTCATAAACCGCAATCGTAAGTTGATGCAATGGGCTAGCTAGGTTGCAAGAAGATAAGTTCATGGAAGGTAAATATCCATGGCAACCTCCTCCAATGAGCTCACTGCCACCATTGTTGCCAACTCCTACACCATCTCATACACATGGCACCATTACTGCTACTAACCAACCTGGTATAATGAGGAAACCTTTCATTCGGAAAATACCCCCCCGATGAGTGGGCTCTAAGAAAGGAAAAGGGGTTATATTTTAATTGTGATGAAAAAACTGACCCAGGGCATAAGTGTAAACGCCAATTCTTCATGTTATTAATAGAAAATGAGTATGAAGAGAATAGTGAAGCTGTTCAGCAATATGATAATTTCAGTGATCAAACACCTGAGATATCCTTTCAGGCTTTGGCTGGGCAAGTGTCATTGAGAACACTGAGGATCCAGGGATCTATCAAGGGCCAACCAGTGCAAGTTTTTGTGGATTCGGGTAGTACACATAATTTCATTGAAGAGAGAGTGGCGAGACATTTAAACATACCAGTCATACCTTGTCCTCAGTTTAAAGTGATTGTGGGAAATGGTGAATCACTGATATATGAGGGAAAGTGTCTAGCTCTACCTATTATGTTGCAAGAGTACTCTTTTTCAATTGATTTTTACATTCTTCCACTGCATGGGGCTGATGTAGTTTTGGGTATACAATGGCTAAGGTTGTTGGGAAAAGTAATCATTGATTATAGTGAAATGACTATGTTCTTTACTAATGGTTTGTACTCAGTCACTCTTCGAGGAGAGTCTCCCTTGCCTTCATCCATGCAACTAAATTCTTTGAGAAAAGATGTGCACAGGAACTACATTAGTGAGTACTTTCATTTAGTGCTCCAGGAAGAACGCCAACAGTGTGAAACGCATGAGCAGAAACAAGAAGTGTTGATCCAAGTTGCTTCAGTGTTTCAAGAGCCAAGTGGTCTTCCTCCGTCAAGAGAATTTGATCACCCTCTCCATTTGTACCCAGATGCTAAACCTACTAATGTGAGGCCTTATAGATATCCACATTTTCAAAAGGAGGAGATTGAGAAGCAAGTATCTAAAATGCTCTCTGATGGTATTATTAAGCATATCATAAGCCCATTCTCGTCTTCGGTATTGTGAGTCAAGAATAAAGATGGTACATGGAGATTTTGTCTAGATTATAGAGCTTTGAATGCCATCACTATTAGAGATAAATATCCAATTCCGACAGCATGAGTTATTTGCTGAACTACAGGGTGTCAAGATATTTTCTAAGTTGGATCTAAAGGCGGGATACCACCAAATCAGAGTGAGAACTCAAGACACTGCAAAGACAACATTTAGAAAACATGAGGGGCATTATGAATTTCTGATTATGCCCTTTGGGCTTACTAATGCACCTGTGACATTTCAGGCATCAATGAACACTATTTTTAAACCATATCTGAGAAAGTTTGTGTTGGTCTTTTTTACGACAATTTGGTATATAGCAAGAGCATCAAGGAGCGTGTTGAGCATCTCAGAAAAGTGTTTAGAATTCAAGAGCAAAATTTTTTCTACGTGAAGAAGTCCAAATGTGAATTTGGTAGTAGTTCAATTGAGTATCTTGGCCATATCGTATCTGCAGAGGGCATAAAAGCTGATGAGAGGAAATTATCTGCAATGGATGAGTGGCTATGCTTCAATTGCGGGGCTCTTGACAGACCATTTGAAGAAAGAGGGGTTTGCTTGGTCTGATATATCAAATACAACTATAAAAAAATCTCAAGCTAGCTATGCAACGTCCTCCTGTACTTGGCCTCCCAGATTTTTCTCAAACTTTTGCTATAGAAACATATGCTTCAAGGGTTGGAATTGGTGTTGTGCTTCCACATTATCAACATTCAATCGATTTTTTTAGCAAAAAGATGGTGCCAAGGATGCAAGCTGCCTCCACATATGTTTGTGAAATGTTTGCTATAACTGAAGCAATTAAGAAATGACAACAATATCTTCTAGGGAAAGAGTTTGTGGTTTACACTAATCACCAAAGTTTGCACCACTTAGTGAATCAGGTAATTCAAGCACCCAAACAACATAAGTGGATTCATAAGCTTTCTGGGTACAATTTTAAAATTTTATATAAATCTGGAAAAAAGAACCGGGTAGCTGACGCTTTGTCTAGGAGGCCTACAGAGGATTCTCATATATTCCTTCAAGCATTGCAGGTAGTATGAAATCCTAAGTTCTTAATACTGGATAAAATCATAGAGGAAATTCAAAGGGATGCACATTGCAGTGCTTTAATGTATAATCCTTCCATCATGTTGCAAGGTTATGCGGTGAGAGATGGATTTTTGTGGTACAAGAATCAAATTGTGGTACCTCAGGCTAGGGATGGCAACCGGGCCGGGCTGACCCGCGACCCGCTTGCCAAACTCGACCTGTGAATACACGGTTCGGTTCCAGGTCGAATCCGTGAGACTAAGCGGGTCGATCAGGATCGAGAAATGCAGTCTTCCAACTCGTTGAACCCGGCTCGCCAACCCGGTGAACAGTAGCCAACCCGCCCACCAACCCGCGAGTCGACCCGCAGGTTTTGAACCGTTAGACCCGTACGGGCCAAACGTTCGACCCGCGCAGGTCGACCGTTCAAAACTTTTAATCAAACCGCATTAAACCCCCATTTTAAAAGAATCCCTAGGAATACTTGCAAATCTGATTGTTTTAAAATGTACAATGAAATGAGAGAAGCTTTGATTGCCATTTTATGGAGTTTAACTTGTAGAGTTTCTTTAACTTCCGATTGTTGGACGGGTTGCAACAATATTCCAATAATGGGAATAATTTGTCATTGGATCGACAGTGATTGGATTATTCAAAAAAGGATCATATCACTTACCGCGTTGTCCTATCCCCATAGTGGTATTGAAATTGCAAATCGTATTTTAGAAATTTGTGATATTTTTCATATTCGTGATAAAATTATGTGTATAAGTTTTGATAATGCATCTAACAATAATAAATCAATTAGTATATTAAAAACCGCATTAAACCCTCCATCTGATAATATTTTTCATGTTAGATGTGCATGTCATATTTTAAATTTATGTGTTCAGGATGCATTAAAAATAGGCGAACCATATATAGTTAAAATTAGAAATTGTGCACATTTTATTGCATTAAGTGGTCCTATATTTCAAGAATGGAAAGCTTGGTGTAGGCTTAAAAATGTACATTTTAGGAAATTTTCAAAGGATGTTAAACACCGTTGGAACTCTACTTTTGATTTGCTACATATTGTTACTGAATATAAAGCTTGTATAAATGATTTTTGTGGCAAAAAATTTGCCAAATTTTGAAATGACTCCCCAAGCTTGATTTTATGCCGAACCTTTTAAAACCGCAACTTTCAAATTTTCAAAATCTTATGAATCTACTTTTAGTAGCATTTTTATTTCAATAGTTACTATGATGCAAACTTTCAATGAAATGATCAATGATGCTTTTATTGGTGATATTGTGAAACCTGCATACACCAAAATTTTGAAGTATTTTAATCCTCCTCCTATGTTGTATTGTATTGCTACTGTGATGGATCCTCGTATCAAATTAGAAAGTACGAAGAGTTTGATTGAAATGTTTTTTACTTTACTTGGGGAAGATGAATTTGAAATTGATTGCGGAACATTTTTAGCTAAATTTGAATCGACATTAATTAACTTGTATGATTATTATGATAGAAGTTTTTCTTCTAGTAGTACTACTACTTTAGTTACTTCTTCTTCTGCTCCTTCTACAGGTAAGGGTAAGAATAAATTAGATGATGCACATTTAATTTACTTGCAAAAATTCAATAAAAAAAAGCTAGGACTAATCAACCAAATGAATTACATTGGTATAATCAACAAGATTCTGAAAGTTTTACTTCTTCACTAGATATTTTACAATGGTGGAAAGACCATGAATATACTTATAGTATCCTTAAATATATGGCTAAAGATCTACTAACTCCTGTTTCTACGGTTGCTTCAGAAAGTGTACTTTCTACAAGTGGCAGGGTTCTAACCGATTACAGAAATCGCTTGAATCCCCAATCGTTGGAGATGTTCGTCTGCACGGAAGACTGGATGAAGGCCGAAGATAGGACTCAAGGAGTAGGGTTCGTGTAACACCCTAATTTTTTTTTTTTAACTCCAAACTCAAATCTTTCAATTTCTATATCACTTTAAACATAAACTAAGATATTTATATTTCAATAAAAATTTTGGTACAGTTTCCCCTGTAATTTCTGCCCCGAAACACAAGAAGCTTACGGAATTCTGCTCAAAATTCCGTAGCTCACAATACAGGCAATAATTTTACGGGCTCCCCAGGCCAAAATGAGCAGAAACACGCAGGCAATAAAATATAATGCTCTGGGGGCCAAACTCATAACGGAATATCAAATATGAAATAAAAACCGTAAATTCCTTTGAAAACGAGGTAAAGTTTTTAGAAAACTCTTTGTAAAATCTACCACAGAGCCCGGTACACCACAACAAGATGGGTACGGGTCACAACCACCACATACTACTCAACACTATACTCATCATCATCATTTACATACTTATACATCCATAATACAATTTAAATCATAAATTTTCACTTCTCACATAATTAAACTTAACAACAATTTTAAAATAAAAGCTCAACACCACAACATCTACACCTCACCTCTGCGCTTCTGAGAACCTGTAACAGTAGGGGATCTAGGGTAGTCCTCGGACTCCCCTAACTCCCCAAATATTAAGGGGTTAGCCATTTCTGGTGTGAGTATAATTTACTAAACTCATAATAAATTAATTTATATAAAGAAAATATCTTAAACTCACGAATATCAAGATAAGAAGATTCAACCTAAAATCTGCACATAAAACGTCATACATACGAATATCAAAGTATTCTGCAACCCTGTATCCAATTGTATAAATCCATAACTTCACTATATGCATCATGATAATCTCACATATAACTTTATTTTACACTCACATAATCTTATACCACCCCTACACACTTGCTTTATTTCTTGTTCTCGCTTCCATACCACAATTTCCCGAACTATTCACATTAATTTCTCACACAGAATTCCTTTATGGTAATCTCATATACCCCACATCCTATCACCTCATATAGATAATTTCTTCACATCACCAATTCTTTATTTACATAAATAATCAATTAATGTCACTACCACATTTTCTTCATACCATTCAACCACGTATTTCATTTACCATTCCTTTTCATTTCTACACACGACTCACATTCTTTCCTACTTATCTCGTAACACTATTTCACATTCATTCCACTTTAAATCATCTTATTCATTTTCATCGTATCACCCTTTATGCATTCATTTTAATCACATAACCTTCCCCATGTTTAGTCTCATAATAACACATTCACCCCACGTATCATCACATTATTCTGTCTCACAATACCACATTGGTTCAATCTATAACAGCAGGTTCATCCAATTTCGTGATATCACACTTAACCATAATTTTCAACACATCTCGTAACACATTAACTTTCATTCTCATATTACATAACACCGCATTCATTCATTTCTTATAATACATATCATCATGTCTCATAATCCCTTACTTTTACTCTCATCTATAACTATCTTCTTTACACTCTTAGTACATCATCATTCTCATCATCAAACTCATCATTGTTATAACTTACCTTCATTTTCCCTTATAACACATATATCAATCAACTTCAATTTTTATTTCCAACCCACAATACCGGCATCATATTAACAACTCACCCGTTCATCTTGAAAGTTGTGCCAAGGCAGGTAGTTCCCACTATTTTCACGAAAATAGCCGGCGAGTAGTTCCTTGACACACTTCCAAGGTACTACAAACTCATAACACAACATATTTCTTTTTAATAATCATTTTCGTGATCACTCTCGCATTATATCTTCACTTTCATTTATCAGATGCATAATACATTCTCTCTACTTCCCGTATTCATTATCATAACACAATTTCTTCATTTAATCCATATTAATACACTTTTTATTTTCTGAACCTCATCTCGTAATTACTTGTTCATTCTTTATTCTTAACTCATAATACACTTACTTTCTTCACTTTCTCATATTCATTTCATTTTACACTAGGTACTTTCTTCTCTTTCTCATTCACAATCTATATCATATTCAATTTACCTCAGGTCTATTCCAGAGTATCAATTCTCTCTCAGGTCCCACCTGAGGTATCATATCTCTCTCCGGTCTATCCGGAGGTATCAACACTCCCAGGTCCATCCTGGGGTATCAACTCTCTCTCAGGTCCCACCTGAGGTATCATATCTCTCTCCGGTCTATCCGGAGGTATCTACACTCCCAGGTCCATCCTGGGGTATCAACTCTCTCTCAGGTCCCACCTGAGGTATCATATCTCTCTCCGGTCTATCCGGAGGTATCTACACTCCCAGGTCCATCCTGGGGTATCAACTCTCTCTCAGGTCCCACCTGAGGTATCATATCTCTCTCCGGTCTATCCGGAGGTATCTACACTCCCAGGTCCATCCTAGGGTATCCACTCTCTCTCAGGTCCCACCTGAGGTATCATATCTCTCTCTGGTCTATCCGGAGGTATCTACACTCCCAGGTCCATCCTAGGGTATCAACTCTCTCTCAGGTCCCACCTGAGGTATCATATCTCTCTCCGATCTATCCGGAGGTATCTACACTCCCAGGTCCATCCTGGGGTATCAACTCAAGTCAACCGAAATTATTGCTATTAACATTTTCTTTTCAAATTAACATCACCCTTTATCATCACAGCATCTCCCCTTTTATTTACTTATTCGCATAAACAATGATCACCAACTCACTTACCCCTTTCAATGCATCACACAAAAGAAATATCACTGTAATTAACATAAAAATCATCACATCATAATATTAGACATCACAACTGTACTGTATTGTTTATTTTATCATTACCCCACACATCATGTGTATATCATACTATTTATTATCTCAATATCACAGGTTTGCATACGCCCAGTAGATCAACACATCACAACATCATATATATATATAAATACACCCATTACATTACCATCACACTGGATATTCAAAATCACAACAATTCACCATATACCGACATCTTATATAAATATAACTCATCCCCGTATATATATATAACTAACCCATCATCTATAAGTTTATATCAATACCCCAGGGACATAAGTAATTAGTCGTCATATTACACACCAACGCCAAACACTAATTCCCATATATAAATACACCTTATTCCGTAATTCATACCAATCGTTCGTATTATAATAAGATTTTCTTAAAACAACAACTATGTAAATATATTCATACTCACATAGCATCCCGCGAAGACTCGAAGCGCCATCTCGCTATCCCGCATTCAAAGTCGCCAACATATCATATTATCAAATTTCAAGCAATTAAAACTCACATCATCCAAATCAATTATAAAAGCTAATAATGATGAACCCAATAATATTCACATTTAAGAGCAATAATCTTAGTGCAATTAGACATTTAAATGCTCTTTATGTGTTATTTTACTCTTCTTTTCTCTTTTCCATAGGAAACAACCAAAAGCAGCAAAACGAAGCAGATTCCAGACTAATACAGACTGAGAGGATGATATACAGGGAACAACAGAGCAACAGTCGACTGAGTGACAACAGTCAACCGGACAGAAAGGTTGAAGCTGCTCGGCACAGTCGACTGCTTCCAAGCCAGTCGACTGGTATTCGGCAGAGTCGAAAGATAAGAACAGCGAAGATTCATCCTCATCCAAATACGAAGCAAGATTTAGTTATCCAAACCCAGGTTATATGCGAATAACAACTTCTCCAACAAATAAAAGCTAGAGACCGGGGATTGGTAAGAGCACGTGGTCAGCAGAAAAGGAAGAAAAAATGAAAAGAGAAAGAAATAAAACGCCGATCAAATAAGGAAGAAAATAAATAAAAGAAGAGGACTTTTCTGAAAAAAAGGGCAAACCCTAATTCTCTTCCCGTGTTCTATAAATATCAACCAAGAGGCGTTATTCTAAAGAGGACCGAATCACGGAATTTTTGAATCATAAAATCACCAAGAAGATTATTCTAGCAGCATTGAAGAAGAAGGAGATCGAGTACGCTGAAGCAACAAGCCAGTCGACTGAGTGACAGCAGTCGACTTCTCAGACCAAACATCATCAGTTTATCTCTTCTCTTTCTAGTTTTTATTTTCATCATGTATTCAAAACTGTTAGTCAATAAAAGTTTTATTATGTGGAACTAATTTCATAGTTGGGTAGATTGAAACCGTAGTTATGTAATGCTTATATTCTTCTGAATGCTATTCTGTTACTTATTGATTAAACCTGAGAGTATTGGCATAGATCTATAATATACAAACTTGTTCTGAAGTTCTAAGAGAAGTCGACTGAGAGTGACAGCAAGTCGACTGCCATACAGAACCTGAGATTATCAAGTTTGAATATTATAAGTCTGAATCTGTTATATGAGCATAGAGATGACCCGTATCTCATGCTCATAACTTGTAACACAGGAATCTTTAGGGATTTTTGGTTTAATCAACTTGAAGGATCTAGATCTGATACCAATTTCTAGAACTTCGAGTGTTTGTTCGTTTCCATTGTTTTTATGTTTTCCTTAAGTGCAACTTAGTAGATACCATGCTAAATACTTAAAGAAAGAAATGAATTAGAGTAGATACCATGCCTAATTCTTGACCTAGGGAAACATTAACTTTAAGGAGTAGATACCATGCCCTTAAAGGAACAAACATGAGTAATTAGAATAGTGAAAAAGGTGACTTAGCATTACTAACTATAGGTGGAAATCAAAGCCCAACTATTTAATAGATATTTGTGATTCAGAACTACTTGATCTAGTCATTTTCTTTTAGCACAAAACTTAAGATTCTTATTTCTTTTTATTGATTAGTAAGTTAATTTCTATAATCTCTGTGGGATCGACCCTTGCTTGTCACTACGCTTCTATAAACGATTCGTACACTTGCGAGGTTTTAATTTGTGTCCAAATTATCTATTTATTTAGATCATCTAGATTGCACAACAAGTTTTTGGCGCCGCTGCCGGGGATTGTTTAGTATTTTAACTTACAAATCAGTATTTATAGTTGTCATTTTTTTTTCTTTTATTAATAAATATTTTCTCTTTTAGGTTACAGGATTTTGGTGAATGCACGGAAGACGATCACTTCGTCCAGAGTTACTACCTATTGACACGGAAACAGAGCGCACTCTACACAGACTAGGTCGGCTGTCTGCAACCAACCAGTCGACTGCTACAAGGAACCAGGCGACTGCACAGAGACCCAATTCACGAGCAACAATGGCTGAGGAAGTACCAAATCGAGTACCAATGCAGAATAAATTCATGCCTAAGAATATTGAGCAACCTTCCTGCATTGCTTATCAACCTATTGTCATTATCAACCTATTGTCACAGGGAATATGCATCTATCTCCCCAATTACTTAGCATGGTTCCCCACTTTAGTGGCAAACCAGACGAGGAGCCTCACCTCCATCTGCAAGACTTCTTTGATCTTTGCAGAACACAAAGCGTTCAAGGGCTTACCCCTAAACAAATCAGGTTAATCTTGTTTCCATTTTCCTTAAAACTTAATGCTAAATTGTGGTATAATTCTTTGGAACCAGGATCAATTCATTCATGGGAGCAATTGGCAATAAAATTCTTGAAAGAATTCTTTCCAGCCCAGAAAACCAAACAACTGAAAAGGGAGATTCAACTCTTCCAACAAAAAAATGGAGATTTATTCTTCGAAGCAAGGAAAGATTTCAAGAACAAGCTTCTCAAGTGTCCTACGCACAACATGCCTAAAGATGATCAGGTACAAGCATTTTATGAAGGTTTAAATGATACTAACAAGGCAATTGTGGATTCAGCTTGCAACGGGATCTTGATGAGGAAAAGTGGAGAGGAGGCCATCGAATTATTTGAAGAACTCAGCGAGAACTCACAGCAATTCTCAACAAGGGGAAGAGGCATTTCTAAAAAACAGGGAGTTTACGAAATTTCTAGCAATAATAGCATGCAATTAGAAATGGAAAACATGAACCAAAAAATTGATATGCTTGTTAATGCAATGACGACAATGGGCGGTGTAAAAAATCAAACAAAAGAAATTTGTGCAATTTGTTCTCATTGTGATCATACAACTGATACATGTCCCATGTCTTCTTTCACAGATCAGGAGCATGCAAACTATGTGGGACAAGGAGTGTTTCCACCAAAGAACAACCCATTCTCAAACACATACAACCCAGAGTGGAGGAACCATCCAAATTTCTCATGGGACAACAATCAAGGCACTCAATCTTCGCAAGGACATGCACGGAACTTCCAGATGGGAAATGGGTTTGATCGACCAGCTCAAGAACAGAAGAAGTTGGATTTTGAATCCACCGTTCTTCAATTGCTCCAACAACAACAACAAAGAAGCAACCAACAAGGACAGGCAATTCAGAAATTGGAAACTCAAATCGGTCAAATCGCGAAGGAGTTGAGTGAAAGATAGGCAGGATAACTTCCTTCACAAACCATACCAAACCCTAGAGGCCAAGAACAGCTCAAATCAGTAACAACTCTGAGAAGTGGTAAGACAATTGATAACAAGGTTGGAACACACGCTGAAGAAGCAGATACACAACTATCAAAAGTTTTGGGTTCCAACAAGGTAAGTGCAAAAGAAAGGACAGTTTTGCCACAATTCCCTCAAAGGTTAGTCAAGTAAAAGAAAGAACAACATTTATTTGATATCTTTGAAACTCTCAGAAAGGTAGAAATTAATATCTCCCTACTTGATGCTATTAAACAAATTCCTTCTTATGCCAAATTTTTGAAAGAATGTTGTACTCACAAAAGAACATTTCAGGTTATGGAGGATGTGGCTTTGACAGAGGAAGTGAGCGCTGTTTTGTTAAGGAAATTACCTCCTAAATTGAAGGACCCAGGTAGTTTTACCATTCCTTGCAGGATTGGTGAGCACTTCTTTGAAAAGGCACTACTAGACTTGGGGGCAAGCATAAACCTTCTTCCATTCACTGTTTATTAGGATTGGGGGAACTAAAACCAACATCCATCACCTTGCAGTTGGCTGATCGCAGCATCAGGAGACCTAGAGGTATTTTGGAAGATGTCCTAGTTCAGGTAAACGATTTCATTTTGCCTGTAGATTTTGTTGTGTTAGATATGGAGGACTCTTCAATGCCATCTTCTTTACCGATCATCCTAGGTAGGCCCTTTATGAGTACAGCTGATATAAAAATTTGTGTTAAAAAGGGTACTATAAGTATGAAGATAAACGGAGAAAAGGTCGAATTTAAAATGTTTGATACACTAAAATTACCACATGATGATCATGAATGCTATAATATTGATGTGGTACAGGAGATTATTGATCAAACATTTCAGGTACATAGCATTGAACCACTACAAGCCGCAATTATACAATCTCTAACATTATCTCATGTTGAACAGGAATGCGATGACTGGAGGATTGTAGAAACAGTACATCACCTTGAAACTCCAAAATCATATTCAGGTAAGCTTGCACCTGCATTTGAAATTTTTTTGTCTAATAACACTTGTGTTTCCTTAGACCAGTCGACTGGTGAACGGAACAAGTCGACTTTCTCGACTGCTACCAGAACACCAGACGTGGAGCTCAAGCCACTGCCTGAACATCTGAAGCACGCATATTTGGGTGAGAACCAGACGCTACCAGTGATAGTTGCTGCAAATTTGAGTGCACAGGAAGAAGATAAGCTGCTGAGGGTACTGCGAGAACACAAAGGTGCAATAGGATGGACCATTGCAGATATCAAGGGAATAAGTCCATCCAAATGCATGCATAAAATACTTCTGGAAGATAATGCAAGACCTAGCAGGAAAGCACAGAGAAGGCTTAATCCACACATGAAGGAAGTGGTAAGAACAGAGGTCTTGAAGCTACTAGATATTGGCATCATCTACCCTATCTCAGATAGCAAATGGGTGAGTCCTATACATGTGGTGCCTAAGAAAAGTGGAGTCACAGTGGTGAAGAATGAAGAGAATGAGCTTATACCTACTAAAGTGACCACAGGATGGAGGGTATGCATTGACTACAGGAAGCTGAATAACGAAACCAGGAAAGATCACTTCCCTCTTCCTTTTATTGATCAAATGTTAGAAAGATTAGCAGGATATAGTCATTATTATTTTTTAGATGGTTATAGTGGCTGTAATCAAATTTCTATTGCTCCAGAAGATCAAGAAAAAACCACTTTTACATGTCCTTTTGGTACTTTTGCATACAGGAGGATACCCTTTGGATTGTGCAATGCACCAGCTACATTTCAGAGATGCATGATGAGTATATTTTCAGACATGGTGGAAAGGTTCATCGAGGTATTTATGGATGATATTAGTATTTTTGGATCTTGTTTTGATGAATGCCTTAACCATTTGCAGCTTGTACTTAAGAGATGTGAAGAATGCAACTTAGTGCTGAATTGGAAAAAGTGTCATTTTATGGTACAACAAGGTATTGTCTTGGGACATGTGGTGTCAAAAAGAGGCATAGAGGTGGACAAGGCAAAAGTTGACATCATATCAAAGCTACCCCCTCCTACTATAGTCAAGGGTGTTAGGAGTTTTCTTGGACATGCAGGGTTCTATAGAAGATTTATAAAAGATTTCTCAAAAATCTCCAGACCCCTTTGTGAATTGTTGGCTAAGGACGTTGAGTTTGCATGGACAGAAGAGTGCACAAATGCTTTTATTACATTGAAGAATCTTCTCATTTCTGTACCTATTGTCATGGCACCAGATTGGAACCATCCTTTCGAGCTTATGTGTGATGCAAGTGATTATGCTTTGGGAGCTGTTTTAGGTCAGAGAATCAATAAGGTACCCCATGTTATTTACTATGCTTCTCGAACTTTAAATGATGCACAGCTTAATTATTCCACTACTGAAAAAGAAATGTTAGCTGTCATTTTTGTTGTAGAGAAGTTTAGATCATATTTGATTGGTTCTAAAGTCATTGTTTTCACTGACCATGCTACTTTGAGATATTTGTTTGCTAAAAAGGATGCTAATCCTAGGTTGATCAGATGTGTGCTGTTGCTTCAAGAATTCGATCTTGAGATTAGAGACAAGAAAGGAAGTGACAATGTTGTGGCAGATCACATGTCCAGATTACTGCATGAGGAAGAAAGAATTGTGCCCCCACTTGATGAAAATTTCCCAGATGAAAATTTATTTGAAATAAATATACAACTTCCATGGTTTGCAGATATTGTAAATTATCTCACTGCCCATGTTTTCCCTCCAGGTATGGTAATTCAGGAAAGAAAGAGACTGGTGGTCATGTGCAAGCACTATTATTGGGATGATCCTTATTTGTTCAAATTCTGTCCTGATCAAATTATAAGAAGATGTGTGGCAGAAGAAGAGCAAATGAGTATTCTACAACATTGCCTCCAATATGCATGTGGAGGATACTTTGGACCAAAACGAACAGCACTTAAGGTATTACAATCAGGTTTTTATTGGCCTAATGTATTCAAAGATGCTTTTTCTTTTTGCAGGACTTGTGACAAATGCCAAAGGTCAGACAACATCTCTTCTAGAAATCAAATGCCACTGCAAAACATCCAAGCAATCGAACTTTTTGATGTTTGGGGAATCGACTTTATGGGTCCCTTTCCTAACTCATTTGGTTATTTATATATTCTTGTGGGTGTGGATTATGTGTCTAAATGGGTCGAGGCTGTCCCCTAAAAAACTAATGATCACAAAATTGTTGTCAAGTTTTTGCAGGAAAACATCTTCACTAGGTTTGGTACACCACGAGCAATAATTAGTGATGGAGGGAGCCACTTCAATAACTTTCCATTTGCTTCTTTGATGAAGAAATATGGGATTACACATAGAGTGGGTACTCCATATCATCCTCAAACCAGTGGGCAGGTGGAGATTAGCAACAGAGAGATCAAGAGCATTTTGGAAAAGACAGTAAATACAAGGAGAAAGGATTGGTCGCTACGCTTGAATGATGCATTATGGGCATACCGAACGGCATATAAGACACCCATCGGCATGTCACCATACCGTTTGGTTTTTGGAAAAGCCTGTCATCTGCCAGTGGAGTTGGAACACAAAGCCTATTGGGCCATTAAAAGGTTCAATTTTGATATGAAACAAGCAGGCGACAAAAGAAGATTGCAACTGAACGAGCTTGAAGAATTGAGGCACGACGCATATGAAAATGCAAAGTTGTACAAAGAAAGGACCAAGATATACCATGATAAACAGCTAGCAAGGAAGGAGTTTTATGAAGGACAGAAGGTATTGATATACAACTCAAGATTAAGACTCTTTCCAGGCAAGCTTATGTCACGATGGTATGGCCCGTACATTGTTACAAAAGTCTTTCCACATGGAGCATTGGAGGTTCATAGCAAAGAGAAAAATCAAACATTCAAGGTGAATGGGCATAGGGCGAAGCCGTACATTGAGATGAGTCTAGAGCCGCACGAGGAAGATGTGAATCTTCAAACCATTCAATACATTCCATGAACTCATCAAGTCTAGCTGAAGACAGAAAACACAGCGCTTATTGGGAGGCAACCCAATTTTTCAGGGGAGTACTTACACTCTCTCTATTTATTTCTTTAATCATTTCTTTATTTCTTAACTTTATTTTTCTTTCCTTCAAACTGGGTGGTAACACATGCCTATTTTAAGTTTTTGTGCGAACATTGAGGACAATGTTCCATCTAAGTTTGGGGGTAGTTCATTACATTTGGAGTTTTTTTTTGTTTTTTTTTATTTTAACCGTTTGGAGTCTTTTGATTTTTTTTTGGGATAAACAAATTCTTATAATGTAAGGGTAAGTATACTTATTTACTTTAGGATTGTTGAGTTTCATAATTCCTTACAAAATTGTAGGAGTCATGCTATTATACATTAAAACAAATGTGATGCTTGTTTCTCGTGATTATCCCCTTTGATCTAGTCCTAAACTGAGTTTAAGTAAATAGAGTAATAACGAATCTAGTAAATAAAGTCAATCTACTCCAATGTTTCGAGTTGCTTAGTAACTAGGGGTATTCATCACCACTGTTTACTTTTACGTCAAACGGCAACTTGAAATATGAGTATGCGAAGCACTTTAAAGTTGTGACTTGTTAAGTAACCGGGTAGATTCATCACAAATGTTTTGCACTCGCGTCAAAAGGCAAGTGACAACTTAGAGAAGAGACTTAACATATATATATATATATATATATATATATATATGAACTCTAGTTTGCTACTCGGTTTGTAGTAGAGAAAAGGGATAATCATAGATTGGGCAGTTACATACTATAACTATAATTAATTGCATGACAAATATGATTGGGTTTGGAGCTATGAATAGACAATTGCACTAGAGAAAGTGGGTATGCTTGTTTTTACTTTATTTTGTAATTGTTTATATTTTTAATTAAAATTTTTATGCTTGCATAATGAGAATTCTTGGTATGATGGGTTGAGTCTACTGTTAGTTTCCTCTTGTTCATAATTTTACTTTTTGCTTGAGGACAAGCAAAAGCTAAGTTTGGGGGTATTTGATGAACCCAATAATATTCACATTTAGGAGCAATAATCTTAGAGCAATTAGACATTTAAATGCTCTTTATGTGTTATTTTACTCTTCTTTTCTCTTTTTCATAGGAAACAACCAAAAGCAGAAAAACGAAGCAGATTCCAGACTAATACAGACTAGAGGATGATATACAGGGAACAGCAGAGCAACAGTCGACTGAGTGACAACAGTCGACCGGACAGAAAGGTTGAAGCTGCTCGGCACAGTCGACTGCTTCCAAGCCAGTCGATTGGTATTCGGCAGAGTCGAAAGATAAGAACAGCGAAGATTCATCCTCATCCAAATACGAAGCAAGATTTAGTTATCCAAACCCAGGTTATATGCGAATAACAACTTCTCCAACAAATAAAAGCTAGAGACCGGGGATTGGCAAGAGCACGTGATCAGCAGAAAAGGAAGAAAAGAAGAAAAGAGAAAGAAATAAAATGCCGATCAAATAAGGAAGGAAATAAATAAAAGAAGAGGACTTTTCTGAAAAAAAAGGGCAAACCCTAATTCTCTTCCCGTGTTCTATAAATATCAACCAAGAGGCGTTGTTCTAAAGAGGACTGTTGTGCAGTCTAGATACCCAAATATATAGATGAACTAGACACAAATTAAAATCTCGCAAGTGTACGAATCGTTTGGAGAAGCGTAGCGGCAAGCAAGGGTCGATCCCACAGAGATTGTAGAAATTAACTTACTAATCAATAAAACCTAAGAAAATACCAATCATAGAGTTTTGTTCTAAAAGTCTAAAAGAAATGAAAAGATTAAAACTAAATTAAGAAGTGTCACGATTTGAGTCACGAATATCTATTTAAGTAGTTAGGCATTGATTTCCACCTATAGTCAGTAATGCGAAGTTATCCACTACTCTTATTACTCATGTTTGTTCCCTTCAAGGGTATGGTATCTACTCCTTAAAGTACTGTTTTCCTAAGCCAAGAATTAGGCATGGTATCTACTCTAATTCGTTTCTTTCATCAAGTGTTTAGCATGGTATCTACTAAGTTGTACTTGAAGAAAACATAAGATCAGTGGAAACGAACAAACACTCAAGGTTCTTGAAATTGGTATTAGATCTAGATCCCTTAAGTTGATTAAACCAAGAACCCCTAGAGATTCTCTTGTTACAAGTTACGAACACGAGATACGGGTCGTCTCAATATGCTCACATAACAAATTCAGATCTATAATACACAAACTTATAATCCCAGGTTCGAATCAGTCGACTGGCTGTCACTTCAGTCGACTGCAGTCTACTGGCTGTCACTTCAGTCGACTGCCCTAGGTTTCTGAACTAGTTTGATTACTATAAATCTATTCCAATACTCTCAGGTTTAATCAATAAGCAATAACGTAGCATTTAGAAAAATATAAGCATCACATGACTACGGTTTCAATCTACCCAACTATTAAATTAGTTGCACATAATACAACCTTTATTGATTAATATAATAGAATTCATGACTACAATGAAAATAAAGAGAAGAATAGAAGAACACTGATTTGTATGATATTGATCTTGAGCCCAATCAGCAATCGTCTTCCTTCTTTGATGCTAGCTGTTGATGGCCTTTCTTGGTCGGTCCAGCCGTCTTGAGATATTCCGAGCATAGCGCATCCCCTGCATCTTGGTTGGTATTTATAGAACACGGCTAGAGATTTAGGGTTTTTATCCTTTTGCATAAACGCCCTCTTCTTTTATTTATTTCTTTCCTTATCTGATTGGCGATATATATATCTTTCTCTTTTCTTCTTTCTTTCCGTATCTGCTTTGATTTGTATTCGGATTTGGATGAATCTTTAATTATCTTATCTGTTGACTCTGCCGCCGATCGGTCGACTGGTGCTTGATATAAGTCGACTGTGTCGAGCAGCTTCAGCTTCTCTGTCCAGTCGCCTGTTAGCACAATCAGTCGACTGATCTCTTCAGTTCCTTATGTATCATCCTTAAAATCCTGAATTTGCTTCGTTTCGCACTTTTATGCTGTTTCCTGTGGAAAAGAGAAAGGAGAGTAAAATACCATATATAGAGCATTTAAATGTCTAATTGCACTAAAGTTATTGCTCTAAAATGTGAATAATATTGTGTTCATCAAATACCCCCAAACTTAGATTTTGCTTGTCCTCAAGCAAAGAGTGAATTTATGAACAAGGGAATAATAATAATAGACTCAACTATCAGACCAAGAATTCTCATGAGCATCAAAGTAAAAAGTATAAACAATTTCAGATGAAGTAAAACTAAGCATACCCACTTTCTCCAGTGCAATTGTTTAGTCATAATCTCCAAACTCAATCATATTTGTCATGCCATTAATTATAGTTATAGTATGTAACTCTCCATCTGTGATTATCCCTTTTTTTTCTACTACAAACCGAGTAGCAAACTAGAGTTTTTTTTATTTTTTTTATTTTTTTTTTTACCCAATTTTTTTTTAGTCTCTTCTCTAAAGTGGTCACTTGCCTTTTGACGCGAATGCAAAACATTTGTGATGAATCCACCCGGTTACTCAACAAGTCACAAACTTTAAAGTGCTTTGCATACTCATATTTCAAGTTGCCGTTTGACGTAAAGATAAACATTGGTGATGAATACCCCTAGTTACTAAGCACTCAAAACATTGGAGTAGATTGACTTTATTCGAATATATATATTTATATATATATATTTTTTATCACTCTATTTACTTAAACTCAATTTAGGACTAGATCTAAAGGAATAATCACCAGAAAAAGCATCACATTGTTTATTATATATAATTGCATGACTCATACAATTTTTGTAAGGAATTATGAAACTCAACAATTCTAAAGTAAATAAGTATCCTTACTCTTACTTTATAAGAAATTGTTTATCTAAAAAAAAAAATCAAAAGACTCCATATAACTAAATACCCCTAATACCCCCAAACTTAGATGGAACATTGTCCTCAATGTTCGCACAAAAATTTAAAATAAATAGGCATGTGTTACCATCTAGTAAGGAGAGTAAAAATAACTAAAGGAAAATAATAATGATTAACTGAAAGAAAATAAAGGGAAAGTGTAAATACTCCCCTGAAAAATTGGGTTGCCTCCCAATAAGCGCTGTGTTTCTTGTCTTCAGCTAGACTTGATGAGTTGTGCCATGTATTGAATGACTCGCGGCTCACAACTCATCTTATTATAAGGTTTCCCCCCTCTGCCCATTCACCTAGAACGTTTGATTTTTTCGTCAATGCTCCATGTGGGGGAAACCTTAGTAACATGTTATGGACCGTACCATCTTGACATCAGTTTATCAGCAATGGTTCATCTTAATGCACCATTGTGGTTTTGTAAGACTCCCTGCAGCCTTGCTTCTTCGTTCATCTTGAAATTTGCAGCAACTGTCACAGGTACTGTCTGGTTTTCCCCCAAATATTCATGTAGTGGCTTCAGCTCCACGTCTGGTTGTCTAGTAGCAGTCGACTTATTCCATTCTCCAGTCGACTTATCCCATTCAACAGTCGACTTGGCCTGATCACCAGTCGACTTATCCTGGAAAACACAAGTGTTATCCGACACAAAATTTTCAAATGCAGGTGCAAGCTTACCTGAATGTACTGTCTCTGCAATTCTCCAGTCATAGTCTTCCTGTTCAACTTGGGATAATATTGGAGGGTGTGTAATTGTTTCTTGTAATGGATCAACACTATGTTCCTGAAATGTTTGGTCACAAATTTCCTGAACCACATCAACATTATAACATTCATGATCATCGTGTGGAAATTGTTGTGCATCAAACATTTTAAACTCAATCTCTTCCTCTCGGGTTGTCCTTGATTGGAGCTGTTCTTGTCCTCTAGAGTTGGGTATGGTTTGTGATGGAAATTCTCCTGCCTTTCTTTCACTTAACTCCGTAGCAATTTGACCAATTTGAAATTCCAATTTTTGAATAGCCTGTCTTTGTTGATTGCTTGTTTGTTGTTGCTGTTGGAGTAGCTGAAGAATGGTGGATTCGAAATCCAACTTCTCCCGTTCTTGTGCTGGCTCATCATACCCATTCCCGCCCTGAAATTGCTGCGTATGTCCTGGTGCAAATTGATTGCCTTGATTGTTTTGCCATCCTGGGTTATACGTGTTTGAAAAAAAATTGTTCTGGAGCGGGTACATTCCCTGTTCTACGTAGTTTGTGTGCTCCTGATCTGCGAAAGAAAACATGGGACATGAATTAGTTGAATGATTAGACTAAAAACAATTTGCACAAATTTCTTTTGGTTGACTTTTTATGCCCCCAACGTTGAATTTACAAGCATATCAATCTTTTTGTTCATGGTTTCCATTTTTAATTGCATGTTATTATTATGAGAATTTTCGTAAACTCCCTATTTTCTCAAAAGACCCCTCCTTGTGGAGAATTGTTGTGAGTTCTCGCTGAGTTCTTCAAATAGATCTATGGCCTCCTCAGCACTCTTCCTCATCAACATTCCATTGCAACCTGCATCTACAATTGCTTTGTTAGTGTCATTTAAACCCTCATAAAATGATTGTACCTGATCATCCTTAGGTATGTTGTGCGTAGGACACTTGAGAAGCTTGTTCTTGAAGTCCTTCCATGCCTCGAAGAATAAATCGCCATTCTTTTGTTGGAAGAGTAGAATCTCCCTTTTGAGTTGTCTAGTCTTCTGGGCTGGAAAGAACTCTTTCAAAAATTTTGTTGCCAATTGCTCCCATGATTGAATTGATCCTGGTTCCAAAGAATTATACCACAACTTAGCATTAAGTTTTAAAGAAAAAGGAAACAAGATTAACCTGATTTGTTCAGGGGTAAGCCCTTGGATGCTTTGTGTCCTGCAAAGATCAAAGAAGTCTTGTAGATGTAAGTGCGGATCTTCATCTAGTCTACCATTGAAGTGGAGAACCATGCTAAGTAATTGAGGTGATAGATGCATATTTCCTGTGACTTTGGGTTGAAAAGCTATGCAAGACGGTTGCTCAATATTTTCTAGAATGAATTTGTCTTGCATTGGTACTCGATTTAATATTCTTTCACCCATTGTTGCTTTTGGATTTCTTCGTTGTGCAGTCGACTGGTCCTTGGAGACAGTCGACTGGTCTGACCCTGTTTGTGCAGAAAGTAAACTAAAAGAAAATGTTAGAAACGAAAAAGAAGAAATAAAATAAAAGAAAAAGAAAAAGATTTTACTGATTTGTAAGTTAAAATACTAAACAATCCCTGGCAACGGCGCCAAAAACTTGTTGTGCAATCTAGATACCCAAATATATAGATGAACTAGACACAAATTAAAACCTCGCAAGTGTACGAATCGTTTGGAGAAGTGTAGCGGCAAGCAAGGGTCGATCCCACAGAGATTGTAGAAATTAACTTACTAATCAATAAAACCTAAGAAAATACCAATCATAGAGTTTTGTTCTAAAAGTCTAAAAGAAATAAAAAGATTAAAACTAAATTAAGAAGTGTCACGATTTGAGTCACGAATATCTATTTAAGTAGTTGGGCATTGATTTCCACCTATAGTCAGTAATGCGAAGTTATCCACTACTCTTATTACTCATGTTTGTTCCCTTCAAGGGCATGGTATCTACTCCTTAAAGTACTGTTTTCCTAAGCCAAGAATTAGACATGGTATCTACTCTAATTCGTTTCTTTCATCAAGTGTTTAGCATGGTATCTACTAAGGTGTACTTGAAGAAAACATAAGATCAGTGGAAACGAACAAACACTCAAGGTTCTAGAAATTGGTATCAGATCTAGATCCCTTAAGTTGATTAAACCAAGAACCCCTAGAGATTCCCTTGTTACAAGTTACGAACACGAGATACGGGTCGTCTCAATATGCTCACATAACAAATTCAGATCTATAATACACAAACTTATAATCCCAGGTTCGAATCAGTCGACTGGCTGTCACTTCAGTCGACTGCCCTAGGTTTCTGAACTAGTTTGATTACTATAAATCTATTCCAATACTCTCAGGTTTAATCAATAAGCAATAACGTAGCATTTAGAAAAATATAAGCATCACATGACTACGGTTTCAATCTACCCAACTATTAAATTAGTTGCACATAATACAACCTTTATTGATTAATATAATAGAGTTCATGACTACAATGAAAATAAAGAGAAGAATAGAAGAACACTGATTTGTATGATATTGATCTTGAGCCCAATCAGCAATCGTCTTCCTTCTTTGATGCTAGCTGTTGATGGCCTTTCTTGGTCGGTCCAGCCGTCTTGAGATATTCCGAGCATAGCGCATCCCCTGCATCTTGGTTGGTATTTATAGAACACGGCTAGAGATTTAGGGTTTTTATCCTTTTGCATAAACGCCCTCTTCTTTTATTTATTTCTTTCCTTATCTGATTGGCGATATATATATCTTTCTCTTTTCTTCTTTCTTTCCGTATCTGCTTTGATTTGTATTCGGATTTGGATGAATCTTTAATTATCTTATTTGTTGACTCTGCCGCCGATCGGTCGACTGGTGCTTGATATAAGTCGACTGTGTCGAGCAGCTTCAGCTTCTCTGTCCAGTCGCCTGTTAGCATAATCAGTCGACTGATCTCTTCAGTTCCTTATGTATCATCCTTAAAATCCTGAATTTGCTTCGTTTCGCACTTTTATGCTGTTTCCTGTGGAAAAGAGAAAGGAGAGTAAAATACCATATATAGAGCATTTAAATGTCTAATTGCACTAAAGTTATTGCTTTAAAATGTGAATAATATTGTGTTCATCAAGGACCGAATCACGGAATTTTTGAATCAGCAAATCACCAAGAGGATTATTCTAGCAGCATTGAAGAAGAAGGAGATCGAGTACGCTGAAGCAACAAGCCAGTCGACTGAGTGACAGCAGTCGACTTCTCAGACCAAACATCATCAATTTATCTCTTCTCTTTCTAGTTTTTATTTTCATCATGTATTCAAAACTGTTAGTCAATAAAAGTTTTATTATGTGGGACTAATTTCATAGTTGGGTAGATTGAAACCGTAGTTATGTAATGCTTATATTCTTCTGAATGCTATTCTGTTACTTATTAATTAAACCTGAGAGTATTGGCATAGATCTATAATATACAAACGTGTTCAGAAGTTCTAAGAGAAGTCGACTGAGAGTGACAGCAAGTCGACTGCCATACAGAACCTGAGATTATCAAGTTTGAATATTATAAGTCTGAATCTGTTATATGAGCATAGAGACGACCCGTATCTCATGCTCATAACTTGTAACACAGGAATCTTTAGGGGTTTTTGGTTTAATCAACTTGAAGGATCTAGATCTGATACCAATTTCTAGAACTTCGAGTGTTTGTTCGTTTCCATTGTTCTTATGTTTTCCTTAAGTACAACTTAGTAGATACCATGCTAAATACTTAAAGAAAGAAACGAATTAGAGTAGATACCATGCCTAATTCTTGGCCTAGGAAAACATTAACTTTAAGGAGTAGATACCATGCCCTTAAAGGAACAAACATGAGTAATTAGAATAGTGAAGAAGGTGACTTAGCATTACTAACTATTGGTGGAAATCAAAGCCCAACTATTTAATAGATATTTGTGATTCAGAACTACTTGATCTAGTCATTTTCTTTTAGCACAAAACTTAAGATTCTTATTTCTTTTTATTGATTAGTAAGTTAATTTCTACAATCTCTGTGGGATCGACCCTTGCTTGTCACTACGCTTCTATAAACGATTCGTATACTTGCGAGATTTTAATTTGTGTCCACATTATCTATTTATTTAGATCATCTAGATTGCACAACAAATAACACCATCCCAAATATCACACAAGCGTTTATTGAACGCTTGGGATATACACGTGCGATGCACGTAATAAACTAATGCCGACGAGATTCTTATTTCCAAACAATTACTAAATTGCCCCCAAAATTCTAAGAGCCCAACTACAATTTCTATTACTATACGAGAATTAATTCATATCCATATAATTCTCTTTTACAAACCTAAAATCCTATTTTACTAACAACTTGAAATCTCTCTAAAAATTCGCTAATTTCTCACATCTACAATTTCTAATATCTCAAAATCTCTCTACCCGAACATTCCTACTTAATAAAAATTAACCCAACTAAATTTTATACAATAAAATAGTTAGGGTTTTACCTTCCCGAATCCATTCGAAAATCCGACGCTACCACCATATAGAGAATCCCTCCATTAGTCTACTCCTCACTTTAATTCGGAATTGACGAAGAAATGGAGGTGGATTTGAGGTGGGGAGAGAGAATCGTCGATGGGTTCTTTGGGGATTTCTTCCGATCGGAATGGAACGGAAGGGAAAGGAGGAAGAGGGAACGGGGGTCGGGGGTTTCTTTCGATTTGGCTGGCGTGCGAACGGGAGGAGGAGGGGAGGAGGAGAGGGGGCCGGGGTTTCCATCGGGTTTGGGAAACGAACGGGAATGGAGAAGAAGAAGGGAAGAAGGAGAGAAGGTGGGAGAGAGGAGGGGGTTTTGGAAAAATAATAATATAATAATTAATAAGGTATCTTTACACATATACCCCCAATCTCCGAAATATTTCAAATAAACCCTCAACTCTACTTTTAACAATACCAAATATATTAAAACATCCCATAATAATCCTCCAAAATCATAAAACAAAATAAACAATAATTTTCCATATAAAACTCGGCTCATACTTCAATATACCATTTACACCAATCCAACAAATATTCATACCAATATCAGTATTTAAATAAAATATCCCAAAAACAATTTTCAGCCCTCCAAATATACAAAAATAGATATTTTCAGTATTTTACAATTTCGAGGTGTTACAGTTCGTCCCGTCTACAAGTGGAAGTAACTCGCCAGAACAACAACAACAACCACAACAATAGCAACCAACATGAAGAATTGAAGACCGACAACAGCAACAACAAATTGAAAACCAACAAATTGAAGAAAATTGTAAATGTATAAAAAATTGTATAAAATCTTTGTTTGTTATAAAAAATTAGGATAATCTCTAATATTATAATGGGAGAAGGCCTTAGTGTCATTTGTCATTTTGTCATTCTACCAACATGTGCAACGCACGTACATAACTAATATAAAAGAAGTTTCCGGTTCAAATCCCTCTATGTCAAAGTTTTTTTTTTCTTTTTAAATTATTAAAACGTGCATCGGACGTGTAAATTACTAGTTGAAGATAATTAAAATTGTATCGAAGAAATTTGTTATTGTATAAAACTAATTTGTAGGAAATCTTTATTTCTTATTACAAATTGGAAAAATTGTATAAGTTGAAATCATATTAATAATATATACATTTTTTTTTTGGTTGGAAATTTCACTCTTTGAGTCTTATTATTACTTATTATTATTATTTCATTTTTTTATATTAAAATTACAATTTTTTTAAGTAAAAAAAAAATAAACGAGCCAACCCGCGACTCAACCTGACCTGACGTGGGTTGGACTCGAATGGGTTCGCAGGATGGGCGGGTCAGGTTTTTGCAATTCCGACCTGGCCCGGTTGCCATTCAGACCCGACCCGAACCCGGCCCGGTCGACCCGTTTGCCAACCCTACCTGATGCATTATATACTGAGGTATTAAAAGAGTTGCATGCTAGCCCTATGACAAGTCATTCAGGAGTGACAAAAACATTAGCAAGAGTGAAGTCTTCCCTTTATTGGCAGAATATGAACAAGCATGTCCATGATTTTATGCAAAAATGCAGTGCATGTCAGCAGGCGAAATATGATGCTCACAAACCTGGTGGTCTTCTCCAACCATTACTAGTGCCAAATCAGATTTGGGAAGACATTTCCATGGATTTTATAACGAGGTTACCAAACTCGCAAGGGAAAATTTGCAATTATGGTGGTAGTCGATCGACTAAGTATGTGCATTTTATGGCGTTGCCTCCTAATCCTAAGTTCAATGCTGCTAAATTGGCTGAAGTTTTTGCAAATTAGATAGGTAAACTTCATGGACTGCCCAAATCAATAGTGTCAGATAGAGACCCAATTTTTGTGAGTAACTTTTGGCAAAGCTAAGTACTCTCAAAATGAGTACGACACATCACCCGCAAACCGACGGCCAGACTGAGGTGGTCAACATAAGTTTGGAACAGTATTTGAGGGGTTTTTTCAACGAAGAACCTCAACATTGGTGTGAATTTTTGTCGTGGGCGGAGTATTGGTTTAATTCAAATTGACACTCATCAACTGGTCTAACTTCCTTTGAGATTGTATATGGCAGATCTCCACCTTGCATACCAGATTATATCCACGAAAATGCTGCAAATTTTGTTGTGGATTCGATGTTAAATCATCGAAAGGAAGAACTGATGAAGCTTAGGCAGAGTTTGCTGCATACTCAGGTTCGCATGAAAACCAAGCAGATTCCAAGAGGAGTGATAGAGAATTTGCTATAGGGGAATAGGTCTATGTGAAACTTCAAGCTTATCGTCAGAAATTAGTGATGAACAGAGCTTTTAAAAAGCTTGCTAAACGATACTATGCGCCATTTGAAGTAGTTAAAAGGAAAGGGAATGTAGCTTATAGGCTCAAGTTACCTGATTATTCTCGCATACATCATGTATTTCATGTTTCTCTGCTTAAAAAATGTATGGGGAATCATGAAGCCTCTGTGCCATTACCGGAAGATAGAAATATGCAACAACTTGTTTTTCAACCACTGGAAGTGGTGGGACACCGATGGATTAAGAGGGGGGGGGGGGGGGGGGGAGAGGGGGAAGGATTAGTTGAAGAAGTATTGGTGAGATGACGAGGTATTTGAAAGATTACGAAATAGTGTGAGAAACATGTGCTATTCGAGAAAGGAAATTGGCGGGAAGGAACAACTGTAAACAGGGGTTTAGAATCTGCCTATAAATAGGAGTGGTTGTAATAAGAAAGTTATACAGAGATATTTTGATTCCTTTTCTTGATCCTCAAATCCTCTCTAATCTTTTGTCTTCCCAAATTTCTCTCAATTCTCAAACCCTAGTTCTTGTAATTTGATTGATTTCAGATCAATGATAGCTCAATTTCTTCGATGATTGTGTGAGAAGTTATTAGAAGTATTCTTGTCAAGTCTGTATTGTATCAATCATAAACTTGGGAACATATCTATACTATTATTAAGCAAAGTCCCATTTTGGCGGCTTTTTACTATCATGCCCCTATAAACATAAAAGGCTAAAATAAATATAGGGTTAATATCGGAGGTCAGAAATGTAATTTGCATGTATTGAAAAAATAATTAACACATGCATGTATTTGCATGAATCCATAAATTGTAATTTGCATGTATTGATATTCATAAGAAGACTTTGGAAGTGTTAATTATTTTCCCATGCATGCATGTGTTAATTTATTTACAGTGAAGAGAGGGAAAGAGTTGAAAGTAGTTATTGTTGTATTGGAAAAGGCTGCTATAATTGCATTTTGATTATACATGGAAGAGGATAAGTCACTTTAGAAGTATAAGTAGAACCATGGAACCACATTTCAGTTTGCACAACCAATAGCTAGATAGAAATAGAAGAGAAAGCTAAGGAGATGGCATCAGTGGAACCAGTGGAACTTGCTCTGTTCCTACATATATATATATATATATATATATATATATATATATATATATATATATATATATATATATATATATATAAACAACGTGCATCGCACGTGCATATTACTAGTTTGTTTTAGTCGATTGGATTATTCATGACGGATATCCATATTAGTCAAAATAAATGTTTGCACAACTAGGTAGAGTGTTTGTCAGAAAATTCTGGAATTTTCTGACAAAATGACCCACTTTTTGAAAGTATTTACCAAACTGACCCACTTTTGAAATATTTACCAAAATGACCGACTCATTATCTCAAATAGCGAGCTCGGTGAAAATGTTCGTGCTGACTGTAGGCTTAGATGTTTGTCCACAACTTGAAGGAAAAATATCAAAGTAAAACTCGCTGTCTGAAACAACGATAACTTGTCGGAAAAATATCAAAGTAAGACTTGTTGTCTGAAACGAGTGTGCTACAACTACGCTTGTTGTTTCAGACAGCGACTCTTACTTTGATATTTTTCCTTCAAGCTGTGGACAAACACCTAAGTCTACACTTGCTATCTCAAATAATACAGACATTTTCACCAAACTCATTATTTGAGATAGCGAGTGGGTAATTTTGGAAAAAAATGTTCAATTCCAAGTATCTAACGCGTAAAAGTATGGTCTCTCACAACGTAGCTCCAAGTCCTCACTCTTATGCCGCTTCATGCTACACAACAAATTTGTTTCCATGCTCATCCTCATTGTTTTCTCAATCACCACCGATAAATTTGGCTTAAGCTTCATTCATAACACCAACATTAATTTCGTGTCTATGCTCTCATCATTTTCAGACTAAGTTGAGGGATATATCATGGAAACTATAGTGGGTTGCCTCTTCTTCCTTGTGCTCTTTTTGGTTCCTTGTAAGCTTTCTTGCTATTGTTAAAACACCAGTTTCAATTATGCAACACGATCACCAGTTGAAGTTCAAAATAGTGGATTGTTGTAACCGTTGTTGTACTACAGCGGTAAAGTCTCTTAGTTGTAGGCAAATGGTTTAAGGCTTAATGTTTGCTTGTATCATGTTACGGCCTTTTCTAAAACGAAAAGGAACAGAGGTCGTTTTTATCATTGGAATGATAAAATATATGGTTATAGGTAGGGTTGGCAAATGGGTCGACCGGACCGGGTCGGGTCGAACCCGTCCGGGTTCGAATCCAACTAGGGCGGGTTCGGGTCGGGTATGAGTGGCAACCGGACCGGGCCGGGTCGGAATTGCGAAAACTCGACCCGCCCAACACGCGAACCCATTCGGGTCCAACCCGGGTCGGCTCGCGGGTTGACCCATTTTTTTTTAAAACTTTAAAAAAAAAAAGTAATTTTAATAATAATAAAAAAATGTAATAATAATAATAATAAGAATCAAAGAGTGAAATTTCCAATATATATATATATATATATATATATATATATATATATATATATATTATTGATATGATTTCAACTTATACAAGTTTCTCAATTTGTAATATGAAATAAAGATTTTCTACAAATTTGTTTTATACAATAACAATTTTTTTCGATGCAATTTCAATTATCTTCAATTATCCTAATTTTTTTATAACAAACAAAGATTTTATACATTACAATTTTCTTCAATTTGTTGGTCTTCAATTCTTCATGTTGGTTGCTATTGTTGTTGTTGTTGTTCTTCCGGCGAGTTGCTTCCACTTGTAGACATGTCGAACCCTTTTCCTTCAGTCATATCTTCGGCCTTCATACAGTCTTCCGTGCAGACGAGCATCTCTAACGACTGAGGCTTCAAGGGATTCCTGTTATCGGTTAGAACCCTGCCACTTGTAGAAAATACACTTTCTGAAGCAACTGTAGAGACACGAGGAGTTAGTAGATCTTTAGCCATATATTTAAGAATACTATAAGTATGTTCATGGTCTTTCCACCATTGTAAAATATCTAGTGAAGAAGTAAAACTTCAGAATCTTGTTGATTATACAAATGTAATTTATTTGGTTGATCAGTCCTAGCTTTTTAATTGAATTTTTGCAAGTAAATTAAATGTGGCATTATCTAATTTATTCTTACCCTTTCCTGTTGAAGTAGCAGAAGAAGAAGTAACTAAAGTAGTAGTACTACTAGATGAAAAAATTCTATAATAAAAATTATACAAGTTATTTAATGTCGCTTCAAATTTAGCTAAAAATGTTCCGCAATCAATTTCATATTCATCTTCCCCAAGTAAAGTAAAAAATGTTTCAATCAAACTCTTTGTAATTTCTAATTTGATACGATGATCCATCACAGTAGCAATACAATACAACATAGGAGGATGATTAAAATACTTCAAAATTTTGGTGTATGCAGATTTCACAATATGACCAATAAAAGCATCATCGATCTTTTCTTTGAAAGTTTGCATCATAGTAATTATTGAAATAAAAATGCTACGAGAAGTAGATTCATAAGATTTTGACAATTTGAAAGTTGCGGTTTTAAAATGTTCTAAAATTTTTAACAAAGATTTGGCATAAAACCAAGCTTGGGGAGTCATTTCAAAATTTGGCATATTTTTTGCCATACAAAAATCATTTATACATGTTTTATACTCAGTAACAACATGTAGCAAATCAAAAGTAGAGTTCCATCGGTGTTTAACATCCTTTGGAAATTTTCTAAAATGTACATCTTTAAGTCTACACCAAGCTTTCCATTATTGAAATATAAGGCCACTTAATGCAATAAAATGTATACAATTTCTAATGTTAACTATATATGGTTCGACTATTTTTAATGCATCTTGAAGACATAAAATTAAAATATGACATGCACATCTAACATGAAAAATATTGTCAGATGAAGGATTTAATGCGGCTTTTAATATACTAATTGATGCATTATTGTTAGATGCATTATCAAAACTCATACACATAACTTTATCACGAATATGAAAAACATCACAAACTTCTAAAATACTATTTGCAATTTCATTATCACTATGGGGATAGAACAACGTGACAAGTGATATGATCCTTTTTTGAATAATCCAATCACTGTCAATCCAATGACAAGTTATTCCCATCATTGAAATATTGTTCCAACCCGTCCAATAATCGGAAGTTAAAAATTTTTTACAAGTTAAACTCCATAAAATGACAATCAAAGCTTCTCTCATTTCATTTTACATTTTAAAACAATCAGACTTCAAAATATTCCTAGAGATTCTTTTAAAATGCAGGTTTAATGCGGTTTGATTAAAAGTTTCTAAGTCCCTACTATCGGAATATGAAAATGTCAACTCTTCCTTAATTACTAGTCGGGCTATTTTCCGATGAACAAGTTCGGAATCATAAGTGTGACTATCAACTAGACCGGTCCTATGATGACTTTTTTGTTGGCCGGGTAAGTATACAAGAAGTTTTTTGTGTACATTTTGGATGTATCGTTTTATTGTACCCGTCCCCTCACCCTTCTTCCATTTGTATGCTTTCGAACAAGTTTTACAAATTTTTATACCTACACCCGGATTTTCTTCGTCGGGAACATAATCATAAAATTTGAGTCAATCACTAGTTTTCCCTCTAGTTTTCCTACTACTACCCGGTTGTGTTGTTTTAGTTGCATGTATTTGTTCTTCTTCTTCTTCTATGTCTATGTCTCCTACAAACACATCGTGTATACCAATGTGTTGGGTCATAAAGTACTCTTCAGCGGGCTCATTTTGTGGGACAATAGGAGGCCTACGAGAAGTGCCGGTGAAATCTTGTCCACTTTGGCTACGACCGCTACCTCGTGACCTAGACAAGTTGATATAGTAGTGTATGTGAAAAATTTAAATACAATCTAGGCGAGATAAGTTTTTTAAAAAAAATCTAGAAAACAATAGGAGGGTTGTGAGAGAGAAGATAAAAAAATCAATAAACAAATATGATACAATAAATTTACACTACAAAAAAATATCAAGACAATAAGAGGGTTGTGAAATTTTGATACCGTACTTCGCGGATACTCGTATATAAAATGAGAGCGAAAATAAAAGTAGAAATCCGGACTCATATATATAAAGAAAGATAGCTTCTTTGTTGGAGCCTTGGAAGAGTTGAAGGCATGAAGTAGACGTAGCTGAATGTTGAATTCGACACGATCGTAATTTGTCACTTCTATGTCGCTAGCTTCGTTGTTGATAAAATTTCAAAGAATTGAGATTGAATTGAGTACTAGCAGTAGAGAGTAAGAGAATAATGTGTGAAATTTTTAGAGTGGTTTAAGGGGGGTATTTATAGGGAAAAAGACACAAAAAAAAAAAACAAAAAAAACCAAAAAAAACGGCTAAAATAGCTGTTGGCTGTTTTTTTCACCGTTGGACCCGCGGGTCGAACGTACGGGTCAAACGGTTTGAAACCGGCGGGTTGGTGGACGGGTTGGGTACTATTCACTGGGTTGACGGGCTGGGTTCGACGGGTTGGAAACCCAAATTAGATGACCTGGGTTGACCCGCTTAGACTCGCGGGTTCGACCCGTAACGGGCCGGGTTTTGGCGAGCAGGTTGCGGGTCAGCCTGGCCCAGTTGCCAACCCTAGTTATAGCTGAAAGTAACATGTGAGCAACAAAGACCAGAAAGGAGCTATTGATTAATTAGAGTAGGGTTTAACAAGTAACAACTAACTGCGGATGCAATTTGGAACTGTACAGATGAAGGGGTGGTGGTGGTGGTGGTTGAAGGCCTGCGAAATGTTAGAACTTGAATTTCATAAAATAAAATGTTTCTAATAATCTTTGTGAAGAAGAAAAATTACACATAAGAAAATTCAAACCTGACGAAAACTGATACAGAGTCGAGATCAAAATCTCTGTTCTTAAAACAAAATTTGCTTCGTAGTGTGACGGTTCTTGACGAACTGCTTCCCATGATACAACTGTATTATATTCTCTAAAGATCAGCACCCAAGCTTCAGAGACACCAGCGAACCAGCAGCTGTGTTCGCACTCTCAGACCGACTTAGAAGGAGAAGAGACTGTAAAATAAGAAACGGTGTGTCATGACAGACCAAAACGACTGGATTTATAGGAGATCAAAGGCTTAACTGATGGATCCATAACTCTGTTCTTACAGAGTTATGACTCAAAAGCGTAACTGATGAATCCATTATTCTGTTGTTACAGAGTTACGACACCAGTTACAAAATTAAAAATTCGGAGTTAGGCAAAAAATAATTTAGGCTGTGGCTGGCCAGATCCATACTTAAACTATTTTATAACCAAGCCAAACAAAACCAAGCCGGGCCGCGCGCGCGTGTTCATAAATTTGGCTAGGTCCTCTCTCCAAGACATGTTAATGGTAACCCCAAGGGCTACACCCTTAAGTCCATTTCTTTAGCTTATATGCTAGAGAAATCTTTCTCAACTTCCAATGTGGGACTATCCATTTTCTCCAAATTTCCAAGTTAGTACATTTCGAGTACCCAACTTTGGACTAACATTTTTTATTCATACGGAATCCGTTTTTGGCAAACGAATACATTACGGAATAGTACTCGACGAGAGGAACGCAGTCCAATCATTTTCCGGCGCCGCCGGTGGTCGGAGCCCACCGGAATCAGACCTGAAAAGTCTGCCAAAAATATTTCCAACACGAAATGCATAGCGCATGGTTCATGGAGCCGTGCATAGGAACCACCAACTGTGCCCAGATTTGCGTATCTGAGTGCTCCCGATGGGGGCAGCTGCGATATTGCCTGCCCGTTGCATGAGCCAGAAAAAAAATGTAATTGATGCAACTCAAATGCATCAATGTTTGTTACTCTTAATTTCTTATATATATAGTAATCAAAAGATGCGTGAATTATGTATAGTTGGCTTAATATTGTGCTTGTTCTGAATGTGGAATATGTGTTGAATACGTACAGGTCTTGTATATGTGTCATTGCTGAATTGGGAAGGTCTAAGATATCAAATGTTGTATTTGGGTTATGTTTTTCTTCTTCGATCATATACAATTTTTTGTTGTTCTATTAATCTGAATCCCTAGTTAGATTGCATAAGATACCGAGGTGTTGTTTCTTCTTTTTCCTCTTCTACTTTTATTAGTGAAGGGCCTTGGAAAACCTATCTTATATATGTAATCATCTCTTATCTCTTTGAGGCAATGATCCTAGTCCTAGGTCAGTTAAAACTAACAAGAGAGAATCCATCTTGCTTTTGAGATGACCAGAACTAACATCTCCCACTTGTCATTCGACCACGATATGTGAATGCAATAATACCTTTCGGCTTAAATAGTACTGCCTCTGTTTCAAAATATAAGTCATTTTAGCTTTCTTTTTTGAGTAATGCTACATCCGCTATCAAGTTCACTACATTCTCTTCACTACCTTAGGTGGCACACTCCAATAGGTAGAGGAAGATAGAGTAGGTGGGAGAATTCTCCAATAGGAGTATGCCACCTAAGGTAGTGAAGAGAATGATAGTGAACTTGATAGTGGATGTAGCATTACTCTTCTTTTTTTGTTCTACAATACAAGTTGTTTTAGTTTTTCAAGATAGATGTCATATCGTTCTTAAATGTCCATTAATTTTTTAAGAGGTTTCCAATTTTTTCATGATCTCTTCATATTCTTAAAGATCCATTAGTATAACATTTTACAATAGCTAACTCATTTATTAATTAATTAGGTTTGTCCGTTGACACGTGCCTACGGCACGTCTTCGGAACGGTGTACCTGATTTGATTATATAAAATAGTTTTGGAAGTCCAGCAAATTAATTGAAGTAGCAAACATATTATACGAGGAAGCAGTATATCTACCTTTAAGCTCAACCATTACATTTTTGATCATTAGCTTGAATTTACCTGCAATGCATATAGTTTGTTAGAAACACTACATAGAGTTTTTTTTAACTTCAGCATCATTTTTACATGCTTGTAATAGTTATGAAGGGACATTATCATATATGTTTTATAGAGCTTACTCTAATCTCATAACCACTATGAGCATGTCTAAATACAATAGTAACGCAAGTGCAGGTATGAAAATATCTACAATACTAATAATCTAAACATTTGTTTATCTGAGACTCAGTTTGCAATTGAAATACCTCTTATTATTATTTCAACCAAAATGAAATACATGAAGTTCTCAAAACTCTAATCCAAGCTAATCATTTCTTTTATCTGCACTTTGTCTCCCCATTGCACCTTTATAGAAAAAAAACCAAAATGGATAAATAACAAATTTACTTTAGCCGTCTTTCTTGAGCGGAGAGTTTACACCCTTCACTGGTAAACTTCAGTCATCTCAATCTTATATATCCAAACATACACTAAAAGTTCTTATATGTTATATTATCCATAGTTTCTAATAACCAGTGAAGGGAACACTTCACGATAGTATTTTCTCTTGTAGTAAAAAAAATAATGTTGCATATTTTTTTTTTTTTGACCGGTAAAAGGTAGGATTATCCTACCTCACAGAAGATATATATATATATATATATAAGTAAGAGAAGTTAACAACTATTACAAAAAGTAACCGAAGTAGGGGTTCAACGAGTCGTTTGACAAATTCAGGTTCGAGATGGCATGCCTCTGTGTCGTAGAGAGGGCATTGGACTATTGTCGTACTCCTCTACTAGTCACAACGTCATGATCTCATCCCCCTTCTTCATCAACATCATAGAACTCGTTTGACAAAAAAAACCCTATCAGTTAACCAAAAAATATCACTTAATAGTTACATCAGCATAGTCTAAAAAGTATGTTTCCAAAAGAAGCCAAAAAACCATCATCTGCAAAAGAGAAGAGAATCACTGTAAGTTGCTAGGCCGAGCAACTGCCTTCTTCGCTGTTCATCTGATCAATCCGTATGAGTGCTTGTTTCAACAATGCATCCTGCACACCTTCCCTTTCCATTTCTTGCATCAGTTTCGCCTTCTTTTTCTCGCTGTCCATCCCATCTATCCAAGAGCGAAAGTAAAAAATTGCATTAGTAATTATTTCCTTTGCTTGCACATCCTTAGAAGAAAAAGTGCGATGATTTCTAGCTAGCCACAAACTCCAACAAATTGAGACAGTCAAAAGGTGCCAAGTGTATCTGTGTCTATGATTTCCAAAACACCAGGTCGTGAAGCACTCGTGTAAGTGATGTGGCATGGTATGAATATTTAGCAGTGCGGTGAAGAGTGTCCAAGTTTCAATGGCAACTGGGCATTCAAAAAAAATGTGGAAGGTCGATTCAACAGGACATGCACAAGCTGTGCATGTAGTGTCACCCAGCCATCCTTTGGAGAGAAGAAATTGTTTCGAGTTGAGTTTGTCCCAACTGAGCATCCAGATGAACACTTTGCATTTGAGCGGGGCAGAGGAGGACCAAGTTGCAGTGTAATATGGGGATCAGAGGCCAGCCATGATGAAGAAGTTGTAGGCAGACTTGACAGTGAATGTAGAGGATGCAGTCAGGCGCCATGATGGTTGGTCATTAGAGAGTGTGGGTTGGAAATGCACTAGCAGCTCAAGTAGATGCAACTTTTCATCTCGCATGGAGTCATTGAGGATACAATTTAGCCTTGGTTGCCAGCTCCAAGAACCATTAGACCAAGATCCTTGTGAGAGTATATCAGCCTCTGCATTCCATGCTGCGGCAGCCAAATTTGGGCATAAGAGATGCTGTCTCCATTAATCCATTTGGAAGACCAAAAGTTAATAAGGTTACCCCTACCCAGTCTCCAGTGGATGTTAACAAAGAATTGATCTTTCAGCGGATAGATTCCTTTCCAGAAACTAGAAGCAGTAGATGGACAGACTAGTTGGTTAGAATTGCTTCGTTGATACAGGCTCTTCAGGGTTTGGCTAGGCAGGCAATCTGATGCTATCAATTTCCACCACCACTTCATCAGAAGAGCATCATTGAAAACCCTTAGATCAAGAACCCCCAGGCCCCCTTGCTCTTTTGGCTGGCAGATTTTAGGCCACTGCATACTTGCAATGCCTCTGGCATCCTCATCTGCGCCACACCAGAAGAATCTACTGCGTAGCTAGTCAATTTTCCTGATGACCCAAAGGGGTAGCCTAAAGAAAGAAGCGTAGTAGACCGGCAGTGCACTAAGCACAGAGTTTATAAGTACAAGTCTGCCTCCTCTGGATAACATTCTCCCTTTCCACTCTGAGAGTCTCCGCTCAATTTTAAGGAGCAGCAGTTGCCAGTACTGTTTGCTGAGCTTACCATAAGCAAGTGGCATTCCAAGATAATTTAGAGGTAGCCTCTCCTCTTTGCATCCAAGGATAGTTGAGAAAGCTTTGAGCTTCATTTTTGACCTTCCAATAAACTATGGATGATTTGTTGAAGTTGATAGCTAGGCCTGAGATGTTTGCAAACAGTTGCAGTGCCACCTTGAGATTTATGACCTCTTCTTCATCTCCCTTGCAAAAAAGCAGTGTGTCATCTGCGAACTGCAGAACTGACAACTCCGCAATTGAACCTTTGACAGGTAGCTGGGAGAACACTCCATTCCTGCGGCCATTGTGGAGCATCTGTGCTAGGACATCAACTACCAAGATAAAAAGCATTAGTGATAGAGGATCTCCCTGTTTTAATCCTCTCTTCGAGTTTATTTGACACCCTCCTTCACCATTTATAAGGATGGAAGACTTAGCTGTCCGCATGATCATATGGATCCACTTGCACCAAGCCTGGCCAAATCCTTGAGCAATTAAGAGCTAGTCTAAGAAATCCCAATTCACCGTATCAAAGGCCTTAGCAAAATCAATTTTGAAAAGTAGAGCATCGGAGTGTCTCCTACTACACAGGTTAATTGCTTCATGGGCAATAACAAAACAATCCACTGTGGATTTACCTTTTAAGAAAGCACTCTGGGAGGATGATACAAGGGAGTGAAGTATCAGTGCTAGCCTATTTGCCAGTAATTTAGTGAAGATTTTGAAAGAGCAATTTAGCAAACTGATCGGTCTAAAATCAGAGACCGAGTTTGCCCCATCACACTTAGGAATAAGCATGATGTTGCAGCAATTCAGCCTGTATAAGTCGCCTTCACCTTTCTGAATCGAGAGAAGCATGCTGAGAAGATCCTCTTTGATAGTGTCCCAGAAGTTATGGTAGAAGCTCATTGAAAAACCATCAGGTCCAGGAGCTTTGTCGCTGCTCATACCAAAAACCGCTATCTTGACTTCTTCCATGGTGAATGGTGCCTCCAAATGGTCAAGGCTATAGTCCCTCTGGGGTTAGAGTGAATTCCAATTTGAAAATCTGATCATGCAGTTGTGCCACAAATTGATGGAAAATGCTTTTCGAAAGCTCCTCTAATCCGGAGAGGTGATGTTTCTAGAACATCATCAATGATCATACTGTGGATAAAGTTCCTGCGCCTTCTCCCATTTGCAATGCAGTGGAAGAAACGAGTGTTGGCATCTCCCTCTTTAATCCATTGTACTCTCGGCCGCTGTTGCCAGTAGACTGCTTCAGCTTTGACAAGATTTTGTAGTTCCGCTTGGACTGTCTTCAGGGGCTCAGCAGCGCTTGGTGATTGTTCAGCTTCAATTTCCAACTTCAGAAGCTTTTCTTGCAGTTGCTTCTTCTTCTGCGCAATATGCCAAAAACTTTCATTTTGCCATCTCCTAATCCTTCTCTTAAGAAGTGTAAGTATTGTTGCAAAGACATCAACCGGGTTTCCTTCACATCGGAAAGAAGTCCACCACTCTTTAACTGCAGGGATGAATGAGGGATGGTGCAACCATGCCTTTTCAAATTTGAAATAGTGCACCTTCTTAGTGATTGCTTGATCATCGAGGACAATAGGGTAGTGGTCTGAGGAGATTCTTGGCAGCGAGTATTGGATACAGTTGGGGAATAGAGATTCCCATGCTACAGAGATAAGGACTCTGTCTAATCTAGCCATCGTCGGAGTACTTCTGAGGTTTGTCCAGGTAAATTTTCTCCCTGAAAGAGGTAAGTCGATCAGCTCCAAGTCGTGGATGAATTTACGAAAAATCCTCATGTCTCTGTTTGAGCCTCTACCCTCAGATCTTTCAGCATCCGACACTGTTACATTAAAATCCCCACATAGGACCCATGCATCATTGAGAAGTCTCTGGTGCTGCTGAATTTCGAAGAAACATAGCTCCCGATCCTCTAGATCAAAGGGTGCATAAACTGTAGTAATTGACCATTTCTTGGCTGAAGTCCTGCATTTGAAGGAAGCAGATACAGAGAAGATATCCACTGCTGAATACGTGCAATCAAGAGTCTGATCATTCCATCCCAAAAGAATACCACCACAGCTACCAATGGAGTCTAGCTGTACCCATTTGGAAATAATCCCACCCCCAATTGACGAAAGTTTTTGTGGTCCAGGATTTCTAAGCTTTGTCTCTTGCAAGCAAATAACAGAAGGCGCACAATTATGAATACCTTCTTTGATCATAGAGCATTTGTCAGGGTTGCCTAACCCTCTAACATTCCAGCTTGTAATCTTCATTGAAAAGAAAAACAGCACAAAAAACACGCACAACAAACACCAAAAGCAGGAAAGCAAGACTGCTAATCAGAATGCTGTTGTTGATCAGTTTGATCAACTACAGTCTTCTGGCAGCCCCTGAACTTTGAAATCGAGTGTGGCCCCAAAGCCGCCACTCCAATGGATGCCGCAACGTCAATTATGTCCTCATTTGACAGTAAATCAAAAGGATTGAGATGTGCATTTGAAACTGAGACATTTGAGGAGGAGGTACCTACGGTCTTCCTCTTGATAGTGGTTGACAGGTGCTTCATGAATGGTCTGGTGCTCTTGAGCTTGCCTGTGGACCGTGACTTCTTCACCTTCTTGGAGGGGCCATCCTCGAATCCTGGGGGGACAGCAGTAGATGAGCTAGTAGCTCGAGAAACAGTCTTCCTCTGTAGAGAGCATGTGCGGAAACTCCCACTTTTACTAACACCCTCTGTGTAAGTCACCTTGTCTTTGCCTTCATCACAGAGTTTGCTCGCCTCTTCTCTCATTGACTCTCGGAGCGTCCCTTCAACCGCAGGTTTAATCTTGACAAATAGGGATAGCGGCAGTGTGATGGACTTCCCTTCCCACATCATTTCGCGAACCTCCTCTTGAGAACTGCTATCTGAGGATTCATCAGGATTTTGTGCAGCCAGCGCACCGCCCTGTGGGGCCACCTTCTTGCTACTGTCTGATGACTCAGAAGAGTGAACATAGAGTGGTGCCAGAAGTGCGGGATTTTGCTTAGGCGAGTGATCCTCCACCGATTTGGGTATTAGGGTCAGATTTGGTGGAATCTCCACAGCTGGCACTGATCCCACTAATTTGGGGGAATTTGAGAAAACTTCCACATCAGCTTTTGCATGCATGGATCCCGGGGCCGTTGGACCCCCACCCCCCAAATCACGGGAATTTGAATCTGCAATGGCATCTATGGCTGTCGCCAGTCCCCGGTGCTCCTCCGCTCCCTCTATCTTGTTCTCAGCATGTCCCTTGGGTTGCCAAAAACTTGCGCTACCCTGTTCCTCCGAAGCTCCAGCAGTAGTAAACAGTTGGACTTTCCCAGATTGCACATCTTCAACAGGGATTGGGTTACCTAGTAGAAGTACTGGGACATCATGGACATGGTTTTGCAGATTCCAAGGTGTAGTATACCTGATAGTGAGGGACTTGGGCACAAGAGTAAGATCTTCAACCTCAATAAGGACCAGTGCCTGATCCCTGGTATCAGCATGCAACATCTCCCGACTGAGCATAATAAGCTTACCAAAATGCTTAACCAGGCTCTCATTCGACTCCCTATTCCACAGGTGAAAGGGGAGGAGTGGCAAGTTAATCCAAATGAAGCAAGGTTTCGGCCTCAGCCTTGCACCAAAATCCACTGACCATGGGAAAAGGAAGCACTGAATCCAGAGAATTTGAAAACACCCTCAGCTATCGCTGCTTCAGACTCGGTAACAGTCGGGAATTGGACGTGGTAGACTCCATCGCTGACTCTCTTCAGCACCCACCTCCTGCCTTGTCTTCCCCAAGAAAAATTGAAAGCACATTCAAGATCTTTTATCAATGGGATGTGTCGTGGGTTAATGAGGTGGAGGAAAGCACTTGCATGCAGTGCCGGCAGAGCTTGGGAGATGGCATTGTTGTGCGGGAGATCAACGACCAGCGTCTCACGTCGGTTGTGAAGTGGGCAGTCCCTCGCCTTATGACCAAATTTTTTGCAGTTGAAACAATGAAAGCCCATTTTCTTACACTCCGCCGTGATATGGTCACTCTCTCCCCACTTGAAGCAGTGCATTTCCATCTTCTTTGTTGATCGGCTGGTTGGATGACACCGAAACTGGGTTTTTGTGGGAAAATGGCAGTAGGTTTTGGCTGAAAGTAGGGTTTGGGTTTGGGGTCAGTGGGATTAGTGGGATGGGAAGGGACGTTGTGGTGTAGGGTTTTGGACTGTTGTGGGGGGGGGGGGGGTACGGGGATCGAAGCGGTAGTTAATGTGGTTAATGATGATGGGGGGTCTGCGAGGGGGGAGTCGAAGTACTTGAGCATAGGATCTGCTCAGGTCCCTAGGGAAGACGGCGCTCTCTCTCCTCACCCCTCCCTCTCTCTCCATTTTTCTCTTTTTTATCATCTATTTCTTTAAATTATAATGTTGCATATTTATCAAGTTATTTTAGGTTGTTGGTCAGCTTACCTATCCTGCTATGGTTTGGAAGCCCAAATTGAAGCCGCCAAATAATCCATCTCTTACTTGCGTACACCTTAAATCAAAACCAATAAAAAAACTCATCAAATAAATCACGATATTAAATTTTTTTAAACCCAAAAATAAAACAATTATACCACTCTGAACTTAGATCCCATGCATGCACAAAATTCGAGTTAGCAAAAAACTGCGTAATCCCCTGCACACACAAAATTAAAAATTAGAATGAGAATTCGGTTAATGAGATGAAAATAGAGTCATCGCATCGCATATAGAGGCTCTCGATTCGGTGGAGAGGAGTCGCCGATACGGAATCACTTGATATCCGCGCTCGATTTGGTGAAGGAGAGTCACCGATATGGAATCAACACTGGATCAAATATCAGCGACGACCTCCTGATCTGGGTTCGACATTGGATTTGAATTTGGATTTGTTTTAAGATTTTCAAATTTTTAAATTTTCAGAATTTCAAAATTTCAAATTTTCAAAATTTCAAAATTTCAAAATTTCAAAAATTCAAAATTTCAAAATTATCAAATATTTGAATTTTAAATTTTAAAACTTAATTTTTTGTTTAAATTTTTAAAAATTTTTAATTTAAAAAAATATATATTTTTTAATAAAAAAATTTATTTATTTAATTTTAGAAAATATTTTTTAATTTTTAAAAATTTAAATTTTTTTTGTAATTTTTTAAAATAAGTTTTTGATTTTTTTTTGATTTTTTGAATTATTTTCAAATTTTTTTGTTTTTTAGTTTTTGATTTTTTTTAATCTTTTAATTTTAAATTTTCTTAATTTATTGAATAGGAGGGAGAGGGAGAAATAATTAAATAAATAAAGGAGTTGTTTTGGGTGGGGGATTTGAATTTGAGTTTTGGGGAAAAACTTTTGGGAGAGAAATGTGTTTTATGAGGTTAGATCTGGGCCTTTGATTTTGGGAGGATTGAAAGAGTGCCACTTGATAGCTTTCTTTGTGTTTTATTATATAGATTTGAATTTTAAAATTGAAAATTTCAATTTTTTATAAAAAAAATTTTAGATTTTTTAAAAAAAATTTAATTTTAATTTTTTAAAAATTTTTGTTGTAATTTTAAAATAAGTTTTTGAATTTTTTTGATTGTTTGAATTATTTTAAATTTTTTTAGTTTCTTATTGTTTTAAATTTTTAAATTTTTAATTTTCTTAATTTATTTAATAGGGGAGAGAGAGAGAGAGAAATAATTAAATAAATAAAGGAGTTGTTTTGGGTGGGGATTTGAATTTGAGTTTTGGGAGAAAACTTTTGGGAGGAAAATGTGTTTTGTGAGGTTAGATCTGAGCATTTGATTTTAAGAGGATTGAAGGAGAGCCATTTGATAGCTTTCTTTGTGTATTTTTCAAAAAAATTATAATTTTTTTTTTAATTTTTAAAATAAGTTTTTGAATTTTTTTGATTGTTTGAATTATTTTTAAAATTTTTAGTTATTTAGTTTCTTATTTTTTTTAATTTTTTAATTTTTATTTTCTTAATTTATTGAATAGGAGAGAGAGAGAGAGAAAGAGAGAGAGAGAGAGAGAAATAATTAAATAAATAAAGGAGTTGTTTTGGGTGGAGATTTGAATTTAAGTTTTGGGGGGGGGGGGGGGGGGGGAACTTTTGGAATTGTGTTTTGTGAAGTTAGATCTGGCTGGGCCTTTGATTTTGGGAGGATTGAAGGAGAGCCACTTGATAGCTTTCTTTGTGTTTTATTATATAGATTAAATGTTTAATAACCAAGAAAGTCTAGTACTCTTACACAATTTTAAGTTATTCCTAATATTCGTGTAGAAACCTATAGACTTATATTTTGAAACAGAGAAAATAAGATACAAGAATGAAGGCTTAAGCATGGTTACCTATCAGAAGTATCCAAATTATGCGCAGGGCCGGCCCTGGCCCTGTGCAACCTGTGCGGTTGCACAGGGCCCCCTAATGATGAGCGGTTGCACAGGGCCCCCTAATGATGAGGGCCCAATGGAAAATGACCCCACCATCTGCCCAACACTACAGCTAATTAATCTACATGTCAAAATGATCAACTTACCCTTTATATTAATTAAGAAAAGATCCTAAAACGAAAACAATACTTCATTCTAAATTTCTCACCAATTCAAAATCGACAAAAAAAGGTGAGATTTTTAGGGTTTTTTCTCTTTAAAAATCGATCCGAATTCCTCTTCCAATCTCAGTCAAAACCGAAATCTTGTGCTCAATTAGGTTTTCCAACCAAAAAGTTAGTAACTTTGTTGTCAAAATTGATTCTTTTAGTTTACTACAAGGAGTTGATGGAGAAGAACAAGCAGTATGTGGTTGATCCACCAACAATTGAGAAATGTCAGGACTTTCGAAGAAGGTGTTCTATACGTGGCTCTCGATGTGAGATTAGTTGATAAAGTTGTTTCATTTGTTTAACATTTATGATTTTTAGCTGTTAATTTTGTGATTAGTTAATGAAATTTTTAGATAATGCATATGTGTTTGACAGATTGGCATTTGCAATTGGAAGAGTTATGTATGTTTGTAAATGGTTAGTTTGTTGTTTAATAAATATTTTATTTGGAATTGGTGTTATTGGAGGTCTGTTGGGATAGGGAGTGTTGAATGTGGTTTCGTTTAACCAAAAGATATGAGTCCGATTAATTTTTAAAATGATATGAGTACCATATGATTTTGCATCTAAACATGTGAGACGATCAATTTTTAAATGATACATTTTGTAGTTGGATTTGTCGATTAATGTATTATGTATTTCTTCTACTGGTATGCATCTAAACTAATAATTTTGATATTTTATCTTTTTTTTTTAAGGTTTTCTCATGGAATTCCTACAAGATGCTCGAATTTTAGAGATATTGGAGGTTTTTGAAGATATTAAGATTTTGCAATTATGAAATGTATTTTAAAATGAATTCATATAAAATTTTGATTGATATAGAATGCACGCTACTCATATTTCTCAACTGAATTTATATAATATATATACATATATATACATGACGTCGAAACAATTATAAAGTAAAATTAGTATTCGAATATGTAAAAAAGGCCCAAATTTTTTTCCTGCACAAGGCCCTAAAAATCTCATGACCGACCCTGATTATGTGTACTCCCACTTTAAAATTGATGATCGATCATCAAAATAGAAATTTGTACCATTGGATATGTTCGATATCACAAAGCTACAAGCGATCTTTACCCCTTACTTTAAGTAACTAGGTTTGCCCGTTGACACGTGTCTACGACACGTCTTCCGAACGGTGCACCTTGTTTGATCATATAAAATAGTTTTGGAGGTCCAGCAAATTAATTGAAGTAGCAAACATATTATATGAGAAACTTTTGGGGGTCCGGCAAAAAACATATTATATGATTATTTTTTTTTGAATTATTTTTAAAGTTTTTAAATTTTAAATTTTTTAGTTTTTAAATTTTTAAAATTTTTATTTTCTTAATTTTTTAAATAGAAAAGGAAGGGAAAGAGAGAGAAAAAAATTAAATAGTTTTGGAGGTCCAGCAAATTAATTGAAGTAGCAAATATATTATATGAGAAACTTTTGGGGGTCCGGCAAAAAACATATTATATAATTTTTTTTTGATTTTTTTGAATTATTTTTAAGGTTTTTAAAGTTTTAATTTTTTTAGTTTTAAAATTTTTAAAATTTTTATTTTCTTAATTTTTTAAATAGAAAAGGAAGGGAAAGGGAGAGAGAACAAAATTAAATAAATATATGAGTTGTTTTGAGTGGGGGATTTGAATTTGAGTTTCGGGGGAAAACTTTGGGGGGAAAAATATGTTTTGTGAGGTTAGATCTGGACCTTTGATTTTTGAGGGGATTGAAGGAGAGCCACAAATCCGATAAAGGGCTTTTTCATGACTTGATAGCTTTCTTTGTGTTTTATTATATAGATTATAAGATCAACGCCTTTCAGGTAGTCTAAATTACATATTTGCGGGTAAAACTTATAAAAAAGTTATAAATTTGTGTATGTCCGTAGTTTATGTATAATCTATCTATATAATAAAACACAAGACAATTTGAAGGGAAAAAAAACTATCTAGTGGTTCCCCTTCAAATGAAACAAAATCAACGGTTCAGATTCAATCTCCCTAAACATTTTTTTCCTCCAAAAAGTTTCTTCCCAAAACCAAAAATTTCCCCCCGAAACTAAAAAATTCAAAACTTTATTACTATCTCTCTCTTCTCTCTTCACTTTTTCATATTTCTCTTTTTCTCTCTCCCACTCTCCCTCTCATTCTCTCTTTATTTACTTAGAAATTTAGATTTTCATATTTCAGTTATGTACATTTTAAGATTTTTTAATGCTTTTTTTTATTGCTCATGTTACATTCAAAATAGCAAATATCTCCTCAACATTTAAATTTCATTATTTTTCACCCTCAAAGTTCTAAGAAGTTGAATTTTACACCACATTTATAATTATTTTTTAACAAATACTAATGGAAACTTGGACTTTTATTTATAACTAATTATTGTCATACTATTCAAATTTGAGCTACATAATTGCTATTTTGCTGTTTACAAGGCTTTTCGTATGATGTATCGTTCTGAAGACGTGCCGTAGGCACGTGCCCACGGGCAAATCTAGTAAATTTATAAATCACAATGAATTGTTGAAGAATTTTTTATTCAGATGCTCAATTATTTAATTTCTAATTTCGAATGAAAGTATATGTATTTGGGTACGTATGAAAGTAACTTTTTTTTAATGAAACGGATAGAGTCTTACGACTCCAGCCAGACAAACGATAATATTAATCAAAAGCAGTACAAAAAAAGTTTTACAAGACGTAAACCCCCAAGATACTGGAACAGAAACTTGAAACGACGTCGGCTGAAAAATTAAAGCAATTAAAAACAGAAGCCACAACAACGCATCCGTTCTGAATTCAAGACTGCAAGCAGGCCGAATAGAAGGGAACATCAGTCGCGAGAGGACGGGCTCCCTCTCACCCATGCCCCACCAGCAACGAAACGACCAACCACAGCAAAAGAGACCCCCAGAAGACACCAGGAGCCTAGAACCGGTCGGAGCTGGGCAACCTCAGGAAGATGCCAAAGGTAAGAGAACAAAGAGCTCTGGACACTTCCCCTGGAGACTGACCGAAAGCCAACGACCAACCCTGACGCTCACGTTGCGGCAAATGAAGAACATAATGAAGCGATCATCCAAAAAAAAGAGACAGCGGAAGAAAAAATCCTAGATACCACAACCTAATAATAAGTGCCAAGATACAATCTCCTTCATGCTCAATTAACTGAGAACCAGATAGCCAAAAGGGCCTCCACTCTCACAAAACTCAAGCTGCCGTGAAACCGCCAACAGGCAACAGAAAGACATTCAAAAGATAAATAGAGACTTGTTCCATTAAAGAGGTCAAAATAGTCATACAACCTGGGCATATAAACACAACTAATAGCCAAGGAGCTGGGCTAAAGAGACACCAGTCTGAAAGCACCTAGGTGTACAAAAGAGGGAATAAAACAACCAGCATAATATCCTGCATATACACAAGGTAGGATAATAGAAGCATAACAGTATGAAGACTTGTGAACAGGAAAAACCAAACGAAACCAAAAACCATCCACTGCTCTTCAAGCACGGGAGAGAACATCATACAAAAGTCACAAAAGGAAGCAGCAAACAAAAGAAAAGAGTCCAACAACTTCCTCAGCCCTGCGAAAAAAGAAACGGGACTATAAATAATTCCAGAAACATAAGAGATTATAAAGCATTCAGGTTACGGAGGCACAGTAAAGAGTTGTCTAGTCTACGACTGAAAAGAGAGCCTCTAGCTTCGGTTTTTAAAGTCAAAGACCAGAAATTAAACAGAAATAAAAAATTTCAATAACAGGAGAAATTGGTGAAGCGCATTGTTTGAATAACCTTTTATTTCCAACCACGTGATCCAAATAATAATTTGAACCGAAAGATTCCACAATCTGCGGTACCTTTTATTCATGGGATGCAAGGACCAACAAGAGGATAATTTGGAAGGGATGGACGGGAATTCCCAGGCAAGAGAACTAATTTTCCACAAAGGACGAATAAAATCGCAACCAACAAATAGGTGATCTACGTCCTCAGAACTATTAGAGCAAAGGGGGCACAATTGTCCCCACGCCAAATTCCTTTTGTTGAGGATTTTGACAATGAGCAACCTGTTGTTGAGGGCTAGCCAACAGGTGATTTTAACCTTCATAGGGGCACAGGTATTCCAAATGAATTCAGCAAAAGGGGAGAGGATGCCTCGAAAGTTCAAAAAGTTATAAAATGATTTAACAGTGAACATCCCCGCCGAGTTCCAATGCCAACTAAAATCTTCTTTCGGGCTCCAAACGAAATGGTTAAGGGACAAAAGGAGGATGTTGAGGTCAGAATAAAGGTGTGAAGGAATATCAGCCAGGAAGGGGATAAGCCATTGCCTTTGCGAGTTGATAATGGTGAAAGAATCTGCCACAGTGGCTATGGGATTGGAGACCAGGCGAAAGAGCGCTGGGAAAGCGGAGGCAAGTTTGATGTTACCATTCCAAAGATCTGACCAGAACTTGGCCTTGGAACCATCGAAGCAGTCATGGAGGATGCCACATTGGAACGCTGCGGCCGCTTTCCAAATCCCCTTCCAGAACGAAGAGGCGTTGCGATGAATAGTGGGAGGGAATTCCCACAAATGTCTAGTGGAAAAGCAGTGAGCCTTGATACTTTGAATCCAAGGAAGGTGATCAAATTTTAAGAATCTCCAAAGCCATTTACCCAACAATGCGATATTCTGGTGTCTGAGGTTCAACACCCCTAGACCCCCTACCTCTTTGGATGAGCAGACAATTTTCCAGTTGCAAAGATGCGACCCTGGCTTGTTAATGGAGGATCTCGACCAGAAAAAATTACTTCTGATTTGATCTATCCGCTTGATGACCTAAGAGGGGACATAATAGAACGACATCATATAAAGAGAGATAGAGGAGAGAACCGAGTTAAGAAGGATCAGTCTACCACCACAGGAATGGAGTTTCCCAACCCAAACATTAAGCCTGGATTCTACCTTATCCACCATGGGCAACCAATCAGCTTTATGCAGCTTACCCCATCGTAGTGGAATACCCAAATATGTAATGGGGAAGGATGCAATAGGGTAGTTAAAAAAGTTGGAGATCTCATACTAGCGATTTGGAGAACCTCCAAGCCAGAGAACAGTAGATTTTTGGAAATTGATCGAAAGACCCGACGCTAATTCAAAATAGTAAAGCAGAAGTTTTAGGTTACGGAGAGAATGAAGATTAGGTTTAGCGAAGATGATCGTATCATCTGCGTATTGCAGATTAAGAACGCCATGAAAGTGCCGCAATCCACCCAGGCCTTCAATGACATGAGCTTCCCACGCATTGCGAAGGAGTTTACTAAAAACATCTGCAACGAGGCAAAAAAGAAGGGACGAAAGTGGATCTCCTTGGCGGAGGCCACATTTAATTTTAAATTTGTGACCTTCAGAACCATTGATAATGATGGAAGAAGTACCTGAGAATAGGCTGGATTTAATCCATGCTATCCATTTAGCTGAAACCCCTTTTAATAAGAATATCAAATAGGAAATCCCAGGTAACGTTGTCGTAAGCTTTTTGGAAGTCGAGTTTGAGAAGGATGCCTTCGGCGTTAGAGTTGTGACAATAAGAGATGATCTCTTGAGCCGAGGCGACACTATCAAGGATAAAACGGTCTTTAATGAAACCGGATTGGGCGGGATCAATGAGGGGGGATACGACTGCTCTGGGCCTAGCAGAAAGTACTTTCATAATGATTTCGAAGGTGGTATTGATCAGGCTAATAGGCCTAAAGTGCACCACAGAGTGCGCTCCCACCATTTTGGGAATAAGCACAATGTGTGCATAATTAATACGGTCGAAGGAGAAGGAACCCTAATGAAGTTCCGTAAACAAATGGAGCAGATCGTCTTTAAGCCATTGCCAGAATTTTTGGAAAAAAGAAAGTGGGGAATCCATCCGGTCCTTGTGCTGAATCGCTCTTTAAAGAGAAAACAACCGAATGAATCTCCTCCAAGGAGAAAGGGGCCTCAAGAGAGGAAAGATCCTGAGAGTTAGGACCATAAAGGTGGTTCCAGTCAAGGCTAATAGAACGTTGTTTGTACGATCCGATTTAATTTTTGTAGAAAGAAAGAAAAGCACTATGGATCTCTTGATCGGAGGCTAATAGAACAGTCGTATGAAAGTAACTTAACTCAAAGAAAAATCCCACTCTTTTTCATGATTTTTTTGGTCTTTTTGGAAAGAATTTTGCTTCATCATTAAATAAACTTTTTATGCAGTAGTCTATTTGAATTGATAATCATAGTCAGCCCGCTGATAGATAGGAGAACACTTTTAAGGCCAGAGTTAGGTGAATTAACTAAAAAGGTTTGTAGAGATATCTAAAATACATTCAGTTTTCTTTTCTTTAGCGCTGTTTAAGAACTTTTCTAGAGGTCTATGGAAGTTTTTCCGTACTGACCCACTTTTTAAAATTATTGACCAATCTGACTCACTTTTGAAATATTATCTAACTGACCCAGTTTTAAATAGGTTAATATCTCTAATCTCTAATATATTATAATAGGAGAAAGCCTTAGTGTCATTTGTAAATGTTAGATGATAGATTAGTTTAGTCCCACATTGAATAATGTATTGGTTTAGTATTCTCTTCTCTCCTATATATAGGAGACGTATTGTACACAGTTTAATCAATAATAAAGAATATTTTCCTATTCCTAATTCTAACATGGTATCAGAGCCTATCGTCCTATAAGGCCTATACTTATTTTATCCTCATCGTCGAGGTGTTGTGGTTCTCATCTTCATCAGAATCACTCCACCTCCCGACATCTCTTTTTTTCTCCCGATCTTGATCAAAACCCTAATCTCCCCCAAAACCTCAAATCCCAAAATTCTAGCCGCCATCAAACAACAAATCTCCAAAACCCTAGCCGTCATCAAACAAAAAATCTCCAAAATCCTAACCCAAAATTAATCCTTAATCTAATCCCTCATCTCTCTCTGTTACACACCAGTAGTTGTTGGAAGAGGAGAAGTTAAGCTCAGAGGTTAAAAGGCAATGGGTGTATCTGATTCTTTTGTGAATGTTGCGTTTCAGTCCTAAGTGATAAGGGGTTGGTTGCATAATGTAAACAACGGTTCAGGATTTAATCTGAACCATTGGGTGAGAGCAGAGGAAGGGTAGGGATTGATTGTAAAAAGGGACCCACTCTTTAACTGCCTTAACGGCCCGATTCTTTACGTGTACATTGCGTGATTCCTGTATAAAAGAAGGCAGCAGCTCTTTTGGAGCTGTGTGCATGTTTTGTTATTTCACTTCCTCTCCCTCACTTGTCTGGTTCTTGATTCTTGTTCTCATCTTCTCCAAATCTCCATTTCCTTCCTATATTCTCTTGCAGATATGGCCAAGAAAGGGCCTAAAGCTCCAACAATGGCTTCTACGATGGAAGATGTCCATCAATTGGTATCAGAGCCTTCTGATCCCTTTGGGAATTCAATCGATGAAGATCAGATCCGTCAAGAACCCGTACCTCCAGATCCTAGAGGGGTGTTAGGGGGAGGTCCAGAATTGGATTGGCAGCAACACCATCGATTCTTGGAGTTGAGGTTGAGTGGGGTTGAGCAACAAATCAAGGAGCTATCAAAGGAGATGTCGATGCAGTCTTCATTGATGTTCGCTCAAATGCAACAAATGACAGAGCAAATGAAATCTTTAGCTGCAATAAACAGAGAAGAGAAGGGAAGACTTGGTTCAGTTGGGCTAAATTTGTCACCAAATTTTTCTCCTCATACATCTGGTAACTAACCATGATCTTGATCACTTTTCTATGGATGTAAATCTTGGTTCAAAAATGGAGGGTAACAGAATAGAGGAAAAAAATTTAGAACAACTGATGATGAAGAAATTCTTTCCGAAACCTCCTAAGCTTGATGTGATTCCATTTTCTGGTACGGGGGATGTACTCAACTGGTTGTTCCAAGTTGAACATTATTTTGAAGTTTATCAGATTGCAGGCGATGAGAATGTTATGGTGGCTTATTTTTTCTTGAAAGAAGAAGCAATATAGTGGTGTAGGTGGTTTTTGAAAGTTAATGATGGTCTGGTTACTTGGAAGTAATTTAGGGATGGAATTTGTAATCGATTTGGGTTAGGAATGTATGAAAATGCTGCCCGTACACTCTGTCGATTAGAACAAACTACTTCAGTGCTGGATTATCAAAGGAAGTTTGAAAAACTTAATTGTTTAGTTGAAGGAGTGAGTGAACCCTATTTGGTTCAACAATTCATTAGTGGCCTCAAAATTGACATCCAACATGATGTACTAATGGCAGAACCACAGTCTTTGAGTGAGGTTTTCAAAGTTGCCAGTAAATACGAAAAGAAAAATGAAGCTTTGAAGGGGTTGAACAGGGGTAGTTTTAAACCTTATTTAAAAAATTCTTTTCAGCAGGGCCCTAATTCTCATACAAATGAACAAACTATTTCTAAGAGCTAAGCAGCTGGGGGGCCTATCTTGAAGAAATTAACTCCTAATGAAGTTTGGGAGAGAAGGAAAAAGAACTTGTGCTTTCATTGCGATGAAAAATTTGCACCAGGCCATATTTGTAAAACGAAAGTATATATGTGCATTGAGGGAAGTTGGGATTTATTTAGCATTCAAGAAGAGGATGTTTTGAATCAGCTAGTTGCTATGGATGAACCTTCCCAAGTGGATTGCAGCCAAGATAATTTTGTTGCCTTGAACATAGGCACAAATTCTGAGTGCTTGATTTTTAAAGCTGAGCTCAATGGACAGGTGGTACACATCTTGTTAGATAGTGGAGCTACTCACAACTATATTGATCCATATGTTGTTGAAAAGGCATGGTTACAACTGTCCATTGCACAGAAGTTTACTGTGCGTGTGGCTGGAGGCAATGAAGTTGAAGGCAGTGGACTTTGCACAGGAATAGAGATTGATTGCCAAGGGTATAAGTTTACTGATGATTTTTTGGTTTTTCCCATTGGAGGTCATGATGTTGTATTAGGTGCAAAATGGATGAAACAAGTGAAGGAGGTGACTGTTGATATGGAAGATAAACAATTGAAGTTTTTTCATAGGGGAAGAGAATGGAAATTAGCAGGTTTAAGACCTAGCTCCAATCAAATCATGAGTGAAAAAGAAGTCAATAAGTTGGCTTTGTTAACTCATAGGGGATTCATTTTGTACTTGATAAATTCAGCTACTAAGCAGAAAGTTAAGGCTGATCTACCAAGGGAAATGGTTGAGTTGTTAAATGAGTTCCAAAATGTGTTTGATGAACCTAAGGGGTTGCCTCCAAGAAGAACAGCTAATCATCAAATCCCATTGATTCAAGGCTCAAAACCAGTGTGTATCAGGCCATATCGACACTCTTTTGAACAAAAAAATGCCATTGAAGAGCTGATAACTGACATGTTGCAACAAGGAGTAATTCATCCAAGCACAAGTTCATATTCTTCTCCAGTGGTTTTGGTTAAGAAACATGATGGATCGTGGCGGATGTGTGTGGATTATAGAACTTTAAATCAGCAAACAATCAAAGATAAGTACCCTATTCCTATAATTGATGATTTGCTAGATGAGTTACATGGTTCTAAGTTTTTTACAATCCTTGATCTAAGGTCAGGCTACCACCAAATCCGTATGCACAATAATGATAAACACAAGACTGCTTTTAGAACACACAATGGGCATTATAAATTTTTAGTAATGCCATTTGGTTTGAGCAATGCTCCATCCACCTTTCAAAGTCTTATGAATGATATATTTCGCCCACGTCTAAGGAAGTTTGTGTTGGTATTCTTTGATGATATATTAGTCTTTAATTGCATCTTGGTCTAATCACTTAAGACATCTAAGGGAAGTGTTAAAAAATCTCCAAGACAACACACTTTTTGTTAAAAAATCTAAGTGTGAATTTGGGCAATTGCAGGTGGAATACTTGGGCCATGTAGTATCAGAAGAAGGGATCTCTGTGGATGACAGTAAAATAGCTGCAATAAGAGATTGGCCATTGCCAAAGAGTGTGAAATTTTTGAGAGGTTTTTTGGGACTCACTGGATACTATAGGAAGTTTATACGTAATTATGGTAATATAGCTTCTCCATTGACTGAGTTAACCAAAAAAGATGGGTTCAAGTGGTCTGAGGAAGCATCAATGGCATTTAAGAAACTCAAACAAGCATTAATGTTTGCCCCAGTCCTTCAATTGCCAGATTTCAATGAAACATTCATAGTTGCAGTTCTTTTGTAGAGGAAACACCCGATTGCATTTATCAGCCAAGCCTTGAAAGGAAGAAGTTTAAACTTTTCTGCTTATGAAAAGGGGATGTTGGCAATTTTGCTTGCGGTGAAGAAATGGAAGCAGTTTTTGTTTGGAAGGAAGTTTGTAATAAGAACAGACCATCAACCTATCAAATACCTATTGGAATCAAAGGCTGTCAACTGAAGCTCAACACTCTTGGTTGGTTAAACTATATGGGTTTAACTTTGTAGTTGAATACAAAAAGGGGAAAGATAATGTACCAGCTGATAGGTTGTCTAGAAGAGATATGGATTGCTTCCTACAACAACTATCCATGTTAGTAGCTGATTGGTGGAAGCAGGTTATTCACATGACATCTACAGACAACTACTTCAAAGAATTGGCACTCAAACATAGTAACAAGCATGGGAGTAAATTTGTCTATGACAAAGGGGTATGGTATAAAACAGGGAAGGTAGTGATCAGCCCCACATCTTCTTTTCGTCAGTTGTTGATCCAAGAACATCATGACTCTCCTATTGGGGGTCATTCTGGCTATGATAGGATATTGCAGAGATTAAGAAGATCTTTTTGGTGGAAGGGTATGAAGAAGGATGTTCCACTTTATGTTAAAGAGTGTACAATATGCCAAGCAAATAAGTACATATGCCATGCACCAGATGGATTACTTCAACCTTTACCTATACCTGAAAATGTATGGGAACATGCGACTATGGATTTCATAGAAGGGTTGCCAATCAGTGCAAGTTACTCAGTGATTTTGGTGGTAGTGGATAGGTTGACAAAATATGCCCATTTCTTTCCCATTCGACATCCATTTGCTGCAATGGATGTGTTGCAAATATTAACAGAGGGAGTTTTTAAGCTGTATGGAATGCCTATTTTCCATTGTATGTGATAAGGGATCTGTTTTTACTAGCAGTTTGATGCAGGAGACACTTAAGATGCAGGGTACAAAGCTAAAGTTTTCAACCGCTTATCATCCTCAGTCCGATGGCCAAACGGAGGTGGTGAATAGGTGTTTAGAGACTTATCTAAGATGTTTTTGTAACATGAAGCCAAAGGAATGAAGTAAGTGGTTACCATGGGCGGAATATTGGTACAACACCAATTGGCATGGATCAACTAAAACAACACCTTATCAGGCATTGTATGGAAAGAAACCTCCCACTTTGGTTTCTTATATTCCTCATACTACAAAGAGTCTGCAGGTAGAAGAAGCTTTGTTGTCTAGGGATGTTCAATTGCAGCTACTTAAAGACCATTTGAGTATGGCTCAAGAACGCATGAAGAGGCTAGCAGATAAGAAGAGAGTTGAGCAAGAGTTTGAAATTGGTGATTTAGTTTATCTGAAGCTTCAGCCGTATCGTCAATCCAGTGTTGCTACAAGAGCTATTCAGAAGCTATCTCCATTATACTATGGCCCATATGCAGTAATTGCAAGAGTAGGTAAAGTTGCATACAAATTGGACCTGCCCAGTGATGCCAAAATCCATCCAGTTTTTCACATATCTCAACTGAAGAAACATGTCGGTGCAGCAGTTCAAATTCAGAGCAGTATACCTGCTATTGTTTCGAAGTCATTATTAGAGCCTGAGGAAATAATAGATAGGAGATCAGTTGTGAAAGGGAAGAAATTAATTTCTGAGGTTCTTATTAAATGGAAGCACCAGCCAATAGAAGAAGCAACTTGGGAGTCGTATTGGGATCTTGTTCGGTGCTTTCTTGCATTCGACCTTGAGGCAAGGTCTTCAAGATCGGGGGGAGGAGTTGTTACACACCAGTAGTTGCTGGAAGAGGAGAAGTTAAGCTCAGAGGTTAAAAGGCAATGGGTGTATCTGATTCTTTTGTGAATGTTGCGTTTCAGTCCTAAGTGATAAGGGGTTGGTTGCATAATGTAAACAACGGTTCAGGATTTAATGTGAACCATTGGGTGAGAGCAGAGGAAGGGTAGGGATTGATTGTAAAAAGGGACCCACTCTTTAACTGCCTTAACGGCCAGATTCTTTACGTGTACATTGCGTGATTCCTATATAAAAGAAGGCAGCAGCTCTTTTGGAGCTGTGTGCATGTTTTGTGATTTCACTTCCTCTCCCTTACTTGTCTGGTTCTTGATTATTGTTCTCATCTTCTCCAAATCTACATTTTCTTCCTATATTCTCTTGCAGATATGGCCAAGAAAGGGCCTAAAGCTCCAACAATGGTTGATTTTTTGTTGGCCTTGTATTTGATCAAGAAGTTCTTTATGATTATGTTGGATGTGCCTACTAATTGTACCGGTGTCGTCACCCCTCTTGAATTTGTATATTTTACCACATGTTTTACAAACTTTCAAACCTTTACCCGGAGTATGTTCGTCCGGGATATAATCATAAAACTTATGCCAATCGCTAGTTTCTCCTCTACTTTTCCTACTACTACGGGGTTGTGTGGTTTCGGTTGGTTGTTGTTGTTCTTCTTCTTCCAATTGTATGTCACCTACAACCTCGTCGTATGTACCCCATTGTTGGGTAGGAGGATCATGGTATTCTTGGGCGGGCTCACTAGTTGGGACAATTGGTGGCCTACGGGAAGAGGAGGAAGATTCTTGTCCGCTACGACCGCTACCGCGTGATCTAGACATAATGTAGTAATGTGCTAAAGTAAAGTATGTAAAAAAAATATACAATGTAGAAACGGAGAATTATACAAAAAAATCTAAAAAAACAAGAGGGTTGAGATAGAGAAGTTCAAAAAACGAACAATAATTTTAACTATAACGCAAAAAAATATATAACGAGAGAGGTATAAAATTTTGATACCGTTCACCGTGGAATACGCGTATGTAAAAAAACCGTAAAAATAAGAATAGAATAGAAAAGATGGAGAAGCACTTTGCCGATTCCGCAATTGAAGAGTTGAGGAGAGCTTGAAGTAGATTTGATGAGGGTTGAAGATAGTTGAAGACGTTGAATTTTGATTCCGATACGACCGAAATTTTATCGTGTATATGCCTCGTTGTGGACTTGTTTGATGAATACTACAATTGTTCAAAAATTCTTTACAAATAATGTATAATAGTAGAGAGAGTAAGAGAGGAAGGTGTGATTTTTTATGAGATTTTTGGGAGTATTTATAGGCTCAAAATATGAGAAAAAACAAAAAAACAAAAAACAAAAAAGCCAAAAAAACGGCTAACTAGCCGTTCGGAACGGCTCTGTCCAGAGCGCAGCAAATTTTACGACCGTTCGACCCGCGGGTCAACGGTCGACCCGTACGGGTTCAACGGGTCGGAACCCGCGGGTTGGCGGGTTCAATTCGCGAGCTTAATGGGTTCGTGGGCCGGGTTTTGCGATTTTAATTCACGTTATTTACGACCCGGGTCGACCCGTTACTGTTCACCGGGTTCGACCCGAACCCGGTGAATTGCTAAACGGACCGGGTTCGCGGGCCGGATCGCGGGTGGGTCGCCGGTTGACCCGGCCCAGTTGCCATCCCTAGAGGTAGGGTTCTTGACGGATCTGATCTTCATCGATTGAATTCCCAAAGGAATCAGAAGGCTCTGCCGTCACCCTCATCTGTCTCCCTCCTCCTCTGGCTTGCACCGCAACCCAACCCAACTCACCCCCCGATTTTCATACCAGAAGGTTGTGCTGCATGCAACACATTTTCTACTTTGATGAATGGTTTGCAAACTTTGTGGCTGCTTCTCTGGAATGTGGTGTGCTCTCTGATTGGTAGTTATTGGGTGTTTTTAGAAGTATTTTAGTATTTTTAGTACTTGATGAACTCCATTGATATGGAAGTTGTACTTTCCCTTTTATTATCAGTGCTACTTTAACTTCTCCTCGTTGGTCAGTTATTCCAACATACTATTTCGATTTGTATAAATTTAAAAAAAAAGGATCATGAACTCACGGTTGATCGATCGTGATTTTAAGAGGGGGTGTTATCAGCATCCAGTTCTCAGTCATCGACATGTCTCAAGTCAGGGGTGAGATCCCAGCATCGACTATGTCTCAAGTCAGGGGTGAGATCCCATCAGTCTATTTCTCTATTTTCTCAGTTCAGGGGTGAGATCCCAGCATCAACTATGTCTCAAGTCAGGGGTGAGATCCCATCAGTTTACTTTTCAGTTTCCATCACATTCGCCATCAAGCACCGTTTCTGCATTATAGTTTGTCGTTTCTTCCATATCAACATCGTCAGTATTGCAAACTCTTGTTGCTTGAACCAACTTGAGTTTGAGAGGGGGTGTTAGATGATAGATTAGTTTAGTCCCACATTGAATAATGTATTGGTTTAGTATTTTCATCTCTCCTATATATAGGAGACGTATTGTACTCAGTTTAATCAATAATAAAGAATATTTTCCTATTCCTAATTCTAACAGTAAATGTTTTGTCATTCTACCAACCCGTGTAACACATGTGCATAATTATTATAAAGGAGGTCATAGGTTCAAATCAAGACTACATATAAATTTTTATTTTAAGAAACTATATTTATTAAAATGTGTCCTTATTAGAAATAACGGCATAGGTTGATTCTTTGTCGTTGTTTCAAATAGAGGCTTCTGTAAAATAAAATTCGTGTGCCACTATTTGGAGTAACGACATCAATTAACTTATTCTTAATCGTATACTCTGTGACCTGGAAAAATAATGCAAGTGTCAAAAATCATATAGATGATGCTGCTATTCCCAACAACGACATTCTCATTACAGATGTCGTTGTTAGGGATTGCGGCATCAGTTATAGAATTTTTTGCATATAATTAGTAGTTCCTTCTTCTTCTTTCCCTTTCACTTTAGATCTGTTTCCCCCCTCTCTCGCACTTCTGAAACCCCAAAACCCTCTAACCTTAAAACCTAAAATTCCACAATTGTTTCATTTCAAACTTCATATCTTCTTCATCCTCACTCTCTCTCTCCCCCCCCCCCCCCCCCCCCCTCTCTCTCACCCAATTCAACTCCCCCACTCTCAAAATCTCCAACATTGTATTGGGTCATTTCATTCTTCATCCACGACATATTTTCAAGCTATCCAAGATACGGTCTAATTTGAAGGTATTATTCTAACCATATGTTTTATATGTATGCATATGTTATGCTTATGAGTAGTTAATGACTTGAATATATGTGAATCTTTATGTTTGGCATGAAATATGATATACCTATTTAGTTTTATTTTGGGGGTGAAATAATTCGAGATTTGAAGATTGAATATTTTTATAGCGATGTTGAACCGGTTATTCTTTGGGCTCCTCGTAACTTTATATACTCACAACTCGCAGATAAGATATTTGAAGTTATGATGGATAGAGGAGAATTGAGTGTCAAAATCAAAGCCCGTTATACTGGCGGTAAAGGAGAAGGGCAATATTTCATGGTGATTTCCATAGATAATGATAATTTTTGAGGTCCATGATTGCTAGGACACTTGATCCAAATTGTAGTTGGACTGCATTGAAGTTATATATTGAGCAAATGAAGCTTCCAACGACTAGGTCAGTTCTTATTCCAAGTCCAAGTCCCGTTAGAAGTTTGAAACCATCTACCGAGTCACATGCAAGAATACCAAATACACAAGAAGACATTAACACAACTCCAACAAAACCTATTACCACTAAATATGAGCTGGTACATTCGTTTACCTCGATACAAAATATTGTCCACACCGACATGGTCATGCAAAACATTGACAACGCCATTGTAAATAACGATTTGGTAAAAGAGGAAGAAGATGAGGATCACAATCTTGAAGTTGAGGAGGAGGAGGATGCCGATGAAGCTCCGGTTAATGATGTCAATGTTCATGTGTTCGTTAACAAAGTGGTGTTCTCAAATCAATCCATTAGTGCATCTGTACATGAGGTTCAATCGAGTGAATGGATGTCCTGTGCGACCGTACATGAACATGCACAATCTTCCATCGGCTCTACGAACATGGATGAACTCTCCATAGGTCAAAGATTTCCTACTAAAGATAGTATACAACATCAAGTAAAGATGTACTCCATGAAAAACCATCGAGAATTTGTGGTGGTAAAATTGACCCCTAATTTATACTATGTCAAATGTAAATACACCCTGATCAAACATTCACCCGAGGAGATTGAAGAAAATCCGAAACTTGTAAATGTAGTGGGTTGTCCATGTCGATTGCGTACAATTGTTCCAAAGGCCGATCTTTTTTCATGGTGAAGAACATTGAAGGTCCACATACATGTCTGAATTCAATATTGAATCAAGATCATGGTAAATTTGATTTTACGATTGTATCAACAATAATATTGAATGTTGTGAAGCCACAACTAGGAGTAACACCAAAAGCCATAATTGAGATAGTCAAGCTTCAGTTCAATTACAATAATCCATACAGGAAAGCTTGGAAGGCGAAACATAAAGCCATTGAGCGGTTGTATGGTTCCTTTCAAGAAGCTTACACTAAATTGTCTTATCTTCTCACAACAATTCAAGCCTTAAATCCAGGAACAACTGTCCATTGGGCCAAGATTGTGTCCGGTCCCACCGAAGAAACATTTAAGGAGGTCTTTTGGGCATTCGGTCCCTCGATCGAGGGGTTTAAGCATGCAGACCAGTTATAAGTGTTGATGGAACACATTTGTATGGAAAATACAAAGATTGTTTGTTGATAATTGTTTCCCCCAATGCAAACGGTAGGTTGTTTTCATTTGTGTTTGCAATAATGGATAGAGAGAGTATAAAAATCTGGACATGGTTCATGAGCTATATTCAGTGCTTTGTCACAGACCGTGCAGGTCTGTGTCATTTCTGATCGTCATGCAAGCATTTTGTCAGCAATGAACAATGAGTTTGAAATATGGAAGGAGCCACTTGCATATCATTGTAATTATATGCGGCATTTTGCTACTAAATTTCAAAAAAAAATTGGGAACAAGTTTTTGATGAACACGCTCAAGGTGATCGCGTGTCAAAGTCAGCCAAAGAAGTTTGAGACAAAGATTACACAGCTTGAAGTGGCTAATGTTGATGGGACTAATTGGTTAAAGGACAAGTCGATTGAGAAGTTGGCACTTTCCGCCGATTGAGAAGTTGGCACTTTCCGCCGATGGAGGCCGTCGATATGGTATAATGACTACAAATCTATCAGAAGTGTTCAATTCGGTTTCAAAAGGTGTCCTTAGCTTACCCGTTACGGCAATTGTGGAAATGATATTCTTTCATCTCAACTTGTACTTTACTAACTGTCGTGAAGCGACACAGACCCTTATTAGCGAAGGAAAATAATAAGCATCACGTGTTCATGATATTATTGATTTACGGCATGAGAAATCAAATTTGCATGGGGCTATAATGTTTAAAAATCGGCTTGGTATTTTCGGAGTTAAAACTGGCATTAGAATGGATAATGGTCATTAAAATAGTGGACATTGGCACACTCAGGGGCGAAGCCAGAACAATTTTACCGGGAGGGCCAAGGAAAAATTCTATGACTAAATGTAAACATATAGAGATTTTTTTATAATTTTTAGGGGGGCAAACAATAAAATTTAGAATTCAGGGGGGCCAAATTATTATTTTTTAAGGGTTCATAAAATTTTCAATAGTGTAAAGAGGGTTTTTAAAAATTTCGGGGGGGGAGGGGGGGGGGGGGGGGGGGGGCACCCCCGGGCCCTCACTATGCTCCGCCACTGGGCACATTGTTGACCTCGGGAGTCGTACGTGTACTTGTAGGAAATTTCAGCTCTATCACATTTCATGTTCTCATGTATTGGCCGTTTGTGTCTCCCGTGCAATTGATTATCAACCTTACATTGATTCATTTTATTCTATAAGTTCATTAACACTAACGTGGGCACCAACTTTTTATCCTATTCAAGACAAATCTTATTGGTTAACATCGAGTGGATCGAAATTCATAGCCAATGCGAGTCTATGTAGGATGAAAGGTCGTCCCAGGAGTACTCATATTCGCAACGATATGAATGCTCGAGAAGGTGGGAGCACAAGTAATATTTGTTCTAAATGCGGGTTAAGTGGACATAATAGGCGATGTTGTAAGAATGTACTCATTGTAGGCCCATATCAAACGACCGATATTTGAAGTTGTATCCCATATTTATATTTATGAAAGAACTGTTACACGATCACCTCAACCTCGATCTCCTCAAAACCTCGATATTTGAAGGTTCCTTCAAAACTTCGATCTCCTCAACCTCTCTCCATGCTTATGAAAGAACTGTTACACGAGGATGGCCAAGGTGTAGTCATTCCCAACACCATATCTATAACATACCCATCAGCCCGGTCATTTAAATCGACCCCATTGAACAATTACACAAAGCACGATAAAGAGAAGCTAATGCCGCACTTTTCCAACTATAACGGCCGGCCTTATGTATATCGGCAATCAAGGAAAGGTACATTAGATGGACGACATCACCCCAAGAATTCAGCATGAGAACACCACCAATCATACTAATTAAATAGGCCAGAGTGTAACATTGCACTTGGAAGTCGGTCAGTTCATCTCCCAAACTATTGTTGAACTCTTGGTGGAGCCACGGACGCCGAATTGATTCGCCGAAGAAAACACCTTAGTCGTCCTCGACAACCTCTTTCCGAAGATAATCTCTCACTATCATTACTTTGTTGAACAAAATGTTACTGGTCACGGCCATCCCATCGATTGGAAGTCCCGTTATAATCGTTATATCTTGTAGCGTCACTGTTATCTCACCAATGGGTAGGTGAAACGAGTATGTCTCTGTCCTCCATCGCTCGACAAGAGTGGTAAGCAATGCATGGTCGCATATCACTTTTGTCAACATCAACATTCCATGGAAACCGGCATTTAGCAAGTAGTTGTGTATACGTGGGTCGGCCGGCAAAGTCGCGTGCATTCGGAAACTCATATTCTTGTCATCTCTTTTCCATACCGCTTGGGACCTATGCTCTTCTTGCATATATGGTAGGGTTGGGTTTAGTGGACCCGAACCTCCATGTGCGGTGGAAGACGACACACCTAGTGCACGTGAAGAAGATGGCTAGCCGGCATCCATTTCTCTGTCAACAACAATAAATAATGTGTCATGAACAAAAATAATAAACGATGTGTCAACAAAATTAATTTTAAGTCAAATTAACAAATATTTTAGGCTTGTTCAACAAAAATTAACAAAAATAACTTGTATAATAAACGATATATCATGAATTTCAAATTAATAAACCATATGTCCACTTTAATAAATATTCAGTCAAGATAACCAAAAATTTGACAGTACTCGTATCAAACTATTTGCACATATAACAAACCCACCACAACATTTCTATACACTACATATTTATATATAAACACATTTCATATCAACATTCATTCATAGATAAACATATAACTGATTAACTTTTACAAATTTATCAATTCTAGTTTATACAATTTCTCCAACATATATTATACTATATTGTCAATTCTCCCATCTATAAAATCTATTCTCATTCATAGGATACTAAAACTCATATCAATCTCTACAACTAATTCTCATATACTACACCCTTAATATAAAATCTCAATCAACGAAGTCAATAAATTCAGAGGAATTAAGAGTTTCCAAATACCTACCACAATTTCAAGACCGATGAGATGTGTAGAAAAATCTGTGCCAAATTCCAAGTGAACGAGGGAGAAGAGGCGTTCACAATTAGGATTTAATGATGAGTATTCTGAGAATTTGTTTAGGATATGAAAGAGAAAAATTACAAGGCTTCCAATAGCGGCATCTAGGGTTTTTGGGTTTCGGGAGTGAGAGAAAGAGGGGAAACAGATCTAAAGTGAAAAGGGAAGGAGAAGAGGGGAGCACTATTTATATGCAAAAAAGCATATAACTGATGCCGCTATCCCTAACAACAGCATCTGTAATAAGAATGTCGTTGAAAATAGCAGCATCATCTATAGATTTTTTTTCACACTTGTATTTTTTTTTCAAGTCACATAGATTACACGACTGAGAATAAGTTAACTGATGTCGTTAATCCAAAGAGCGATACACGAATTTTTTTATGTAGAAAATCCGCTATTGGAAACAACGGCATAGAATTAACCTATGCCGTTATTTCCAATGACGGTTAATGCTTACGTGTCCAAAATTATATCAGTTGGATAAATATTTCAAAAGTGGATCAGATTGATCAATATTTTCAAAAAGTGGGGGGAGTACAGAAAAAAATTCAGGTCTATATGTATCTGAAAGTTTTTGGATTCAAAAGGTTATGACATTTGCAATAATCTCACCTCGAAAAAACCTTAGTTATCTTACCAAACAAAGCCAAATGATCCCTTAAAAAATAAACTAAAAATATCTAGAATTTTTGGGAGAAAGCTACTTATATAAGTTGTGTACTTGTCCCTAGGGCTGCAAACGAGCCGAGTCGAGTCGAGTTTCGTGAGGCTTGAGCTCGGCTCGTTAAGCCATCGAGCTCGGTTTCAAGCTCGAGCTCGAGTCGAGCCGAGCTTTGACCGAGCTCGAGCCGAGTACTCGCGAGCTTAGCCTAATTATTACAAAATGCCCAAGCTCGAGCTCGGCTTGTTAAGCTGTCAAGCTCAATTTCGAGCTCGAGCTCGGCTCGAGCTCGTCTCGAGTCGAGCTTTGACCAAGCTCGAGCCGATTAGCTCGGATCGTTTGCAGCCCTACTTCTTCACTTAAAAGATACATAAGCCCTACTTCTACCTTCACTTAAAAGATACATAAAAGACATCTTAACTATATTTTCAAACGAGACCTAAGAAAAGCCAGATCAGCCCCAAAAGGCCAAGAAGAGAGACCATGAACTCGTACCCACCAAGCTTTTCATTGAGCTCATTAAGAATTAACAAGGAATGACCACACTGAATACATTTTAACCTTATGGAACAGGGAAAAAATATCACTACTATACATCACTACTCTGCAGTAATTTTGAGTATCGTGGTAAGCTTAGGCCTCCTATATCTCCTCAATAGCAACGACGAACATACAACACTCACCGATGAGAAGGCCATGCAGGCCCCAGCTAGCCAAGGCGGCATCTTCAACCTCGTAAATGGGAAGAGAACACCGGCGGCAATGGGGATGGCTATCACATTGTAAGCCATGGCGAAGAAATAGTTCCATCGTATGCGTGCAAAAGTCTTTCTTGAGAGATCAATAGCAGTGATTACATCTTCCAAGTTGTTCCTCATAAGGACGTAATCAGCGGCTTCGACCGCGATGTCAGTGCCAGCACCAATGGCCATTCCGACGTCGGCAGCAGCGAGGGCGGGGGAGTCATTGATGCCATCGCCGACCATTGCCACAATGTTTCCTTTCTTCTGGAGAGACTGAATCACATCGGCTTTCCCAGCAGGCATCACCTCAGCTCTCACATCCTCGATGCCAACCTGTCCGGGTTTTCTCTTTTCAGTAACAGATATGCTTGCAAGTTCTTATGTTTGATGTTTATATTTTAGGTTTACAGATATCACCAATAACATGCATCGCTTCAAAACAAATATCTTAAAAAGTAAATTACATTTATACCAGGATAAGTTTAAAAAATAGGCATTTTGCTCCCCATTTGTCATTTTTTGCCAACAGATGCTGATATGTATGAAATACAATTATACATATATACACATGGCTGGTCCGGAGATGCCCTGAGATTTATAGGGCCTTGCACGGAAAGACAAAACTGGGCCATCTTTACACGTTATAATACTAATTTTACTTTTGTTTAGACAATTGGCATTTTGCTCCCCATTTGTCATTTTTTGCCAACAGATGCTGATATGTATGAAATACAATTATACATATATACACATGGCTGGTCCTGAGATGCCCTGAGATTTATAGGGCCTTGCACGGAAAGACAAAACTAGGCCATCTTTACACGTTATAATACTAATTTTACTTTTGTTTAGACAATTGCAGCCATTGGATCTTAGATATATACTAGGTTTGCCCGTGGGCACGTGCCTACGGCACGTTTTCGTGAACGATGCAGCATATCAAATTTTTGGTTTCCAACCTTCATGTTACTTTTTATATGCTGCATCGTTGAAGGAAAACGTGTCGTAGACACGTGTCCACGGGCAAACCTAGTATTCAAATACAGTACGACTTTAATGTCCACTTTCTAAATACTTGCAAGAATTAATAATATCCACGTCAGACTTAAAATCCCACGAAAACCGTGATGAACTCAACCTGGGTCCCACTTCCCCACACCTCTCGCAAAAATCACATCACCACAAATCATCACCCACTAACTAACCCTGTCAGAGTCACAGGCACTCACATGCTGGGCCCACACCCACTCTTGATTTGGGGTTTGATTTTTTATTTTTATTTATTTATTTATTTATTTTGGGGTTGGGGTAGGGGGGGGGGGGGTGGAGAATGTGCTTTGTGAGGTTAGATCTGGGTCTTTGATTTCGGGGGGATTGCAGGAGAGCCACTTGATAGCTATCTTTGTAATAAAGGGGAAGAGAGAGGGGGGGGGTGTTTTGTGAGGTTAGATCCGGGCCTTCGATTTTGGGGGGATTGAAGGAGAGCCACTTGATAGCTTTCTTTGCATTTTATTATATAGATTAGATATATGGGTTTTTCCCATACGGGTCACTAACAAATATTTTAATTCGCTATACCTCACTCACAAATATTTAATTTCATGTAAGTACTTTTGAGTGAGTTATATGGAAGTAAATTTTGGTAACAAAAGTGGTTATCTGGAATGAATTTCATATTGTAAGTGAGTTATATGGAATTGAAATATTTGTTAGTGACCCATGTGAGAAAAACCCTAGATATATATATAGGCAACAAAACAAGGGGGCAGGCCCTAGACCGCACAGGTCACACAGGTTCAGGCCGGGCCTGCATATACATACTGTTTATGACTACGCTTAGCAAGTGAAAACTCTTAAATCGATGTTTATATACATTTCAAAGCCTTGGATTCCCTTTTAAACTGTAAATGTATGTTGAAATTGGAGTAATACACGAAAGGGAAAAGTGTGAATTCAAATATTTGTTATGGTTCCAATTTATGATAAGTTGCTAACCATCATCTTCATCCTACTAATGAGAAAATTGCCATGGCCATCTGCATGAAAGGTTTTCTTAAACATCTAACTAAATCTCAAGAAAGCGGATATGCTAGTGTTTGTGCGTGTATGCATTCACGTTGTTTAACTAAACAGGCGCCGTTCCGTGACGTGGCTGAGTGTATAGGGACAACAGTTACAAAATATAGGAAAATGAAATTAGACCTATTTCAGTACCACCTACATTTAGGATATTATTTTTAAGATCACAGTCATAATAGAAGAAATTATGTTCTAGGTAAGTGGAACGATTCTAGGATCCATTGACTGACAATAATCCATCATATACAAAGTTTTTTTATAGCAATTTCCCTTAAGTTTAGATCTAATCATTACACTTTAAAACAGTAAGATATTCAAGCCCAAAGAGTTTTAAGGAAAAAAAAACGAGGAATTTGTTCAGAATACGGATGAAGGGGGATGGAATAATGAAACTAACCTCCTTGGCAACAGCTTGTGCTGTCCTCCAATTGTCGCCTGTTACCATAATGGGAGTCACGCCCATCTTTTGCAATCCTTCCACTACAACTGCTGCTTCCCTCTTTAATGAATCTGCTACGCCTAATACTCCGGTAAAGCTGCCATCATAAGCCACAAGTATCCCTGTCTTTGCATTTGTTTCCAATTCGACAAGGAAATCCTCTGCTTCACAAGGAATGTTAACTAAATTTTCTGTTAATAGCATCCGATTCCCCACCTGATAATAGATGCAGAAAAATTAATATAATTTGAGCTGATGAAACTAAGTGGAAAAAGAAAGACCCAATTATTCCCAAAAAAATGGACCCCCAGCAGATTATTATACACAAAGTTCACAGAACTAAAAACTCGTATAAACTCACCAAAATACTTTTTCCATTGATGAAGCACTGCACTCCTCTACCTGGCATAGATGTGAAGTCTGATGCTTCAGTAAGCCACTCCAACATAACATCTTCTTTCTTTTGCTTCCCAAAAAAATGGTAGTGGTATGCATAATCTACTATTGCTCTTCCAAGAGGATGTTCGCTACTAGCCTAAAGTACACCAAAATATTAAATGCAGTTAACTTATGGATTGTATGAGAAGACACAAAGTTAGTTAGACACAGTTAGTTACACTTTGCGAAAACACTTCAAAGTGTATTTCGATTGAAAATATCAAATTATTGTGTTTATTTTTTTCTTAAAACAGAACTTTTTATTCACCTCTGCGGATGCCACCAATGTGAGGAAATCTCCCAGTTCCATTTCTGAGAAGACTTTTGCAGAAGTTACTGAGGCTTTCCCCTGAGTGAGAGTGCCAGTCTTGTCAAATATTACATGTGTAATATTCTGCGCTCTTTCAAGAGCATCTCCACCCTTGATCAAAACACCATGGCTCGCACCAACCCCAGTTGCCACCATGACAGCAGTTGGAGTAGCTAGGCCAAGAGCACAGGGGCAAGCAATGACTACAACTGATATTGAGAACATGAGTGAAAACACAAAACAACTCCCGTTGTCTGAGAGCCAAGCAGATGGGTATGCTCCTAATGAACCACAAAGGAACCTGAGGAGAAATTGGAAGAAGAAAAAAAGGTGATAATTACCGTAAAAAATCAACAGTTTAAGCCCAATAAACTTTTTGATATTTGTAAAGATTGCAACTTACCACACAAAGAATGTTAACAGTGACATCAAGACTACAGATGGCACGAATATGCTCGCAACCTGTGAGAGGCAAAAGGTGGCTTGTCAGAATATTTAAAAAAACATAAATCATCATTTTTATCATCATCATGCCCTTATTGCAAATTTGGAAGGCTTCTTTTTCCTCTTGTTTTTATATCTCAAAGAAGGAAAAAAGGTAAATGCATGCTCTAAAGTTATAAAATTTTTAAATACTTAAAAAGGCTATATTAAAATGAATTATGTCAAAATATTGTTAAAGACAGTTCAAATCATAAAAATACCACTCATCGAGTCATGTGGCACAAAGGAAAGAATGCAAAACATTAAAAGAACAGGCAGCCCTAAGTCCCAACGAAGCCCGAGTACCTTTAACCAAACAATTTTCAAAACTTGGAATAAATTTCCCTCATAAATGATAGTAGCATACTTAAGTGGCAGACTAGTATATTCTCTTGTCCTAATCTACAAAATTTACCCCCAGAGTGCGTATACAGTTATACAAGATGCTGTCCAATAATTTAAAGCTAAGGGATTGTCTAAGTCATAAATAAAGAGTCAATAAAAGATCTACTTACATAATCTGCAAATTTCTGAATAGGAGCTTTGGACATCTGGGCAGTCTCAACTAGAGAAATTATCTGGCTCAATACTGTATTAGAACCCACTTTGGTGGCTTGTATATGAAGGGCACCATGCAAGTTCATCGTACCACCAATAACAGAGGAAGAAACCCCCTTTGGGATTGGTGCAGATTCACCAGTTACCATACTCTCATCTATATAACTTGAACCCCAGACAACCATCCCATCAGCAGGGACCTTCGATCCAGGAAGAACTTTTAATATATCGCCTGGCTGAATCAATAGAGCATCTATCTCTCTTTCGGAAATGTACCTTCCTTCTGAAATATAGCAAAGCAATAAGGACGGCTTAGGAATATAGAAAGGAGAGAGACCTGAGGAGCTTCTGAAAATACAACCAACGGTCATTAATTTTATAGATGACTAGATACCTTTATCTTTAACCAGCAAAACAGCAGTTGCAGGGGCAAGCTCCACTAGCTTCTTGATAGCATCAGATGTCTTTCCCTTTGCAACAACTTCCAAAAACTTCCCAAACAAAACAAATGTAATCAACATAGAACTTGTCTCGAAATATGTTGGGGACAAATATCCAGTAACTGCAGTGTATAAAAGTGCACCCACAGAGTAGAAGTAAGAAGCTGAAGTACCCAATGCAACCAAAACATCCATGTTTGTAGATCCATTTCGAAGTGCTCTATACGCTGCTATGTAGAATCGTTTGCCAATTACAAACTGAACAACACTGACTAGGCCCCACTTCAACAGGTCACTGATCTTAAATGGTCCAAGATTTTTGAGGAAAAAAGAATTTATGTACGGTATTCTGGGAAAGAGAACAGATATGAAGAAGATGGGAATCTGCAGGAAAGGAATCTTAAGACCATCACACAAGGCAAAAACCAATGTAGAAAAATCGTAAAAAGGTAAATAGAACTGTAAATAGTTTGGATTTGGGTCTGCTCCTTTAAAGAACTAAGCCCATCTAGAACACCTTAATGGGTTTAGAAGAAGACATTCAGGTCTAATCTGACAATTTATTGTCAGTTTTAGGGGTGAGTTATTGGTCACTCAATTTTAGAGGTAACTGCTAAATATTAATTTCGTAGCATCTTCAAATATTCCACTTGTGCTTCCACCGAAATCAAATTCAAAATTGAAGGAAAGAAAAAATAAACGATTATATATTATGTCTCAGTTACTGCTCAGAATTATTGATGCTAAGTTATAAATTTCTGTTAAATAATTTCCTTCCATGGCTCTGTGTTATAATAACATAATCTCTAGACAGAAGGAATGTATACAGTGATTGCTGAACTGTTAATTTTGATCACTGAGGATGCTATTGTTCTAACAAGAGAACTGCGTGTGAATTTCCAACATGTTGTTTGTGTGTGCTTCCTGTGTAAAAATACAACAGATTTGTCTAAATAAGCAGTATAAGAAAGCCTGGGATCATACTCACACTGAGCATAAGACTGGAAATAAAAAGCCGAAACATTTTTGATGCTTCATCAGCATCATTTGAAGCTCCTCTAGCGTATGGATTCCGAATGCGCACCTTAAACTTACCATTGCTTCCATTCTCAATGGCATCTATGATAGATCTTAAACCAGTAACTTCAGGGTCAAAAGCAACTTCTACTTCTTCAAGAGCATCACTCACTTTAAAATTCTTTACTCCTGTCATGTTCCCAAGTAAACCTTGCAATAAACCTACATCCATCTCGCTGACCAGTCCAACCACAGTTAGGAATGTTCTGTCCTCCTCACTGCTTTGTAAAAATGAGGCATCAAAGCCAGCATCTTCAATAGCATTGACAATCTCTTCTTTAGTAATGACTGATAGATCATATTCAACTTCCCCTAATGAGGTGGCTAGGGCGACAACTGCTCTTTTAACCCCAGGGAGTTTTTTTAAAATTTCTTCGACAGAGTTAACACAGACAGCACAAGTCATACCACCTATCCTAAATTGTCCGGTCAAAGAATTTCGTGGTCCTCGTTGAGTTATATTAGAATCTGGAAGAACCTCAGCTTCAAAACCAGCATCTTCTATAGCTTCTTTTATATCTTCACTCTGTATGAAATTGTTTTAAAAATTAGGACCAAGGAACCATACACCACTTTGGTGGAAAATGGTTTTATCCCTAAAAAAACTCACTGAACAGGAGAAAATAGAAAGACAGAAAAAAATCTTGTAAAGAATGGAATATATAGTTGAAGATATCAAATATGTCTTAGCTTGAGGGATGTGAAATGTTCTCAACCTTTAGAATGAACTAGATGGATTAATAAATAAAAAATTGCTCATCAGTGTCAATACGCAGGCATTTTCCTTTTCTACTACATGTTCTTCTACTGTAATATAGGAAATTTTTAGGGCAAATTAACTTAGTTAACTATATGCTACACTACATAGACTGATACGACAATGTTCATTAACTACTGAGTAAAACAACAAACAAGCATGCCATTTTAACTTGGCAATCAATTTCTCTCATAAGATTGTTAAATGATGACAGCATCTGTTCCTGCTTAAATACGCCCTAATTTTTTTTACAATAAATATTTCTTATGCCTTACGGTTTAGCAGAGGTGCACAGTGAGGATCCAATTACACCCATAAAAGAAAAAAAAAAGTTTCAACGACAAAGACGTTCTAATTTTAGCTTATTAACTATATTAGACTAACTTATCAGAATTAAACTAGTAATTTACTTGGTTTTATTATAAAATACCCTAACGTACATTTTCTATTTAGAAATACCCTGCTGTGCATTTACAAGGTTTTATTCGGGCTAGTCTCTAGATGGATATTTCCTTCAATGGTTCAACCTACCAAAATTGTGCTTGCAGAATGCACAAGAGACGCACGCAAACTCAAAACTTGTTTGACGGTATTTTTCGGATAGCAAAATGCAAGGTCAGGCTACTCTACTGCAAAAGCCTAGCAAATTATCGTATATTCCATAATTACCACTGAGTTGTATTGGTAAAGGGAGGTCTCAGCTTCCCAGACCAGCCTTACAACATTGCCCTTTATTCAAAAAATAAAAACAAAATTATTTTGATAAATTATCCACTAAACATGATCTTAAATCATTAATTATCACTAATCACATGCAGTTAACTCCAATACCTTCCCCAATATAAACGATCAACTACAATAAAATTCCCTAAAACCTCATTACTAAAACCCCAACAAACCAACCCAAGTAAACCCTAATCAAGCTAGCTCAAAACAACTAAAATCCTCCTCCATCACCAAAAACTTCGTAAACACTTTTCACCCAAACCCCAAAATATTACCAAAATTCAACAAAACTCAATTAAATTCCCCTAAAACCGAACTCAAATCTTCAATAAAAAACAAACCTTGGCCAAACTCGGATCAAACACCACAGATGCCTTGTTCTGCAAAAGCGACACCGAAATCTTAACCACCCCGTTGACCTCGTTGACCGCCGACTCGACCGAGCCAGTGCAAGCCGAGCACGTCATCCCTGTTATTCTCACCTCGATTTTCTTCAACCTCTTGTCTCTCTCTTCTTCATCTTCTTCCTCTTCGTTGAATGAATCGAGAAGCCGTACATCTTCCAGGTCGTCGGCGCGAGTGGAGATGGAGGTTAATTGAAGGTCTTTTAGAAATGGGGCCATCGATTATTGAAATGGTTGAATTGGAGAAAAGATGGAGAGAGAGAGAGCAGGAAGAAGGCGAAGGGGGTTATATAAAACGAGCAAAAAAAATTATTTCGTTTGCTTCGCATTTTTTTCTTCTCGATATAAAAAGGAGCAGAGCAGCTGGGTTTAAATTACGATACTGCCCTTGTGATTCGGTCGTTTGCTAATCTTTAACTGTTCAAGTTCAATTAATTAAACTTGGGTTTGGTGTTGTGTTGGGTGTAATTAGGAGTTGGTGAAGGAGAATCTTCTGTCAAGATAGAGACTGTTATATTAATAAGAATCCCTTGTGTTGTTATCAACATTTTTGGCATGTGCAAATTTACAGTACAAGTATAATCATTAATTGTATTTTTTTTTTTTGATGAACCGGATAGGGTCTTACGACCCCAGCCATCATGAATCATATATAAAATAATAATCAAGTATTTTACAAGCCGTAAAATCGTCAATACGCTGAAACAAAACAACAAAGCAGCAATAGGGATACAACACAATCAGAAGAGAAAAACAAACGATCCGATAGGGGATCGAAGCTAGAGCTGCCTCAATCCATCGAAGAAACGACTCAGCCGGAATGCCATTTCCGATGAAGATGAGGAGTCAGTGTAACAGAAGCTGACGAAAAGAGAAACCCATGGCCTCTGCAGCAGTAGCACACTCTCCCGCGCGATCACCTTGCCAGCACCTGGACAAAAAGAAGAAAAATCCAACTACAAGGAGATTGAGAGACATAAACCTGCCCTCAGGTGATGAGGAAACCAAACCAAATAAAGTACCTACAGCTCAAAACATAGGGCTAACAAATTCAAGCAGACACAATGAGAAAATGGAAACAAACAGCACCCAAAGGCGCGAATCAATTCACCAGATAAGCATACTGAAAGCACACACGAGTGTTCTATAGGCCCTGCGAAAAAGGGCCAGCAGCACAATAAAATAGGGGAGACGTCAGCTTAAAAGTAGTTATATAACCCAAGGCTAGAACAGAACATAAGCTGAGGTACAAAAGCTCCTTTAGAAGGAGAAATAGCAAAGGAACTAAACAAAAGTAGCTAACAGCAGCATCAAACCCAAAATATAGTCAGAATTCATAAGACACCCATTTCAAAAGAGGATTTATCAAGGTCACTGAGTAACGCAACCAAAAAGTATAACTGCTCAAAACTAGTCCTGAGCAGTGATCACTGAGGATCAGAGTTGGTAGATGCCTCTGGCCCTGAAACTTTGACCTGCAAGTACGAATGAATATAAAGAGGTTGGTAAAAGCAAAAACAAAAGCAGTGTAAAAAACTGAAAATTAAATAGCATGAAGAGAGCGGAGACACTGATATGCATTATGAAAGAGCTGAAGAGCGGCAGAGGAATTGAGCTTGGAGTCCAGAATTGAGGACCAAAGATTGAAAAGGAAAAAGAACTCATCGAATAACGCAATTAGTGAAGACCTACGGTGTAGAACCCCGTATTTTCAAATATTGTTTTAATTATTTGAAAATGAATTTTTAATGATTTTGAGTATTTGATAAATATTTTCTAGAAGATTTATCTTGTGTACACGTGCAAAACACGTGCAAATGACTTTTGAGAAGTTTGGAAAATTAAGATTTTCTTATGAAAAATCATTATTTATTATTTGAAAATTATTTAGTATTTTTCCAAATTTTTCAGAAATTAATTATGCCTATTTGCAATTTTTGAGAAAAGAAGGACTTATTTGCAAAATTGACAATTTTGAGGGTTAGAGTGCAAAATGCATTTTCTGGACTTTCCGATCAGTATTTGCTGAGTTTAGAAATATATTTTCTATTAGATCCCAATTTAAACGATATTTGAATTGATTTCAAGAAAAGAATTATATATGTAAAAAGTATTTTTGGAAAGGACTATTCTGCAAAGAGGGAATAAAACTCTAATATTCACTCCGGCATATATAAGGGATTTCTTATTCCCAGCCGTCATTTACAATATTTAGACTTTTGGGATTTGTTTGAGGAACAAGAAGAGGCTTTTTGGATCTAGCAAGGAGAAGAGCTATTTCGTGGATTTTCTTCAAAACAAGGTGAGTTGGTTTGTTTTGTTTTGTTTGCTTTGTTTTGATTTGAATGATGAATGAAGTAAGATCTTTGTTATGCCTTGTTTATGATCGTTACACTATTGATTTGTTAGTCTCATTGTATGTATGACATGGATCTATTATTTAATACGGAGGATGAGAACTTTATTGATATTTGGATCATGTGTGAGAAATGTTAAGATTTGTTGAGGAAATGTCGATCTATGAGATCGTATTGTTGGGAGACATATTAAGGACTGATTATGTTGTGATCAGATATTAAACATTTGGATCTAGTGATTACAAACCAATCTTAATTATGTGTTGAGGAAGACATGTAGTTTTGTTGAGAAAAACCCTAATGGGAGGATTGAGAGTTAGATCATGAGGATATGAAATTTGAGTATTTGATTGATTGAGTAATGTAACCATGGTGGAGATTATTGAGAATTGTTTATTTGCCTGGATATAAGTTAAATTTTATGATCAGTGAATCTTTAGAAAAACCCCCGTTTGATTTGTATTCAGACCTATTTTTGGGAATCTGTAGCCGACAGTCGACCGGACTGCGAAACAGTCGACTGGTACGAGCCTACTGTGTATTTTTAGTCTTTGAGTTTGTTCGGGACAGTCGACCTAGACTGAGGTCAGTCGACTGGTTCTCTGTTTGTAATTTTGTTCAGTTCTTTCAGGACAGTCGACTGATGACTTGTCAAGTCGACTGGTCATGCCTTAGATTATTTTTGTAAAATGTTGGGATATGTCCTCTGGACAGTCGACTGGTCCTTTATGCAGTCGACTGATCCTGTAAGATCTCTGTACTTGATTTGAGATATTTTGTTTAGTGTTTGATTTTGAGACATTGTTCAGTACTTGATTCTGAGATATTGTTCAGTATTCGATGTTGAGATATTTGTTCAGTATTTGATTTTGAGATGTTCAGTTAAGAACATGATTTTGAGATATTTTGTTGAGCCACTTGTTTAGTGGAATTTGTTCAGATATTTGTTTTGAGTCTCTAGAGGTAGGTGACCCTAGTATACCGGTGTTTGTTCAGTTATTTGTTGAGGCCCATCGAGGCAAATTTTCAGTTATTCAGATTTTCAGTCCGGTAGGGTACACTACTCTAGGAGATTTGTTCAGTAACCCAAACTAATAAGGACAGGCATTAGTAGTGTCATGACGAATGGGAACTTGAGTTATGCACCTCAGTATGGCTTTTGATGTAGGATTTAATCTCCTGAATTATCCAAGTAATTAACTTGTGATGTGTGATTTATCTCCGGAATTATCCAGGTAGTTAACCTGAGATGTGAGGTATTTCTCCGGAATTATCCAAGTAATTATCTTGTGATGTGGGATTGAACTACGGAATGATCGGAGTCGAGGCGACGCTTTTGGGGTATTATTGTGATGATGGGTCTATGTTTAGATGTGGGATGGTCTCCTGAATTATCCAGGGTAAATACCTGTGATGTGGGATCAATCTCCGGAATGATCAAGCATGGGCAAATTATCATAGTGTATCTTCATCTCTTAGTAGTCATCGTTGTCAGCATGTAGTCATGATGTTTTCTTGAATCACTTTCGTGCATTTGGATTTCCTGTTTTTACACACACTCGGCTTTTGGTTTTGGTATCACCCGTTATTCTCTTGTTGTTATTTCATACTTTAGTGTTTGATTATTACTTGTTGGACATTATGTGTTAAGTTTATTTATGCTATTCGTTTGATTTGTCACCACTCACACCATTTATGGCTGACCCCGTAGTTTTGGGGTTAGGGTTCAACTCTAGCCTCACATGTTGCAGGTTATTGCTTAGATTGGAGGTTGGAAGCTTGAGTGGACATTTTGAGATAATTTCAGTTACTTAGTATTTGGTGTAAAATTGTAAAGGATATTTGAGACCATTATTGAGTTGTAAAGAAAATTTTAATTTGTGTTGAGATGTTTAGACTTCCGCTGTAATTGAAAAGTTTGTTGTAATAAAAGAAAGAAAATCTTAGTGATTTTGGTTGTGACTATTGTTGTATTGAAGTGGATTGCTGGGATTTCGCCACTTATTTTCTAAGCTCTCATATTAGAAATTTGGGGCGCTACATACGGTGCCGGAAAATTCTATTATTTCTTTCTTTCCAGATTATCCAAATAATGATGTGAATAGATAAGATCCAGGCTTGCTTAAGCAAGGGGTTCAAAGGCTTAGTTAAACAAGCCGAAGTGAGATCCGGAGGAATAGACTCTAGACTCGAAGCCAAAGTGCAAAGTTTCCATAAGGCTATAATGTTGGGGCAACGAATGAACAAATGATTAACGTCTTCCTCGTGCTGGTCGCAGAACACACAGAGCTGACCCAAAGCGAGGTGTCTCTTGTTGAGAACAGTCACAGTAAGAAGCTTATTGTTACAAGCAAGCCAGGAGTTGATTTTAACCTTAAGAGGAATCTTCGGCTTCCAGAAAAAGTTGGCTAAAGGAGATATCACTCCTCTGGAGTTGAGGAATTTATAAAAAGAGTTAACGGAGAAAACTCCTGACGTGGACCAGCGCCAAGCTAGGCTCTCAGTAGGTCTCCATTCATAGCTGTTAAGGATCTGAATAAGACTGTCGAAAAGATCGGATAACTGTGGCGAGAGCTCACAGGAGAAAGGAATAAACCAGTAGTGGATATCGTCAATAATCGTGAAAGAGTTCGCTAAGGAAGCTAGGGGGTAAACTGCCAGATTGAAAAGAGAGGGAAAAGCCGATGCTAGCGAGGAGTTGCCCACCCAAAGGTCGGTCCATAATTTGGCACGAGATCCGTCACGGCAAGAGCGGTAAATACCACAGTGGAAAGCAGCGGAAGCTTTCCAAACACCTTTCCAAAAGGGCGAGGCATGACGATGAGTTGCTTCAGGAAACTCCCACCAATTGGAAGATGGAGGATGGGAGCTTCTAATGAAACGCACCCATGAGAGGTGATCGGAATTATGAAGTTTCCATAACCACTTGCCCAAGAGGGCTAAGTTATGGTCCCGAAGGTTAATTACACCGAGGCCTCCTTCCTCTTTGGAAGAACAAATCCGTTTCCAATGACAAAGGTGGGATCCTGGTTTAAAAGACGAGGATCCATTCCAAAAGAAGTTACTTCTAATTTGGTCGATTCTTTTAATGACCCAAGAAGGCAAGAAATAGAAGGACATAAGGTAGAGGGGCATGGCTGAGATAACCGAATTGAGAAGGGTCAATCTCCCACCTCTGGACATAAGTTTACTCGACCAAACATTAAGCCTGGCTTCCACTCTATCAATCAAAGGGATCCAGTCAGCTCTATGCAACTTACCCCAACGCAGCGGGATACCTAAATAGGTAATGGGGAAGGAGGCGGTGGGGCAATTAAAAAATTGGGAAATCTCAGTTTGCCGGTCGGGGGAACCGGCTAACCAGAGAATGGCGGATTTTTGAAAATTAATGGATAAGCCAGACGCCATCTCAAAGCAATAAAGGAGGAGTTTAAGATTACGGAGGGAGTGAAAACTTGGTTTGGTAAAAATAATCGTATCGTCAGCGTATTGGAGGTTCAGCACCCCCTCAAAATGAGGCGATTCACCCAGACCTTCAATCATGTTCAAATTCCACGCGTTCCGTAGCAGTTTGCTAAAAACATCGGCAACTAACGAGAAAAGGAGAGACGAAAGGGGGTCTCCTTGGCAAAGACCACACCTAATTTTGAATTTGTGGCCTTCCGAACCGTTGATAAACAGGGAGGAGGTACCTGAGAAAAGGCTGGATTTGATCCAAGCCGTCCATTTGGGACCAAAGCCCCGAAAGACGAGAATGTCCAGGAGAAAGTCCCAATTCACATTGTCGTAAGCTTTATGGAAATCAAGCTTAAGGAGAATACCCTCCGATTGGGTTCTATGACAGTGAGAAATAATTTCTTGGGCAGACGCCACACTGTCCAAGATGAAGCGATCTTTGATGAAGCCTGATTGCGCTGAGTCAATTAAGGGAGAGATAATTATGCTCAGTCTCGAAGCAAGGACTTTCATAATGATTTTAAAGGTCGTGTTAATAAGACTAATCAGTCTAAAATCCGACACGAAATGAGCCCCTGCAATTTTGGGGATAAGCACAATATGGGCGTAGTTAATACGATCAAAAGAGAAGTTTCCTTGGTAAAGATCTTGAAACATGACAAGGAGATCAGTTTTCAGCAAGTCCCAAAATTTTTGGAAAAAGAAGGCAGGAAAGCCATCGGGACCCGGAGCTGAATCACTTTTTAAAGCAAAAACAGCCGATTTAATCTCTTCAATGGTGAAAGGAGCCTCAAGAGAGGAGAGATCGTGGTCTTGGATGCCGTATAGTTGATCCCAATCGAGCTCGAGAGCTCGTGGTTTCTTCGAACCAATAAGAAGTTTGTAGAAAGCCAGGAATTCTCGGTGAATAGATTCATCGGAGGAAAGGTCCTCACCCTGAGCAGAGATAGATGAGATCCGGTTACAACGTTGACGATGTGAAGCATAGTGATGAAAGAAAGCCGTATTCGCATCACCTTCCTTCAACCAATTGACTCTAGCTCTTTGAGCCCATTTAACATGGTCTTGGTGGAGTAAGTCAGCATATTGGAGTTTGCAAGAGTTACGTTTAGAACGGAAAGATTCAGATAAGGGCCCCATTTCTTCCATCTTATCAATGGAATCAATGGATTGCAGCAGAAATTCTTTAAGAAAATTGGTGTTGCGTTGCCGCTCATGACGCCAAACTTTGCAACCAAACTTGATGGAGTGCAATTTAAGAAGGATGTTTCCCAGTCCGGAAGAACCAGAGACGGCGGCTAGACATTCAGAAACAAGGTTAGTGAAAAGTTGATCATCAAGCCAGAATTTTTCGAATCGAAATTTGTGCTTGTGGTTGAAACCGAAATCGGAGAAAAGGGCAATGGGGACGTGATCGGAAGAAGGGTTAGGAAGGGCTTTAACCAAAGATAGATGAAAACGATTCATCCAAGAGTGTGATACCAGGAAACGGTCTAGTTTGGCTAATAGAGGCTGATCACGTTGGTTGGACCAAGTGAAGGATCTACCGGCAATCGGTAGGTCCGACAATTGGAGATCACGGATACAGTCGTTAAAGATGTAAGATTGCGAGAAAGACGTACCAGGTTGAGATCTTTCCGAAAGGAAACGAGTAACATTAAAGTCTCCACAAATGACACAAAGGCCTGAGGTGAATTGCTGTAAGGAGAGGAATTCTTGCCAGAAAAGCTGCCGTCTGTCGGAAGTAGACGGGCCATAAACAGAGATGACGGTAAGAATGCTATTCATAAGGGTCCAATGAAGCTGGACAATTAAGAAGAAATTCAGTCGCTGAACCGAAATCAGAGAGAAAAGGGCTTCTTTGAAGCCAAAGAGGATACCTCCTCTAGAACCAGTAGCGTCCAAGGAGATCCACTTAGAGATAATAGAACCTCCTAAAGCCCGGTAAATCGCCGGGGAGGGGGCATCTAACTTGGATTCTTGGATGGAGATAATATCGCAGTGCGATGAGCAGATCAGATCGAAAATAGCCCTTTGCTTAGCCGGGCAGTGCAAACCTCGGATATTCCAGGAGACGTTAATCATTAAAAAGTCGAGACTCCGCGACTCTAGTGAATTCTACATGTCTAAGGGAGCGGATACGGGGAGAATCGGAAGGGTCGATCAAGAAGCCTAGGTTGTGAGCTTTGGCGACTAGATCCGAGTTAGATAAAGAGTCGAAAATAGGAGTGTAAATGGATCCCAGGAGCTGAGGAGACGGCGGAAATGAGTGAATTGTCGAGTCCCGACGTGCACTAGAACTAATACAATGGTTAGAAGGGTGAGGGGTTAGAGGAGTGTCCGAAGGCAGGTAGTTTTTCTTAAAACGACGAGATGATTTGCCTTGAGAAACGATGGAAGAGACGTGGGAGTATGGGGGAGTGTCGGGTATGAGAGGACAAGAGGGCAAGATGGTATTAGTATCGGTGATACGAATAGGAGGAAAAAGATGACTATCCGTCAACTCTCTGGCCTTCACCAAGAGAGTAGGACAAGTCCATTTGAGCGAGGAACGAAAAAGAGAAACAAGCCCATAGATGGGTTTAAACAAAAGAGGAAGAGAGCAGAAATAACTAAAAAAACCCACATGATATAATTTAAAGCAAAGTAAGGAAAATAGATAAAAATTAAAATCGCACTGAGAAAAGCTAAGATGAAAGTTTACCTCCTTCGGCTTGTTGGCAGCCAATTCAGCTTCCTCCTCCAATAAGAGAGAGTCCTGTTCCGTCCAATCCGAAGCTTTAGAGGAAATTTTGGATGACGACTTGGAAGGAGTGAACGCAGGATCAGACTTAGTCGGCGTTGGAAAATGAGCAACTTGTTGGAACTGTTCCCAGTCAGAAGCGAAGTTGGGGTTAACTTTCCAAGCCGGCCAAGAAGAGGAAGAACTCTTATCTTTAATGCCTGAAGGAGTCACGTTCATCACAGGTTCTTCTTTAGAAAGAATGGGATGAGGGTCCCTGGATGGGACGGAGGATACCGAAGATGGCACAATAGGAGGATGCCAGAGCGATCCGGGTTAATCCACACCAGATTGGGCGCTTTAGAGGGTGAGATTTTAGAAACGGACTGTTGCGGTTGAGGCTTAAGAGGAGTGGGGAGAATGCTACGAGCCGCTCCAGCTGGAGACAGTTTCAATTTGGGAGTCCTGTGCCTCATAGAGGAAGAAGAACCAGGATGGAAGGGAGAAGATAATTCTGAACCGAAAGCTTGAGACTTCGGGATCGGAGTTGACTCGTTCCTGGGTTCCGGGGTTAGGTCATGGTAGAGCACCGAGACAGCATAGGAAGAGTATCCATCAGTAAGGCAGAAGGCCTCAATGCGGTTAGCAGCAGAAAGACACCGAAATATAGCTTCAACCTGAAGAGAACCTGAAGCCAATCTAGCCTTGGAAGAGATGCTGACGAGCTCACCTATGCACCTGGCCATCTCACCCACAAGGCGATGAGAGTCGCAAAAGGGAGGTAAGCCAACAAGAGAGACTTTAGTGTTGGAGGAGAGGATGCTATTAGAAGCCGAAGGTGATTTGACCCACCTTCTGACCGACAGAGAGATGCTCCCTATAGAAAGAGCTGATGACGCCATGAGATCTTCCAGGATCTTAGAGGAAGGGCAATGAATGACTAAGTCACCATTGGAACAATTGTACAAGACCCATTCCCAATCAGAGACGTTGCAGTGATTACTAAGGAAGGAGTTTACCGTATAAAAAGGAACAGTCCCGCCTACAAAGGAAATGGCTCCAAAGTGACTGAAGAAAGCCAACCGATCGGAGAGTTCCGCTTTGGGAAGGAACACTTGAAGGATGGCTTGTTTACCAGGAGGCGGCGGTGGAGCCACAGGCACGGGGAGAGGGGGAGAGGGAACTGCAGACTTAGAGTCTTGAGATGGGGTGGGGAGGAGCGGAGCACTAGAAACTGGCTGCTGCTTCAGAGGCTTAGGAGGTTTAGTAGAGTGAAATTGTTTGCGAAGAGATGGAAGATCGACAGCTTTCAAAATCTGCTCTGACACCGGGACCCCTAAGGGGAGACCAAGGGTTTTTTGCAAAGCATGACACTTGTGTTTGGCATGACCGGGCTTATCACAAAAAAGACACTTCATCTTAAAGGGACAGTTGATTTTGAAGTGTCCAGGAAGAAGGCAACGGAAGCAAACGAGAGGGTGGTGAAGAGAACTGGAAGTGGAATGGACAGAAGAATGAGGATAAGGGGAGTAAAAAGGGCGGGAGTAGTATGAGCGGAAGCCAGCGGGAAGCTTCTCGTAAACAGGCTGTGGATGGGCTTGGATGGGCTGCAGGGGATGCCGCAGCCCAGAAGACCTATCACATAGAGTAATAGATTTTTTCTTTTTCTTAACCACTTCGACCCAGGACAACTCCATGGGCTGAAGGAAAAGGCCCACTGAGCTAGCAATCGCAGGAGAGAGAAAAAATTGAGGAGGAAGCTGGAGGAGAAAAGAAGGGGCGAAGAAGAATGATGAGAAGAGTGAACAGGAGATAAGAGCTCAAAACGCTGGAACTCGAGGGAGTCCAACAGCACGAAGAACGCAGGGAGAAAGCCCTAGAAATAAATGGCTAACAGGGACCGCCAAGCTAGTGCAGTCCACCCAAAAAGAGGGAGGTTGGGTATGCACATAGACGGAGGCTAAGCGAATAAACAAACTCGAGGCAGCACCACCGCTGCTTCCAATAGAGGGAAGATGAAGTGGAGCAAGAAAAACACCAATAAGAAGAGGTAACTAAAAGCCACACCCTCACCAAAGAAGCGGCAAGGGTGACAAAGAAGAGGGCAGCGAGAAACCACTCTTCAAGAGGCTAAACTGAAAAAGATGAAATGAACAGGTGGAGGATACTTACAGTGCTCAATGACAATACCTGATGGACGATGACCCGTAACTCGCCGGTGGAAAAAGCTGAAAAGAGGGACGCCTGCAGCTCGCCAGGAACCAAGAGGGCCAAAGGTGAAGGAACGTCGCTGAACTAGAGGGATCGCCCGTAGAGGAGTGAAGGGAGCACCACGCAGGGAAGCTAGACGGCGGGGAGACCGGAAGGCACCCTCAAGCGAGTGAAAAGAGGGAAAGGGAAAAAGTGGAAGATCGAAGGGGAAACGAAAAGGGCTTGTGGATGATGAGGAGGGGAACAACTTTAATGAAGGTGAGGAGGGGGATGGAGCAACAGAATGACGGGATCTGGGGGATTTGGAGATCGGAGATTTAGATCACAGGCTGTTTGCCATCAATAATTGTATTTTAAAGGGAAATTTTTTTACTAATTGTATCTCAGAATTTTTATATAGGAATTGAAATGTGCATATTGATATTCTCAGTGAAGTCTGGTGCTTCTTTTTATTCAAAATCTCGCACGAGAACTTGTATTGAGAACTTGTATTGAGAAAACACGTATTTATTCATTAGAGCATCCACTATCATTAGTGCTTAATTATAGGTATTTGGCAATAAGTATTTAGAAATGAATGAGTTGCGCTGCTATCGTTGAAGCTAAAATTTGGCTAAAAAAAAATAAAATATAAAGACGGAATAATATCCTCCGTCTAATAAAAAATTAATTTTTTTAATACTCAAAATTGGATAGACGAAAGACCATGTTCCGTTTCAAAAATTTTTTTTTTAAAAACTTGGATCTTCCATTTGCTCGCTATTAAAATAAATAAAATAAATAAATCAACTCAGATGGCTGATGATCTTCTGTATAGGGAGATTTACAAAATAAAAATAAAAAAAATCACCCAGCCGGAAGGTCATCTTCCGTCTGGGTGATTTTATAAAAAAAATTCAATAAATTTTACTCAACTTTTGACCATTTCCCTTTGAAACAACTCCGCTTTACACTCAGGTTAAAAAAAAAGAAACTATACAATATTAAAAAGGGTGTAGAGGGGTATTAAATATTAAATGAGACAGACGGAAGAACTTATTCCATCGTTTAATTTTATATATATATATATATATATATATATATATATATATAAATTGGAGAGCTACTTTTAACCATTCAACTCTTCAGACGGAAGATCATCTTCTATATTTTGCATTTTCTATTTCGCTATGCTATATATAGCAATCGACTGTTCACGATTTGGCCAAAAAAAGGTCTTTGCCAACGATAGTGGAAGACTTTTCGTTAAAATTTCCATATTTTAGGTTTTTAGCAGACGATAATGGATGCTCTTAAAGAATGAACGATTATGAATTAAATGTTAACTTCACACACATGGTGGAAGTCAGTTAACTATATATTAGGCTAATGGGTTAATCTCCTCTCCTTTTCTAATTTTTAGATCGCTAGTCCCTCCCTCATATGGAGTTGCATGTTTAATATTTTATTTCATGTTTATAGTTTGTGTACTTTTGCCCATCCTAACATCTTATTAATGAAACATAGTGGTCATACTCCACTTTTTACTTTAAAAAAATAAATTAAATAAATTAAAAAAAAAAACATCTCCTCTTCCTCTATTTAAAATAGATAAAGGAGATAAAAAATAGGAATCACATTTAAATTAACATGTGCGTTTCACACGTTTTCATAAATTAAAAAAATAAATAACAAAAAGGCCCAAACCCTCCACAGCCAAGATCTCATCATTTCTCACTTTCAAAATCCTCCCCAATCCTCGCTTTGCAAGCCACGTCCCCTCATCGCCTCCCACGGGCCCTCCTCGCCTTCGAGCCACCTCACGTTGCCCCATCTGACTTGTCTCCCATGTGCCTTCCTCGTCTCAGACTCACCGCTGACCCCGCACCCTCCTCTTCTCTGAGCTGCCTCCCGTGCCTCTGCGTCCTCCTCGCCTCCGACGCTGTCGCAGTCTCCCATGTGCTTTCATCACCTCCGATGCTGCCCTTGACCTTGTCTCCGACATTGCCGCCTCCCACGCACCGCACCACCTCCTTCGCCGTTTCCGAGCCACGACGTTCATCAAGACAATATTTTCGGTGGACTTGGGTATATGTTAAAAACGAAGATGATTGCGGTGTCGGAATCAAGACTGAGATTTGATAAGTTTTCTTCTAGTTTTCTATTTTTGCTATTGCCTCATGCATATTTGAATAGGAAACCCTATAATCTGGTACATAATTTCTAGAACTGTCATTTTCTCAACAACTATTTGATGAAATGCCTATGTAGCACTCAATGTATTTTTTAAAATACTTTTGAGAACTTTTGTTTAACTTAATCAATTGTATATATGTGTCGTGTATGTATTAATTTATGAAACCTAATTTACGACCTGATTACATTTTCAATTTCTATTTTGTGTTTTTTTAAATTCCGAAATTTGGATTTGGGGAATAGTACGGGTTGAAGACGACGCTGATTACGGTGTCTGATTCAAAAATGAGATTTGGTAAGATTTCTTCAACTTTTTTCTTTTTGCTGTTGCTTATGCATATTTGAATAGGAAACACTTGAAACCTAGAAATCTAATACTTAATTTTTAGAAATGTGTTTTGTTCGCCTATGTAGCACACATGGTGTTTGTAAAAAAAATATTTTTGAGAAATTTTTCTTAACTAAATCATTTGTATCTATGTGGGTGTATGAATTAATTTATGAAACTATAATTACTATCTTATTTCATTTTTAACTTTTAATTAGTTTTTTTTGAAATCCCAAATATTGAATTTGAAGAAGAGTACGGGTTGAAAACGATGATAATTGCAGTGTCGGATCCAAGAGATTTGGTAGGTGAGAGGTGGTGAAGGGCAGGGTGAGACAGACGGAGAGGTTGAGGGGAGTGTGGGAGAAAGAGACGTCGTGGCAGTCGACGACGGTGGAGACATGGGAGAGAAGTGAGAAGTGGAGGGCGGCGTCGGAGAAGGTGTAGATTGTTTTGGGGGGTTGGGGGGGGGGGGGGGGGGGGGGGGGGGGGGGGGGGAGGGAGGGGCCGAGTATTGCCGGTCATGATGTACACAAAAACTAGGCTGTGTGCATATTTTTAGGGTAAAATTAAGAAACCATACCCTTAAAAAGGTATTTTTTTTTCCAATTCTCTCAATTTTTTTAGAGTTTCATATAATTTTATAAGTCTCTCAAAATCATTTTTGTTTGTGCAATTTGTACAAGATAACACTAATTTAATTATATAGTAAAGACGTTATTGTTTGAAGCTCTTTTAAGAATTAAATAAATAAATATAAACAAAATTTATTATTTGCTTAAACATATGTGTGCGATTAATAACAACTAAGACATTGAGATGTGTATGCTTCAAACTTTCTAATTATTCTTCTTAAATTTATGCATACATTTAAATTAATGAATTACAATGTTTTTGAATCGATGGTTTCTGGATAAATCTTTGTCTGAAATAAGTCATGGCAGACTTTAAATCTTGGATGATGAAACCGCTAACATGTGGAGGAATTTTTTTTCTTTCAATGTGCCACTTTTCAAAACTATTTATTAAAAAGAACATTTGATAAAGGATTTACGTTCGTGGACTCAATAATTAAATTTGTCGTTCCCAACGGCGAGATTAGTTATTTTATGCTAGCGGTTGGGACACGGCGAGTTTAGTGCTAATTTTTTGAGAAACTCATCAATCCCAATGGTGATGACATTTATACTAGACTCAGTGTTGGGAACATCGAATTTAGTTCAAAATTTTTAATAAAGACTCGCCGTTTCCAACGGCAAGGATATTTATACTAGATTCGCTATTGGTAATGGCGAGGATGTAGAAAATTTCACAGAGAGCGAGACACTCTGCCGGATTTAGTGAATTTTCGAGAGAAAAAAAACTCCATAGAATTTTTTTAAAACCTAAACTCGTCGTTCCCAACAACGAGTCTAGTGTAAAAGTCTCCGCCGTTGGGTACGACGAGTCTTCATTGAAAATTTTGAACTAAACTCGTCGTTGGGAATAACGAGTTTCTAAAAAAAAACTACACTTACCGTATTCCAACGACGAGCACGAAACAACTAAACTCGTCGTTGGAAACAGTGAGTTCAGTTGTTGAGTCCACGAGCGCAAATACTCTGGTAATTGTCGTCTTTCTGCAAATAGTTTCGAAAAGTGGCATATTAAAAAAATATCCCATGTGGAGTGCATGTTCAATAAATATATTTTTTATATTTTTTATATTTTCTAATAAGAAATCAACATCCAATAGCTGTAGTCAATTTCACATATAGGAATTTTTTGGGAAAGTATTTGTAAATATAGAACATCCCCAAATTATTTACAAAAATAGAACAGTTGGAAGTAATTTTCTAAGAAAGACTCTACCTTTAGAGATATTTACACAATATTAAAACTAAAAATTTACATATCTCACTACCCTATCTAAAAACTGGATATTTCATAGAAAATAAAGAAATATCAGAATCTAGAATTAGATACATTGATAGAAGATTAACAGGAAGAAAGCATATAACAAATAGGGAAATATCAGAATATTTGTTAATAACAAGTAAAATAACTAAAAAAATACCTAAGGAAAATACAAAAAAAAATAGCTTACAAAGTATTAGATTATAGAAACGAAGAACCAAGTTGGTATTACCAACACCTGCTAACATATAAATTTTTAGGCTAAGTAGGGTTAATAAAGTAGAAATATTAAATTCAAAAATAGAATCAGAAATTTATATGATAAACATACAAGAGTTGGAAGAAGATTACAATGGTTCAGAATTTGTAGAAACTATAATAAAAGATTTAAAAATCATAAATAAGAACATAAAAGAATTAGGTAGATATATAACCGAAGATACAGAAGAAGAACTAGGCATAACGGAAGAAGGTATGAAGAAGTTAGAAGCTATAACAAAGCTTAATATATACATTTTAGAAATAGAAGATTTAATGGCAAATCTCAATTCAGAAGAAGTAGAGGAAGTCTTAAAAAATCTAGATATAACGAATGAAGAAATAAAAATGGATCAAGAGAAAGAAAAGATTATAGCAAAACCTACAGAAATTCATACTGACATGTAAGAAATCTTAAGGCCATCGCCTAACAAAAGACCTTATCACTTACTATGGAAATGACAAAACACAAAAAATAATAAGTTAGAAAGAGAAAAAGAAAAAAAAAATCCAAAATATGAACCTGCAGAACACTACGAAAAAGGAATAGCAGGAAATGGAGAATGGCTAGATCTAGACTGCGTAAAAGACATAGATAGGATAATAGAATAATGAGTAAAGGCTTCACTAATAGTAGGATTTAGGCAAAATCTTTCAGGAAACTCATTTGAGAAATTTATAGAATCAACCTTTATAGGAGTAGTAGCAAAATGGTCGAATGGACTAAAGGAAGAAGAAAAAAATACTATCAGAAAATATAGACCAATTTGATGATAAAGGAACAAAAGAAAGCTCAGCATAACGAACCTTAGGAAAAAAAGAAATAATTACAAATTACGAAATAGCAATAAGAACATAATTCAGTATCTAAAATAAAGGAGAAAAACACACTATATACAAAAAGAACCAAGCAAGATGGAGACTAAGAAATTTAAAAATATTCGACATGTGTTATTTTGACAACTACGCTTGCAATTCCGAGAATATTTTCAAGATAGTTATTATACAAAAGAAGAATGGAGTCCAATCTTAGACTCATTCTTTCTAAACTACCTGATCTATGGAGTATAAATATATATAGTGCATACATAGGTGAGAAAGTAAAACTATAGAACACAATTTGTAAAAGATTATAGGGATAAAGTATGCCAAGATGCTAGAGCAACAATGAAATACTATAGAACATATAAACAAAAAATTGTTGTGAAGATGCAAGACCGAATCATTGGAGATGTAATAATAACTATAATTATACAAAGAAGAGTGAACACAAATTCAAAAACATAAACCAAAATATAGAAAAACTTTTAAGAGTTATAAAAAACCCTATAAAAGACACTTCAGAAGAATAAATAAAAATAGAAAATATCTGAAAAACACAGAGAAATGTAACTGTTATATATGTGGAGAAGTATGACGTATATCACCAAATTGTCCTAAGAGAACGAAAAAATGTAAAATATATAGAAGAAATTGAATAAATGAATAACATAAACTATGAACCCATAGAATATGAGGAAGACTGGTCAGAAATTAGTGAAGATGAAGAAATAATGATACTGGAAGAAGATAGTGAAAGTAGTGAAGGTGAAACAGAAGAATGTGAAATAAATATGATGACAGAAATAATAGAAATAGAAGAACAATTAGAAAGAGAAGAAAACAATGAAGAAGGGAAAGAATGTGCTTTAACATACAAAACTATGATAAAATAATAGCAACCAAATTAGATATAAACCCAAAAGAGATATTTAAACTACCAATATTTGAAAGGAAGAAAAATACCATCATAATAGCCAGGAATAATGAACAACCTATAGACATTAAACAAGCACAAGGAAAAACCATAATCTCATTAATAACTGAAAAATAATAAGATATGAGATGAAAAAAATAAGTGAGAAAACCAGAAAAACATTAAGATACATATATTTAGGAGTTGTGCAAAGAATAATAAAATCTTATTTAAGGAAGAAATAAACACCCATGGAAATATACCTATTGGATGATAGAATAATATTAAGTACACAAGATGCCTTAATAGGAATAGTACAAGAAAAATTAATGTATAAGATAAAATATACAATAAAATTTAATTTCTCTATAAGTATGGCCAAAGAAAATAAGGACAAAAGTTTAGTCATGTACCACAGATTATCAGGAATAGAAATGATAGAAAAAAGCAAAGTTATGAGTATAAAAATAAGAAATACTTATGCTTTCACTAGTAAGCATTTAAAAATTAGAAATACAGACAATTTTAAAATAGAACCATTATTTAGCGAAATTATAAGATACAAACCAGCTAGAGAAAACCCTGAAATGACTATACCAAATTATATAGAATTTGACTTTAATAAAGCAAAAGAAATTACAAAAGGAGAATCACCACAAATAATGTTCGGAACGAGATCGCTATCAATAAGAAACAAATAATAAGCATTGGAATTAATACCAATAATAAATACATTAGACAATCAGAATAATAACCAATTTAAAATAGAAATAGAATATTATGACAGTGGAAATAAAATAAACAAGTAGCCCTAGTAGATACAGGAGCTACTAATTCACATATTAAACAAACAAATATAAAAACAACTGAATTAATATCATTAGAAAATCCATATTACTACCTAGACTATTACAATAATAGACATCCAATTGTACATAAAATAATACTGCCACTAAGGATAAATGGTATAAATGAAATGTTATTACATTTACATGTAAATCCAGAACACCATGTTAATGAAATATTATTAGGAACTGACTTTCTTACATCAGTACAACCTTACTCAATTCAAGAAGAAAAAACCACAATAATAGTAAACAATGAAAATATAAATAAATAGAATATTGTGTAAATGAATCCATTAAGAGCAACAAAAAACACGTTATACATACTAATAAAATTTGTTTACGAAGGATACAAATCAAGAAACTATCATAGTCTAATAGACATCGTAGCACGTACTAGCTTATGCCGCTAAAATATACTACCAAGATGGAGACAAGATGAATATAATAAAAAGGCTATAGCCGGATTAACTGGACAAATCATCATACTTGATCAGTATCAACAAAATGTTAATATACAAATAGAAAATTACATACTAAAAATACCAATAATATACCAATTTGATAGTATGAATAATGATGTACTATTAGGAAATGAATTTTTTCAACAATACTATCTTATAACCATATCACATAAATCTGTTATATTTACAACACCTTGTCAATACCAAGCAATATCAATTAGAATAACACAACCTTATTCTATGACCGACTTGCCGCATATCAGAGTTTCTTCAACTCAGCGTGGTGAATATCAATATTTACCATACAAAACTAGAATACAACAAGTCCAAGAAATAACTACAAAAGAAATTTTATAAAATCAATTAGAAAATCTGTGCGGAGAGGACCATTTAGCAAAATGGGACTTAAGTAAACCCACAGCACATATAGAGTTAATAGATAAGAACAAAATAAAAAAATTAAACCTACAAGACATACTCCAACAGATTTAGAAGAGTTCAAAATACATATATAAGAACTAATAGAAAATAATTACATAAGAAAATTACAAAGTCCACATTCATTATCAACATTTATAGTAAAAAAACATTCAGAAGAAAAAAGAGGTAAATCTCGAATGGTAGTAAATTATAAACAATTAAACAAAATAGTAAGAGATTTGGATATTCACTACCAGATATGCAAATAATTCTTAACACAATAAGAACAAGAAAAATATATTCGAAATTCGATTGTAAATTAAGATTTTACCACGTAAAAGTAACAGAAGACTCAAAACAGTTAACAGCATTTAGCACACCTCAAGGTTCTATGAATGGAATGTATTACCATTCAGATATAAAAACAGTCCAGGAATATTTCAAGAATATATGGATAAGATATTTGAAAAATACAACAATTTTATATTAGTATATGTAGATGATATTTTAATAGGATCCGAAAACGAAGAACAATATAAAGAGCATTTACTAAAATTCATAGAAATAGTAAAAAATGCAGGTATTATACTATCAAAAAAGAAAATGGAATTGTTCAAAACTGAGATAGAATTCTTAGGAAAAAAATTATCGCATGAAGGAATATAACTACAACCACATATAGCAGATTAAATAAAGACATTTCCAGATGTCTTAAAAGAAAAAAGAGAAGTACAATCCATAATCGAACTATTAAATCAAACAAGCCGTTACATACTGAATTTATCAGCAAAAACAAATTGGTTACAACAAAAACTAAAAAAGTTTAAGAAATGAGAATGGACCTCAAAGGATAAAGCAAAACTTAAAATATTAAAACACAAAACTTTAAATTTAAGTAAGCTAAGACTACATGTTAAAGAATGTTTATGGATAATAGAAACAGATGCATGTGAATAATTAGGAAGCATTATTAAAATTCATTGAAATATGTGAAAAATAGGAAAAACTAACTAGATATACTAGTGGATCATTCACACAGATTTAACAAAATTACCACATAAATGAAAAAGAACTACTGGCAATCTTAAAAGCTATAAAAAATTATGAATTATTCATAATCCATATGAATTCACAGTAAGGACAGATAATACACAAGCAAAGAGTTGGATTAACAAAATAATAGACCCAACTATAGCAAATAAAAGATTGATAAGATGACAAATGGAGTTAGCACATTACGACTTATCAATAGAAAATATAAAAAGAAAAGATAATATCTTAGCATATTTCTTATCAAGAAACTAACAATTTCATTTCTACAGGATGAACATAGAGTAAAGCATATAGAACTGGATATAGTCTACCTAAAGAAGATTGTGGAGTAAATAAAAGGAGCATATAACCAACTACAGTTGCAAATATGTGATCTTCAAAGTATATTTTACCAACATATAAATGCAAAACATATTGAAAAAAATGAGCGAAGGGAGTGAACCTATTAACCCACAAAATACAAGTGAAATCACAAAAATAGCCGCACAAGAGGGAAACTCCATATCCATACAACCTACTACCTACAAAGAGAGTTTACTCTCAGATCCTCTAAATATTCCAAGAATGATTTATTTTTACAATATATTGAGAAATTATGTCAGACCACTTAGGTCAATCGATTTATCAAAACTGTCTCTCAACAACATATGAACAAAGCAATCATACTACCAGGAGCAAATCCAAAGATAGTAAGAGTATTATTCGAAAGAGGGCTTATCCACTGCATATATCCATCCCGAGAATGTGAAGAACTTAGCCAGCTACCAAGAGAAGTATATAAATCCGCCAAGAGTTATTTTGGTCTTACAAAAGCCTCCAAAATATATGTCCGGGTATTTTCAGTTATTTCAGAATTCCTTGAAGATGATGACGAACTACCCACTGAGCATATTATAAAGATAGGGATGACTACACAAATTTTGTGTGGAGCAACCAATATTATACCATATAAAAATGAAGAATTTGAAAAACTGATCCCAGAAAGAAGAGCTATGGAATTTATAACAATGTATTGTGAACTAAAGGACTTACAAAATAGAGACAGTAACATATAGATCTATGACAACCCTGACCCACAAAAATTAATGATTTATAGCACAATAAAGATTAAACAACCACAGTCAAAGAAAGAAGTCTTTGACAGTTGGTACCAAATTCTATATAAAGGAGTCATGACAATGATAGAAGAGACAGTTGTCCACTACTGTAAATTGATGAAGATGGAACCACAACATAAATGCGGACAATGTGGAAAAGAACAAGAGAAGTCTGACAAAGAGTTATTTCTGATGTGAAGCACGTGAAAATGTTGGCCAGAAAAAAGAATGTTTAACGTAAGCAGTGACGTAATAGGCTCAATTATTCATCTATGATGTAAGCAGTGATGTAATGAGAACAATAATTGTAACTGATGTAAAGTCATCTATTCTTCTATAAAAGGGGAGGCTGGGTAAGGGATATGACATAAGATCTAGGAAAGAAAATTTTTTATATAAGCCTGTTGGGAGAGTATGTAAGAAAGTTGAAATCAATAAAGACTATCTTTCCTGTTGAGCTCTTGTATAATATAAGGTATGAATAATTAGTCTCTTACCAACAGGGAGAGTTTTATAAGGCTCTACCTGAAGGATCTTACAAAAATACTCATTTGTAACATTCTATAGTTAAGTTGTACACCTAGTAGCAGGAAACGATGTAGGTTGTAGTTGTCTGTATTGAAGTGCTACTAGTTATTCCCTACGTATCTCTTGGATGAAGCTCTCTTGGAGAGCATAGTAGTCCTGAGATGAGAGGAACGTAAAATGAGCACCGAAATCGGAGTGCATACCAGAGATATTTTATCTACTAGTAGTAACTGGTACAAAGCAGCTCAAAGAGGTTTAAGTAGGTCGGAAGCATGATAGGCCATTTTGTTTTGATTCTTATGATATCCTTAGAAATCTCTCTCTAGTCCTGATTTTATACTTGTTGTTTTAAATCATAAAATCACTAAAAAAGAATAATGGATAATAATAGTTTCAGTATTGCCTCAGAAATTTATGAATTAATGACTAACCATCGAGGAAGTGATAGAATGCTAGTTTGTGATGTTTATTATCCTCATAGAGTAACAAGCATGAATGATTTTTATGAGTTCAAATTATTTTTCTTTAGTGTACAACGAGTAATAATTATAACAATAAAACAAATAAATCCTGGAGAAACTAGTAATATAAATGTCCAAATAGTTGATGATCTAACTTTTTATGAAAGATCTTTATTATTTTATGAAAATAGTGAATTTAGTAGTTATATCTAGAGTCTTACAACAACATATAGACAATTCCTAGAAGAAAATAAACATATTGAAGAAGAAAATGAACATATGGAAGAACTCGAAGAACCCCCATATGATAGTAGTAGCGAAATATCTGAGATTGAATCAGAATCTATGAGAGATCTTGAACTTATGCTTGATTACATTAATATTTTTGAGATAGACAATGCACATTATTTTGAAGAATATTATTTTACAGAAAACTATTATTTTTGAGGTTTTTGATACTTTGTTTTATTCTATTTACAGGTGTTTTCACGCTTCACAACCATAGTTGGTATGAGAGCCTTGTTTCTAAGTAAGTAACTCTTACCTAGTTTTCTCGAAATATTTAATACAATTTAAGTAGTTGAAAAATTGATTAGATAAGAGAAATAGAAAATATTACAAAAATAAATTTTAAATTTGCAGAAAGATCACACATCCTATAGAAAAATCTATAGGACATGAAGCATAGAATATTAATTAAAAACTATCCCTTAATTGTAAATAGTTTGGTCATTGTCCCTTATTTACAAATATTTTCAAATTTTGTCCTAACAAAATAATTAACTCCAATAGCTGCGTGTAATCAACTTTAACAGTTCTTTAATTTAAACTAGTATTACCCTGTGCAAATTGCACAACCTAAAATAATTTTAAGGGACTCATAAAATTATATGGAACTCTAAAAAAATGTGAGAGAATTAAGAGAAATTTATGAATATCATTCATACCGTAATTAATGAAATTTTCATTATCATCATTACATACGCAGATAATTTAGAGAATCACTGTCAAACCATAATGTTATTCAATTGAATATTACTAAAGCTGCTGTGGGGTTGCAGGAGTAGGGATAGGGGTAGGTTTAAGAAAAGTCGTGAGATTTTGTGAGGTTGGAAAAGTGAGAAGGGAAGAGACTATGTTTGAGGGATTAGATTTTTTATTTTATTTTTGTTGTTTTAATAAAAATCATGTACAGTACACGTGTTAGTTAAATATTAATTCCTACATTCACTCTCATTTCATTCCAAATTCCAAAATAGATAAAGGAGAGAGGGCCTAGTATAAGATGTAGATATATTATAATTATGGATAATGTGAATTATGAAACAACATAATTTTTTTTTTTACATGTAATTTACGATTAATCCCTTGATTATTATGTGATTAGTGGAGGGTATTTTGGGTATAGAAGGTTTGTTGACTGGGTTCGTAGCCGTCGAGTGCAGACACGGCAAACTCAGTCGGATTAAAAACACAATAATTTGATGATAGGATAGGTCACCATTCCGGTAACTTTACTTCTCTCTTGCTTTCAACGCCACAAATTTTTTTGGATAATTTGCACAACGCTGTTTTGCCATTAGAAAAATCCATGCTATCAACGTGAGTAATATACTGTGTATCATCTCTAGTTCTCTATTATAATAATCTACTAGTAAAAACAAAACAAAAACATTTGTTGCCAAAATTTTAAACCGAAGATCTAGTGCCAAATTATAGAAGTGAACAAAATTTGTTTGCAAAATTGGAATAGGGCAAGATAGGTGAAAAATAGATGAAGAGGGGGAAATAGCATAGGCACACATATTGCATAAATATCGAGCACTCTTTAATCTTTTAATTGTAGTTGTATAATTTGTAGGCAGTCCAACATAAAGGAAACTTAATCACATTCTAAAATCAGAATTATATTCACCTAGCATTTAAATTAAATGACCCAATAATCAATCGTAATAACATTTTAAAAATGTATATAGATCTTGATTTGGGTCAGATAACGTGGCCCATCATCGGCCACCAGATCCCCTCAAAATCCGCTCTTCCCTGATCATCAGATCAACCAAGAGCCTCGTGGACTTCTGCCACGTCAGACCCACGAGCAAACGGATCCAAACCTGGCCCAGCAGGATCTCAGACCGGTTATGCTCTGCCTATAAATACCAGGCTCCCTCCTTCATTAAAAGGTAATCAATCTTTTCCCTTTGAAACCCTAGGTACTGTTGCTTTTCAGTAACTGACTAGATCGTCGGAGGGCCTGTCACCGGGATCTCTCCCTGTGTTTCTAGGCAGAGTGCAGGTACACAAGACAGATCCGAGGTGCTGGATCCGAGCTGAGCATCCGTCCTCTACCTCACTCCTGCTACTCCTGGGCCGTCCCCAGCCGAGGGTCGAACGTACGTATAGCCAGTACCGCGACTTCCACTAAATAAATTGAGAGAACTCACCCCTGTTGTAGCCACCCCCAAAGAAACCAACCGCATCAGATCTCATAAGCACTGCACGTTCCAACTAACTTGTATGATCATCATGTAATACTTTCAGTGCAAGAAAATTATCGAAGATAGTTCATATGATTCTTATAAGCTGTTTTCAAAGTTAGATAAAATGCAGATACCCTAATATATCTCTATATAATCTCTTTGAAATTTGAGAAAATCTTTTAAAAAGCACATATGGATTTTTTTAGTATCTTTCGTACTTAAATGAGAGGTCATTGTTCTAAGCTTTCTAGATACATTGACAAAATAGATTTTCTAACCAAACATAGGGTACGTTATGCTCTGCCTATTTGTTCTTGATGTAAAAAAAAAAGAAATTTTGGAGAAAAATAGGAAAACCTTAACTTAATCATACATTTCGATTAATAAATCATATATGTGTTTTATTTTCTATTTCTATTTTGAATTGTTAAAATGTCAAACTAAGCTATACAAATAAGGAAAAGAAAATTAGACTACATTGATGCTTTGACAAAAAGCCATAATGTTAATGTTGAATGTTGAGGTTGATATCCCACCCATCTGAAAATTATTGTTTCACGCAGTACAACTTAATTTGTACAGCAATGCATGGTGATTAAGTAATGTCCTAAAAATGGCTATTAATTACAAGTAGTCAAAGATAACTTAAACACACAAATCTCTTATCTTTGACAAACGAGTAAACTATGTCATCCTACATTGATGTCATCCGTAGTTGAAAATTTCGGAATCTGTCTCTTATCAGCACATATGTCATATCCTAAATCTTTTTGCATATTTGACCGATAATTAGTTAAAATACTTTGTTCAATTTTCATGAAACCAGCAATCTTCTGGTTTCTCCACTACTATTTTCTCCTACCTTTAAAAGAAAAGGTAAAAGTTGAAGCATTACTCATTCAACAAACCCCCTCCAGCCTTCAAGCTTTCGCCGACCAGATCTGCACCCTCTTTTCATCCTTCTCCACTACTCCCTTTGTTAATGTTGTGTATCTTTTCTGCCACTACAAACCCTTCTAATTTTTCCCAATTTCATTTTGGAGCGAACATTGCCTCCCAAACCTAAGGGTCCCTCCTTCTACCTCCCTGCGACGTCTGCTGCTCTCCCCCTTCCTCTCACCTCCTTTGTGAAGTGACCTCCTTCTTTTATTCAGCACGTCTTTGATGATCGAAAGGACCTCACTTTTCTATTTGGTCCCATCGTTACAACAAGGTGACTCCGTTCCTCCTTTCGTTTCTTTTGTTGGAGGTTATATCCACCAGCGGCGTCGTTCGTTGACTTTGCATATCTAGGGTTTGTTTAGTGGTTCGATTTTTGGACCGGCTTTGGTGCGATTTCCTCCCCCTACCCTTGAGACGCCTTATATCCGATCGCTGCAAGCTGTTCCTTCCCTCTCCGTTTTCGTTTTCACTTTCTGACATTCTATTCTGGTGTGGTGTATTTTGAAGTTTTGATTGGTTCTGGTACTTGTTGGTTTTCTTATTCAACTCGTTTGGTGTTCTTTTGAAGTGATTATTGCTGCATCCTGTTCTGATGCGGTTGTGATCAAATCTGGTTGTGTTCTTCCTTTTCTTGGCTACCTTAGCCTTAGCTTAGCTTTTGGTTTTTCTACTTTCTTTTCTCATTTTTGATCGCTACAGTAACTGTTTGAGTGCCAACGCCGATCTCACTTCTCTGTCGTGATGGCTGTGGGCCTAGAACGGACGACTCATGGGTCCAAGTGGCTAAAAAAAAAGAAATTTTATTCCTATTCCTAAGGGTAAGCCCATGGTGGGTTACCGGCCCAGCTTCCAGAAACCTCCAGGGCATTCTTCTACACCCTTTTCCCGCTCATCTTCATCTTTTCCCCATTATCCCTCTCGTTCTCTCACCCCTTACTCGCTCTGTTTTCGATGCCTTCAACCAGGACACCTAAAATTCTCTTGTGTCTCCAAGATGAAGTACCTTTTCTGTGCCAAATTAGGCCATTCTAGGAACCGTTGCTTCTCTCACCAAAAGTTACTAGGTCTCCCTTTGGGATCTCCGGTCTTAGAGCAAGTGATGTCCGCCCTTGATTTTCCCTCCCTACAAGCTAAGCTCTCAGAAGCTTCGGCTCCTAGATCCAAGAGGCTCAAGCTATCAGATTCTTCTGCCCTACTTCCCACTCCTCCCTCTTCTCAGCTTATTTTGGGAGCTTCACATGCAAAGCCCCCTAAGCCCTCTATGATGGTCTTTTGTGACCTTTCTCCTGAGATGATTTCTAAGAAGGAAAATCTGCTGAGCTATGGTGGAGTGTCTTTGTTTGGAGGTTCTCTCTCGAACTCTTCTTTAAATGCTTTCTTGTGCAACACTTGCAACGAATTTGGACCTGGGCCATCAATGATTGCTCCAACGGTGAAATCGTCATTAAGTGCCCCTCCCCTAAAATCCTGATGGATCCTTTGTCCATTCAATCCTTCTCTATCGGAGAAGTCTCTCTTAAGATTCGGAAATGGCCGTATGCGGGGATGCCTCCTCCTACTCTTCAATCGCGTTCGACGAAGGTTTCTGTTTTGGGGTTACCACCCTTCTGTGATTCACCGCGGTTGGTAGCTGATTTGACTAAGTGCATCGGTGACCTTACTTGTACCTCTTCCTCGTCTCTCCTTGCCTCTTCCTCGTCTCTCCTTGCCTCAGGCTGCCTTTTTGTTGAGGCGGAATATTTATGTCCTCATCTAGAAGAGCGGATTAAAGTGTTTACCCTGAGGTTAGGAGAGGCCATTTTCTCCATTTCAGTGTCTTACCATGGTACCCCTGATGCTGTCTCTCTGCTGTTCATTGTTCCTCCTATAAACTCTGTTACCACTGTGCCCTTAGTAGTGGCTGTTAATACTGCCCCTCTGTCCACTTTCAAGGAAGGGACCTTTTCTAATCCCAACCCCGTGCACCCTAAGCTCCTGGGTCATAGCAAGAGCGCGACCACGGGAGGGACTCGCACTAAGTGGAAATTCTACTTTCCTCGCATCCATGCTTCTGCGGCTCCCGCTTTACTTTCACCTTCAGAGGCTCCCAACCTAGTATGGATTAACCCGGCTCTCTCTTCTACGACATCTCATGCTCCTTCCAGCCAGCTTTCGTCCTCGTCTACAACATGTCCTCTGCTGACTGTTTCCTCTTCTTTTTTGGCAGAGCTCCAGCCTCCAACTGTTGCTTCTATTCCTTCCGATGCTGCCCCTTCTAGCAAGTGGCCCGATTGGTCGGTTAACCCGCACTTCTCTGGTGATTGGGATAAATTCCAAATCGTCCCTCGACCTTCCTCCTCCTCTAAATTGGTTGGCGTACCTACTGTTGCTAAATCCTCTAAGGTTCCTAAGCAGATTGCTCCGACCTGGGTAGATGCTGACAGCCTTCTTACTGACAAGGAGAAGGAATTATCGCAGCCACACCCCGGGTTCAAGGTACTCTTCTCCATTCCTTTACATGCTGTTTCTCCCATTGTTTCCCCTAATTCTTATTTAGCACAGTTAGCGCTCGATTGTACTCTTTCTATCTCCTTGGTCAATTTTTCCCCTGCTCCAACTTTGCAAGTTTACAATTGTCTGAAATTTTGCATTGCTTTTGTTATGTGCGAACCTTTTGATGGAGTGGTTTCTTGCCTTATTTTACTGACTAAGGCTTCTGGTTCCCCCCCTCACCCCATTTCCCTAATTTCTGATGTCCCCATCTAACCGACTCGGTCGACATGTGATGATATGGACTCAGTGCTTGAAACTATGGTTCTCGAACCTGGTCGTGCCAAATCTTTTGAAGTTTCTGTTCAGTATTCCATTTCTTCATCCCCTATATGTCAGAATTCTGGAAAAAAAAGGAGCTCGGTTACGTTCATTCGCTCTATTGCTCGTTTAAGAGCCAAGAATGACTCTCACTTATCTCCCGGGTCTAAGGCTTCCCTTGCGGCTCAGATCCTAACCTGGAGATTCTGCCGTTCCAAGCGGATAATCCGATTTGTGAGAATCTGGGATCGATCTATCAGGTCCATTTTGATTCCCCCTCAACTGTCGATATGTACCACTTAGCCTCTCATATGGGAGTCGTGGTAGATAACGATAAGGTTGATCCTTTTGGTAGTATTCGCCAATTAGAAATGGCTAGATCTTGTGAGTTCCAAAGGAATTATGATTAACATCTCTTGGAACATTTGAGGGTTGGGTAGCACTCCTAAACAAGAAGCTATTCTTCAGTTGCTCTCCTCTAGCCATTGTGACGTAATTTCCATCCAAGAAACCAAGCTTAATTCTTTGTCCCCCGTCATTACTCGCAAGCTGGGGGGGAACCTTATTACCCAGTGGGTTAGTCTTGACGCTAACCATTCTGGCGGGGGTATTATTCTAGGTTTCAAATCTTCTCTTTACCAACTTATTTCAGTCCATCGTCTTAAATTCTTTCTAGTTGTTACCCTTCACTGGATCGAATTCAATCGGAACGTCACCATTGTTTCGTTATACAGTTCCTCTACAGCCAATCCCCGCTCCGAATTCGGGGTAGAATTTATGTCTTTTGCTAGAAGTATTACCGGTTTGTGGATCTTTTGTGGTGACTTCAACGTCACCCGTTTTCGTCACGAAAGATCGGGTAGTGGCTCTAGGCTGCATGACTCTATTTTTTTTAATGATTGCATTCGGTCCCTTCATCTTTCCAACCTACCTATTAGCGGTAGATCTTTTATTTGGTCCAATATGCGACTGCTACCTTCTATGGCCAAATTAGACCGTTTCCTCGTTTCTCAGGACTGGATCTCCACCTTCCATAATTCTTTTGTGCAGGCGCTTCCGAACCCGTGTTCGGATCATGTCTCTATTCCGTTTCATTCTAATTTCAATTTTTCCAAGCCTTTTAAATTTTGTTTTGAGAAATTCTGGTTGGAAAACCAAATTTTTGTTAACCTCATTATTAATTACCTTTCCGCGGTTACGGGATCCCACGGTCTAGGAAGCGTTATTCTTAAGCTTCATGCCTTTAAATTTGGTTGCAAAATTTGGCGGAAACAAAGATTTGCTAACTCCCAAGCCATTAAAAATCATCTTCTGTTAGTTATTCATTCTATTGACTGTCAAGAGGAATTGGGTCCCATTTCCGACTCTTGCCGGAACAATTGTTCTGAGTGCAAAAAAGAGTATAACTCCCTCCACCAGGACCATATCAAATGGTCCCATAGAGCTAAAATTAAATGGTTACGTGAGGGGGATGGGAATACGTCTTTCTTTCATAGTTTCGCTTCTCAGCGACAGAGGTGTAATCGTATATATTCCATTGTTGAGGGGAATGTGGAACTTAACACTACTGCTGATTTCCATGCCGCTTTTCTCCTTTTTTTAAGAACCTTATGGGTTCGACTGGGAACCGTTCCATTCATCTTGATCAGAATTATCTCTATGGGAATGAGCTGCATGACTTATCGTCCCTTGACTCCCTTTTTACACTTGATAAGATTAAGATTGCCGTTTCCTTATCTCGTAGTGACTCTGCCTCTGGCCCGGACGGTTTCCTTGCTCTTTTCTTCCAAAAGTTTTGGGAATGGCTTAAGGATGATCTGTTCTCCATGTTCTCCGACCTTTACAATGGCCAATTCTCTTCTGACAGGATCAATTATGCCCACATTGTCCTCATCCCCAAAATGATTGGAGTTAACAAATTGTCGGCCTTCAGGCCTATCAGCCTCCTCAACTCTTTATTCAAAATCATTAAGAAGGTTCTCTCTAACCATCTTAAATCAAATATCTCTTCTCTGATTGATCCGGTTCAATCCGGTTTTATTAAAGATCATTTTATCTTAGATAGCGTAGCTTACGCTCAAGAGATTATCTCCGGTTGTCACACTTCTAAGTCTGAGGGTATTCTCCTCAAATTAGATTTTGAGAAAGCTTACGACAAAGTCAATTGGAACTTCCTTTTTGAGATCCTTTTGCACCGCAGATTCGGTCCAAGGTGGATATTTTGGATTAAGTCCAGTCTTTTCGCCGGGACGTCCTCCATCATTATAAATGGTATTGAAGGTAATAAATTTAAATGTAAGAGGGGTCTCTGCCAAGGCGATCCTATCTCATCTCTTCTCTTCACTCTGGTGGTAGATGTTTTCAGCAGGATGCTCCTTAGAGCGTGGGAAGCCAACATTATTGAAGGTCTTGGTGGTTTCCCAGGGTTCCGAGGGGTTCTCAATCTGCAGTATGCAGATGACACTATCCTCTTTGCTAAACCTAATGGGATCACTCTGCGTAATCTTAAGCTTCTTCTTTACCTTTTCGAAGAGGCTTCCGGTTTATCTATCAATTTCAGCAAAACATCGGTTCTCTAGATTGGTGGGTCCAACGATCGTCAGGCTCAGATTTCATTTTTCTTTAATTGTTCTTCCACTTCTTTCCCTATTTCTTATCTTGGTATCCCTCTAAGATGGGGTAAACTTCAAAAAGACGACTGAATTCCTATGATCGATAAGATCGAATCTAGACTTAATGTCTGGTCTGGCCTTCATCTTTCAAGAGGCGGTAGACTAGTACTTGTTAATTCAGTTCTATCATTTATCCCTTTGTTTATGATGTCCTTTTTCTACGTCCCTTCCTGGGTTATCCAGTGGATCGACAAGATTAGAAGGAACTTTTTCTGGTCTGGATCTTCCACTTATAAAACGGGCAAGCACCTTTGCAAGTTGGAATTGATCTGCAAGTCCAAACTAGAAGGAGGGCTGGGCATTCTTAATCTTAGGAATCAAAACTTAGCCCTTCTCGGTAAAATGGCTATGGAAGTCCCTCCAGTCTCAGGATTGCTCGTGGAGTAAGTTAGTGATCCGTAAATACCACCGGCATCATCCTATTTGGGATTTGCACAGGGTTATCTCTTCCTCCGCATCGCCCTTTTGGAAAGGGGTGTGGAAGGTTCTTCAACCGTTTAAATGCGGTGTGCGCAAACTTTGTGGGTTAGGGGCATCTGTTAAATTTTGGATGGATTTATGGCTGGGTAACATCATAATTGGCTCCGAGTTCTCCCAATTATTTTCAATCGCTTCCAACCCACATTCTACTGTTAACAAGTATTTTGTCTTATCCAACAGTTGTAGGGTGTGGCATATCCCTTTTAAGCGCGCTCTTCCTCATGCCTTTTTCCCTCAATATCACAGACTTTGTGCACTTTTACGTGCATACAATTGGCATCCTCATGATTGTATTTCGTGGCGGTGGACCGGTTCTAGCTCCTATACGGTCAAGTCTTTCTATAATTTCCTCAATTCCGGGGGAGTTACTTCCCCTTTCTCCAAAACTATTTGGGGCTGTATTGCCCCCCTTCAAGTGAAAATTCTTACTTGGTTGACTATCCACAAAAAGGTTCCGACGGTGGTAGCTCTCAACCACAGATATATGGCCCTAGAACAAAAGTGCCCCTTCTGTCTCGCCGAGGATGAGGATGCCCAACACTTATTCCTTAACTGCTCTTTCATCCGTCCATTTTGGGCTCTTAGTATAAGTGCTTGGCGTGTCCAAAGCATGTCATCCTCCATCCCTCTGTGGTGGAGCTCTTGGAGGCAACATCATGTCAGCAAAGTGTTTAGACCCTCTTGGGATTTAGCGATGATGGACCTTATTTGGCTTATTTGGGGAGAGCGTAACAATAGGATCTTCTCTAATTCTATGAAGTCGCTTATTTCTATAATGGAAGATTTCATCTTCTTCATTAAATTCTGGGCTTCTACTCTTAATTCCTCCAATTCACAGATTTTTCATATGCAGAATCTTGATGAAGCGTTTTTTTTTACTCGAACCATGACTTTTCGATTACCCTACTCTAAATTTTCACCTTCTTTTCTCAGTGTTGTCTTTTATTTTCTATGCTTATTTTGTTTTTATTGCTTATGCTTTCTCTTCTACCAGGCTCTATTTTCTTTCTTGCAGAAGTAACTACCGCATTTTCCACGGGTTTCTTTTGGCCTCAATCCTATTTTGGTACTGCTTGATGGAGCACGTTTCCTTTCGAGCCAGGTTTAACATAGAGCAATCTTCTGGTTTCTCCACTACTATTTTCTCTTACCTTTTTTTGGTGATATCTGTCTAATGCATCCCCTGTTGCTCATGGCACCTGTGCTTGTATCCAGTCTTATGCTCCTTCTGTATTCCTATGTTTTTCCTTCTAAGTTGAACAGTTATGTTATATTCTATGGTTGTTACCTTTTGGTTGGGTGGGGCCCTTTTACTTGTGTTTATTTTTGTTCTGGGGGTGGCCTTTTGGTTTGCTCCGTTGGCTGTTGTGGTAGTTGCTTGCTTGTAGTTTGATTGTTATTGTCTGGTCCTTATTTGCTTTGATGCCTTTGTTGTTTGTTGCTTCTTGCACATCAATCCTAATTTCAGGCGATATTTCCCCTTGTTCCTTTTGGAGGGCGGCTCTGTTCCTAGATGTGGTGGTGGCTCTCTCTCTCTGCCCTTGTTGTTGGGCGGTTGCTAGGTATGAGTCACATTTCCAGCTTGGGAGTTAGTGACTCCTGTGCTGATGTGAGTGGGCTCTTTGTTGGGTTTTTTGTTGTTCACTTAGCCGTTTCTTCTAGTACTTGAATTTCTTCCTTTGGTCCTTCATGTATTCAGAGCATGTTCTTTGGCTCTGGTAATGCAGCTGTAGTCTTTTTTCTATGGTCATTCCTATTCTCTGCTCTACTCCTCTGTTTGTGCTATGTCTGTGGCTTACTTTCGTTTTTCTGCCTTTCTTTCTCTTCTTTACTCTTCACTCTACGAATTCCTTTATTATGATTGTTTCGTCTTCCTTTCGTTGCGTTTGTTTGTTCAGTTCTTCTGAGCTTTTGGGGTTTCAGTGATGGCAGTCCACGTTCCTTTCTGCGGCGATCGTTAGCTTCCGTCGCCCAGCTTGGTTGAGTGTTTCTGTCGTGGGCCTGCTTTGACTGCTTTTTTGTGTGTTTGTTGTACTCCTTTTTGCTGTGTATATATGCTCCCGTCGTGTCTGCTGTATATTCTTTTGTTTTTTTCAGTTCTACATCTTGTAAACTGGCTATTCTCATGATTGTACAGCTCCAAGCTCCTTTATTAATATATTTTATTAGGCTGGAGTCTTTCGACTCTATCCGTTTATCAAAAAAAAAAACAAAACATGAAACTGTACAAATGTCCTGCTCGAATAATGACATATATAATAAGTAGGGTTTTCAAGAGGGCGTTCCTGGCTCAAATAAATATTTATAATAGTTTTAGTTCGAACTTCATACGGTTGCAACTATAAAAGCAAAATTTCATCGCTTAATTGAAGAAATCAGGTGATCGTGGGTATAAAAACAATAGATTATCTAGGCATTTTCTTCTTTATTATGGTCCCCAAAATAAAACAACGAAAGATAACTTATATCGTAGTTCTTTAATTATACACAAATTTGGTGAAGTTTGGTGAAGAGGGCGAAGCAGTTGTTGCATTTGTCTTGCATTAATTCAAACCCTAATTAGAAATACCCATGCAATTAGCTACTGATAGCAGTTGGCTTTCGATTAAAGAGGGTGTTTTAAGTAATTCTTTTTGTTAAAGAAGTAGGAGAAGATTAAAGAAGCTAGAGAGCTAGTAGGAAATGGAAACATCCAATTCACCAACTATGAAAAGTAGTTGAATTTGGGTGCATGATATGATATATATATATATATGATATTGAGTGAAAAGGTGGTGAGATTTGTTAGGTCAACTACTGATTAATTTGGAGAACTATATGTCTCATTTCTTCTCTAAGTATTGCTTAGAAGGGAAGCCACTAACAAATAATGTGGACTGAGTGTGTATGCATGGACCCAAATAATAAGAACAGTGACATCTTGGAATTTTAAATTAATTAAGCATTTTAATTACACATCAAACATTTTTTTATTTAATTTTTATTGTCAAGGGAATTTGAAGAATATTTTCTCATATTGTTGCGGTCGACTTCTATTCATTTGATTTTGAGAGTTTCAATTTTTTCTAAAGCATCTGACTTTTGGAAAATTTAATTTCTTCCATTTATATACACCTTCAGTGGTGATCAATAAAAGGTTGATCATTTTTACACTTAAAAAAAAAACCTTAAAGAAACGAAATAATATATAAGGTAATGCAAGAGTACTCGATTTTGGATTTGATGTCTTCTGTTGATAAGTCTCTTATCAGGTTTATGTAAGAACTAAGAAGCATGTCATGCACGCTGGCTTGATATTATAAGAAACTAATACATATCAGAGTATTATCCCGTATGTATGTATGTATATATATATGTAATGTATATTATATCAGTATATATGTATTTTCGGCCGTATTATATGCTAGTCAAGTATAAAGGGAAAAAAGGTAGGTAAAGAAGAACTTTTTGTCAAAGGAAGGATTCAGAAAGCATAAGCTTTCTTTCACTTTAACATTAGTGCCTCCAAAATGGGAGGAAATTGAAAGAAGTTTACACATGATAGGGAAAGGCAATGTGGACACATGATGGTGGATATCGTTACTAAGAGCACTCATGAAAGTTACATGTTGTTGGATCCCAAAATATATGTATTACTTGCAAAGGGGGAGATAAGGTTACCAAAGTACAAAAGGAATTGATAGAGGACCTTATACTAATTAACAAGCCTTCAAACATCACAAAAGGTTGTTGAAGTATAGCCTTCAAACATCACAAAAGGTTGTTGAAGTATATGTGTTTAGTTGGTGGTAGTTAAGCTTAAATGGCCCGAGATATATATATATATATATATATATATATATATATATATATATATATATATATATATATATATATATATATATATAATAAAACACAAAGAAAGCTATCAAGTGGCACTCATTCAATTTTCCCAAAATGAAAGGTCCAGATTGATTCTCACAAAACATATTTTTCCGCCCACAATTTCAAACCCCCCCCCTCTATCTCTCTCCCTCTTTCCCGAAATACCCCATTCTGTCTCTCTCTCTCCCTAGCTCTCTCTCTCTTCCCGTTCTCGCTGTCTCTCTATTTTCCCCTCGCTCTCTCCCTCTCTTCCCGTGCTCTCCCCCCTGCTCTCTCTCTCTGTCATCGTACCCGACCCCCCTCTCTCCTCATCGATCCCCCCTTCTCTCTCTTTAATCGTTCCAGACCCTCCCCCTCTCTCTTGTTGAATTCTAACTGCGGAATAAACTCAACAACGACGACGAGATGCAAGAACTATAGAATCAAAAACAAGAGAACAAAGAACAACAAAAAGCAACACACAAGAACACACGGGATTTTTTCGAAGTTCACCCAAAACAATGGCTACTTCCCCGCGCAGAGGTACTCCTGCGATTTTCACTAGAAATATGAAGATTATGTTTACAAATCTCTCAAGAACTCACCACCAAGGTGTAGGGTTTCTCTCTATCTCCCTCTCTCTTAATGACAGATGGTAGATCTCTATTTTCTTTTTTTACTTAACCCTAAAATCGTACACAATACAATATATATAGGATTCCACAACTTTAATCTCAGCCGCTCATCAATCAGCGTTGGGACGGTCGACCGGTTCTTTCCTTCGACTGCATGAGTTCCAACAGAGAGTAGGACGGTCGACTGCGCGGTCGACCAATCGCTTCTTCAAGTTACATAATTGAGTCAGATCGCAGGACGATCGACTGCGTGGTCGGCCGTACACTAGCCTGGAGGGCGGTCGGGGGGTGCGATCGACCGCGCGGTTGACCGCAACTCTGCCTGTAGCTTCAAACCACTTCTGACCTCTTGCTCCCACCTCGACTCTCCTTCTCATCTGACTTCTCCAACCCTATTATCGTGTATTGTATCCACAAACCCCAACAATCTCCCACTTGGAGACATATACACGAAGTCTCTAACATGTTCTTCATTCTTCCATTGGCCTAGTCTAGGCCTGTGCCTTTGTGAGTCTCCTCAACAATTAATCAGGAGACAGTCCGATAGCGGTATAGCAAAACTGATGTTTCCTGCTATCCACCACCTTTGTCACGTCCCGCTTTCCAAAAATACAGAATACGAGCCGTGATGAAGCCCAGCGAATGATTTTCATCATTCATAAGCTGTAGGATCGACTCAGCATCATAACAAGAATATAACAAGAATATACTAAACCACGTATGCATGAATAATTTATTAATCAATAGAAAAGCATTTGAAACAAATGCAAATATCCCAATAATTTCAAGATCTAGATCAAAAGAAAGAAAACTTCGGGACTACAAGCCCGTTACAAGTTTTAAGTAGCAACAGAAATAAAGCAAGTTCTTTTCCCAAGCGAAGCCTAGGAGGTCTGCTCACCAATTCCAGCAGGCAGCTCGTCTCCAAAGTCTGTATATATAAATATAAAAGGAAAAAATAGAAAAAACAAGACAAACGCCCTTAGTACAAGTTAGGGCCGCAAATAGTACAAGTAAGGGTATGAAAACAAGTGCAAGAAATATGGAACATGATATGGAATTAAGAATGTATAACATAATATAATAGGGATGCAACAAGTAGTGGGATTCAACAAACTAGCTAGCAAGAAAGACAACTCAAGTGACAAGATTGGGTAACAAGTACTAGTAGTAGAACAAGTGGCAAGTGAGCATGTAGTTGTATCAAGTATTAAGTAACAAGTATCACGTACAAGTGTCAAGTAACAAGTAACAAGTCTCAAGTAACAAGTCTCAAGTAGGGTATCAAGTGTGTACAAGTGACTAGTTAATCTTAAGTCTAATGTTTAATTCTATCTAGGTAGCACTTCATGCATCCATACTTTTACTACATGGTTGCTACATACAATCAGTTACGTTTAGACCTAGTGGTAAATTTTATAGGGCGGTATACTCAGATATCAAGTATTAAGCAAGTATGGTTCATGAATACAAAAATAATGTAACAAGTTCACGAACCAAGTTCGTGAATGCACTAACAAGTTCAAGAACCAACCGTGGGTTCATGAATGCACAACAAGTTCATGAACCAAGTAATGGGTTCATGAATACGCTCAAGATACAACAAGTTCATGAACCAAGTACTGAGAAACACGGGCCCCCTTCCGAGTACACTTACCTATATTGTCTACTACTATAGTCTTTCCTTTAAATCCCGGCTTGTTATTTATTATTATTATCAACCAAGCATGAAAGTGTGCAAAATAGGCCAAGTATACATGATCAAAAAACATGGAACAAGTCTAGGCTAGGTAGGATACATGTTCGAGGGTCAAAACAAATCAAAATATCAAGAACGACGAGAATTCCAAATCTGGACAGCATGGTGTTGCTGCACCAAAACTGTGATTCTCATCGCTAAAAGAATGAAAATGTGGATCCGTCAGAAGGTCTAGAAACTAGACTTCTGCTCGGTTCCAACGCATATAATTAAGACACATAAAAGTTGTAGCAATTGATGTAAAAACAGCAAACTATACAACATTTGTGTTCCGCCAGAATTTATAAAACTGAGTTTATACTTATGAAACAGGTTTGAAACTTCATTAATTAATTCTAAGAAAATTAGGGAATGTTCTTTAGGGTGTCCAGTATCAGCATGCAAAATTTCAAGTCATTTACTTACTGGTAGCATATTTAAAATAATTGTAAACCAAAGTAGTGCAGCAGTTTTTATGAATCTGCGAGTACAGACACAACAGTAGTAAAACTGTGATATCTCCTAAACCGTAACTCGCAATTCAATTCTGTCAAAAGGGTGGTAACTTAGACATACGGGGATAAGTTTCATATTCAGAACTCAAGTTCAGATTTTGATTTAATCGGGGTCGAAACAGCAAGCCAAGACAGGACAGAAACCAAATAAGACACTTTTGCATGAAATGTATCAAAATTATACTAGTTGTGAACAATTGTATCAACGAAGGGTTGTGACCCTTAGATCATGTGATAAATAAGGCGAAACATAATATCATCAACGATAAACAAAGAGGAGTCACATTTACAATCTACTTGCAGTATTTTCATGAAAAAGCTTGTACTAGAAAATGAAATATACAAGAAGATACTTGCCTTGATTGGATGAGGCGTTGATCGATAGAGCGGCGAAGCACGTGTGAAGCACGTAGCAAGCACAATAGCAAACAGCAACAAGATCCAACAGCAACCACAGATCCCAATCACAAAGGTGATTGGACGGCCAAAATCAGATCTGATCAAGATGGAGGGTTGGGATCAGATCTGATCAAGATGGATATCCGAATCACGGAGAGATCAGATGACTGAGATTCAATCAACCAATTCCCCCTTCTTCTTCACAGCGATAAAGAGAGAAAGTGTTAGCGGGAGAGGGGACAACGACCACGGCAGCAGCTGGCGAGGGGTGACTGACAGCGAGAGCGACGACTTGTGGCAGCATCGAGGCTCGGATGTGGAGCAGTAGATGAAGGTCGCGGAGGCAATGGCGAGGGGATGACGAAGAGATGGTCGGAGGATGATAATGGCAATGGGTTTCGGTTGAAAAGGCTATTAATGGGAAGCGAGGTCGACAGGGGTGTGAAGATGATGGAAGGGACGCAAGCGATGGCAGTGCTGGCAGTGGAGCTCGGAGGACGAGGGTGATGAGTGCTCTGTCTCGCGACAGAACAGAGGAGGATGAGAGAGTAATGGTGGGGAGAAGCTTCGGGGATTTGGTAATGGAGAGCGACGAGGTTAACGGGTTGACGGCGAGGTCGAAGCATAGGGTGAAGGCGACGATGGGTTTCAATGGAAAAGGCAAAGATGGGTTCGATAGCGGAGTAAGGTGGGGTGGTGGCGTCTCAACAATGGGGTATCGAGGAGACGGGGATGAGGATGAAGGGTTAGGGGAGACGATGACGATGATGGGGAGACGAGGCGGCAATGAGCACCGGGACGGAGTTGGGTTTCGATGAGAGCAGGGGAAGAAGGAGATGGGGGGTGTAGGCGGCTGTGTAATTAGGTTAAAATAGTAGATAGGTTTTTGGGTTAGGGTTAATTAGGTTAGGGTTTTATAGTATAGGGTTATTAGGCAGCGGGTTTGAGTAGGATCCAAAAGGAGATTGAGTCAAAATTCACTATAACTAGGGAAAATGAAATAGATGAGGTGAGACAGTCAAATCTCCATGAAGAACGAAAAATCAGAGCAGATAAGAATAATGAAATTGCAATAAATGTGGGCACAAAATTGAGTCGAAACAAAAGAAATGATTTTTATTAGAGCTGGGACAAAATACAGATTTTGGATTGATAAAAGAGTACAGGGAAGTGAAATACAGCAGAAAGTACAAATACAGAAAACAGGGGTTACAACCTTAGTGATCATGTCAGTCGGATTCTTAGTGCCAAGAATCTTAGTTAGCTTCAACCATTTCTTCTCAACCGCCATTCTGATAAAATGATACCTCATTTGAATATGCCGAGTCCTAGAGTGATATGCCGAGTTTTTCGCCAAGAAAACTACACTTTGACTGTCACAGCATAGTTCACCTATGGGTTGCTTCCTGCCCAACTATTTCATAAGCTCCGAAATCCACAATATGTCTTTCGCCGCTTCTGTAAGTGCCATATACTCTGACTCCGTGGTTGACTGTGCTACAACCTTTTGTAACTGCAAAGCCCAACTGACAGCTGTTCCTCTAACTGTAAATACATACCCTGTAGTACTTCTGCAACCATCATGATCGTCCAAAAAATCCGCATCCACATAACCATGTATATGCAAAGAATCTTCTCCAAAACAAAGAGAGTGATCTGAAGTACCTGCTAGATATCTAAGAATCCACCTCACTGCATTCCAATGCTGTTTACCTGGATTCTTCATGTAACGACTGACAACTCCCACTGCCTGTGTTGTAATATCCCGTATTTCTATTTTAATTAAAAAATACAATTTTCAATTTTTGCACGTACGATGCACTTGCTAATTTTTCCATCTTTATTTTCCTTACTCTCATGTATTATTTTAGCATGCATGAGTCTTTTTATTTAGCCTTTCATCAAACCCATAGGCCTAAGAATAGATTCTATCCCACTAAACTAATTAAATTAATTAATTAAAAGCAAGCCCACTAGATAAGACCATTAATTAAATCCCATTTTTTTGTTGTGCATGGACTCACACATGACATGTAATAACTTTTAATATACATATTAGAACTATAGGATTTGTATTTAATTTTGTGTGTGCGTGTGTGCACTAGTGCACAACACGTGCACGTGTTTAGGAGAGAGAGAGTGGCCGGTTTGGGAGAGAGAGGGCGGAGGTTATGGGAGATGGAGAGTTGGAGAAAGTGGGGAGGTGGAAAGGTTAGTGGGTATTTATTAGGTGGATGAAATTACATTTTTGGCCTTTCTTTTGTCCTATAAAAACCCCATTTTTCTTCTCATTTCACACCAAAACAAAGCAAATCAAGAGAGGAAAAAAGAAAGACAGTTAGAGAGTATTTTTGTTGCATTGGAGGCTTTTGGGAGTGCTCTTGCTAGGAGGAGAAGGACTAGGAGTTGCTTGTTGGAGTTAGAAGTTGTGTCTCATCATCTTTGTTGCAAATTCTTCATAAGAGGTGGGTGATCTTGTGCTTTCTAAATGTAAGAAATGCATCTCTAATATTATAATGGAAGAAGGCCTTAGGGTCATTTATAAATGTTTTGTCAATCTAACAACCCGTGCAATACACATACAATTAAAACCCGCAATCTAAACTCATCTAATCCGTAAATTGCACGTGCAATAAAAAAAAATCAAAATCTCAAATACACGTCTATTTCTTTCCCTCTCTATCAAAATCAACCCCACCGCCGTCTTACAGCCGTTCCCCCGCCCTCTGCCGTCGCTCAACTCTGCACCATCGGTCCACCGCCCACCAAGCTTCGTCCAATTCTTGCTTCGATGCCAGCCACCGCTCCGTAGCGTCATCTCTTTGCCAGCAGTCGTCACTTCGTCAGTCGCTGAAATCAACCCCACGGTCGTCGCTTCGCCCGCCGTCTCCGCTTCGCTCGCCGCTGCCGCTTCGCCCGCCGCTACCGCTTCGCCTGCCGCCGCCGCTTTGCCCGCCGCTGCCGCTTCGCCTGCCACCGCCGCTTCGCCCCACTACTTCGTTATTAGGGTAAGTGGCCAAGAAAGTATGCACATCTACTGCAAATCCATTAACTCTTTTATTGCTCCTTTATATATATATATTAATTAATTATCTATTTGCTTAGGCAAGCTTCAATTTTAGGGTTATTAATTTTTGTGTTTTAATTGATGTTAAATGATCTTGGTTCTTGATTAGTGATGATATATGGATACACTATTTGATGCAGAAACTCTTTTATTGCTCCTTTAGATATATAGAATAATTAATTATATGTTTGCGTAGGCAAACTTTCATTTTAGGGCTATTAATTTTTGTTAATTAATTAATGTTAACTGATGTTAAATTTTCTTGGTTTTTGATTAGTGAAAATATATGAAGATACTATTTGATGCAAAAATTCTTTTATTTTAGAATAATTAATTAACTATGTTAGATTTTTATTTTATTGTTTTATATCCCTTATTGTTTCAGAAATGAAACATGTTTATTTTATTGATTAAATGAATCTCATCGGCCCTTTTCACTTAGTACTAAAAACTACTTACCAAATGTAGATATTAAAGGAGTTGTATTTTACATTGGCCTAAATACCAATACAATAATCAAATTGTTACATAATAATGTCTACCATCTTTAGTCTATGCATTTGTTTCTTCAGGATAACTCTTACAGGTGTTGCAACTCTTACTGAACATAAATGTTTCCAAGTGTTTAGCCCTATCCCATCAAAATTAGTGCATCTGCGTTTGACTTAAGTTAGTTCCTTTTCCCATCTTTGGTTATGCTGTTTCATCAATGGGTATGTTTTTTTTACTCTTTCTTCTTTTATAAATATTGTAGCTACATGTATCATGTATGCTGAATTTCATATTTAATTTAAAGTGTGTGATTTTAATATAAGGATTAGTGGCAATCATCCGAGTTCTATGAATGCATTTTACTGCATTTTTTATTTATCACTAACAGTTATAAAAAATTGAACTGTTTTGAGATAGCAATTCATCCTTCTTCTCGCCTTTATTACTTAATTTTGAATTTTCCTCGATGTTTCTTTTTCTTTCCTTATTCATCAAGAGATGTTCAGTAAAATTTGTATAACTGCATAGTTTGTTCAAATAGAAGTCTACACATATATTTCTGTTACAAGTTAATATAAATGTTTACATATGAACCGTGGAAGTTTATTCAATTTTTTTGATAGACATGTAAATTATTCAACTGCAATGTTTGATTGGTTTATCATTTATCTTTGCAATGTTTGAACTGCATCATATTCAGTTCCTTCTCTTCTGCCTACACCAGAAATCATTGATGGGGTTGTGATGGCAAATGAGTTCAGGGAGATTAGATATTAGATATATTAGATAATTAATAAGCAATTAGATAAGAGATTAGATATTAGATATTAGAGATTACAGATGTGTTCATTTTTTACCCCCGTTCTCAATGCTACTAATCATTTGCTACGTCCATGGTAATTTTTCACATTCTATAAGTTCTATTTATACCAACTTATGGTTTTTTACGTTCAATAATAAAGCTAACTTTTTAGTTCACATTGTTTCTATCACGAAAAATGGACAGATTGACTGGCATAACAATAGTAAACGAAGGAGACTTACAATGTAATCGGGAAATTCAACCATCAACTGAAATACCTCAAATATGTGGCATGATTATTAATTTTAGGGTTATTAATTTTTGTGATTTAATTGATGTTAAATGATCTTGGTTCTTGATTAGTGATGATATATGGATATATTGATGAAATGCCATGAGACTTCAAATTAAATGGCAAGTTAGCATTTATGTGGCATACTTTTGTAGTTAATTTTTTGAAAAATTAACTATAAACATCCCTATGACACCTGACTATAAACCATTTGCTTCCAATAGTTCGCCAATTTATAAGGGATACAAAGCTTATTCATTTGAATTTTCAGCAGCAGTATTCTGACCTTGAAAATGATTAAGTCATCTGCACCAGAATTGCTCCAGTTATCAAAAATATATATTTTTGAGAAAGCCAGCCATCAACAAATAGCTATACGTTATACTTTTAATAATCGTATACTAAGACAGGTTCAAGATTAATAAGTTTTACTTGCCACAGATGTTGTAGTCTATAATCTTTGGCCCTCTACCTTATTCAATTTTCAATTTAAAACATGCAGATTTCATACATGATTCTGGCTTATGTTTCGCCTGTCAGCCATTCAGTAGGCAACTGTGTGAAGCGGGTGGTGGTCATTGTGTCTTCTGTTCTCTTTTTCAGGACTCCAGGATCACTCATAAATTCTTTGGGTAACTTTGCTTAATTTCCTTAAAGATTAATTCATACCTCAGAACTTTTCTCTTTTTTGGCCAAAGAAAATACTTTTACTAAGATTGTACTACTATTGTACTCTACGCAGGGTATCCGTAGGATTCACTCTCATTTATCGCCTGCAGACTTCCATATACCTCATGCATCTTTGCCTACATCTGCTGCATTGTATCAGAATTATAATCATCAGTTGATCGTTCGGAATGCCATGACGTACTAAATTGTTATTGTTTGTAACTCACATAAACTTTGTATTTAGCAAGTAACTACCTAATGTCGATTAACAAAGATTAAATAAATATTTTTCCCTTCATATTAAAAAGGCTACTCCCATATTCGAATGTGATTGCGTTGAACCACTGCTTCTTTTGTTATTATGTTTGTTTAGAAGGATCTTGGATTTCAATATTATGATTGCAATTCCAAGATTGCTGGGGTTTGTGTGTGGCTACAGGGTGCTTTGTTTTCTGTTGTTGCGGGTTCTGTGTAGCAGCAAGTGGAGGAGATGAACAGAAAGTTATGTTTTTATTCATTTTGATGTTTAATTGTTGCATATGTGCATGTTTTTTTTAATGTAATCGAGCCTATATTCTTGATGAGTTTCTGTTTGGCTATGGTTCTTAGGCCATGGTGGCATGTGCAATAAATGTGTTTGATTTGGATTTTTTTTCTTCCGTCTACCTCATATGTTTATCAGGTAGAAAATGTAGCATATGCATGAACAGTAAGTGAGATCAAATGGCCAGACAGAGTGGCTCTAAATCTCTAATATTGTAATGGGCAAAAAATGCACATATGTTAACTATTAGTTTTACAGATTGTGCACATTATGCTGCTGATAGTTGTAAGAAGTTACCTGATTCAAGCTAGAAAATGTGTATTTTATAGTTGTATGGAAATTACTATTAGTTCTACAGATTGTGCACATTACGCTGTTGATAGTTGTAGGAAGTTACCTAATTCAAGCTAGATAATATGTATTTTATCATCGTTAGTTGTGAAAGCTAATGCTATCTTGATTAGTGTTCCCAGGGTGGTGCATGAAATGAAATTTTGTGTAATGTAATGACATAAACATTACTGTATTCTTGAAATTTTTATTGTTTTTGAAATTTTTTGAATCAACAGATGTATAAATTTTTTATCAGCATTCCTCATCTATGCAGTATAGTTTCATTCGAACTTTTTTATAAGCTTTGAGAAATTTGTGTTTATCATTAACAAACTTTTGTGGCATACTTTTGTAGTTAATTTTTTGAAAAATTTAGTTCTCATAGTGTCATATATGCTAATAGAATGAATGTAGTTTCCTTTTTCTGAAATGCTTCATTTTTAATTACTCTTATCTCGTTCAGTCTAATATAGATTATGCAATGCTTTAGATTATTGACCATGAGGTCTAACTCAGTTTTTGGCCTTAGAATGTAACATTTTCTTAATTACGTTGTGAGTATTTGGATTTTCTTTTTCCTACAACAGTGTCGAAGAGAGCACTCTCTGCCATACAGATTATATGTACATCAACAGAGATGGATGATGCAAATACCAAGTCGGAAAATAGAAATACAGTAGGTAAAAATGCGAATGTACCAGTAATTAGCAGTCCAACTGTTACTGAAAAACTAAACTTTTTTAATGACTAAACTTTTTTATAGGCGTACATCGTGATGTTGGAAAATATTAATCATTTAATTTAATACAAATTCATTTAATTTGATGACTAAACTTTTTTATAGGCGTGCATCACACGTGCATTATACTAGTGCTAGTAATGTTAAATGAGTAGTATGGATTAAATTGATGTGATTATGAAGTACACCCTCGTGTTGATTAATTGTGCCATGAAAATTGTAGAAGTAATGTTATATTCAATATATGTCTAGATACCATGATGATTAGAAAGAGGAAAGAAAGTAATACAAATTGAATTGTTGCCATGAAATGAGTTAGTTTATGCATATTGGAATGATATGTCAAAATTATAATTTTTGCATAAAAGAAAATTTTTGAGATCCTCATTGACAATTAAGAGGCATGGTTACTCTTGTTACTGAATTTTAATTAGTATAAATGAATGCATGAACTAGTTATAATGAATACAATTCTCAATTTCAAGTTTTAAGAAAAATGCTAATTGATGTGTGAAATTGAGAGAAAAACTAATTGAAAGATAGAGATATGTTTGTAAAATGGATTTGAAATTCGTTGGCTACTGTTTTTAAATTAATCTCAGTCAGAAAAAAAATTATTTCAGTATACTAAAAGATTGGATCGATTGAATAAATGAGTTTTGTGAAAAATAACTAATCTCGGAACAGTATGAACAAAACTACATTAATGTGATTCCTAACCAGTAGTCGCAATGGACTTCCTGGCTAGCGAGTGCGCCATAGGGCGGTCGCTGTGCTTGATGGAGGTCTTGGGTTCGAAACTTGTTAGACCCTTTTATTTTGATTTCGTTTAATTAAATCCAAAACCCGAGAGTCAATATTTGGGGATTTCGATATGGCTTTATGACAGATAAGTCACATGGACTTATTGGCTTGCGGTTTGGGCTTTGGGTGCTCATTGGGCTTGGTCAGGGGTGCCTGGGTTCGAAACCTGACGGCGCAAATTTATTTTATTTTTTTTGGTTTTTGTGGATTGTAAATGAGTTCTCATGCAAACAAAATTTGGGAAAAATTCTAATATTCCTATAAAATAATACAGAATTTATTTAAAATAGTTTTAGAATTTTTCATGTGTATTTTGAGAAGTTAAAGGTGGAAATGAGATATAAATGAGTTGATAACTTCGAAAAAGATATATCTAATAGTACGACATTTATTTCTTTTGAAAGAAGAGTAAAATATTGTTATGTGAATTGATTTTCTCTTGAAGAGATTATATACTTATTTGATTTAAGAAATACTTGATGTGGTTTGAGATATATTACATGTGATTGATTTGCTAAAGAGATTTTAAAGTGGGTGAATCCATGTTCATGAAAAGAATTATTGTTTTTAAAGAATTGTGAATGAATGAATGAATCATGAATGATGCTAAGATAAGACATTGATTAAATTGTGAATAAGTTGAAGATAAGAATACATTAAGTTTAATACATGATTATTGAAGGGTATGAGTACCCATGGATTCTTGTACATGAAAGGTTGCGATCTAGAGTTTAGTAAGACCTCGGTTAACGGCATTGTTGAATTAAAAGATTTGAGTTATATTTTTGAGATATGGCCATGGGCTATCTCGGTATTTGTGATTAAGTCCGGTAGGGGGTAAAACTAACTCTAGGTGTGATAATTTATTCATGTCTTGAACTTAAGAACTGGGCACTAAGTGAAGATGTAGTAAACCTGGACAAACGAAAGTGGGGCACTCTATATAATCGGGCGGTGTACTTCGGGACTATAGACCCAGTCGGGCGGTGTACTCCGGGACTGAGGTTGCTTCGATGGAGACGAGCTTTAATTTTAAATCTGGGACTATGCGTAGTCGGGCGGATAGTTTGCCGTACTCCAGTGTATATACGTATACCGGGGCTAGAGGGGGCACTTGCGGGATGTTCGCACGACGAGGAGTCTGTTATAACAGTTGGGCGGTGTACTTCGGGACTGGGATCCGTACTCGTGGAATGTCTAAACCTTACTTTTATTACTGGGTAGTTTTCATGGCGATGGATCGAACCCTTTAATGAGGAGTACGTAGGTGCTTGCCCTCAGACCTATGTAGTATGGGATGCATAGAATCCAAACAAGTATGCATTAGTGTCATCTTAGTATAAAACATCTGCATTAGGCATTAAGGCATCGCATACACTTACATCTTTAGACTAGTCACATATTAACACTTTATTTGCATTCAAGTTTGTGGTTTGTTAAAGTATTAAGATCGTTATATTTTCGGCATAGAGAGGATGGCCGTGTATTACATTTTCGTCGGTTGTAAGCAACTGACTTGCCCACAATTTTATATGCAGGAGATGGATTTTCATGAAGATATAAAGTTGATATGCTGCTGTTGATTTATTTAAAAGTTAAAGATGTTGCAATTGTATAATTTTTCATTATTGTACTTCATTTTACCTTCCGTTGTGTAAATAAATTTAAAGGACTCTGTTGTATTATAAAAAGTTAAAATTTTCTTGTAAAATTGTACGAAGTGAAGTGTAAAGATCCTGTGGAACTTCGAATTCAGTTGTATTTGGAATTCGGGACGTTACATGTGCGATGTCTTGTCTTGTAGACACCATCACATACATCAAACTACCAACGGCTGAGGCATAAGGAATAGCAGCAATTTCATCCATCTCCGCCTCTGTCTTAGGACACAAGTCCATTGATAACTTGAAGTAAGCAGCCAAGGGACAAGTGACTGGCCTCGCGCCATCCATATTGAATCTCTTCAACACCTTCTTCACATAGTCCCCTTGTGATAACCAAAGCTTCTTGCTACTCATGTCTCTACTAATTTTCATGCCGAGGATTTACTTTGCTTCACCCAAGTCCTTCATTGAAAACTCCGAAGCTAGCGCCTTTTTCACTTCCTTGATCTTCTCCATACATGAACCTGCTAACAACATGTCGTCCACATACAATGCCAAGATAACTATATCATTGTCCTCATATCTACGAACATACACATAATAATCCGTTTCGCACCTATCGAAATATTTTCCTCTCATAAAGCAATCAAACTTTAAGTACCATTGCCACGGTGCTTGTTTGAGCCCATAAAGACTCTTCTTCAATCGACACACCAAGTCTTCCTTTCCTTTAGCTTCAAAACCTGTGAGTTGTCTCATGTACAGCTCTTCTTTGACATCACCATGGAGAAATGCTGTCTTCACATCCAACTTCTCTAAGTGCAAGTCTTCAACTGCCACAATACTTAGCAGAACTCTAATAGAAGCTATCTTCACAACCGGTACAAAGATCTCACTATAATTAACACCTTCTCTTTGAGAGAATCCTTTCACAACAAGTCTTGCCTTGTACATCTTACTTCCATCTGCCTCATCTTTGACTCTGAAAACCTATTTATTCATAAGAGCACGCTTTCCTGCAGGTAACTTGGTCAACTCCCAAGTTTGGTTCTGTTCCAAGGAGTTTATCTCGTCCTTCATGGCTAAATCCCACTGAATTCGAGCCTCATCCCTTAAAGCCTCCTCTTGAGTCTCTGGCTCTCCTGAATTCGTGTACAGAACATGCTCATGAACAACACTAGCTGATGGATCAAATATCTTGGTTGACGTTCTCTCTCGTGTCGATCTCCTCAATGTGGGTACCGGTTCACCAACCGGTTCAGGTTCTCCGAACTGTTCTGGCTGTACATGTTCATCTTGGATAACCTGCTCATTCCCAATAGGCTCACCATGAGCCTCCTGTGCTGCATGTGGTACCTGTACCTACTGCTGCACTGTAGGAACCACATCACTAGGGCTGCCTTCAGAATCAGAATCTGAGTATGAGTCTGAACTCCAATCTGATTCTGAACTAGTTGTACTATCTTGACCTATGTGCCTGTCCTTGTATATGACCTCTTCATTGAACACTACATTTCTGCTGCGAATGACTTTGTTATCCACAAAATTTCAAATCCTGTAACCATACTCATCGCCACTGTAGCCAATGAATACACACCTCCTGGACTTAGAGTCCAACTTCTTTCTTCCTTCCCTGTCAATTAATGCATATGCCATACAACCATAAACTTTCAAATGCGAATAATTAACAGTTTTACCCGACCATGGTTCTTCTGGAATGGCTCCATCAAGGGCACTAGACGGGCAACGGTTAATTAAGTACATCGATGTATCAACTATAGCTGCCCAAAGATGGACCGGAAGACCCGCATAAAGTCTCATGTATCTCGCCCTTTCGAGTATCGTACGATTCATTCTTTCTGCTACACCATTCTCCTGTGGAGTCTTAGAAACTGTCTTGATTCCTCTGATACCTTCCCTTGCCAGATAGTTAAAAAACTATTTGCTTGTGTACTCACCACCATTGTCTGACTTTATTGCTTTCACCTTGCAACCCGTATCATTCTCAACCCTGGCCTTCCAAGCTCTGAATGCCTCAAAAACTTCTGATTTCTTGCGAATTGCATAAACCCAAACATTTCTGGTAGCATCATCGATGAATGTGACGAAGTATCTCTTACCACCATAAGAAAATTTCTGAGCTGGATCCTACACATCTGTATGTACCAACTCTAGCTTCCCAAGCTTCTTCTTACGTCTACCTAACTAAAAGCTAACTGTCTTCTGTTTGCCCATCACGCAATTCTCACAAAAATCCATCTCAACATTTTTCAACCCCGGCAAAAGATCCCTAGAACAAAGCTGTTTGGCACCCTTTTCACCAAGATGCCCCAACCTGACATGCCATAAATTGAAGAGGAATTACCTGCTGATGCTGTAGCAATGATATTACCTGAATCACCTCCCTTAAGTAAGTACAATGTGTCACCATGCTTTTCTTTTGCCACCAACCTGGAACCTGTAGTTACCTTCCATTCTCCATACCCAAAAGTTGTTGTAAACCCTTCTTTGTCTAGTTTGCTAGTTGAGATCAAGTTTTTCTTCAAGCTCGGAATATGTCTTGTATCATACAAGACCAATTACCCATCATTGCGAGCCTTCACTCTCACAGTGCCTCTACCTACAACCGGACATATCTGCCCATTACCAACTAAAAATGCACCAAAATCACCTGTACTGTAATCCTAAAAAATATCCCTGATGGGGGTACAATGATCAGAAGCACCTGAGTCTATAAACCAATCATCTTGCAAAATATTAAATCCAGCAGATAAACACAATTTATCTAGACGGGGTTCAATACTTACCACATTGGCTACCCGTGATCCTGCTTGTGCTTTCTTATACTCCTCACGTTGGTCTCTCCTGTGTCCTGCCTTCTTGCAGTACCAACACTCACCTTTGCAATGTCCTGTTCTTGACTTGGATGTGTGATTCCTACCCTGTGACTTCCCTCTGTTGTTACTTCTGCCACGGTTATCAACTGACAACGCGATATTGCTAGGATATGACACTGAAATCTCTTTATGTCTTTTCCTCCTTGAATCCTCATTCATAATGCTGCTTATAACATCTTGTAGGGCTGTCGTATCAGTCATGATGCTTGTAATAGTCTTCTCTACTGTACCGTAACTATTAGGAAGACTGGATAGCAACAACAACGATTGTGCCCTCCTCAAAATTTAAACCCGATGATTCCATCTGATTGTAAACCATACAGAAATTGTTCATGTGCTCAGCAACCGAACCCCTTTCTGACAACTTCAAGTTAACCAATTTCTTTAGGTGTAAGATCTGATTCGCTGCAATCGGCTTCTCAAAAATGTCTGTCAATATCTCCATTGCCTCATTTGCGGTTCTTGCCTTCTCAATGTGAAATAGCGCCTTCCTGCTCAGCGACAACTGAATCTACCCAAACACTTTATGATCCAATCTATTCCAGGCTGCTAACGCAACCTGATCGACCTCCGCCCCTTCTGGTTTCACACCAAACAACGGGTCATCTAGATCCTTCTGTCGGAGATACGCAATTATTTGGGTCTTCCACATTGTGAAATCCGTTCCATCGAACTCCATGACTCTACTCTTGTCCCCTATCTCAATCTATACTACCAACCTGTAGCTCTGATACCACTTTGTTGAATTCTAACTGCAGAATAAACTCAACAATGACGAGGAGATGCAAGAACTATAGATTAAAAAACAAGAGAATAAAGAACAACCAAAAGCAACACACAAGAACACACGAGATTTTTTCGAGGTTCACCCAAAACAATGGCTACTTTCCCATGCAGAGGCACTCCTGCGAATTCCACCAGAAATATGAAGATTAGGTTTACAAATCTCTCAAGAACTCACCACCAAGGTGTAGGATTTCTCTCTATCTCCCTTTCTCTTAATGACGACTGATAGATCTCTATTTTCTTTTTTTACTTAACCTTAAAATCGTACACAATACAATATATATAGGATTCCACAACTTTAATCTCAGCCGCTCATCAATCAGCATCGAGACGGTCGACCGGTTCTTTCCTTTGACTGCACGAGTTCCAACAGAGAGTAGGACGGTCGACTGCGCGGTCGACTGGTTGCTTCTTCAAGTTACAAAATTGAGTCAGAGAGCGAGACGGTCGACTGTGTGGTTGACCGTACACTTTCCTGGAGGGCGGTCGGGGGGTGCGGTCGACCGCAACTCTGCCTGTAGCTTCAAACCACTTCTGACATCTTGCTCCCACTTCGACTCTCCTTCTCATCTGACTTCTCCAACCCTATTATCGTGTATTGGATCCACAAACCCCAACATCTCTCTCATTTTTCCCGCCCCCCCTCTCTCTCTCTCTCTCTCTCTCTCTCATCGACCACCGAAACTTCCCAAACCCCCACCAAAACTTCACAGTCTCTCCGGGATCAACCACTGAAGCTTCAGGCTGTCTAGCTTCCACCCATCTCAGGTATATGTTGGGTTTGTGTTGGGTTTTGGAGTTGTGTTTTCGCCCAATTTGCAATCTGGGGTTTTAAATGTCTGTGTGATGAAATTGTTGTTAATTTTTTGGATTCTTTGTCATCTAATTTAGTTTCATACTTGGATGAAATCTGGGGTTTCGTAGTGTTTATGAAATTTTGATAGAACAAGCAATGTTTTATATCTAATTGAGCTCACATTTGAAAAGAAAAGTGGCATTGCATCATATTTTAAGATAAAAAATTACTAGAATACTGCGTGATGTTCATTTTGTTATCTACAAGTACTCGAAAGTCTCTCCAAGTTAGTGTTTGAAATTTTTTGAGATGAAAAGATAGGGATTAAAAGGGTGGGTATCTTAATTTAATTGCATTGTTTGTGATATATGTTTAGTAGACAAGACTATGAAACACTTTAGGGCAGATTAGGGTTTACATTAAAAAGCAGTGAAGTAGATAAATTTTCCTAGAGTACTTGAAGAAAGAACAATTTTCATTGATTCATCTGAATTTTGGGATAGTTTTAGCTTCAAAGGAGGTTTGTTGTTGTTAGAACCTGAATATAAAATAATAAGAAATTCCAACAAAGTTGTGAAGAAATCAAATACAGAAAAGAAAACAGTAAACAATAAACTTGTACAGAGTCGAGATTTTGAAGAATCTCTGTCCTTAAAGCAGAATTTGCCCCGTAGTGTGACGGTTACCGGCAAATTGCTTCCCAGGATACAACTGTACCTTCTCTGAAGATGCAGCACCCTTGCTTCAGAGACAACGAACTGCTGTCTGTGTGTACTCTCAACACTGGACTCAGAGCAGAGGAAGAAGAAGAGGAAGACTGAAGTGGAAAAAATTTTCTGTATCTGTTTGGGAGCTGATGTCTGGGTATATGAGTTGGACTGGAGACTGTTCAGCAGCCATTACTCTGTAACAGCAGAGTAATGGGGACTCTTCAGCTCAGTAACTGGTGAGCCATTACTCTGCTGTTACAGAGTAATGGCCTCAGTTACTGAATCTGAAAAGTCTTTTCAGTGTTCAGTAGGAGAAGAGGCTGTCTGGGCAAAAAGGTAAAATAAAATTTTAAGCCAGACCAAACCAAACCAAACCAAGCCGAGCCGAGCCGAGCCGAGCCGAGCCGAGCCGAAGCCGAGGCCGAGGCCGAGGCCGGGGCCGGGGCCGGGGCCGGGGCCGGAGCCGGAGCCGGAGCCGGAGCCGGAGCCGGGCCGGGCCGGGCCGGGCGCGCGCGTGCGCGTGCGCGCGTGTGTGTTTGTCATTTTGGCTAAGTCCTTTCTCCACTACACGTTAGTGGTAACCCCCGGGCCACGCCCTCTAGTCCAGTTTTCTAGTATATATACTAGTAACATTCTTTCCCAATTTCCGATATGGGACTATCCATTTGTTAAGTTGGTACCTTTCAAGTACCCAACTTTGGATCAACATTTCTCATTCATACGGAATTCGTTTTTGGCAAGTGAGTATACTACGGAATAGTACTCGACGAGAGGATCGCAATCCACTCATTTTCCGGCGCCGCCGGTGGCCGGAGCTCGCCGGAATCCGGCCCGGAAATCTGCAAAAACTAATTCCAACAATCCCCCACATGAATGGAAATTACCAGACCATGTAATCCAGACACGACAGAAAAACAAAAAACATGACAGAAAGACTCTGAGAGTACAATTGGAAAATCACTGCATCAGGAATGGTAGTAATTTTTCAACTTTGAACCACCCTTAGTAATTAGCTATCGGATTCACTTGACCAGGTAGTGATCATGATGTCTTGAACTACCCGGGCGTTCATGTGAACCTAGACAATAACTATCACACAGTTTCATCTCCTCACAGAACTAAGTTCTCTTGTTGTGTTCATTTTGGCCTTGAACATCCCTGGTTAATCATGAGTGAACTTGGAGAATGTAGCCTTTCTTCATTCTCCTAGAAACGGCCCCATTTCACACTCACAAGGTGATTTCCCAAAAAGAGTATCCTGCTATACCCCACTTTTATTTCAAAGCTATGAGAATCATTAAAAGCCAAGCTTATCCTAACTATTTGCAGGCAGCACTTGTTTTATCATCCTAAGAATGGGTATGAGATGTTAATCTCTAAGTGCTTTCGTTGATTCAACAAGATTTAGTTGTCCCTTTGAACCTAGATCTTGGGATCTCCAATTTCTAAGTAGGGTTTCCATCAAGTATCCTCTTTCGTCATAGGCTTTAAACCCATTCCTCTTGATGATCTCACAACCTGCTCTCGCCACAGACCTTTAGTAAATGGATCCGCTAGGTTGTCGGCCGATTTTATATATTCTATAGAGATTACTCCATTTGAGAGCAGGTGTCTAATGGTTTTATGTCGCCTTCTGATATGACGAGACTTACCATTATACATGCAATTCAGTGCCCGTGCTATAGCCGATTGGCTGTCACAGTGTACACATAAGGCAGGCACTGGTTTTTCCCACATAGGAATATCCTCTAAAAAGTTGCGAAGCCATTCTGCTTCTTCTGTCGCTTTGTCTAAAGCAATGAATTCAGATTCCATGGTGGATCTGGCCAATAGCGTTTGTTTAGAGGATTTCCATGACACAGCTGCACCACCAAGTGTAAAGACATATCCACTTGTGGATTTTGAGTTTTTGGAGTCCGATATCCAGTTGGCATCACTGTAGCCTTCCAGTACTGCTGGATATCTGGTGTAATGCAGCGCATAACTATGAGTATGTCGCAAGTAGTTCAATACTCTAGTTATTCCTTTCCAGTGACTTCGTCCTGGATTACTCGTGTATCGGCTCAGTACGTTTACCGAATGTGCTAGGTCCGGTCTTGTACAATTTGTTAGGTACATCAGACTACCAATTACACGTGCATATTCCAGTTGTGATATGCTTTCGCCTGTATTTTTGAACAGGTGAAGACTTGGATCGACGGGACTTTTTGCTGTCCCATTGGAATAATTCTTGAATCTTTCAAGTACTTTCTCAGCATAATGAGCTTGAGACAAAGTAATTCCCTCAGATGTCCTGGAGACTTTGATTCCTAGTATGACATCTGCAACTCCCAAGTCTTTCATGTCAAACTTGCCACTAAGCATGCTCTTAGTTTGTTTGATAATGTCGTTATTGCTTCCAATAATGAGCATGTCATCTACGTATAGACAGACCAGAATGTATCCGTTTGGAGTATCTTTGATGTAGATACATTTATCACATTCATTTATTTTGAAACCATTTGACATCATAACATTGTCAAATTTTGCATGCCATTGCTTTGGAGCTTGTTTCAGGCCGTACAGTGATTTTACAAGCCTGCACACTTTATTTTCCTGTCCAGGAACTACGTAACCCTCAGGTTGTTTCATGTATATTTCTTCTTCTAAGTCCCCATTTAGAAATGCAGTTTTAACATCCATTTGATGTATTTCCAGGTTACGTAGAGCTGCAATAGCTATCAACATTCTTATGGATGTTATTCTTGTAACTGGGGAATATGTATCGAAGAAATCTAGGCCCTCTTTTTGCCTAAATCCTTGTACCACAAGTCTAGCCTTATGCTTTTCTATTGAACCATCTGGTTTCAATTTTTGTTTGAAAATCCATTTGCATCCTAGAGCTTTACATCCAGAAGGCAAATCGACTAACTCCCATGTATGATTTTGCATAATGGAGTCTATTTCACTTTTGATTGCTTCCTTCCACATAGGAGCATCAGGCATAGACATGGCTTCCTTGAACGTTCTGGGCTCATTCTCTAACAGAAAGGCCGTCACAAAGTCAGGACCAAATGATTTTGATGTTCTAGCCCGTTTACTTCGTCTAGGCTCATCGGTATCCTGTTCTGGTTCATCAACTGAAGTGCTTGCAGTCCCTTGTTCACGTGTACGTTTAGGGTACGTAGTATCCTTGCACGGAAACACGTGTTCAAAGAATGAAGCATTTCTTGATTCCATTATTGTATTTACATGGATATCCGGTATATCCGATTTGTATACCAAGAACCGATATGCACTACTGTTGTGTGCGTAGCCTATGAATATGCAATCAATCGTCTTAGGTCCGATGGTGACCTGTTTCGGGTTAGGTACTGCCACTTTTGCTAGACACCCCCACACTTTGAGGTATTTATACGAAGGTAAGTTACCTTTCCACAATTCGTATGGTGTCTTGCCGGTTTTCTTGTGAGGTATTTTGTTGAGAATGTAGTTGGCAGTCAGCAACGCTTCCCCCCACATGTTTTGGGGTAAGCCAGAATTCAACAACAAGGCATTCATCATCTCCTTTAGAGTTCGGTTTTTGCGCTCGGCTGTACCGTTTGATTCGGGTGAGTAGGGAGCAGTTGTCTGATGAACTATTCCATGTTCCGAGCAGAACATGTTAAATGGTGCATCATATTCTCCTCCTCTATCACTTCTAACGATTTTAATCGTTTTGCCAAGTTGATTCTCAACCTCAAGTTTATATTCTTTGAATTTATCCAAAGCCTCATTTTTGCTATGTAACAAATATACATAACAAAATTTTGTGCAATCGTCTATGAAAGTCACAAAGTACTTTTTGCCACCTCTAGTCTGCACATATTTTAAGTCACACAGATCTGTGTGAATTAGACCTAGAGTTTCTGTGTTTCTTTCTACAGAACGCGATGGAGTTTTAGTGAGTTTGGCCTCCGTGCAAACTTCACATTTTTCTGAGTTATCTACCTTAAACTTTGGTAGCAGATTCACGTTAACTAATCTACGCATAGAATTTACATTGACATGGCCTAGTCTTTCATGCCAAACAGTAGAAGACTCAACAACATAGGCAATAGGAGTTATTTCATTAATTTTGGGAACAGCAGGAACAATAGTTTTAGGGATGACTGTCATTACATTAAACTTGAACAGTCCATCCTTTACATATCCTTTACCCAAATATACCCCATTCTTGGACAGTACAAAATTATCAGAAACAAGTACAACTTTGAACCCATTCTTACTTAGCAAAGAACCTGATATCAAGTTCTTTCTAATGTCTGGGACATGCAGCACATTTGTGAGTGTGAGCTCTTTGCCTGAAGTCATTTTCAGCACTATCTTCCCTGTTCCTTCAATTTTTGAGGTGGAAGAGTTTCCCATGAACAGCTGTTCATCTTTGTTGCACTTCTGGTAGGAGGTGAACATTTCCTTGTCCGAGCAGATATGCTTGGTGGCCCCAGTATCGTACCACCATTCACGAGGATTGCTCCCCACAAGATTTACCTCTGAAACAACAGCACAGAGGTCCAGGTCAGAGAGACCAGTGGACAAGTTCTCAGCTATGTGTACATGGGATTTTTCATTTCCTTTTACATGTCCTGTTTTTGAATAATTACTGTCCTTACTGCGGCACTCTGAAATTTTGTGCCCCAGTTTACCACACTTGTGGCATTTCCCTGCAAACCTCTTTGCAAGTGGCTTTTTGCTTGAGGTCTGTGGCTGAAACTTTCTCTTCTTGCCCTTCTGTTCATGCTCCACCACATTGGCCTTTTCTATGGACTGATTTCCATAGGACCTCTCAGCCTTGCGATTCTCTTCTTCGATTCGCAACCTGATAATTAGGTCTTCAAGAGACATCTCCTTTCGTTTGTGTTTGAGATAGTTCTTGAAATCTTTCCACCCAGGTGGAAGTTTTTCAATGAACGCCGCAACCTGGAATGGTTCGCACAGCGTCATGTTTTCTGCAGCAATGTCATGCATTATAACCTGCAGTTCTTGGACCTGACTCACCACAGTTTTGGAGTCAATCATCTTATAGTCCAGAAATTTGCCGACAACAAATTTCTTGGACCCGGCGTCTTCTGTTTTGTACTTCTTTTCCAGGGACCCCCACAGGAGTTTGGACGTCTTGAAGACACAATAGACGTTATACAAGGAGTCTACTAGGCCATTCAGGATGTAGTTCCTGCAAAGGTAGTCGCCCTGAGTCCACGCGTCAACTGCAGCAACAGAGTGTGCTTCCATTGGCGCCAGCATCGGGGCAGATTCATTGAGGAATCTGTCCAGCTTCAATGTGGTCAGGTAGAACTGCATCTTCCCCTGCCACTTTTTGAACCCAGTTCCATTGAACTTCTCCGGTTTTTCTCCCACGCTTATGTGCGTGGGCAGAACGACCGAATGTGCCGCAACCGATTGTGCAGTCACATTCTGGGTCACCGGATTTTGGGTACTGATAAGCCCAGCAGCAACTTCAGTTTGTGTGTTTTCCATGTTTTGATTTTGTTCTCTGAAATTGATTGAAACAGAAACTATTAGTTATTTTTCCGAACAGAACCTGTAAACAAACTTCACAAAAATTGTTAGAATCTGTGAGGAAAAATTCTGCTTTAAGATTGTTAGAACCTGAATATAAAATAATAAGAAATTCCAACAAAGTTGTGAAGAAATCAAATACAGAAAAGAAAACAGTAAACAATAAACTTGTACAGAGTCGAGATTTTGAAGAATCTCTGTCCTTAAAGCAGAATTTGCCCCGTAGTGTGACGGTTACCGGCAAATTGCTTCCCAGGATACAACTGTACCTTCTCTGAAGATGCAGCACCCTTGCTTCAGAGACAACGAACTGCTTTCTGTGTGTACTCTCAACACTGGACTCAGAGCAGAGGAAGAAGAAGAGGAAGACTGAAGTGGAAAAAATTTTCTGTATCTGTTTGGGAGCTGATGTCTGGGTATATGAGTTGGACTGGAGACTGTTCAGCAGCCATTACTCTGTAACAGCAGAGTAATGGGGACTCTTCAGCTCAGTAACTGGTGAGCCATTACTCTGCTGTTACAGAGTAATGGCCTCAGTTACTGAATTTGAAAAGTCTTTTCAGTTCAGTAGGGGAAGAGGCTGTCTGGGCAAAAAGGTAAAATAAAATTTTAAGCCAGACCGAGCCGAGCCCGGGCCCGGGGCCGGGGCCGGAGCCGGGCCGGGCGCGCGCGCGTGTGTGTTTGTCATTTTGGCTAAGTCCTCTCTCCACTACACGTTAGTGGTAACCCCCGGGCCACGCCCTCTAGTCCAGTTTTCTAGTATATATACTAGTAACATTCTTTCCCAATTTCCGATATGGGACTATCCATTTGTTAAGTTGGTACCTTTCAAGTACCCAACTTTGGATCAACATTTCTCATTCATACGGAATTCGTTTTTGGCAAGTGAGTATACTACGGAATAGTACTCGACGAGAGGATCGCAATCCACTCATTTTCCGGCGCCGCCGGTGGCCGGAGCTCGCCGGAATCCGGCCCGGAAATCTGCAAAAACTAATTCCAACAGTTGTGCCACTTTGTAGTAAGGGGGGTCTGAAATTTATTGGTCTAGGGGGCTAAACAGCAGCACACATAGAGAACAAGGTCATTCGCAATTTACCCTATTATTAAGTGGAACTTTGTATACTATTCTTATACACGGTAGCTTCTTCCTTGCAATGGTAGTTCCTCATAAATATTTCATGTAAGACACACTATCTGTAGTTACCATTTGTGCCACATTTACCTTCAAATTTTGAACTAAACATGCCCTTTCTTCAGGTTTTATCACATTTTCTATGTTAAATAGTACAACTTACATAAACTCCTCATTTCATCTCGCTGTAATCCATGGGGATTGAGAAAGGACTGTCATGAATCATCATGTTATCAGATAATTCCCTACCAGCAACCATGTCGATAAAATGGAAGGTAGTATGAATCCAGAACACATGATAACTGCCCCATTTGCTCCTGAGAAATTAGGATTCGCTCTTTCGTTATTTTAATTTGACTCTGTAGTTCTTCCACACACTTTTGAAGGTAAGAAATGGCAATAGTGCATCCATATACAGGGTTTCTGAGTCTCGCTTGAGCTTCGTAGACCAAACTTTTCACTGCATCCTCCCTCCAGACGTCGTCAACCACCTGCATAAATTCCTAACACTATCAGATTATACATGATGTTTGGTACAGAATCCTGAATTATGCTTCAAGACTTTTAGTGCATTTATGTTCTCTATTTCATTTTATTATATGAATAACTTCTTGAACACACAGACGACGTTTTTGCAAGAAAAGCTTCCTGCCTTCATTTTCCCTTCATCTTTTGTTACCATTTTCCCTTCATCTCTATGGATATGATGGTTTGATGTAATTATATGTAATTACATCTATGTGATGGTTTGATGTAATTATACAAGAAGAACACTTTTTGCAATTCCGATTTAGGTGTTAGCATTGTGGATTTCAAACTATTCCAGCAATGTGTTGGTAGAAACTTGGTGCGACTCCTCTAGGATTATCATCTAGGTGTTAGTTGGCCCTATGGAAGTGGGATAGATTTTCACTGTGTTGGACTTCAAATTGATGATGCGGTGAGAACCAGTTATTGTCATGTGGAGTTTTATGTTGTGGGAAATGCTCCAATAATGATGATTATTTGTGAGATGGCTAAGGCAGTTGGAATTCAGCAGTGAGCTGGACTCCACATGGACTTGGGGATGGACTAGGGGACTAGGGGAGATGGACTAGGGATGGACTAGGGGAGTCGAGTTATGCAAATTCCTGCTTGAAACCAAAAACATGGTAGACCAATTGATGCAGGATCCGCAACCTAATTTTTTGAAAATTTTTTTGAAATTGTTTTGTTTATTTAAATTTTGTAACCGCGTCTTCCTTCATTTTCGTAAAAGTGGTTCTCATACTTTTGCCATTATACTAAATCCATAATTCCAGAATCAATATGTTATAGTTTAGATCATTAATTATAAAAACATCATAAAGTAATGTAATTTTTTTTAGATCTCATGATTCATATTTGCATACAAATGGAACTAATCCATTCTATTGTTTAAAAAATTTAATATCTTCCTTTGAATTGTACATCTATGGAGGGATGGATTGTTCTTTCCACCATAGTTCATGAAGAGGCTCAAGAAGACGATCTTCACAATGCTTTTCGTGAATTTCGGCAGGTCAAAAATCTACATCTGAATCTTGATTGCCAAACATGGTTTGTCAAGGTGAGATAACTGGCTGTTGTTTTGGTTATTTATAAAGAGAAAATCAAAGGAACCTTGCTCTGGTTATGGTATCTTGGTACATGCAAGTTGTAAGGCTTTGCTATATCCTTCATCTTTACAATACAAGACAATTCGAAAAATACAAGACAATATGATATATCATGTACCTCTATGTAAATGCAATTTTGGATGCTTATATCTATATCTATATGTACTTCTTTTGAAACATTTGTACTTCTTTTGCATTCCATCACGTTTCATTACTTCTGTGTTTGTGAAATGATGTTGTTGAGACACTGAACGTTGATATGGATATTAGTCGAGCAGTGGGATAAATAAATTTCCCGTGATTGTCATAGTTTTAATTCTTCCCTTCTTCATTTTTTAATGTGGTACACAATGGTAGCCTTAAATCTTCAATACAGAGAAGACCGGAAAACCATTAGGTTTGCATAACACACAATGGAAGATGCACCTGCTATGTTAAGTCTTCGAATAGCTTAGTTGGGGTCGAGTTAGGATCAGATTATTAGTTATAAGGTCCTATAAGGCTATAACCACCTTTATTTCTAGGAGATTTAGCTGGTCTTACTATATAGTTTCCAACATGAAGTGGCATACCTGGTGCAGGTTCTTTAATCAAAAGCTGATCCTTCATAGTTGAATTGGCATACCTCAATTATCAATAGGTGCTATGCGACTTAAATATGTTCCTCTACTTGGGAATGAATTGTTGTTATTTATTTTTGAAATGTTCATAATAGGTTTCAGTCAAGGTTGCAGAGCTAAAGACGACTATAGATGTTGGATTGCTTCACTGTGATAATTTATTAAAATTCAATATTAGCAACGACTTTAAGCAGTGGAACCAATTGGTAAGTCAATATCATTTCTAAAAGTCCTTTTGTTATTTACAACAAAGCATTTGTTTCTCTTTAAGAAATTAATAAGTGACTGTTATAATTTTGCGAAGATATCTGGGGTATGAGATTGTAGGTAAGGAGAGAGAGGTCTGTGTACCACACTCTAAACATGCTTAGTTCCTGAGGGATGGAGCCCCGTTTCTGCAACCAACCAGGTAACCTCGGCTAATTATGTTATATCTTGGAAGTTCTGTGTAGTATCTTACTAGCCACATCTCTTTGCTACTTCATACATTCACTTCAATGAGTTTCTTCTGTGTAGATCCAGGTTGCACTGCAGAGGGCTACCTTTGATAGCAAATCTCAAGTTGGGTATATTTTCCAAGTTTTGCATACTACAGAATTACCACCCACATACTTCCAGACAAACAAATTTACAGTAGCTTTTCAGGAAATTGTTGATGCATATGGGTAAGTCTTTGATCAAAGCATTCTTCCAGTCGAAATAATTTACTATCACCACCTCTATCACCCACATCCAGTCTCTAAGAAAAGCTGTATACCGTGATCAATTTGTCTTTGCTAACCAATTAATTGTGATATATGCAAAATAAATTTATAACAGAGATATTGCATTTACTATTTCTAAGATAAAGCATTCCAAATTTGACTCAGATAATTTGTGCAAGGAATTTACTTGGTAGGTAATTCATAAATTTTCATGCCAAAAATATGCTTGTGTGTAACAAATTGATGTGGTACTCCAATATTATATCTATGTATGGAGTGATCAAGAAAAGTGAGCAAGTGATCCATGCGAGTCTGTAAATATATATAAACAAACATTTTATGACATCGAATCATGAACAGTGTAGACAGTTCGTAAGATGAGCGTCCATTTCATTTATACACTGAAATATATCAAGAATTAGGGTCAACAAGCCTGCATTTTCTAATACCTGCATTTTTGCATTATTGTTTGGACATTAGATTGACGTTATAAAGAATGACATATTAGAGTCCTCAGAATCAATACAAAATTTATTTGCTATATCTTTAATTTTTTTTCCCTTGAATTTAATTCATGATAAATAGCGGCCATAGTGAAACTACACTTTGTTGACTATCTGGAAACTAGCCAAATAGACTTAGAATGCTGATGAAATGGTGTTTCTGGAAATTAAATATTAGATGGACTATGATGTTGATTTGGTGATTGAAATTTGGATTATAGGGAATTAAGTTGCGTAATCTTTGTCATAGGAAGACAAATCTATGATCTTAGATAAATAACTTAAGTTGTTCCCGTAAGCTGTGTGACTACTAGGGATTATGGTTGAGATAGAAAAAAAGAAATGATGGTTATGGTTGAGAAGTTTTCCTAATATCAGATTTGTTTGGTTTAGTTTTGTTGGGTTGAGGAATTGAGTGTGGTATTTAGTATAATTGTGTTGACAATGAAATAGACAGTGTGAGGGCAAGGCATAGGCTTTTAGTGCTCTAGAATGATTTAATGAAAGCGTTAGCGGGGTTTTTAACAACAATATCTACGGGATGAGGTTCTTGAAAATTGAAATTATTGATGTACTAGGTTTGCCCGTGGACTACTCCCGATTCAATAAAATAGGTTAATGATTACAATTATTTTTTTACCAATCCACATAGAATCAATAAAATCTTATAAAAGGTACATTGTTGTATCTTATTGTATTCAAACAAAGCAAACATAATGGGCCAAAGCACATGCTAGCATGCATGTATAAGTAAACAGACTCACAAATAAGGGATAAGAAAACCATATAGAAGAGAGATACATCCAAAATTTTGACAGCAAATGTTGAATATTAGTTGACATGTCGAAGCATAATTAACACTTACAGAATAGTATTTGTAGGATATTTTTCGGTTTCAATGGCAATCAACTCGATGAGGTTTACTCCCAAACCCACAGTTTTTGGAGAAACATATCGCGGATGAAATGGCATAGTACAATTCCTTTCATCCATATGATTTGAAAGGCTGACATTGAATGAATCCATTGAAGTGGTCTTTACAAGTTTTCTAATGTGAAAGGAACTTGATAGATTGGAGTATAATAGAAACTCTTTTTCGCAAGGCATACAAAATCTCAAGAGATCCCAAAATTAGCTATTGCCTAGCTTAGGAGGTAAAAGATTTGTATAGTTTCTATACGTCTCTCAGAAATACTAAGCATGATTCTTCGATCCAATCTTCAAAAGGAAGTTTCGGTGGATTAAACTGAGTACATGCAGCATAATCACAAGATGCACAGACTTTGTTTGTTTGATTGGGAAATGAATTTTAATTAATTTATTCTATAATTTGAACAAGATAATCTGGGTTGGCAAACTTACTTAGATTGCTGAATAAACACTCTAGCATCAGGAAGTTTAATTATCCATTTCGTGATATTTAACAGACGCGTCCACACTGTTACCAGTCGTTTTGCATTGTAATATTTGAGATTACAGTTTACAGGAAACACAAACAGAGATTTCTTATAGTTAGGTTTCAAATCCTCCAAAGCTCTCTAGATATTTTTCTTGATGGTTATTTGATGGGAAGTCATGTTTAATGGTTTTGCAGGAGGAACTCTCTAATATCACAAAGAGTGAGAATAAATTAACTGGAGGAATAGACTCAATAATCCACTCTCAATAAACTCAAATGTGGACATAGACTCAACTCCATTAAGTTCCATTAAAACTTGATTTAATATCTGTGATAAGTACTCCTCCCTTTTGGCAGGGTTAGTTCTAGAGGTACTCACATTACTATCCAGTTTTGTGCATATTTCCTGGAGATTTCGTAGATTCTTAGATAATCCCGTACTGGAGATAAAAGCTTCAGTGAAGAAATTATACATTATTCTCTGAGCCAACGTAGGAATAGTACTCTTTTGAATCCTGCATGTTTGTGGTTCTGATGAAGATTAAAGTTCAATGCTCTGAGGAATAGGACATTGAACTTTTATGTTGTTTATATTTCCTTTCATTGGTCAATTAATTAATGTTTTCTACCTTACAAATGGTATAGAAAACATTAAGGCCAATATTTGTTACTTTACTTATTTGAGTTTATGTTTCTGATTTTATGTACCATTTAAGACTTTTTTGGAATATTTATTTATTTATGTAGGATCCGAATTCCTTGGTTTATGCTATCAAGAGATCATGTGAAAACAAAGTAGAGGTTGTTTCTTTAGATGGGAAGGAAGGTGGAGTGAGAGCTACCGTGAACTTGGGGCACACGTTTGGCCATGTAAGTTCTTAAATAGTTTTTTTTATGATTTAACTTTATATGTTTTCTTAATTATCACTGGTTTTGATTGATTCTTGAAAAACTTACTGTTTGTTTAGGCTCAGTGTTTCGTGATAAAGCTATCCATATTGAAGACTCGAAGCATTGTGTTTGATCCCTATTGTAACAATAAATTAAAAAAAAACCTACGATGAGAACTCACCCTACTACTACCCACCATCACCACTCCTTCCATCACCACGCCGACAAGCTTGAGAGGAGCAACGACCACATCTCCCTGACCATGTCGAAGCGCGCGAGAGACGAAACTCACGGGAGGAGGAGGGTAGATGACGAAGACCACTATCGAAGCAAAGCAAGAGCGAGGAACTCAGCTCGCTCCCCGACTGGTCATAGAGACCGGTCGAGCGCGAGGGAGACACGAGGTCATCGTCCTTCACTAAAGGAACGTCATATAGAAGCAAGGGCCGCGGAGAGGTACAAAAGAACCTTCACAGAGGTGACTAGAGGTGCTAAAAGAGACACGGTGGAGCATAGAGCTCGCCGACGATCACCCTCTGTGGAGAAAGAGACGCCTAGGAAAAGAGAAGATGAAGATGGCGAATGGATCCTCGTCAAGCCCAGAAAAGCCCCGAAAAAAGCTTCTACTTGTAGTTACTCCGGCGATAGGAAGGTGGAAGCCAAACTAAGCTGCCACAAATGCGCTCAAACTGGCCACTCTATCAACAACTGCAAAAATGACTAGTTTTGCTACGTTTGCAAGTCGTCCGGCCACATTTCGACAGCGTGTCCAAGAAACAAAGCGACTTCGACCTCCAAGGATCCTCCTAGCTCTCACGTTGTGCCTCTGAACTCCGAAGCAAGTAGGACTCAAGAGAGCGTCGCAGGGGATAGAAAAGTGATTAAGGCGATGATCACACCTACTCAGCTAATGGCAGATTTCGAGAGAAGATACAAAGGTGGTATGTTGGTGAAGGTCCATACGGGCAACCCAACAGTCAAAGATATTACGGATCTGATAGTGGCAGCGGTGTCTTCGACGTCGACCTGGGTAGTGCAAGAGATCTCCAACAGCAACTTCTTTGTCCATTTCCACCTTTTCTTCAAAAAAAAAACTTCTTCGACCATTGCAGCGATGCTGAAGTGACAGTGGACGCGCTCAATATGAAGGGGCCGATGGGAAGAAAGTCGCAGGGCATGGAGTTCTTCGCTACCCTCAGGCCAAAGCGAAATCGCTCAACTCAGTGTGGATTCGACTCTTCAACGTCCCCTTCCACTGTTGGGTTAATTCAGGCTTCCAAAACATCGTACGCCAATTCGCAATGTTGATCGAGGTCGACAAGGGGACAATCACTCACGCATGCTACAAGTTTGCAAGAGTGCGCGTTAGGGTTGCAAGCACAATCGAAATCTACAAAGTGCTCATCGTCATCGAGGCCAAAAAATCAGTTTCATTTCGTGGATGGAGCTGGCGAACAAAGGAGGAATCGACGGGCAAGATTTGCTACTGGAGGTTGAAGATGAGCTCAGGCCGTTGGATTGGGGAGAGATCAATCACGGTCGTTCATCCACAAATCAAGCTCTTCGCACTCCAGAGCTGCTCATCAAGATCCAGGATGATCAGAGTCGCCCAATTCAAAGTCAGATGAGGAGGGATGGGCTCGATGATGTGGCAAAACACAAAACATGGAAGACCTGGCAGCGCCGAAAGCAATCTTGTGTGATGGACAAGACTGAAGTATGAGGTGGTACAGAGGGTTCTTATCCAATGGGCAATGCTGTGTACGATGGAGCAGAGGAGCTGACAGCGACTTCTGCACTAAAGCCAAGTACAACAAACAATGTTAAAACTGGGATTCTCAAAAAAAAGACTGTAAAGGTGATGGAATCGAGGCTAGTAAGGAGATGGGTTTTGGGAAAGAGGATTGGACTCATTTCACAAAAGAAGAAGTTGAAGAATCAATTAGACTAGCTATGACCTCATTAATAAATATGAAAGCGTCTGGATATCAACTCCATAGGGAAAAGTCTATACCTACAGCGAAAAAGGGGGCAGATAAAGAGGTGGTTATAACCAAAGATGCTGGATCCATAATTCAAGATATTGAGAGTCAGCAATTGCCTGACCAAGATACTCGGGGGGATGATTGGAGCCCTAGACGGCGTTCGGGAGGACAACATAATTTTGGATACTGAAACTGAGATGGGAGGTAAGGAGACTAAGGGAAGCGTTTGCAGCAGCAGTAGCAAGAAATTCACTGAATATCAGAGGAAGGGAAAGCGATAGATAAACAAGGGGGAAGTGTAGATAATTAGCCAGGATGGGGCTAATAAAAGGTCGTCAAAAGTTATGGAACTGGAACCGACGGCGGGAGGTATTTTCAATCACGAATTCTCCATTTTAAATTCTTTAAATGATGATTTGCTTATTTATTTTCCTAGTCTCTACGGTTTAACCATAGGCTCTAACAAGGTAGAACAACTAGTAAATGTAGCAATCATTAGAGGGGAGTCTAGGTTGACATTGGTTTAAGACGAAGGGAGTCTCTTTGGGGGTAGAGGGTAGGTGCTTAGAGTCGATTGTTTTGATGGTGTACATCTTTTGGAACGTTAAGAGGATGAAAAAAATAGCAAAAAAAGAACAATTTCGATATCTATTAATAATATTCGACCAACCACTTGTGGGTTGCAAGAAACTAGAATGGAGAAGCATTCCATAGGTGGTTTCAATTGCCTTAGATGGGCAATCAATTTTGATTGGAGATTTAAATCGGACGTGGAATACTCCGGTGGCATAGCGCTTGGGGTGGACGTACGGACCTTCAAGATTTTAGAAGAGTTTATTGGAAACTTTTCGGTGTCAATTAGAATTAGAAGGAGAGGCAATGATTGGGAACACGTTGTTATGACTGTGTACGGTCCTTATGACTCTAAGTTGCACAAAGACTTTTGGAAAGAACTTAGAGACAACAGGAGTAGATGGGATCGGCCTTGGGTGGTAGGAGGAGATTTCAATATCACTAGATACCAAGACGAGCATAGAGGTAGAGGTCACAGTCGCAGCGGGCAAGAGATGTACAATAATGTTATAGATGATCTGGAATTGATAGAACTAGAGATGACAGACAGAAAAATCACTTGGTCCAACATTCAACAAAATCCTACTCTAGCGAAACTAGATAGAGTATTGGTGTCAAACGATTGGGAGGAGATGTTCCCACTAGTAAAAATGAGATCTGCCGTCCGTTACACGTATGACCATCTACCATTAGTCATAGACTGCATTGGGGACTACAGGAACAAGTTCTTTCCTTTTAGATTCGAGAAGTCTTGGACTACAATGGATGAAACGCATCAGATGGTTCGGGAGTCCTGGCAACGTTCAACATCGCAAAACTCGGCCGTAGGAATCTGGGTGGAAAAGACAAGACGCCTTCGGAGGGAACTAAAAGGATGGGCTAGAATGAAACTTCATAACGTCAACTCAAGAAGGGAGATGCTCAGCAGTAGGATCCATGATCTGGAAGCTTTCCAAGAGGATAGAGACTTGACAGGACCAGAGAAGGAAGAGTTGGCAAATGGGAGACTAGAACTACAACATATACAAATTATGGAGGAAATTGACTAATGAGATCGATGAAAGATGGTGGAACATCGAAGAGTCAAAAACCATTTCAGTGGCCTTAATGTACAAGTGGCTAAATGATGGAGGGATAAGATGCAAAGAGGAGAATGTCATTTGGAGTACTCAGGCGCCCATAAAAGTTAAGGTCTTTAGTTGGCTGGTGCACAATGATGCCATTCTAACTAAGGTCAGCCTTAGAAAAAGAAATATGCAAATCGACATCAGATGCATTAACTGCTTAAGCGCGAACGAGGACACAACATATTTATTTTTCACATGTTCTAAGGCGGCACTTACATGGGAAATAGTATGTAGAGGTTTTGGATGTGCACAACGCCCAACCTCCTCCTTAAACGTATGTGGGGTAGGTGGAAAGAGAGTTTCATTAGGAGAGAGGACATTAAGGCTTGGGAGATTGCAGTAGAGGCAACCCTGTGGAGTCTATGGCTAGACCGAAACGACTTATGCTTCCGAAACATTAGTTATAGATTTTCAACTTCTATGCATAAAATTTTTCTTCTTATACATGATTGGGCAGGGTTCGTGGGAGCAAAGAAGAAGTTAAAGCTGACTGAGGAGGAGTAGAGCTTCAAGTCAAAGGGAGGAGAGCGCGTTTCTCACCACATTAGAGGACGTGACTAGCTGATTGTTGTGATGTATTTTGTTGTTTTTGATGTTCTATTGATGCTACTTTAGTTCGTCTACTTGATACTCTGTGGAGTTGTATTAAGGGTTCGGTAAGACCCGGTTTTGCATGTAATGCTGTACTACTTAGTTTCGTTAACACTCATTAATGAAACGATGACAGAGGTCATCTTTTTTTATTATCAAAAAACAATAAATTAATCTTTTTTTTGGTAGTAGGATTGGTGGATGATGTATTAGTTGTATATTTTGTTAACTTAAGTTATGTAGAATGAGGGATTAGGTAAATCTGTGTAATATTTAGTATTTTGGGAGATGATGTAAGTATCTGTATAGGAAGATGATGTAATATAGTGATGTTAAAATCCGTACCCGCAAAGTTGTAAAGTATTGGGTTCTGTGTGTGGTTTTTCAAAGGTTTTTTTAAAAATCCATTACGTTTTCAAACTAAATCTTGGTTTTTATTTTGTATCTGGCATCATATGAAGATTTTTGCCCCTAGAACCTTATATATATGATGCATGTGTGATGTTGCTTGAATTGACCTGGGGAGGACTGATATCAACTGCCTGTGATGTTATATTTTTAATTGTTAGAAAAATTCCGTAAAGAGTTGCTGTAAAAGGGTTAATATTTTAGGGGAGACTTTGTCAAAAATTTTACTAAATTTTCTAAAATCCATTACGTTTTCAAACGAATCTTGGTTTTTATTTTATATCTTGCATCATATGAAGATTTTTGTCCCCAAAGCCTAATATATATGATGCCTGTGTGATGTTACTTAGATTGGCTAGGGGAAGATTAATATTAATTGTCTGCGATGTTATATTTTTAATTGTTAGCAGAATTCTGTAAGAAATTGCTGTAAAAAGGGCTAATATTTTAGGGGAGACTGTCGAAATTTTTACTAAAATTTTTATTAGTATTCTATAATAGAAATGACCATTGGTTTTGACTTGATTGATTCCTTTTTCATTATAACGATGTTTCATCATTGATCGTGATTTTTGGCGGGTTTAGTCGTCAATCCATCTGCAATCTTCATGTTCTCTTAATATTTGAAATGCCTGATAGTTGGGCTTATGTGTTTTATGTGAGAGATGATGTAAGTTATAGATTAAAAAAAATAAATAACACGTGAACTATCTCATACACTGAAATATATCAAAAATTGGGGCTAACAAGCATGTTTCAGATCAAATTTGCAGTAGGCTCTCCAGTATATGGATACTAAATATATTAATATGAAAATGTAATTGTACTTGATCACATTTAACAAAAGATTTTTACATGTACATCACAACAACCTCTCTCTCTCTCTCTCTCTCTCTCTCTCTCTCTTTCTCTATCTTTCTCTCTCTTTCTCTCTTTCTCTATCTCTCTCTCTTTTAACCTCTTTTAAAATCATACATGGTTAACTACATAAAAATATGATAATGGAGAATCAACTCATGCAGTTTGAGGTGATAACTGCATTAGTAACTGAATCGCTACTTATGGCAAGTTGCAAATAAAATATGAAATCTCTTATGTTTAAGTCACACATAGCAACTGATTTTGATCACAGTACTCTTTTTCAATTCCGAGCCCCTGACAAATGATCCTGCAAGATATAAACCAATAAACAACTTAATTCATAATACATCAATGTCTACTGCCAAATACACATCTATATAAATCATTCTTCACGAAGACGTGCATATATTTAACTTTTTACAGTGCTTTTTATATGCTGCATCGTTCACAGAAATGTGCCGTAGGCACGTGTCCATGGGCAAACCTAGTATATATATATATATATATATATATATATATATATATATATATATATATATATATATAGCGGATTTAAGAAGACTTGACTTGGTTAATTAGTTGAGGGTGTTGGGGGTTTGTGGATCCAATACACGATAATGGGGTTGGAGAAGTCAGATGATAAGTAGAGTCGAAGAATCAGCAAGCTGCTGCAGACGAGTTGCGGTCGACCGCATTCGTACAGGAAAAAGAACGGTTGACCGTGCAGTCGACCGTCAATCTCTCTGGATGGACCCTGTATCTTGAAGAGGAAACCGGTCGACTGCGCAGTCGTCCGACCTACCCTCTGTTGGATCTTGTACAGTCGAAGGAGAGAACCGGTCGACCGTCCTGACGCAGTTTGATGAGCGGTTGAGATTGAAGTTAAGAAATCATATATATATTGTATTGTGTATGATTTTAGGGTTAAGTAAAAAGAAAATAGAGATCTACCAGCCGTCATTGAGAGAGAGGGAGATAGAAAGAAACCCAACACCTTGGGAGTAGTTCTTGAGGGATTTGTAAACCTATTCTTCATATTTCTAATGGAAATCGCAGGAGTGCCTCTGTGAGGGAAACCCGCCATTGTTTTGGGTGAACCTCGAAAAAATCTTGTGTGTTCTTGTGTGTTGCTTTTGGTTGTTCTTTGTTCTCTTCTTTTGATTCTATAGTTCTTGCATCACGTCGTCGTTGTTGAGTTATTCCGCAGTTAGAATTCAACAAAGTGGTATCAGAGCTACAGGTTGGTAGTATTGATTGAGATGGGGGACAATAGTAGAGTCAAGGAGTTCGATGGAACAGATTTCACAATGTGGAAGATCCAAATAATTGCGTATCTCCGACAGAAGGATCTAGATGATCCGTTGTTTGGTTTGAAGCTAGAAGGGGTAGAGGTCGATCCAGTTGCGATGGCGGCTTGGAATAGATTGGATCAGAAAGTGCTTGGGCAGATTTAGTTATCGCTGAGCAGGAAGGCGCTATTTCACATTGAGAATGCAAGAACCACAAATGAGGCAATGGAGATATTGACAGACATGTTTGAGAAGTCGAATGCAGCGAACCAGATCCTACACCTAAAGAAGTTGGTTAACTTGAAGCTGTTAGAAAGGGGTTCGGAGAAAGGGGTTCGGTTGCTGAGCACATCAACAATTTCTGTATGGTCTACAATCAGATGGAATCGTCGGGTTTAAAGTTTGAGGAGAGGGCACAATCGTTGTTATTGCTATCCAGTCTTCCTGATAGCTACGACACAGTAGAGCAGACTATTACTAGCACCATGATTGATACGACAACCATAAAGGATGTTATAAGCAGCATTATGAATGAGGATGCAAGGAGGAAAAGACATGGAGAGACTTCGGTGTCATATCCTAGCAATGCCGAGCTGTCAGTTGATAACCGTGGTAGAAGTAACAACAGAGGGAAGTCACAGAGCAGAAATCACAGGTCCAAGTCAAGAACATGACATCACAAAGGTGAGTGTTGGTACTGCAAGAAGTCAGGACACAGGAGAGACCAATGCGAGGAGTATAAGAAAGTACAAGCAGGATCATAGGTAGCCAATGTGTAAGTATTGAACCCCATCTAGATGAATTGTGTTTATCTGCTGGATTTAATATTTTGCAAGATGATTGGTGTATAAACTCAGGTGCTTCTTATCATTGTACCCCCATGGGGGATGTTTTTAGGATTACAGGACAAGTGATTTTGGTGTAGTTTCAGTTGGTAATGGGCAGATATGTCCAGTTGTAGGTAGAGGCACTATGAGAGTGAAGGCTCGCAACGGTGGGCAATTGATCTTGAATGACACAAGACATATTCTGAGGTTGAAGAAAAACTTGATCTCAATTAGCAAACTAGACAAAGAAGGATTCACAACAACTTTTGGTCATGGAGAATGGAAGGTGACTACAGGTGCCAGGTTGGTGGCAAAAGGAAAGCATGGTGACACGCTGTACTTACTCAGAGGAGGTGATTCAAGTGATATCATTGCTACAACATCAATAGGTAGTTCCCCTTCAAACCTATGGCATGTTAGGTTGGAGCACCTTGGTGAAAGAGGTGTCAAGCAGCTTTGTTCTAGAGATCTTTTGCCAGGATTGAAGAAGGTTGAGATGGATTTTTGTAAGAATTGTGTGATGGGCAAACAGAAGACAGTTAGATTTCAGTTGGGTGGGCGTGAGAAGAAGCTTGGGAAGCTAGAGTTGGTACATACAGATATGTGGGGTCCAGCTCAGGAATTCTCTTATGGTGGTAAGAGATACTTCGTCACATTCATCGATGATGCTACAAGAAAGGTTTGGGTTTATGCAATTCGCGAGAAATCAAAAGTTTTTGAGGCATTCAGAGATTGGAAGGCCAGGGTTGAGAATGAGACGGATTGCAAAGTGAAAGCAATAAAGTCAGACAACAGAGGTGAGTACACTAGCAAAGAGTTTTTTAACTATCTGGAAAAGGAAGGTGTCAGAGGAATCAAAACAGTTCCTAAGACTCCACAGGAGAATGGTGTAGCAGAAAGGATGAACTGCACGATACTCGAAAGGGCGAAATGCGTGAGACTTCATACGGGTCTTCCAGTCCATCTTTGGGCTGCTATAGTTGATACAACAGTGTACTTGATTAACCATTGTCCATCTAGTGCCCTTGATGGGGCCATTCCAGAAGGATTATAGTCAGGTAAATCTGTCAATTATTCGCATTTGAAAGTTTATGGTTGTATGGCATATGCACTAATTGACAGGAAAGAAAGAAAAAAGTTGGACTATAAGTCCAAGAGGTGTGTGTTTATTGGCTACGGTGGCAATGAGTATGGTTACATGCTTTGGGATTTTGTGGATAACAAAGTCATTCGCAGCAGAAATGTAGTGTTCAAGGAAGAGGTCATATATAAGGACAGGCACACAGGTCAAGACAGTACAATCATTTCAGAGTCAGATTGGAGTTCAGACTCAGACTCAGATTCAGATTTTGAAGGTGGCCCTAGTGGTGGGAGCCCTACAATGCATCACTAGGTACATGTACTACAGGCAGCACAGGAGGCTCATGGTGAGCCTATTGGGAATGAGCAGATTATCTAAGACGAATAGGTACAACCAGAATAGTTCAGGGAACCTGAACCGATCGGTGAACCGGTACCCACATTGAGGAGATCGACACGAGAGAGGAGACTAACCAAGATATTTGATCCATCTGCTAGTATTTTTCACGATCATGTTCTGTACACGAATTCAGAAGAGCCAGAGACTCATGAGGAGGCTTTGAGGGATGAGACTCGAATTCAGTGAGAGTTAGCCATGAAGGACGAGATAAACTCCTTGGAACAGAACCAAACTTGGGAGTTGACCAAGTTACCTGTAGGGAAGCACGCTCTTATGAACAAATGAGTTTTCAGATTCAAAGATGTGACAGATGGCAGTAAGAGGTACAAGGCGAGGCTTGTTGTGAAAGGATTCTCTCAAAGAGAAGGTGTTGATTATAGTGATATCTTTATACCGGTTGTGAAGATGGCTTCAATTAGGGTTCTGCTTAGTATTGTGGTAGTTGAAGACTTGCACTTAGAGCAGTTGGATATGAAGACAACATTTCTCCATGGTGATGTCGAAGAAGAGCTGTACATGAAACAACTCACATGTTTTGAAGATAAAGGAAAGGAAGACATGGTGTGTCGATTGAAGAAGAGTCTTTATGGGCTCAAACAAGCACCGCGGCAATTGTACTCGAAGTTTGATTGCTTCATGAGAGGAAAAGGTTTCGATAGATGCGAAATAGATCATTGTGTGTATGTTTGTAAATATGATGACAATAATATAGTTACCTTGGAGTTGTATGTGGACGACATGTTGTTAGTAGGTTCATGTATGGAGAAGAACAAGAAAGTGAAAAGGGCGCTGACTTCGGAGTTTTCAATGAAGGACTTGGGTGAAGCAAAGCAAATCCTCGGCATGAAGATTAGTAGAGACAGGAGAAGCAAGAAGCTTTGGTTATCTCAAGCGGACTACGTGAAGAAGGTGTTGAAGAGATTCAACATGGATGGTGCGAGGCCAGTTACTTGTCCCTTAACTGCTCACTTCAAGTTATCAATGGACTTGTGTCCTAAGATAGAGGCAGAGATGGAGAAAATGGCTGCTATTCCTTATGCCTCAGCCGTTGGGAGTGATGTATGCGATGGTGTCTATAAGACCAGACATCGCACAAATAGTGGGAGTTGTCAGCCGTTACATGAAGAATCCAGGTAAACAGTATTGAGATGTAATAAGGTGGATTCTTAGATATCTAGCAGGTACTTCATATCATTCTCTTTGTTTTGGGGGAGATTCTTTGCATATACATGGTTATGTGGATGCATATTGGGCGATCGTGATGGTTGCAGAAGTACAACAGGATATGTATTTACAGTTAGAGGAACAGCTATCAGTTGGACTTTGCAGTTACAAAAGGTTATAGTACAGTCAACCACGGAGTCAGAGTATATGGCACTTACAGAAGCGACGAAAGATATGTTGTGGATTTCGGAGCTTATAAAACAGTTGGGCAGGAAGTAACCCATAGGTAAACTATGGTGTGACAGTCAAAGTGCAGTTTTCTTGGTGAAAAACTCAGCATATCACTCTAGGACTCGGCATATTTAAATGAGGTATCATTTTATCAGAATGGCGGTTGAGAAGAAATGGTTGAAGCTAACTAAGATTCTTGGCACTAAGAATCCGGCGGACATGCTCACTAAGGTGGTGGATAGCAGGAAACATCACTTTTGCTATACCGCTATCGGATTATCTCCAGGTTAATTTGTTGAGGAGACTCGCAGAGGTATAGGCCTAGACTAGGCTAATGGAAGAATGAAGAACAGATTAGAGACTTCGTGTATATGTCTCCAAGTGGGCAATTGTACTGGGGTTTGTGGATCCAATACACGATAATGGGGTTGGAGAAGTCAGATGAGAAGTAGAGTCGAAGAAGCAGCAAGCTTCTGTAGGCGAGTTGCGGTCGACCGTAAGTGGACAATCGACCGCATTCGTACAGGCAAAAGAACGGTCGACCGTGCAGTCGACCATCACTCTCTCTGGATGGACCATGTATCTTGAAGAGGCGAACGGTCGACCGCGCAGTCGATTGACCTACCCTCTGTTGGATCTTGTACAGTCGAAGGAGAGAATTTGTCGACCGACATGGTGTTGCGGTCGACCGTCTCGACGCTGTTTGATGAGTAGCTGAGATTGAAGTTGAGAAATCATATATATATTTTATTGTGTACGATTTTAGGGTTAAGTAAAAAAATAGAGATCTACCAGCCGTCATTGAGAAAGGGGGAGATAGAGAGAAACCCTACACCTTGGGGGTGAGTTCTTGAGAGATTTGTAAACCCATTCTTCATATTTCTAATGGAAATCGCAGAAGTGTCTCTGTGCAGGGAAGTAGCCATTGTTTTGGGTGAACCTCGAAAAAATCTTGTGTATTCTTGTGTGTTGCTTTTGGTTGTTCTTTGTTCTCTTGTTTTGATTCTATAGTTTTTGCATCTCGTCGTCGTTGTTGTGTTATTCCGCAGTTAGAATTCAACATAGGGATTGAAGAATGATATATAGGCTAGTTTCTATGTTTTCAGGATAGATGTCCTTTGCATATATAACTGGAAGGAGTAAAAAAGATTCTTTTAATTGACTCAAAATGCATTATGCATAACGAATTGGTTGTCATTGTTCGTTTTGTTTAATGTTTGATGCTACGTACTCAAGTATAATTGGCATTTTATCTAGGAAGTAAAAGTAGAAGTTTCAAAGGTTTCATCAAAAAGCTTGCTCTTCCTTATTGTGCCATTATTTCTTTCTTCTTTAAGTAGAAAATGATAAATATATTCCCTATTTTGTTAATAAGATCTTTTAACGACCACCATTTTAGCGATGTCGATGTCGGTGTCGGTGTCAACCACCTTAGCGATAGCTTTCATATCTATTGCTTTAGAGCATCTCTAATCGTTTTTTCTATTTTGCCAATTTGGCAAAATAGCAAATGGCAAAAAGAATCTTTTGTTCCAATCGTCGTTTGCTATAATTTGACAAAAAATAAAAATCGGCAGGAACATTTCTGATTTTTTTATAAAATATTTAAGATGATTTAATTAAGGATTAAATGGTAATTATTTATTAAATCTTATTAAATTAGTGATTAATCAATTAGTAAAAACTTAATCCATGGATTAAGCATTGGTTAATTATGGCTAATATGATTGTTGGAAATTTTTTTGGCAGATTTTTCGGGCCTGATTCCGGTGGGCTCTGGCCACTGGCAGCACCGAAAAGTAATTGGAATGTGTTCCTCTCGTCGAATACTATTCCGTAATGTACTTGTTTGCCAAAAATGGATTCCGTATGAATGAGAAATGTTGGTCTAAAGTTGGATACACGAAATGTACGAACTTGAAAATTTGGAGAAAATGGATAGTCCCACATCGAAAGTTGAGAAAGATTTCTTTAGTATATAAGCTAAAGAAATGGACTAAAGGGCATAGCCCTGGGGTTACCACTAACGTGTAGTGGAGAGAGGACCTAGCCAAAGTTACAAACACACGTGCGCCCGGCTCCGACCCCGGCCCGGCCCCGGCTTCAGCTTGGCTTGGTTTGGTTTGGTTGTTGAGACTTTTGGAATTCTGTAACTGATACCATTACTCTGTAACAACAAAATAATGGATCCATCTGTTACGCTTTTGTGTCATTACTCTACTGTTATAGAGTAATGGATCCATTTGTTACGCCTCTGATCTCCTATAAGTCCAGTCATTTTACACAATTTTGAATTTTACAATCTCCTTCTTCTTCCTCTGAGTCTGTCTGAGTGTACAACGCAATTACTGGTTCGCTGGTGTCTTTGAAGCTTGGATGCTTCTCTTCAGAGAAGGTAATACAGTTGTATCCTGGGAGGCAGTTCGTCAACAACCGTCACACTACGGGGTGAATTTTGCTTTAAAGACAAAGATTTTCATCTCAACTCTTTATCGAATTATCTAGTTTGATTTTTATTCCTGTAATTGTACTTCTTCACAAAGATTATTAGAAATATTCTGTTTACGAAATTCAAGTTCTAACAATGGTGGGACAACATATTGTGTCCGATGCTTTGGTTTTTGTTTTTTTTCTTTAGACGGTAGACGGTACATGATGTACCGTCTGATCGATTAAAATAAATTCTAAAACCCCCTCAGACGGAACAACATGACTCTTCTGATCGTTGAAAAAAATTATAAAAAATTAAGACGACACATCATGTTCCATTTGCTATATTTAGCAATTGCCAAAATCGTTTACAAATTTGGCAACACATTGTTCATCGTTTGCTAAAATTTGGCAAAATAGCAAATGATTGCAGTTGCGTTTTGCTATTTGGTTTGCTATTTTGCCATAATAGCAAACAATTGGAGATGCTCCTAGGGACACCTCACTTACCACACTGAAAACAACTCATCCATCTACTCTTTAGACGAAAAGTTAGACATCAACCCCTTATACATTGTCATGGCTTGGGTTGAGTTACAAGTGCTATCGCAACTCCTGTGATGACTTTGGCTTTCTCTAATTTTAAGCATCATGGGCCTTAAATTTACAGGCCTTAAGCAATGATTCTAATGGGCTTTAGGCTTTTGGGCCTTAGTAACGACTCAAGTGTAGTAAAACAAAGCTTGAAGAAAAAGAAGAAAACAAAGAGCCTAAAAAAAAGCAAAAAAAAAAAAAACAAAAAAAATGGCATCAAGAATCCCTCTCTTCCGTGCTCCTCTAAGTCCTCTCCTCCTCCCTCCTTTTCTCCTCAACCAAATGTTACATACCCGATCAAACCCGGTGGTGGATCATCGTAATGTTGGAAGGTGCCGGTGGTGGCAGCCATGAAATCAACAAAATCAGAGAAAAATAAAAGTGGAAAATAAGGGTTTAATATCAATTCATTCAACATAAACCCCATACAAAAAGCTCAATCTCAATATAAAGAGAATGGGGGGAAAAGAAAACACTAACACGTGCAAGCCCGTGGGCTTTATCACAAAAAACCACCAACTTTGCAAAATAAACCCCTAAAAGAGAGATAATTCTTCGAGGACTAATATGTAAACAAAATGATCGATACACAAAAGATACAGTTCTCAGAAGAACTGCATCAATCATTCCCCCTTAATTTGACCATGACCACAAGGCCAATGTAGCGGCTTCCTTCAACACTAAGAAATTCCAATCTTCCTTCCATGTGCCCTCCTCCTGGATCAAAGATGAAGTGCTTAACTGCCAATTCAGTGAAAGCCTCTTTATGATTTTTAAGAGCAATCTCTAAGGCCACACGACCCACAACAAATTCCAATTCATTTGGCTCTAATGAAGTAATCCTCCTCATTAGTAACACCCTCTCTAAGTTTCTGCACACTTCTTCATTCCTTCCATTAATAAACCGTAGTTGTTCTTTAGGCTCCGATGAAATAAAGTTGCAGCTACTTCTGTAGCACTAAGACGAGTGCAATCTGTATAGCTATACTTGGGTTGTCACCAGTTAACATCCAAAAGTTGATCTATGCCTTCCTCATTGTTTCGATTGTTTCAGGCACACCAACCTGTAGGCGATCCTCTATTGCAGTATTACCAAAAATCTCAAGATCATGCTCTAAACTACCGCACACCGCAGCTAATTTCCACTCTCTGTCAATTAATGTGCTATTGGCCTCTTTAAACATAAGGGAACATCTCTTGTATTCTTCATCTTGCAACTCGTGCCAGCCTAAGCTGAGGGTGCGCAACCCTAAGTGAGCATATTGTTCAACAACATCAACAAAAGTCCTTGTTTGTTGCCCAGAATAAGCACAATGAATCATTGCTTCATCAACTCCTTTTGGAAAAAATAACAATCTTTCCATTCTGATGGTCCTTAACCATCACAGAAATTCCTTTCCGATCAGATGTGAACTTTAGAACATCCAATACCTCATAATGGATAATTCTGCCATTGCATTGAATTTCAAGATTATTGCCAATTTTGCTCACAAGAATCATATGCAGACGAGCAGCAGCATTTACAAGAGCCTCTTCATCCTTGCCATATCCTATGTTGCTCATAACAATTAGTAGCCGCTTCTGAGAATCACCAACAACATCTAACACTTGCGGGAAAAAGTCTTCAACAATCATTGCTAGAACTCTACATGAAGCAAGAAGTTTGACACACAAGTAAAGAGCACCAAAATTCAAAGTGTTTGAAGATGCCTTGCAGGTTGTATTGCATCCATCAAATGCCTTGCAGGTTGTATTACTTACTAAAATTTTAGGTTCATTCATCAAGAATGGATAAAACTCGTTGTAGTCTTCCTTGTTCTTAGCAATCACAAAGAAGAGCTCATTGCATTTCTTGACAAGGTTCTTGCGGACGACCTTGAGGATTCTGTTTTGTTGGAACATCTATCCGGAAATGTTAAGGGGTAGGTCTTCAGAGTTGACAATACCCTTGATGTAGCTCAAGTGCTTAGGGATCATTTCCTCAGAGCTGTCCATCATGAAGACGCGACAGACATAGAGCTTGATGTTGTGGGGCTTCTTCTGTGTCAAAGAGGTCAAATAGGGCCCTTTGCAAGATAAAGAAAACAGCCTTGAACTCAAGTTGACCCTCAACAGGAAAGTGTTTCACAACAAGGCTCTTATAGAAGGCAGCATAGCTGTCTAAGGCACTAGATGGAGATGGAAATAAATGCAAAATATTTTCCACTAGATGGAATGTTAGCATCAAGCACTGAGGATTTTTCTCTTCATCAATTGCATCCAAAATTTCACAACTAAAGTCATCGGTCAGAGTCGTTGCGGCCTCCGAGTAGACTTCATTGTATGGATTTTCTTGCATATGAATGGATGGTTCAGTCTGTACTTTATAAGCATGATCTGTCAAACTATTACTGATTAAGTTGAACTTCTGAAGAGAATGGAAAAGCTCAAAATCAAGCAAAATGGTGCCACTTAGATCCATCTCCTAAAAATTGACAACACTTACATCCCCACTCTGATCACAGGAAGTTCCCAACCAGCTGGCATAAGGGTCATTGAGAGAAAGAGGGAGAGGAAGTACAAAAGCCCTAAACTCTCCTTGAGTAAGAATTGCAGGGACATCATCTTCTGCTATGGAATTATCTCCCAGTAAATTGTTAGTTGTGATCTTGCTCAAATGCAATTGTGAAGTCATCATCAGACCCATCATTTCCAGTATTACTAGTATGCATATGAACATTAATGTCTACTCCAATATATGATTTTCTTCATTCCCAGTGAAATGTGGCACTTGTTACCATCAAGCTTCAAAACTTTTGCTACAACCGTATCATCTGTAATGTATTTGCTTTCTAGGTCATCAATATGGTTTTCGGTGAACTCCGATATGTGACACAGACCAACCATGCTGGCTCGATCAATGTCTATAAATAAACCATATCTGCCTAATCACACAAGAAACAACACATCTGACCTTCACAAGACGATTAGAATCAGCAGCCTCAATAACTACCATTTATGTCTCCACTTGAATTTTAGATTCTAAGTTACTATATCTTATAACATAACTCTTTCCCGTAGGGTTAGACTCAAAATCTGATATCCCACTCTCAACTACATGTTCGCGAGGAAGAGAGTCTCCTTCCATTGTCTTTACAAAAATGAAGTCTCTTGGAGTCAAACCCAATTCAAATTCTCCATTAGTCACACAAGTGGGGCACAAATGGTAGCTAAGAAATTTATTGCAGCGGTAGTGCTCGTCAGTACAATTAGCAAAAGAACGATTGCACCAATATTCTAGCACATCAAATTTCTTTTCATCATCCTCTATATAGCTAAAGTCTAATGGAGTCAATCCTAAATCCAATCCTTCACAAGCAAAATAACTGAGGCATAAATCGTAGTCTCGCAAGGTGTTGCATTGGTACCGTTTGTAGGAACAATTATCAAGGCAAAGACTACAATAGTATTCTAGCACGGGTTCAGGACCAACTTGGGTGGATGGAATTGAAGAAACATTTAGTTGAATACCTGGTGAGCGGTTGGAGCTTGAGGAAATTGGGTTGAAGTTTGAGGAGTTGACTTCCTGTTTCTCTGGCAAATTTCGTCAAACATTTGAGGAGGAGCCACAGAGCGGAGCGGGGGTAGTAGTGGGAGCAGTAGTTGGTACTGCAAATTTGGAAAAGGCAGTCTTCGTGGATGTGGAGAGAGGTGGAGTCCGTGAAGAGGCGGAGAGAGTGGAGGAGGAGGTCGGGCTTGGTGGTGGAGCCTGAGAGGGCGCGACAGATGAAGGGAGGGGGGGTTTCAGAGGGTTTGGAATGGAAGTTGTCGAGGGTTAAGGAGAGGGTTTCGGCAGCGAGTGGTGGAAGTGGAGAGGGCTTTGGCGAGAGAGAGGAGGGTATGCTTACTGATCGGGATTGGAGAGGTTCAACCATGGCAGAATGATGGGTTCGGTGGTGGGCATGAATGATGTTGGCGATGGGGTTTCTGATATTATTGTTACGTACCCGATCCAATCCGGTGGTGGATCGTTGTAATGTTAGAAGGCGCCGGTGGTGGCAGCCATGAAATCAACGAAAGAAGAGAAAAATAAAAGTGGAAAATAAGGGTTTAATATCAATTCATTCAATATAAACCCTATACAAAAAGCCCCACTCAATATAAAGAGAATAGGGGAAGAAGAAAACACTAACACGTGCAAGACCGTGGGCTTTATTAGAAAAAGTCACTAATTTTGCAAAAAAAATCCCTAAAAGAGATAATTCTTCGAGGACTAATACGTAAACAAAATGACCGATACGCAAAAGATACAGTGCTCAGGAGAACTGCATCACCAAACCCATCACATCCCCAAAACCCCTCAAGTACTTCCTCCTATTCAAAACCCACTTCTCATTTCAAACCCTAACCCTTCTTTTCCACTCCCAAAACCCTCTCCTTTTGGCCCTCTAAGCCTTTTCTTTACCTCTTCTAGAACCTTCTCTTCAGGCCCAAGTACTTAATACTGTTTGAGTGTTGCTAATGATTAATGGGTTTTTTAGGGTTTTTGAAATGGTTGGCAAGTTCGTCCAATATGGTGAGTATTGGGTCTGAGGAAGAGTTCAGTACTGCACTTAACAAAGTTCACGGTAAGTATTATAACTAGTACTGTAGTTTTTATTTTTTTCCTTTTAGTTTGTAGTTGTAAGTTATTTTTTAGGAATGGGTTTGTTGATGAATGTGTGAAATTGGTTGCAGATGATAAGTTGCCTGCTACATAGCTGTTTGGTGTGGACCTTGTAAGATCTTTTCTAAACATTTGAAAAAAAATTATTTGTTTTATGTTGCATATATACGAGCACGAGAATACTGTTTATAAAATTATATATATGAGAGTAAAAGTGACTAGGACATGATAATTTCTAAGTATAATGGTCAGTTATTCTTGTATGAAGGTCGACCTTATAAGTTAAGGGTGTGTTAGGAATGATGGTTAAGTTATGATAACTAGAGTTATCTTACATACGTCCAGTTGTATGAATTTGGGGCAAGTTATCTTACATACGTCCAGTTGTATGACTTTAAAGGCCCTTTTCGGAGTACCGTTATCTCACCACAAAAGTAACTCCACTCGGACATTATTTATCCTTACTGTGAGCTTCCAAACACATAGTTAAAAGATAACTTTTTTGTTCTTCTTAAAGTTAGAGGTAGAGGTATGATTCCAAACCTAACATAATTGTACCTCCACTTTAAAAAATAACTTTGGTTATCGTAACATTGTTCCCAAACAAACCCTTTACTCATGCACACGGCTATATTTGATTCTATCCTATCTCCAAGTATTTTTATCAAACTTGATGTTGTCTCATCCATTTTTATTTTGTAATGATGAGTGTTTTTCTTGGTGTGATCCTAGGCCACATTTTAACTTATATCTTCTTATTGTTTGGATGATCATAGAGGGGTTTCATATATTATGGGTTTTGAACTCTTCACTATGAGATCAGTTCTATATTGTGTTTGGGGCCTTTGGCCTTTGGGCCTACTCAGTTCACTGACATGATGCATCTCTGTCAACACAGTGATAACTTTAAGCACTCGTCTATCTTTTTCTCACATTTCAGTTCATTCATGTATGGTAATTCTCTTTTATGGATTATATGGTTGAATTTTTTACTCATTTCATCAAAGAGAAGCATATACATTGTTAATCTGACTCTCTTTCCCTTTGGAAGTTGGATACTCTCACTGATAGAGTGGATGTGATCTAATCAACTATCACCTTTCAAGGTTTTATGTAAATTGTTGTTTAGTAGCATCACTATAGAACCAGTGTTTTCTCCTCTATGTTCCCTCCTTCCATATACTTTTAGCCAATAATGCAAGGTTCGTCTTTTATCAATTATACTGTCCGCAGGTTTTCCTTGTACATTAACTTTCTTTAACTAATAGATTACTGACCTCTTCAATTGTTTTTTTAAAACTTGAATGAGCTTGAAATGCTGCATATAAGTACTTTTTCAGCCATAGACGTACTTAGGAAGGTTGAGTCATCCACACTATTTGAAAGGCTTACCTTCTCACTTAGATAGCCTTATTGAGTCTATATAATACAGCTTAATTAATTTTAGGTACCCTTAAATCCTACAGTGATGGTTAATGAATCTTATGAGGTGATTATTATATTTGAAGTTTTGACAACCTGGCATTCTCGAGCACAACATCTTATGAGGTGAACATTTACGCTCTTACTCAAATGGTGTCGATTTCAGCTACGGATTTGATTCTTGAGATTAACAGATTCTTAGGATAGAAACACACAAGAAAACATATTTGACTGCCACAGTATTCTCTTATGACCATTTATGTTATAATGAACATATTGGATTTGGTTATGCTCAAACCAAAGGAAAAATTTAGGAAAAATTTCACATAATGTTATTAGATTGAATGAAAATAGTAAAAAATAAAGAATCAAGAAGATAGATGATTTTTACAAGTGTGTTTGGTTAATGGTTCAGTATAGAAGGATGAATGGAGTTAAAATTGAATGCTTAACCAAGAGTCACTTCACTTGAAGGATTCCTCTTTATCCAATGTGTTTCAGAATACCCCTATGTTTTCAAAGACAACATATTTCCCCGCAACAAATACATTTGTTTCTACAAATTTTGAGCTTTCATCCTTGGACTTGTGACACATTTTGCTTGTGCATGGCATAATTTTCTTGCAAGTAAATTTTTTGTGCCAACTTGTAGGTTTCCAGTCAACTATCCTAATTACTGAAATTTGAATAGTTTTTCCAAGTTTTGGAAATTGCATCAAGTCTTATGTGCAATCATCTTCATTATCTATTTGCATATCTTCTTTTTCTTGCTTATTTATGTTGTAATTATCTTTGAAGTTTTAATAATTTTATGCTTTGCAAAGATTACATGCACATGTTGTTGGGTTTATGTCTTGCATACGATGTTGCATAAGAAGACGATAAGACGATGAAGGGATAGAGACGATTGAAAACGGAGTGGAGGCAAGAAGTAGTCAGCAGCAGCAACAGAGGAAGTTGCGGTCGACCGCAACTCATGTGCGGTCGATCGACCCGTGTACGATGTCTTCCAGAGAGGAGGAAAGTCGATCAAATTGTTGGTGCGGTCGACCGTTTGCGGCGCTGATGTGTTTCGGGCTTGAGTCTGACAGATTCGTGAAAGGCCCAACTTGCTCTTTAAGTTAGATTGTATGGCTCCCATCGTAGGGTAATTTCTTATGTACTATCCGATGGCTATTGTAACAAGATATCAACTTAGGGTTTGTCTCTAGATCTATATAAACAATTGTAACGGCTCATAAATCCATATGATTCTATTGAGTGCCAAGAAGATAGTACTTCATCTGAGAGGGTGAGAGAGTTTCTCCATTGTAAGCAGCATCAAGTTCCAATTAGGCTTGAGAGAAGGTCGTTGTGAGAAATGTAATATCCTTGTATCTTCTCTAATTGAAATAATATATCGGTTCTTCCTCTCCCGGATTAAGGTGAAAGCCCCAACCGGAATAATTCTTGTGTGCATTGTGTGATTGGTGCAATCCAGTTTTGCTTGGTAGTTTGTGTTGATTGTGTCAAAGGCTCAGCAAGATTCTCAAATTCCTAACAAGTGGTATTAGAGCAACCAGGTTCATGGGTTTGTTCGAGTTTCCTGGAGATGGCAGATCAAAAGACGAAGATCAAGCAGTTTGACGGTAAGATCAACTTCAATCTATGGAAGGTGGACATGAATGATGTTTTGGTTCATAAAGACTTGCACCTTGCTCTAGAAGAGAAGAAACCAACCGACATAAAGCAGGAGAAGTGGGATGAGATTTGTTTGAAGGCCTTGAGTTTAATCCAGTTACAATTGGCGGACGAAGTCAAGTGTAATATTCTTGAGGAGAAAAGTGCTGCGAGTCTATGGGCGAGACTGAAATCTGACTACTCGGAATCGTCATTGCTAAATCAGATGTATTTGGAAGAGGAAGCCGTTTAGGTTCTCAATGAAAGAAGGAACTCAACTTCAAGATCATATTATGGAGTTCAATAAGGTAATATCTGAACTGAAGGCGATTAACGTTGATGATCTTAGCGAAGAGGATAAAGCTTTCAACTTAATTTATTCACTGTCAAATTTTTGTGATTACTTGATAACTACCATGCTACATGAAAAATCAGTCAAGGAGACACTTACTGTAGCCAGGGTGATTAAGGGTCTAAAGGAAGATGAACTAGGAAAGGAGACTTATAAAGGAGGGTTTATTTTTTTAGGGTGTTTTGCATTGAATGGTGATACTTCAATTGGAAGGGATGCGGCACACAAGGTAAGATTCGTTGCCATTACTGTAGAGGAGTTGGGCATTACCAAGAGAGATTGTGGCAAGTGGTTGAGTCAGAAGACTGCTACTAAAAAAGGGAACAAGTCTATATAGTCAGTGCAACTGAGTCAGGTAATAATGACGATTATTGTCTTCTTGTTTCAAGTTCTTCAGATGTGGATTCAAGTTGGTATCTTGATTCGGGAAGTTCTTCTCATATTTGCTCCGAAAGGGAGATATTTTCTACTTACAAGTCGTTAACAGACTGTAGTGCGAGAACGGGGAGTGGTGAGATTTGTGAAGTAGTAGGTAAGGGAATAGTTGAATTGGACGCCAAATGGTAAAGGGTTCACACTAGAAGAGGTCATGCATATTCCTTCGATACAGCAGAATCTTATATCCTTGGATACTCTTGATACTCGTGGCTGTAGGTACACAGCTCGAGGTGGAGTTTTGATAGTTTGGGATAGTCGTCGTAAGGTAATGAATGTTAAGAGGAAAATTGGGCAGGGTCAACACAACCTCTACCAGCTTTGTGGGAGCAGGAAAACTCAGCCTGGTGTATGGAAGCTCATTGTTCCTAAAGCATCATCTAGTAAGTCGTCACTAGAATTACCGAATCGAGACTGCAACATTCGAAGACCGTTGGAAGGTGGAGAGAGCCTTGATGGAGGTGGAGTTCGTGTGGAGGGTGGCACCTCCATGATTATATCTATGAGGGTGTGCCCTTGAGGGGGCATACAGCTGGAGGAAAATAGGTGGAGGTTTATTCAACTAGCAGGAAAAGCCAGTGAAACATGTTGTTTACAAAGCAGAGAAGAAAGGTCTACAAGAGTTAAATCATACAGGTATGGATTCATGCGTATGAAATTCAAGGTGGAGATTGTTGGGTTTATGTCTTGCATACGATGTTGGATAAGAAGATGATAAGACAATGGAGGGATAGAGATGATTGAAAACGGAGTGGAGGTAAGAAGTATTCAGCGGCAGCAACAGAGGAAGTTGCGGTCGACCGCAACTCATGTGCGGTTGACCGACCCCTGCACGATGTCTTCTAGGGAGGAGAACGGTCGATCAACTTGTTGGTGTGGTCGACTGTTCGCGGCGCTGATGGGTTTTGGGCTTGAGTCTGGCAGATTTGTGAAAGGCCCAACTTGCTCTTCAAGTTAGATCGTGTGGCTCCCATCGTAGGGTTATCTCTTATGTACTTTCCAATGGCTATTGTAACAAGATATCAACTTAGGGTTTGTCTCTAGATCTATATAAACAATTGTAACAACTCATAGATCCATATGATTCTATTGAGTGCCGAATAGAAGAAGAGAGTACTTCATCTGAGAGGGTGAGAAAGTTTCTCTATTGTAAGCAGCATCAAGTTCCAGTTAGACTTGAGAGAGGGTCGTGGTGAGATTTGTAATGTTCTTGTATCTTCTCTAGTTGAAATAATATATCGGTTCTTCCTTCTCCGGATTAAGGCGAAAGCCTCAATCGGGACAATTCTTGTGTGCATTGTGTGATTGGTGCGATCTAGTTTTGCTTGGTGGTTTGTGTTGATTGTGTCAAAGACTCAACAAGATCCTCAAATTCTTAACACGTGTCATTTGCCACAATTTTAGCATGCATAGAGAACAGAACCAAGACGTGCATCTAATAGTAAAGCTATGTACATGCCTAAAGTTGGGCCTCACTTTATCTATGCTGAATGATAATGGTTTTCTATTCTTTAACTCTATTATGCTAAGCTTACATATCTGCTCTACAATCGATAGATACTCCAATTAAGTAGCTAAAATTACTGAGATGATTACAATCATTTATTATCAGGCTCTCAATTTGGATAACATTTTCGTTAGTTTTTGTGATGTTACTTTTGGTCACGTAATTGGTTTTGCATTTTTATGAAACATTGTTTTAATATTGATGTTTAAAGTCTTCACAATTCCTGGCCATCTTTTGTAGGAAAGTTTTTTTTCCCCTGTCCTTGAAGAGGTGAGCACATCATTCCCACATGTGAAAATTTATAAAATCGACATTGATCAGGTGAGAAGGACTTTTCCTTATTTATTTCTTCCTTAAAAGAGTCATGCTCCTCCAACTCATTTAAAGAGCAACTATAGGATAAAACTATTTAATTTTTTTATTTGCCAATTATTATCTTAATGAGAACCAAATTCTAAAATTTGATCTATCTTTCATCTTTGTTGTGCTTTGTTTCAATTTCGTCCTCAGATTGTTTTGTGCATAATTATTGTAAAATGATAGGCATAAAAGACTAGAAGTAAAGCTCTCGAGACTATTAGTTATCTTTGTTAGGATTGTGTCTTGTATACTCGTGGATTAGATTAGAAAAATGTAAGATGAAGTACGGAGGTCGAAGCGTCGAAGTGAGTAGTAGAAGAAGAAAACAGCAGCAGCAAGGTGCAGGCATAGTTGCGGTCGACCGCACCCCCCGACCGCTCGTAGTACAGGGATTGTCCGAGAGAGGGACGGTCGACCGTCCAACAAGATCGGTCGACCGACCGCGGCACTGTGTTCGTTTTGGGCCTCGATTTGTTAGGTCGTTTCAGCCTAATCTTCAACTCCAAGTTAGATCGTACGACTCCTATTCAGTTACTTCTTTTCCAAGTTATATCGGATGACTGAGAATCAAGATTAGACCTAGGTTTCTTTCTATTCTTCTATATATATTGTAAATTCCTCCAATATGAGAGATAGTATTTTATAGATTATTTTCTCCATTGCAAAGAGAGGCTCGAGAGAGAGATAGTTCTTGGTGGGTGAGTTTAATTCATTGTATTGAGTGAATCAGTAACTCCTTGTAATCTATTCTAGTTGAATATCAGATCTCCTATATTTTCCCTCAGATTAAGCAAAAGCTAATCGGGATAAATCCTCGTTGTGTTTGTGTTTGGATTGGTGGATCTACTTGCTTGCTCAATTGATTCGTCTCATCTCTTCGACTTCCTCATTGCTCTAATTAGTTTCGCTGCGACAACGGGCGTTGGTTGACACCCCAATCCCAACAACTAGTATCAGAGCTTCAGGTTGCCGAGTCCCTTGGTTAAGATGACAGGTTATAGTCTTTTGCAGATCAAGCAATTCGATGAAAAGATCAATGAAAGGCCATCCGACATGAAGGAGGATGTTTGGGAAGATATTCATGAAAAAGCCATAAGTCTGATCCGACTATCCTTGGCGGACGAGGTCAAGTGCAGATTTCTGGAAGAAACTGACGCGACGTGTTTGTGGGAAAAAACTCATAGCTGACTACTTTGGTTCGTCGTTATTAGATCAGATGCATTGGAAGAGGAAGTTGTTCCGTTTATCAATGAAGGAAGTTACCGATCTCCAAGACCACATTACTGAGTTCAATAAGATATTATCTGAACTTAAGGCGATTAACGCAGTTGTGTGTGAGGAAGATAAAGCTTTCAACCTGATATATTCACTACCGGATTCGTACGAGCTTTTGATAACTACCATGCTACACGGTAGATCTGTCAAGGAGAGTATTTCGGTAGATGGTGAAATCAAAGCATTGAAGGAAGATCAACTTAGGAAGGAGATCCATAAATCATCATCGTCTATTCCTACAAGTTGTCTAGCAGTGGATGGTCCTTCAGGGGGAAGACAAAGTGCTTTGCAAAAGGATTCGATCCGTTGCCGTTATTGCAAGAGGCCAGGGCATATCAAGAAAGATTGTTGGAAATTGCTGAATCAGGATAGCGCAAAGAACGAGAGTTCAGCCGCTAATGTGGTTAGTGCCTTTGATTCAGGTGATTCGTGTCTTCTTGTTTCAAATTCTTTAGAAGTGAATTCTAGTTGGCTTCTTGACTCAGGGAGTTCTTTTCATATTTGCTCCAAGAGGGAGTTTTCTACTTATAAGTCTACTATATGGCGTTGTGTGACAACAGGAACTGGGGAGATTTGTGAAGTAGTGGGTGACGGGACAGTTGAGTTGAAGATGTCAGGTCTAAATTTGTTCACTTTAAGAGATGTTTTGCATGTTTTTTTGAAACAGAATCTGTTTGTCTTGGGAACTTTGGATGCACGGGGTTGTAGGTACACAGCTCGAGGTGGAGTTCTGTCTGTTTTTCAGGATCGTCGTAAGGTGATTAGAGGTATGAGAGTGGTTGGGCCAAGCCAACACAATCTCTAGAAGCTTTGGAGAATTCGAAAATCGTGCACAGGGGTTGCTAGCTCTTTTCTTGTTATTCCTGCAAGCTCAGCTAGTTTGTCGCAACTAGATTCATCGAGACGAGACCACGACTTTCGAATATCATCGAGAGATGGAGAAAGCCTAAGGGTAGGTGGAGTTCGTGCAGAGTTTGGCAACTTCGTGAGTACATCTACGGAGGTGTACCCTTGAAGGGGTATACTGAAATCGGTGAGATTAGGTAGAGATCAATTCAACTAGAAGAAGTAGCTATTGTTCTAAGTTTTCTTTGCAAGTGGAATTTATTAGAGTTTGGAGATGAGTAACACATTATGTGATAACACTCGTATGCAATCCAAGGTGGAGTTTGCTAGGATTGTGTCTTGTATACTTGTTCAGATTAGAAGAATGTAAGATGAAGCATGGAGGTCGAAGAGTCGAAGTGAGTAGAAGAAAACAGCAGCAGCAAGGTGCAGGCATAGTTGCGGTTGACCGCACCCCCCCGACCGCTCGTAGTACAGAGATTGTCCGAGAGAGGGACGGTTGACTGGTCTTGTTGGACGGACGATCGACCGCGGCACTGTGTTCGTTTTGGGCCTCGATTTGTTTGGTCGTTTCAGCCCAATCTTCAACCCTAAGTTAGATTGTACGGCTCCTATTCAGTTACTTCTTTTCCAGGTTATATCGGACGACTGAGAATCAAGATTAGACCTAGGTTTCTCTCTATTCTTCTGTATAAATTGTAAACTCCTCCAATATGAGAGGTAGTACTTCATAGATTATTTTCTCCATTGCAAAAAGAGACCCGAGAGAGAGATAGTTCTTGGTGGGTGAGTTTAATTCCTTGTATTGAGTGAATCAGTAACTCCTTGTAATCTCTTCTAGTTGAATATCAGATCTCCCTATATCTTCCCCGGATTAAGCAAAAGCTCACCGGGATAAATCTTTATTGTGTTTGTATTTGGATTAGTGGATCTACTTGCTTGCTCAATTGATTCGTCTCATCTCTTCAACTTCCTCATTGCTCTAATTAGTTCCGCTGCGACCAGTGGCATTTGTTGATGCCCCAATCCCAACAATCTTTCCATTGTACTTTTGCGGGATTGGGAAAGTCTCTTGCTGCTCATTTATCGTCCTTCATCATTGTTTAAAATTCTGTAATAATCCAAAAGAGAGGGATTGTGTAACATGAGCATCATTTTCTTGGTCAATGTTCATTATGTTTTGGTTTTATTGCTATAACAATGCTGAAAGTCAAGGTGATGCCTTTCAAAAGTCAGAAATGAAGGTGCCAGATTAAGGAGACCCGTTCCATAATCCTCATGTTTCTCTCTCTCTCTCTCTCTCTCTCTCTCTCTCTCTCGTTTTTTTTTTTTTTTTGTTTTTTTTAGTGTACTTGGTGATTTTGAAGCTTTAAAACCACAACCACTAGTTGCAAGTTAAACCAAGAAAGATTTGATATCCTTTCAAGGTTCCATGATAATGAGGATCATATCAGATGACAGATTTAATATTGATAGCGGACGTTATCTAGCTAGATGCGATATCATATCGTTTGCTCTCTCTCTCTCTCAACATTATATTGTGTGTTCTAAAGACAATAGAGCGATTAAATTCCTCAGTTTGAGTTTGAGTTAGAGACTTAGAAACTAAGTTACAAAGGTAAAAGCCATAAGAAATTAAGAACTACAAATTCATAATAAAATTATAATGGAGAAGTAGATAACACTGTAATATGTTAGATTAAGAATGGATAAAACCAAAAAAAGGCCTAATTAAGACTAATAACTAGGTAGCAAATTGCGACTTTCTGGTTTGGTTAGATTTAGGTTCTTTGTTTTTGGAGATTTGTGTAGGAGAGTTTGGGTAATGGGTTTTGACGTTTGGGTTTAAACTATAAGCCACGGTTAAACCTTCTAACACCCAATATCCAAAAGCAGAAAAGAAAAGATTCTAATGAACAATATATCGTGCTGAGCCAAGATATCATCATATTATCAAAGTGATATAGTCAAAAATTTATTCCCATATATGAGGCCATATCCTTTGAGGACCACCTATGATACGGTCGGTCGTAAAAGGCAATATTTATAATTATGTGTCCTTGTTTTTTTATCGGTTCATTTAAGTGGATTAATTTTGTTGTTCCTTCTTATTGCTTCCTGCTTCTAATTTGCTATTACTGTTTAATGAGATTTATATTACAATAATTTTTAAAATGATTGATTTTCAGGAGTGCCTCGCAAAATCATTGGCAAACCAGAAAATTTTCTCTGTGGTATGTTTGTTATTCTAGACTCTTTTTAAAATTAATGGAGTGTTAACAAAATAAAATAAGAAGATGACAGTATACTATGTTATAATTCAATATCCAGTATCACTTATATCTTGAACCATGCTTTGTCTGATAAGTGTAACGCCGGCAGTTCCTGACTACAAAAACAAAAGAAGAAGATGAAAGATGAAAAACAGATTCCTGTGTTTTAAATTGAAGTGTTAATATTATCATGTCGTGTACATTATGTTTCCTGCTATTGTTGGTATATGTTTCATTTAGGATAAATTTATAAAATGCATGTTTTGCTTTGGTCCTGCTTCGAATGTATTGTCGTTGCATTTTCTTGCATTGGCATGTCCATGCATCCATTTGTATTCTTTATTATAGTTTTTCCCCCTTTTATTATTATTATTAATATAAAGATTTGATACATTCACAAATTCATGTCTTGTTGTTGTATCATGTTCTTGATATATCTTTATCTGCCGATGCTGTATAGAATCTTGGCCATAACATTCCCTTATTGAGAGGATTGAGAAGCGGCTCCCGGGGTGGAAGAGGAAACACCTATCGTTAGGAGGCAGAATCACGCTCATTAACTCGGTTCTCTCTAATCTCCCTACTTATTGGATGTCCATCTATGAATTCCCCAGTTGGGTTATCAATAAGATTGATAAGATTCGTAGGGATTTCTTGTGGAAGGGGGGTCGAGAGGACGGCAAAGGCTTGCCTCTTATTAAATGGAGCCAGGTGTGTAGGCGAAAAGAGTTTGGAGGGTTGGGAATTTTAAATCTCAGAGACATGAATAGAGCCCTTCTGTGTAAATGGTGGTGGAAGATTCACTCGCGCCTACCTTCGGACCACTATTGGAGCCGCTATAGGAGGTCTAGGCGATTCAAATTCCCGGGGGGGGGGGGGGGGGGGGGGGGGGGGGGGTCAGCATCGTAGAAACGTATCCCCTATGTGGAGGGGTATTGACAAGCTCGGCGAGCTCTTCCACAGCCATTCTCCAAGTTCTGTGGGGAATGGGACGAGTACCCGCTTTTGGCTTGATGCCTGGGCTGGACCAAACTCACTCGCCTCCTTGTTTCAGGACATTTTTGAGCATGCTCTTAATAAGAACGCTCTAGTGGCAGATTACTGGGTCCAGTCCTCTTGGCGTCTCAGAGTATCGCCCCCGGAATTTGCCAGCTTCCCCTCCTTCATTGCCCCTATCGTCACTTTTTTAGGTGACTCCCATAGAGTGTCGGAGGTATCGACTGACCAGAGAGGGTGGCGGTTGAACTCGAGCAACCAATTCTCGGTCAGCTCCATGTATGCAGCCCTATCCGACGGAGGGATTAGATGTCCCCTTAGTAGAGTCATTTGGAGGACGAGCGCTCCGCACAAGGTCCCCGCCTTCTTATGGTTGGTCTCTAAGGATGCAATACTGACGAGAGCCAACCTTGCAAAGAGGGGATTGATTACTTCGGTTTCCTGCCCTAAGTGCGGGAATGGAGAGGAAAATATTGGCCATCTGTTCCTGGAATGCATTTTTAGGAGGCAACTTTGGGAGTTCCTCCTTATGGGATTTGGAATCAGCAGATTCCCTTCCAAAGTTGTTCAATTATGGGGGGAGTTTCGGGTTGCGGAGATCGGGCGAGAGCAAGAGAGAGAGTGAGACTGTTTAGTTGCAGCTACTTTATGGGTCATTTGGCTTGATAGAAATGATTCATGTTTTAGAGATCGTTCTTGTAACTTTACTCAGTTGGTTTATAAAATCCTGTCTCTTACTGCTTTCTGGTTGTCTGTACCAAGTGTGAGGAAGAAAGTCAAGACGAGGATCCTTTTCCCGTCAGAGGAGGGTGGTCCGGGGTATGGCAATTCTTGATTCAGAAGTTCCGTCTACTTAGTCATGACTGCACTGTTTGTTGTTTTTCTTATATCCTAGAGATATGATGTATTTTGAGATTATGTATTTTGGGAGTAGATGTGGACTTTGTTGGTTGTATCAGTTATGTATTGACTTCAGCTGTTTAATGAGATTCGATGGCAATTCTCGTGCCATCTTTTATTAAAAAAAAAAAAAAAAAGATGCATGCGTGATGTCTTTTATTCTTTTCTTTGTCGCATACTTGGTAGATCATTGAATATACTAATGAGTTTGACAACAGGCATGAGAAATCAATAATTTGATGTCATTATGATCTTTTGCTGGTAAGTTTTTCTCATATTTAACAATTTATTGTAGGGTTTAGCAAAAGGTAATGGTACGGAATGTGAGCTCTCATATTCTATGGCCACCACCTATTACTTTTTCAAAGGATGGCAACAATGTTTCTTCAATTATATATATATTGAGAATAAAGATGACATTTTGTCATTGTTTCATTAATGAGAGTTAACGAAACATAGTAGGTCCAGTTACAAAGTTCCATACAAAATATAAAGCTAAATTAAGCATCTCAACATCCCGATGCGTCAAAAAAAACCAAAGGAAACCAGATACAAATACATCCAATTGCTACCCTTACAGACCGCCCATGTGCTTTCCAGCTCAGTGTTCCTCCATCCGTAGCCTCTCTGTTAGCATAAATTTTTTGGTTTCATCTATGCCTGGGCAGGTTATGTTACTTTATGCTTCTTTGGTTATGCGGACCCTAGCTATAATGTGCGAGAAAATGAAGTTGTGGTGATGAGATGACACATCTAATGTTGGAATCAGCATAGTGTAGTGCTCCCGTTGTCTGCATTGTCAGTGCAAATAGCATACGCGAATGCATTAAACTAATTGATTTATAATCTTTAAAACTTAAAATCTTTCCAAATAACTTAACAAATCTTTAAAGTACTTTAAATGGAAAAAAATAACGGTTAAAAAAGTTTTAACAATTACAAAGTACCAAACACCAAAATATTGTACAATAATATTATGCTATGGCGGTTGCTCATTTAACCTCAACAAATTAAAGATCACTATTTGGATAGCGAAGAAAGACGTGCAAGAGAAGCCTCTGCATTAGTATTGTACTAAGAATGCTTTTAATCTGATATTTTTAATTCAAGAACAACGATTAGAGCATTCCCAATGGAACCCCATCTCCATCCTCATTTTAGGGTTCCATTTCGACATATTCTTTAGAATATGCCATTTTGAATTGGGGTTTCAATTGAGGTTGTCCAATGGTACCCCATTTTGAGGTTTCATACAAAAAATTTGTAATTTTTTTTTGTTTGTACAAAACTAATTTTTTGAATGCAAAAAGATAATACAACTAATTAAAAAGTTATAATACAATTAATTAGCAATAGATAATATACTTACTAAGAAATAGGTAATACAATTATTGATGGTCTCGTTAAAAAACCCCTAGGAAAAATAGTACCACATTCTTCAAATTACAAAATACAACTGGATATTTTTAGGGTTTCTTACATGATTCAGATCCCACTTTCTATTCGTGGGAGTTCGGTAGTTCGGCCCATTTTCCCGGAGAAAATAATGACCATCCCAATTATTAGAATTATTTTTATTCACTCTTCGTTCAGTATTATGTTTTTTTTTAATTTCCGATGCTTCGTTCAGTAGTATGTTTTGTAATTTTCGATGTTTCGTTCAGTATTATGTTTTGTAATTTTCGACGAATATTTATGAATTTGTATTTCTCTTTAGTATAATTATTAATTCGTATGATTAATTTCTACACTTAAAACAAATCAGGACTAAATTCAATATCGATCTCATATTAAAGATCTCGTTAGAAAATTAATAGTAGTATAATTATTGTCTATTATTGTCTATAAATAAAATATATAAAAGAAGTTTAAAAAAAAACAAATCAAACAAACAAATTTATACTAATATATTTCATTAATATATTGCCTACTGCAAATTTTGGATTAAAGGGGGGGGGGGGGGGGGGGGGGGGGGGGGGGGGTTGCAAAAAAAAAACAATTTGCTGTTCTGAAATTGTAGCTATGCGGCTTCAATTTCGGATCGCAAAAAAAATGGGGTAGGGACCCCACCATATGCAGATCGGTTTGGGGGGGGGGGGGGGGGGGGGGGGGGGGGGGGGGGTTAACGGTTCGGTAGGCCTTGCTCTTAGAGGACTCCTTTTTACCATTGTTAAATTACTTTTAAAAAAAAATCTAAATTGTACTTATAATGACTTTATGCAGCCTACTCTCCACTTCTTTCAAGACGGAAAAAAGGCTGCCGAAATGGTGGGTGCTGATGTTCCAAAACTTTGGGGTCATATGAATACTCTCTACAAGTAAAACACCTCATCTCATCCCTCTCCCTTTTTTATTTTTGATAAAAAGATGACACTGTCATCGCTTCATTAATGATAAGTAACGAAACAGGTAAAAAGACAATACAAATGAAGCCGTAAGGCTCAGAATTCTCAAAACAGAGGTTATAATCTCAACAATAAGCCATCTCGTGGCAACAAAACAACGCAACAACTGATACAACCGATACCAATAGCAGCTAGTCTGACGCCTCTGTTATGCATAATCGCCTCGGACTGTCCCCACTTCTGACGAGCAACTACTCCTCCAGTCGCAGACTCTTCTTGGATCCGTTGTGCCCTGTCCATTCATGAATGCAGAGATAAATTTTGTGCATCAAAACTGATAATCTAATATATATCTTGCGAAAGCATAAATTATTTCGGTCTAGCCATATGTTCCAAATTGTAGAGGCGACCGCTATGTCCCAGTCTAATCTATCCTCCTTTCTAATGATGTTAGTTATAAAGTTACCTTAGTCCTCCGAACCTGACCCAGGACAATCTAAGATTCCAAACCTAAGACCCATAATCTCCCACACTATTATGGCTCTGGAGCAGTTAAAAAGAATGTGACCCGTATCCTCCTCCTGAGTTTGACATCTAGTGCACATGCTGTTTACCAGAATACCACGTTTTGCCATATTGACCTTCGAAAGGATAACGTCGTTGGACACCAACCAAAGAAAGACTTTCACTTTAGTAGGAATGCTAATGTGCCATATAACATCCGCCACCTCGCATCTTCTTCCCCCGTCATTCAACCTTTTGAAGATACCGTGAATTTAAAGCTTGGCTCCAACATCCATCGTCTCTCGTCTTCAGCCTCTTGCGTGTATCTTTCCTCTATACGAATCAAATTGTTTAGGTTTTGAAGTTGATTGATGGAATCTTGGTCCAAGGTGTCCTTCACTTCAATTCTCAACCTGCCGTTGTGCCAAACATCACTGACCAAGGAATCTCTGTTTAGGGCCGTGTTTGCTGCTAACGGGAACAATCCCATGAGGGAATTGGTTCCGCATCACTTATCCTTCCAGAATCTTGTATTTTTGCCGTTCCCCACCGTACAGGTAGTGTTGCTATGAAAGATGTCTCCTAATTTTGCTATACTTTTCCAAAAAAAAAGGAGTTCCTACTATAAGCGCTTCTTCCCCCGTATCTGAATTTCTTCCTGGACCGGTACTTAATGAACGACTTACACCACCAATTGTTGTGCCTGTTAGCCAACTTCCACTACCACTTACTAAGCATGACTTTGTTCATATCCGTGAGATTTATGATTCTCAGTCCCCCGAACTTTCCTTTTGTAAACTCTCCCCCAACTAATCAGGTGTATCCCTTTTTCTCCCTCGTTTGCTCCTTTCCTCAAAAAACTCTTCTACTTTTGTCAATTCTGTTAATAACCCAGGCCGGCAATTCATAAATCGACATGAGATATTCAATAGGGTAATCCTTCCTCCTAATGTGAGCATGCGACCCTTCCACCCAACTAATCTTTTCTCAATCTTATCGATAAGTGGTTGCTCGTCATTCCTTGTTAATTTCTCGGGTCTAATTGGAACCCCCAAATAAATAATTGGAAAGTCTCCCTTGTTGCATCCTAGCATCTGCTGAATAGAAATGATTGGAATAGAACAGTGACCGCTCAGAGGAATAATACAGCTCTTGTTGATATTAACTTTCATGCCGGACCAGGCCTCAAAACACCTAAGTACCGTACCCATCGCAGTGATTTCAACCTTTGAGGCTGAGCCAAATAATAAAGTATCGTCAGCGTACTGAAGGATGGATATAGCTTCTTTGGTTATGCCTAGGCAGGTTATGTTACTTTATGCTTGTTTGGTTATGCGGACCCTAGCTATAATGTGCAAGAAAATGAAGTTGTGGTGATGACAAATCTAATGTTGGAATCAGCATAGTGTAGTGCTCCCGTTTGCATTGCCAGTGCAAATAGCATAGCAATTGCATTAAACTAATTGATTTATAATCTTTAAAACTTAAAATCTTTCCAAACCACTTAACTAATCTTAAAGTACTTTAGATGGAAAAAATAACGATTAAAAAAGTTTCAACAATTACAATGTACCAAACACCAAAATATTGTACAATAATATTAAGCTATGGCGGTTGCTCATTTAACCTCAACAAATTAAAGATCGCTATTCAGATAACGTGCAAGAGAAGCTTCTTCATTAGAGCATCCATAGTCGCTTGAGGTAAAAAATGCATAAATACAAATTTTACCTTTCTATTTCGATGAAATGCTGCAGTCGTCAAAAAGGCAAAAAATACATATTTTCGTTAAAAATGAAACTTCATGTCTGTGATTAAAAAAATCAGTTATATAGTCAGAAAGTGAGAAAATATTAATAAAATATACGGACCAGAAGAAAAAAAATTGCAAAAGAACCTATGAAAAAAAATTGCAAAAGAACCTATGGAAGTTTTTTTTGCAAAAACTATTTAAAAAATAGTTTATAAAAAAACATTTGCAAAAACAATTTAACAATTTGCAACAACAATTTAAAATTTGCAAAAACAATAAAAAATTTGCAAAATTAATTTAACCAGAAAAAAATTGGATTGGATGAAACATCATGTTTCGTCCAAGCCTTAAATTCATTCAACCGGTTAATTTATTTGTTTTTTAATTTTTTTTTACTTCATCCGATTAATTAAAAATATAATTAAATAATCCTGACGAGCTATAATATGCATTTTGCTGTTTCGAATGCTATTTTTTCCTTTCTACTGTAGCCGAATTGTTTAAAAATGACAAAATAACTTACGACTGTGTGCGCTCAACAGTACACATAAAATGGAAAGAATGGCAAACAAGCAAACGATTGTGGATGCTCTTAGTATTGTACTAAAAATGCTTTTAATCTGATATTTTTAATTCAAGAATAGTGTTAGAGCATTCCCCATGGAACCCCATCTCCATCCCCATTTTGGGGTTCCATTTGGCATATTCCTTAGAATATGCCATTTTGATTTGGGGTTTCAATTGAAGTTGTGCAATGGTACCGCATTTTGGGGTTTCATAAAAAATTTTGTAATTTTTTTTTGTACAAAACTAATTTTTTGAACGCAAGAAGATAACAACTAATTAAAAAGTTATAATACAATTAATTAGCAATAGATAATACACTTACTAAGAAATAGGTAATACAATATTGATGGCCTCATTAAAAAACCTCTAGGAAAAAGAGTACCACATTATTCAAATTACAAATTACAACTGGATATTTTCAGGGTCTCTTACGTGATTCAGATCCCACTTTCTATTCGGGGGAGTTCAGTAGTTCGACCCATTTTCTCGGATAAAATAATGACCATCCGAATTATTAGAATTATTTTTATTCGCTCTTGTTCAGTATTATGTATTTTTAATTTCCGATGCTTCGTTCAGTATTATGTTTTGTAATTTTCGATGTTTCGTTCAGTATTATGTTTTGTAATCTTCGATGAATATTTATGAATTCGTATTTCTCTTTAGTATAATTATTGATTCGTTTGATTAATTTCTACACTTAAAACAAATCAGGACTAAATTCAATATTGGTCTCATATTAAAGATCTCGTTAAAAAATTAACAGTAGAATAATTATTGTCCATTATTGTCTATAAATAAAATATATAAAAGAAGTTTTTAAAAAAAATCAAACAAATAAATTTATAGTAATATATTTCATAAATGTATTGCCCAAGGAGGAGGGTTTTTGCAAAAAAAACAATTTGCGGATCCGAAATTGGAGCCGCATATACGGCTCTAATTTCGGATCGCCAAAAAATGGGGTAGGGACCCCACCATATGTAGGGGGGGGGGGGGGGGCTTCTTTCAAGACGGAAAAAAGGCTGCTGAAATGGTGGGTGCTGATGTTCCAGAACTTTGGGGTCATATGAATACTCTGTACAGGTAAAATACCTCATCTCATCCCTCTCCTTTTTATGTTGAAGATTTTTTGTAAATTTTTTTTTGAAGCAGCTGTACACAAGTCTGCTTTGTAATGCATCAATGAGTCATTGAAGTGCTAGGGACACTCGATCAGATTACATTCGTAATTTCTTTCACAAGCTTTTAGTATTTGGCATTTAATGTTCTATGTAAGTTTACATTCTCACTGGTAATTAAACAGTTGAATGAGTCTCACTGTTGGCTCAGATACTACACTAAAGTACACCAACACTATACTTTTAGTTGTTTAAAGGCATAAACGCCAACTGATATCCATGTAGCCTTACAGGGCAATTGGGCAAAACTTACTTGATTTCAGTAGTGGAAATTTTCAAATAATAAATAACAAACTCTGCCATTGCAAACATTTCATTTGATGATATCTTCATCAAAAGATTAGATAGTTTTGGTTCATAGCTAGTATTAAGTTAGGTTCATTATTATCATATTTGTTACTTAAAGAATTCCTATCATAATTTTTTCGATTTATAAGTGTTGTATTATTTGCTCGGAATGATATTAATTATCCAATTGAGCATATACCGTGTTTGACAATGATGTTCAATATGAGTTACAATCTCCAATATCTTTTGCAGGGAGGAGTGAGGAAGCAGGGATGTGAATAGGGAAGAAGGTTATTCTGAAGGAAAATTGAATCAAGGCAATAAGTTTTGAGTGCAATCAGTTGATTTTGTTACAAGACAGGCAATCCTGATTCCTGAGTCAGTAGTTTTTTGTAAGTCTAGTAATTTCTACATTTGTTACAGTAAATTAATGAAAAGAGTTGGATTATAGCTGCTCTCAAGATTTACTTAACATGTGTTTAAAATAGATGCACAGATAATGATCAGTGGTCACTATGATGCCATGGGCGTTTAGCATATTCCGAAATGTTGGGATAAGCTATGGCTACATGAATTGAGACTTTTCTAACCGGCTTTGACCGGAGTTTGTTGGAATATCATCAATCCTTTTTGCTTCTCTAACTATCTTCGTATCAATTTTCGTAACTAAAGCGATTATGAAGCTAATGCGATTATGAAGTCTTCGTTGTATGTTTCCAAATCAATTCAACCAGCTTTTCCAAAATTTATCTTTAGTTCGGGTGACTACCACTTTCTTGGCTACGCATACATTTCTTATATTGTCTTTTGTTGCTGCTGATTTAGGGTGTGGGAGCAAACAGATGAATTTGTGAGTTCTTCAAGAAAAACAGTAAGGCGAACTTGTTAACTCCACCTATGTGTTGACTTGTTCCTAGCCGCTGCCGCGAACCTACACGAAGTTCGATACACCGGGATGGATCTCGGCATCAGTAATCTTCAAAGATTAAGAAAGAGCTTTAGAAAGGAAAAGATTGATTACCTTGTAATAGTAGGGGGAGAGGGGTATTTATAGTCGGCTTAGGAATCCGTTTCGAGATAAGAAGAAATCTCTACTTTCCGATGTGGATGGATAAGAAGTGGTTAAAACAGCCTCTTAGGGATAATCACGAATCTGAATTCACCTTTATCCTTTTGAACTGGTTTGTAGCGGGTTGGTACCCGTATCCAATATAACAGATCCGTTTATAGGTTATTGGTCTTTGAAGAAGAGACCAAGCTCCCATTTCGAACCCGTTTGTAGGTGAAATTACCGTCTTACCCCTGAGAGCTTTAAGATTTGTGCCCGATTTGAACGGTCCCGATTTAGTCCTATTTTTTTTTGCATTCAATTGTGGCATCATATATCGCCATCCAGTCAATGCCCACAATCACATCCACACCCAGAACTTGCAGCTCAATGAGATCAATGTCATTTAATCTCCCAAAACTTTTTAATCAAGACTTCGGCCTCGAAGGCCTCGAGTTCAAATCTATCACCCATAACCCACGAGATTTTGCGCAGACCTTGGCATTCAGCAACGATTCTCCTCGGTCTCCCACCCCCAGTCCAACGGTCAGGTAGAGAATGCCAATCGACAAATTCTCTCCGGCCTGAAAAAGAGACTGAGTAGGTCGGCTAAAGGGTTATGGGTAGAGCAGCTCCCCAATGTGCTCAGGAGTTATCGCACTACGTAGAGGACCCCCACGGAAGAATCGCTATTCAACCTCACTTACGGCTCTGAAGCCGTTATCCCCTTGGAGGTGGGTCTACCGCCCCCGCTTGATTGCTTACAACGAAGAGCAAAACGCGAACGAGCTTCGCAGCAATCTGGACCTCATCGATTAGATCCGTGAGTGATCCTCCATTCGGCAAGAAATCTATCGGCGTAGGATCGAGCAATCCTACAACAGGAGAGTCCGCCCTACCAACCTCAAAGAAGGAGATCTGGTGCTCAGGAAGCTGTCTATTTCTTTCCTCAGCAAGAAAGGCAAATTGGCACCCAATTGGGAAGGACCATATAGTCTTGACTCTTAGTTTGGTGTGCACAAAACGTGCTCACTCATACTAATAAGTTTGAATTTAGTGTGTCAGATTTTCAGGAACAAATAACATCAAAAAGAGATCCAAGAGAGATTCACAAATATACAAACATGGAAAGTAATAAAGAAAGATTGCATATAAAAGTAAAAGAGGAAGATATTCACAAAGAGTTCATGATTAATTGGTCTAAGGGAAAAAGAGGAAGATATCAAAGACCTGAAATTTTCTTTCTATTTTCGTGAGTTTTTAAATGTATAAGATTGATTAAAGATGGATTAGTTTATGGTAAGAAAACAGGGTGGATTCGGAATATACAACGCGATACCGGTCGACTGTACTTCATGACAGGTTGACCGCAACGCAGTCGACTACAACCTTGAGTTGCTTGAGAAGCGGTCGACCTTTCACCTCTCTACTTTACGTCAGAGAGCTGAACGGTCGACCGCACCAAAATGACGGTCAACCGCACTTTGCGCTGTGTATATTCCCGAAAAGTATCGTTTCTATTTTTGATCGATACACTTTTCTGTCTATTAATATTGATGAATCCACTGTGTATTCTTAACCTAATTACTTCTAAGAAAATTTCTGAACTAATCCTTCATTTAATCAATCCGAGTGTGAGCGCTTATTTGGTTGTATTCTTCAGTCAAGATCATTAACGATCTTAAGTTTCCTTTTCATTTCTTTTCCACTTTGATGAGATTGACGGGACTTGGATTAGAAGTCCTGTGGGTGTAATAGGTCTCTCGGCCTGAATTCGAGAATCATTGTACAAGGGTTTTGAGTATAGTGGAACGCTTGTGGCGGAGAATTGCTACAAGTAAGTGGTGTGGACGTAGACCTGGGGGTCGAACCACATTATATCGCTGCGTCATCTGCGTTTGCTTTTCTTATTACTCTTACATTTACTTTACTTTATTTTATTGTTTTTAATTCCGCACGATCACCCTATTCACCCCCCAGGGTGATTTACATATAGGATATCCAAAGTTGTCCACCCGGGTGCTTATCAACTCGAAGATCCAGGGGGTAAGAGAGTGCCGAGGACATAGAATGCAGAGCACTTGTTGAAGTACCAAGAGGGTGTTTAAACACCGCTCCAAGCATCTTCTCCAAGAGTGCTCTACTTAAAGCATGTGGAAGTTTGTTTCTTTTTCTTTATTAAGTGTAATAATGGCTCGCAACTTATAAGCAGCCGCTTAGTTGTTTTCAATAAAAGTGTTCTTGTAACATCCCGTATTTTTATTTTATTAAAAATACTTTTTTCAATTTTTTCACGTACGATGCACGTGCTAATTTTTCAACCTTTATTTTTCTTCCATTTATTATTTTAGCATGCATGAGACTTTTTATTAGCCTTTCATTAAACCCATGGACATAAGAATAGATTCTTGCCCACTAAATTAATTAATTAATTAATAAATTAATAGCAAGCTCACTAGACAAGCCCATTAATTAAATTCCATTTTTTGTTGTGCATGGACTCACACATGACTTGTAACAACTTTTAATACACATATTAGAATTATAAGATTTTTATTTATTGTGTGTGTGTTTGCACTAGTGCACAACACGTGCACGCGTCTTAGGATAGAGAAAGAGAAACCGGATGGGGGAGAGAAAGAGGCCGGGAGATGGAGAGTTGGAGAAAGTGGGATAGTGGAAAGTTGAGTGGGTAGTTATTAGGTGGATGAGATTACATTCTAGCTATTTATTTTGTCCTATAAATACCCCCCTTTTTTCTTCTCATTTCACACCAAAACAAAACCAATCAAGAGAGGAAAAAAAAGAGTTAGAGAGTGTTCTTGTTGCATTGGAGGCTTTTTGGAGTGCTCGTGCTAGGAGAAGAAGGACTAGGTGTTGCTTGTTGGATCTAGGAGTCCCTAGAAGTTGTGTCTCATCATCTTTATTTGCAAATTCTTCATAAGAGGTGGGTGGTCTTTATGCTTTCTAATTCATAGGTTGAGTATGCTAGAATATGACATTAGTAATATAGATCTAATTGTTGTGATTATGAAGTACACCCTCATGTTGATTAATTGTGCCATGAAAATTGTAGAAGCTAGTAATGTTATATTCAATATATGCCTAGATACCATGATGATTAGAAAGAGGAAAGAAAGTAATACAAATTGAATTGTTGCCATGAAATGGGTTAGTTTATGCATATTGAAATGATATATCAAAATTATAATTTTTGCATAAAAGAAATTTTTTTGAGATACTCATGGACAATTAAGAGGCATGGTTGGTCTTGTTAGTGAATTTTAATTAGTATAAATGAGTGTATGAACTAGTTATAATGAATACAATTCTTAATTTCAAGTTTTGAGAAAAATGCTAATTGATGTATGAAATTGAGAGAAAAACTAATTGAAAGATAGATATATGTTTGTAAAATAGATTTGAAATTCATTGGCTACTGTTTTTAAATTAATCTCAGTCAGGGAAAAAATTATTTCAGTATACTAAAAGATTGGATCGATTGAATAAACAAGTATTGTGAAAAATAACTAATCTCAGAATAGTATGAACAAAAGTACATTAATGTGATTCCTAACCAGTGGTCGCAAATGGACTTCCTGGCTAGCGAGTTCGCCATAGGGCAGTCACTGAGCTTGGTCGGAGGTCCTGGTTCGAAACTTGTTAGACCCTTTTTATTTTTGATTTCGTTTAATTAAACCCAAAACCCTAGAGTTAGTATTTGGAGATTTCGATATGTCATTATGACAGTGAAGTCACTTGGACTTCTTGGTTAGTGGGTGCGCCATAAGGTTGTTGTTGTGCTTGGTCTGGGGTGCCTTGGTTCGAAACCCGACGAGGTCATTTGTTTTTTTTTTTTTTGATTTTTTTGTGGATTTAACTGAGTTCTCATGCAAAGAAAAATTTGGGAAAAATATCTAATATTCCTATAAAATGATATAGAATTTATTAAAAGTAGTTTCATAATTTTTCATGTATATTTTGAGAAATTAAAAGCGGAATTGAGATAGAAAACGAGTTATTGACTTCAAAATTATTTATTTGAGAATATGACTTATATTTTGAGAAGAAGAGAAAAATATTTGCCATGTTATGTGTTTTCTTGGTGAGATCATATAATTATGTTGAGTAAGAAATACTTGATGAGATTAAAATCTATTATGAGTTCATATAGAGCTTTTGAGAGAATTGTGAATGAATAAATGAATCATGAATGATGCTAAAATAAGACATTGATTAAATTGTGAATAAACTAAAGATAAGAATACATTGAGTTTAATACATGATTATTGAAGAGTATGAGTACCCATGGATTCTTGTACATGAAAGGTTGTGATCTAGAGATTTAGTGAGACCCTGGGTACCGGCATTGTTGAATTAAAAGATTTGAGTTATATTTTTGAGATATGACCATGGAGCTATCTCGGTATTTGTGATTAAGTCCGGTAGGGGATAAAACTAACTCTAGGTATGATAATTTATTTATGTCTTGAACTTAAGAACTAGTCACTAAGAGAATATGTAGTAAACTTCGGCAAACGTAAGTGGGGCACTCTATATAGTCGAGCGGTGTACTCTGGGACTACATACCCAGTCGAGCAGTGTACTCCGGGACTGAGGTTGCTTCGATGGAGACGAGTTTTTATTTTAAATCCGGGACTATGCGTAGTCAGGCGGATAGTTTGCCGTACTCCAGTGTATATACATATACCGGAGCTAAAGGGGCACTTGCGGGATGTTTGCACGATGAGGAGTCTATTAAAACAGTCGGGCGATGTACTCCGGGACTAGGATCCGTACTCGTGGAACATCTAACCTTGCTTTTATTACTTGGTAGTTTTCCTGGCGAGGGATCAAACCCTTTAATGTGGAGTACTAGGTGCTTGCCCTCGGACCTATGTAGTATAGGATGCATAATATCCGAACAAGTATGCATTAGTGTCATCTTAGTATAAAATATCTGCATTATGCATTAAGGCATTACATACACTTACATGTTTAGAGTAGTCACATTTAACACTTTATTTGCATTCAAGTTTGTGGTTTGTTAACGTATTAAGATCGTTATACTTTTGGCATAGAGAGGACGGCCGTGTGTAACATTTTCGTCGGTTGTAAGAACTGACATGCCCACAGTTTTATATGCAGAAGATGGATTTTCATGAAGATACAAAGTTGATATGTTGCTGTTGATTTAATTAAAAGTTAAAGATATTGCAATTGTATAATTTTTCATTATTGTACTTCATTTTACCTTCCGCTGTGTAAGTAAATATAAAAGACTGTTGTATTATAAAAAGTTAAAATTTCCTTGTAAAATTGTATGAAGTGAAATGTAAAGATCCTGTGGAACTTCGAATTCGGTCGTATTTGGAATTCGGGGTGTTACAGAGTAGTAGCAGAGCTATGTTTCATAAGTAGTACAAATTTATAAAGAACGACACCCTAGAGTGGATCTTAGAGTGTGAGTTTCAACTTATAGAGATTTAAATGTAAGTAACTTACGTTTGTGTTGCTCTATATGATGACATTTTCTCCTCCTTTCCCTATAAGATGGCCAATCATCATGATCCCCAGAATGAGGCATATTGGTTTGTTCCCTTCAAGGATGAAGAGGAAGAGCCAATGGAGGAAGAAGAAGAACCAGAGGAGATAGAAGAGGAGTTCCCCAAGTCCAGGGAGATTACTCCAACTCCGCCTGATTTCCCCAAAGAATCCTCAGACAAAGAACTTGTTCCAGATGACCAAGATGATATTGTTGCTTCTCTTCGAAGAGAATTAGATGATCAAAAGTGGAGAGTAAACCACTTGGAAGCACAACGGGCAGAAGATAAGGAGCACATTCAGGAGTTGAGTTTTCAAGTGTGCGAACTCGAGAAGGTTCGGCACGTGAATGATCGACACTTTGTCAAGTTGGACCATATCACTCGTTGGGAAAAGTAGGAGCGGCATCAGAGATTTGAGGATATGAAGAAGGAAATCGAGGAACTACGGGAAGAGCTCAGAGCAGCCAAGAGAAACCGTAGAATCTAGGATGTCTTTTGATACGGTATCATCGCACACATTTGTGTCACCCTTATTTGCAAAACGATTGGGAGTCGAGCCTAAAAATTTTCCTGGCAAAGTTCTATCTGTGGATACTCCGTTAGAAGAAAACTTGACTATCGACCGATATTATAAAGGGTGTGATCTTGAGATTGGAGGCAGACTCTTTGGCATCGACCTCATTGAGTTGGCAATTTTGAGGGTCGACATCATTATTGGCATAGACTGGATGTCAGTTTACAGTTCCACGATTGAGTGCAAGAGCAAGAAAGTTGTGGTGAAGGCACCAGGAGGACCAGCAGTTACATTTCAAGGGAAGAGGAAGTGTAAGCAGTTGATAGTGGCTTTGACGGAGCAGAAGGTTCCTGAAGAAGTGAGGCAGATTCTAGTGGTCCTGGATTTTCCAGCAGTGTTTCTTGAAGATCTACCTGGGCTTCCTCCTCATCGAGATGTAGAGTTCAGCATCTCCGTTTAGCCAGGAAGTGCACCCATTTCTAAGGCACCATACAGAATGGCATCGGTTGAGCAAGATGAGATCAAGAAGTTGATTAAAGAGTTGTTGGGCAAAGAATTCATCAGGCCTAGTGCATCACCTTGGGGAGCTCCAGTTCTTTTGGTAAAGAAGAAGGATGGATCGATGAGGATGTGTATCGACTACAGAGAGTTGAACAAGGTTACAGTGCAGAACAAGTATCCAATTCATCGAATCAATGATCTGTTCGACCGACTACAAGGAGCAGCTATTTTCTCCAAGATATACTTGCGGTCAGGATATCACCAAGTCCGGGTAAAGGAAGAAAATGTGCACAAGACGGCTTTCCGAACTAGGCATGGTCACTATGAGTTTCTAGTCATGCCGTTTGGAGTCACCAATGCACCTGCTATCTTCATGGACATGATGAACAGGGTCCTGCGACCGTTTATAGATTCTTTTGTCGTTGTGTTCATCGATGACAGATTGGTTTTTTCCAAGTCAGAAGAAGAGCATGTCGAGCACCTAGCAGAGGTATTGAAGAAGCTACAGGAGCAAAAATTGTATGCAAAGCTGTCCAAATGTGACTTCTGGAAAATTGAAGTCGCCTTCCTGGGTCACATCTTTTCTAAGGAGGGAGTGGCTACTAACCCACTGAAAATTAAGGCAGTGAAAGATTGGCCAAGACCGACCACAGTGAAAGAGATTAGGAGCTTTCTGGGTTTAACTGGATACTGCAGAATATTCATTCAGGGCTACACCCAGATAGTTGTAACACTCACAGGACTTACAAGAAAGAACGTGAGTTTCAAATGGTCGGAGCAGTGTGAAGCTAGCTTTCAGGAGTTGAAGGGAAGGCTGACTACCGCTCCCATTTCGGCTTTGCCAAGAGCAGGAGTCGACTATGATGTCTACAGCGATGTTTCCTATCGCGGATTGGGCTGCGTGTTGATGCAAGAGGGAAAGGTAATAGCTTATGGGTCTAGACAGCTGAGACCGCATGAAAAGAATTATCCAACCCATGATCTGGAGTTAGCAGCGATCATTTTTGCATTGAAGCAGTGGAGGCACTACGTGTACGGGGAGAAGGTCAACATGTACACGGATCATAAAAGTCTGAAGTATATCTATCAGCAGAGGGACTTGAACCTGAGGCAGAGGAGATGGTTGGAAGTGTTGGAGGATATCCGACCTGAGATCAAGTACCATCCGGGCAAGGCCAATGTTGTGGCTAATGTGCTCAGCAGAAAGTGCAGTTTGTCCCGATTGATCACAACTCAGGAGAAGTTGGGAGAGAAGCTTGATCAAGCAGGGATTGAGGTGGTTTTGCAAGGTTTGGGAGCTTCTTTAGCTCAGTTAAGGATTCAACCTACTTTGAGAGAAGATCATCGACAGTCAGAAGACCGATCTAGAGATTCAGGAGATGATGGAGCAGGTTGGCGTTGGCAGGTTGGCAGAATTTCAAGTGAAAGAAGAAGTGTTGTGGTTTGGAGAGCGGCTGTGTGTGCCAGATCAAGCGGAACTAAAGAAGAGTATCCTTTAGGAAGCACATGCTACTTTATTATCCGTGCATCCAGGGAGTACCAAGATCTACAAAGACATAAAACTATATTTCTGGTGGCCAAGGATGAAGCGAGATGTGGCTAGGTTTGTTGCCAGGTGTGCAGTTTGTCAGCAAGTCAAAGCTGAGATCAGAAACCCGGAGGTTTGTTGCAGCCATTACCCATCTCAGAGTGGAAGTGGGATTATATCAGCATGGACTTTATCACAGGTCTGCCCAAGAGTTCCAAGGACAATGATGCAATTTGTGTGATAGTGGACCGACTCACCAAATCGGCTCACTTTTTGGCGATGGAGCTTACTTGGTCGATGGAGAAGCTGACCGAGTTGTATGTTGGCGAGATTGTGAAGCTTCATGGAGTTCCACTATCGATAGTATCCGATCGAGATGTGCGTTTCACCTCGCATTTCTGGAGAAGTCTTCAAGCAGCTTTGAGAACGAAGACTGATTTCAGTACAGCCTTTCATCCTCAAACTGATGGGTAGACTGAGAGAGTCAACAAGGTATGGAATATATGCTGAGATGTTGTGTGTTGGACTTTGGTGGCAGTTGGGAGAAGCATTTGGCTATTGTGGAATTTGCTTACAACAACAGTTTCCATGCAAGCATCGAGATGATGCCGTATGAGACTCTGTATGGAAGGAAGTGCAGGACACCGGTATGTTGGTATGAAGTGAGGGAACGACAGTTGTATGGGCCGAAGATTGTGCAGCGGGCCGAAGATTGTGCAGCAGACCTCAGAAAAGATCGAGCTGATCAGGAAGAGGTTAGTCGACGCACAGAGTAGGTAGAAGAGTTATGCCGACAACTGGAGGAGAGACCTGGAGTTTGATGAAGGTGACTTTGTCTTTGTGAAGGTGTCTCCGACCAAGGGGGTGATTCGGTTTGGAAGAGGAGGTAAATTAGCCCCGAGATACATAGGACCTTATAAGATATTGAAAAGGAATGGGAAGACAGCTTATCGGTTAGAATTACCAAAAGAGTTGGCCCAAGTGCACAATGTCTTTCATGTGTCTATGTTACGAGGTTATATTCTGGATTCGAGTCATCATTTGCCAGAAATGCCAGAGGGTTTGCAGTTGGATTTGAGCTATGCAGAGCATCCAGTAAAGATTGTGGATCGTCGAGAGAAGGTCTTAAGAAATAAGACAATACCTATGGTCAAGGTCATTTGGAGGAACCAATTTGTTGAGGAGGCCACTTGGGAATCGGAGGAAAGAATGATGAGAGATCACCCTGAGCTTTTTAACTAAGATTGGTAAACTCTTTTCTATTCTTTCTTTTCTTTGTTTTTTTTTCCCACTCTTAAGTGTAGTTCCGAGGAAGGAACTATTCTAAGGAGGGAGTGTTGTAACATCCCGTATTTTTATTTTATTAAAAATACATTTTTCAATTTTTGCATGTACGATGCACGTGCTAATTTTTCCATCTTTATTTTTCTTACTCTCATTTATTATTTTAGCATGCATGAGTCTTTTTATTAGCCTTTCATTAAACCCATGGACCTAAGAATAGATTCTAGCCCACTAAATTAATTAACAACAAGCCCACCAGACAAGCCCATTAATTAAATCCCATTTTTGGTTGTGCATGGACTCACACATGACATGTAACAACTTTTAATACACATATTAGAATTATAGCATTTTTATTTATTGTGTGTGTTTGCACTAGTGCACAACACATGCACGTGTCTTAGGAGAGAAAGAGAAACCGGACGGGGGAGAGAAAGAGGCCGGGAGATGGAGAGTTGGAGAAAGTGGGAGAGTGGAAAGTTGAGTGGGTAGTTATTAGGTGGATGAGATTACATTCTAGCCCTTCATTTTGTCCTATAAATACCCCTATTTTTTCTTCTCATTTCACTCCAAAACAAAACAAATCAAGAGAGGAAAAAGAAAGAGAGTTAGAGAGTGTTCTTGTTGCATTAGAGGCTTTTTGGAGTGCTCTTGGTAGGAGGAGAAGGACTAGGTGTTGCTTGTTGGAGCTAGGAGTCCCTAGAAGTTGTGTCTCATCATCTTTGTTTACAAATTCTTCATTAAAGGTGGGTGGTCTCTATGCTTTCTAATTCATAGGTTGAGCATGCTAGAATATGACATTAGTAATGTAGATCTAATTGATGTGATTATGAAGTACACTCTCATGTTGATTAATTGTGCCATGAAAATTATAGAAGTAATGTTGTATTCAATATATTTCTAGATACCATGATGATTAGAAAGAGGAAAGAAAGTAATACAAATTGAATTGTTGCCATGAAATGGGTTACTTTATGCATATTGGAATGATATGTCAAAATTATAATTTTTGCGTAAAAGATTTTTTTTTGAGATCCTCATGGACAATTAAGAGGCATGGTTGGTCTTGTTGCTAAATTTTAATTAGTATAAATGAGTGCATGAACTAGTTATAATGAATACAATTCTTAATTTCAGGTTTTGAGAAAAATGCTAATTGATGTTTGAAATTGAGAGAAAAACTAAATGAAAGATAGATATATGTTTGTAAAATGGATTTGAAATTCGTTGGCTACTATTTTTAAATTAATCTCAGTCAAGAAAAAATTTATTTCAGTATTCTAAAAGATTGGATCGATTGAATAAACGAGTTTTGTGAAAAATAACTAATCTCAGAACAGTATGAAAAAAACTACATTAATGTGATTCCTAACCAGTAGTCTCAAATGGACTTCCTGGCTAGCGAGTGCGCCATAAGGCTGTCACTGAACTTGGTCGGAGGTCCTGGGTTCGAAACTTGTTAGACCCTTTTTATTTTTTATTTCGTTTAATTAAACCCAAAACTCGAGAATTAGTATTTGGGGATTTCGATATGTCATTATGACAGTGAAGTCACTTGGACTTCTTGGTTAGTGGGTGCGCCATAAGGCTGTCGTTGTGCTTGGTCTGGGGGCCTAGGTTCGAAACTCGACAGTGCCATTTGTTTTTTTTTTTTTTTGATTTTTTTTTTTTGTTTTGTGGATTTAAGTGAGTTCTCATGCAAATAAAATTTGGAAAAAATATTTAATATTCCTATAAAATGATATAGAATTTATTAAAAGTAGCTTCATAATTTTTCATGTATATTTTGAGAAATTAAAAGTGGAATTGAGATAGAAAACAAGTTATTGACTTCAAAATTATTTATTTGAGAATATGACTTATATTTTGAGAAGAAGAGAAAATTATTTGCCATGTTATGGGTTTTCTTGGTGAGATCATATACTTATGTTGAGTAAGAAATACTTGATGAGATTAAAATCTATTATGAGTTCATATAGAGCTTTTGAAAGAATTGTGAATGAATAAATGAATAATGAATGATGCTAAAATAAGACGTTGATTAAATTGTGAATAAACTAAAGATAAGAATACATTGAGTTTAATACATGATTATTGAAGAGTATGAGTACCCATGGATTCTTGTACATGAAAGGTTGTGATCTAGAGATTTAGTGAGACCCTGGGTACCGGCATTGTTGAATTAAAAGATTTGAGTTATATTTTTGAGATATGACCATGGAGCTATTTCGGTATTTGTGATTAAGTCCGGTAGGGGGTAAAACTAACTCTAGGTATGATAATTTATTCATGTCTTGAACTTAAGAACTAGGCACTAAGAGAAGATGTAGTAAACTTGGGCAAATGTAAGTAGGGCACTCTATATAATCAGGTGCTGTACTTCAGGACTACAGACCCAGTCGGGCGGTGTACTCTGGGACTGAGGTTGCTTTGATGGAGATGAGCTTTTATTGTAAATCCGGGACAATACGTAGTCGGGTGGATAGTTTGCCGTACTCCAGTGTATATACGTATACCGGAGCTTGAGGGGCACTTGCGAGATGTTCGCACGACGAGGAGTCTGTTATAACAGTCGGGCGGTGTACTTCGGGACTGGGATTCGTACTCGTGGAACGTCTAAACATTTCTTTTATTTCTGGGTTGTTTTCATGGCAAGGGATCGAACCCTTTAATGTGGAGTACGTAGGTGCTTGCCCTCGGGCCTATGTAGTATGGGATACATAGATTCTGAATAAGTATGCATTAGTGTCATCTTAGTATAAAATATCTGCATTAGGTATTAAGGCATTGCATACACTTACATGTTTAGAGTAATCACATTTAACACTTGCATTCACGTTTGTGGTTTGTTAAAATATTAAGATCGTTATATTTTCGGCATAGAGAGGATGGTCGTGTATAACATTTTCGTCGGTTGTAAGCAACTGACGTGCCCACAGTTTTATGTACAGGAGATGGATTTTTATGAAGATATAAAGTTGATATGCTGTTGTTGATTTATTTAAAAGTTAAAGATATTGCAATTGTATAATTTTTCATTATTATACTTCATTTTACCTTCCGCTGTGTAAGTAAATGTAAAAGACTCTGTTGTATTATAAAAAGTTCAAATTTCCTTGTAAAATTGTACGAAGTGAAGTATAAAGATCCTATGGAACTTCAAATTCGGTCGTATTTGGAATTCGGGGTGTTACAGTTCTGCCCCCTGGAGATTCTATATTCTAAGCATTCTGGTTGTACTACTTTTGGGCTTACAAAAATGCTCTCTAAACAAGTTCAGAGTCCAACACTTGGTTCGATGCAACTTTTGCTACTTGCGAACGAGCGAGTACAAAGTAGCTCACCATTCGGAATTGCTCCCACAACTGTTGATACTATCTAAACAACAAGTTCGGAGTCCAACACTTGGTTCGATGCAACTTTTGCCACTTGCGAACGAGCGAGTGCGAAGTAGCTCACCATTCAGAATTGCTCCCACAACTGTTGACACTCTCTAAACGACAAGTTGGGAGTCCAACACTTGGTTCGATGCCGCTTTTGCTACTTGCGAATGAGCGAGTACAAAGTAGCTAACCATTCAGAATTGCTCCCACAATTGTTGAAACTCTCTTAACGACAATTGTTCAGAGTCCAATCCCTGGTTCGATGCCACTTTATCTACTTGCGAATTAGCGAGTATAAAGTAGCTCGTCATTCAGAATTGCTCCCACAACTTACGATACTCTTGCGAACATTCGTAAAAGACATTCTCACAAAAACTTCAAAAAAAGGGGAACATATTATTTCTTCAAAATTCGAGATACAAGTCTTAACTCTAGACCAAAAACTCATACAAGAGATTACAAGACTACAACATTTCACCCTAACCCCTCCTAGGGAGTGGGATGCTTCTATTAAGCAACACGCGAGGGCGATGAGCACTGTGTTTCTAAAGGCCTGCAGACGTCCCTAGGCTAGCGAGTTGAGTCGCATCGTCAGTACCCAATCCAACAGTGGCCTCAACAGATGCTCCGCTCGACGAACCGGCAACGCCAGTTTGCGCATCTCTAGGATTCCGCAGTATAGGGAGAACGAAGTGCTAGCTCATGGAACGACCTCCCCTGAGCATACTCACCCCGAGGGCAGGAGGTGCTCCTAACATTGCTTCCTTCGGGCAACCATCGCAAACGGGCATTCTCTGCCTCCAGCTCGACAACCCGCTCTTTAAGCAAGTCATTTGTTACTCTAATCTTTAGGTGAGGCAGTCGGCTCGAACTAGCCCTATGCGAGACATCAGAAAGAGTCCTATGGAGATGAGCTTCCTATAGACTTTTCTCGAGCACCACGTTCTTCAATCCGTCTCTCTCAGACATCGCCTCGAATAGAGTGTGACGAAGAAATTTGAGCTGGAGACCCTGGTTGACCTCCATCGAAGGACAAGACTCATCGCCCTTGGGGGGCACCTCGCGAAGCCTCTGTTTGAGGCACCTCATCTCGATGTCTCGGCGAGCTAAGGTCAGCCTCAAATGACCTAACTCTCGCCCCGCTTTATAAAGAAACTCCCGAGAGCGAGAAAGGCCTAACTCCGCAACGCCGAGCTTATGACGGAGAACGGACGAATCGCCACCCTGGGTGAACTAATAAAAAAGAGACTACAAAAGTCAAATGCTCGAAGTGTAAGAGGAACTACAAGATAGTTCTAATCCTCTTTGGGCCCTACATCGCAACATTATGTGCAAGAAACTTCATTTCATTGACAAAAGAGTACAAAAGCGGTGGCCAGTCCACTATAAGGCAGTACAAAAACAAAACATCGAAAATCAAAGACGAAGAACGAGTAGACTCAGAGTCAAGGAGCCACCTTGGGGGGCTGCTCCGCAATCACCCTCGGCACCTCCACGATCGCTGTCTGCAGATTCACCACCACTACATCTCCTTCGTCTTCTTCTTCTCCCTGTTCTTCTTCTTCTCCTTCTCCTTCGGCTTTTGCTGCCACTACCAACTCCACACCTTCAATGGGGGCATACGAGCTATACCCCGAGCTGTCGAAGCCCGGGATGCGAGCCTCTACGTGTTTGAGAGTTCGGGCATAGGACTGCTCCATATTTGTGCGCATGTGTACCTCTGCCTTGGCCTGGATCGCCTCTGCAACCGCAGCCACCGCTGCCTCCCTCTCCTACTGCATTTTCTCGAAGACCTTCATGGCCTTCTCCTTCTCCTGTTCGGTCTTTTCCTTCTCCTCGTCTGCCCTTGCCGCTTCCATAGCGGTACGCTCGTTTGCCTTAGCAAAGGCCGCCTCGAGAAGACTGATCTGAGCAGCTAGAGGCTCCGAGAGATGCTGCTCCGCCTCCTACAACTTCATGGCCTTAGCTCTCTCGGTCCGGTCCTTATCCCATGTCACCTTGAGCTCCTTCTCCTGTTCGGCGAACTGCTCTAGGAGGTGGCTGAAGTGGCACGTAATCTGAAAGTTGAAAATAGAGAAGAATTGAGTGTCGAACGTAACCAACTTTGAAATTCCGCAGGCCTAACAAAGACACTTAGCGACATCGTAGCCCTGGAGATCTCAAGCGCATCTTCGTCCATGGTCACCGCCTTCAAAGCCGCTTGATCCTTCGGGGTCGGCAAGTGTGGCAGAGCCTGCATGCTCATGGCGGCATCCCCGAGGAAGCCATCATGCTTCATCACCCGCCAGTCGGGGACGAAGAGCTTCTTGTTCTCCTCGGTGAGAATGGCTTCTGCCTCGACGGTAAGAGGTTGCGCTTCAAGCGCTAGTGCAGCTCCAACGGAGAAAGCCTCGGCAGAGGGATCGGAAGGTGTGGGCTGGGGAAGGACCGCGTGAGGAGCGGACGAAGAGGTGGATGACAAGTCCACTGTTGGGGCCACCGCCGATGGTGCCTTAGTAGCTCGACAAGACGAGGGTCCCGTCGTCGTCCTCTTCCTCTTTTTGTTGTCGGAGCCCTTTCCAGCACCCCCCGCCTCGTTTAAGTAGCATAGCTCGGAAGTCCATGCCTGGGTCCTCTGAGAAAACAAAAGTCGAGGAAGTTAGCACGAGAAGAAAGCAATAATGAAAATAAAAGAAGGAAAAATATATAAAGCATACTGGGGTTGATCGGACTGAAACCCCCTCTGAAGAGAACCCCCTCGGTTATATCCTTCCAACTCAGGGTCAGAAGACTGAGGATCTTCGACACCATCTCATCCTTCTCCGGAGTCAGCACAGGTTCGGCCTTTGCCCACCTCGGAACATCTTCCCTCCACCTCATCGGGAAACCCCACGGTTGGGGACCTCGGATCAGAAAATACTTCTCTTTCCAGTGTTTGATGGAGTCCGGATTCTCAATCAGTTTGACTCCCTTCCGCAGTGATAGGTAATACCGGTACTCCATCTTGCTCATGCGGTTGATCCGATATAGACTCCGAAGCAAAACGAGCCGAGGCTCGACCCCTACCACCTGGCATTGGAGGATAAAGCCGATGACATGCTGCCACATGTTCAGCATGAATTGAACCGGACTCAATCCGTACTACTACAGCACCTCGGTCATGAAGGGTGGTAGGGGCAGTCGAAGACTGGCATTGAGCGCGTCATACGGGAAGACGCATGTGTCAGGCGAGGTCGCCGAACACGCTCGGAATCCTGGACCAGGGAGGAGTAGGGTATACTCCGACGGTACCATGAAGCCCCTCCTCATACGCTGTAGATCCCCCTCAGTTAGAACCGAGGGGATGTCGTCAACCTCGGAGTGCTCCCTCGGTTTATTCTCTTCATATGAGGCCGACCTCCCGTACACCACCTTGGTTAGAAGATCGTCGGAGTAATCCCTCACCTTCCTGAGGCTTGATAGCATGGACGGCAGCCTACTTAACTCACCCGCTCACTTCACGCCTCCACTATCGTCTCCACGATCGCCGACCCTGACACTTTCTTCCCTTTGTCCACCACTGATGAGACTACTAATGGTCGATCACTCTCTTGGTCCGAGGTGGAGGTCTCACTCCCCGAAGACACTCTAGAAATCTTGAAAAATATATAAAATAAAGTATATATTTTCCTTGACGTGGCAGCTACGGTCGGAATAGTTCGCCAGAGAACTGAGTGCTTGGCCGCGACCGCTAGCAGAGCCACCCAAGAGCAAAAACAGATTCTCAGAGTGAAAAGTGAAGAATGGGAAAGTGGTGAGCGGGAGAGAAGTCTTATAGTAAAAAGGAGATTCGCTTAGGCATCCGAGCATTTTGGGCCCCCACGGAAGCCCATCAGAAGGCAAAACGACAGAATCTGTAAGGGCGAAGCACGACACGGCGCGTTGACCAGTCAGACCAACTCACGATTCGTGCCAGATCTTCATCAAGTGGTTCATATCTTGCCACATACTTCGGATCTTCAATCCGAGCTATCGAGCTACCGAGCTACCGAGCTACCGAGCTGCGAATTGGCGAAAACTACCACCTCACGAATCGTGCCAGATCTTCATCAAGCGGCTCAGATCATGCCATGTACTTCGGATCATCAATCCGAGCTACCGAGCTACCAAGCTGCGAATTGGCAAAAATTACCACCTCACGATTCGTGCCAGATCTTCATCAAGCGACTCAGATCATGCCACGTACTTCAGATCTGCAATTCGAGCTACCGAGCTACAGAGTTGCGAATTGGCAAAAACTACCGCCTCACGATTTGTGCCAGATCATCATCAAGCAACTCAGATCATGTCACGTACTTCGGATCTTCAATCCGAGCTACTGAGCTACCGAGCTGCGAATTGGTGAAAACTACCGCCTCACGATTCGTGCCAGATTTTCATCAAGCGGCTCAAATCATGCCATGTACTTTGGATATGCAATCCGAGCTACCGAGCTACCGAGCTGCGAATTGGCGAAAACTACCACCTCAAGATTCGTGCCCGATCTTCATCAAGCGGCTCAGATCATGCCACGTACTTCGGATCTGCAATCCATACTACCGAGCTACCGAGCTGCGAATTGGCAAAAACTACCGCCTCACGATTCGTGCCAGATCTTCATTAAGCGGCTCAGATCATGCTACGTACTTCGGATCTTCAATCCGAGTTACCGAGCTGCGAATTGGCGAAAACTACTGCCTCACGATTCGTGCCAGATCTTCATCAAGCGGCTCAGATCATGCCACGTACTTCGAATCTGCAATTCGAGCTGCCGAGCTGCAAATTGGCAAAAACTAATGTCTCGTGATTCATGCCCGATCATGATCAACCATCCAAATCGTGCCACGTAGCTCGGATCTGAATTCTGAGCTACCGTGCTACGAATGGGAGAAAACTAATGCCTCGTGATTCGTGCCTGATCGTGATCAACCATCCAGATCGTGCCACATAGTTCGGATCTGAAATCTGGGCTACTGAGCTCCTAACAGGGAAAGCTCTTACCTCCCGATGCGCGCTCTAGATCCGACCGCCCAGATCTCGCCACGTCAGCGAAGCACCGATCCGCCTTCAGATTGTTCGGAAATTCGTGCCAGTAACATGATGGACGTCCCAGATCGCGCCATGTCAATATTCCCTTAATAATCCTTTTATTTTAATTGTAATTCGAATTAATTGTTTAAAAATTGCGAAAATGATTAAAAATTCAAGAAAATTAAAAATTCTAAAAAATAATTATAAATTCAGGGAAATATTTTTAAGCCCCTGGATAAATAATTATTAATTAGAGTTGTTAATTAATATTTTATGAGAATAGGTTGTTGATTAACAAAATTGAATAATTAAACTAGGAAAATAATTTAAAAATTAGGAAAAAAATTAGGAAAATTCAGAAAAGTTGCAAAATCACTATGGGCACCCCTCCAACTCAGATTGGCATCGTTACACCTCGATCAAGATCCAACTACCCCTTTAAGAACTTCGATAAAGTCTCGTACGCCATTGAAACAGGAAAACTACTCCTCAAAGACTGTAAAACACAGTCTTTAGGAGTGGGGGGCTCGTGATATGGCTAAAAATAGGACTAAATTGGGACCGTTCAAATCGGGCACAAATCTTAAAACTCTCAGGGGTAAGACGGTAATTTCACCTACAAACGGGTCCGAACTGGGAACTGGGTTTCTTCTTCCCCGGGGTGTTCATCTTCGGAGGTGGCGGGAGAATACCCTCTTTCCCAACCTCCATCAGGATGGCTGAGACACTCGCGTTGAGGGGAGTGAACTTTCGAAGCGGGAAGGAGGGCGCCGCTGGCCTCCGTTGTCTTTTTGGAGCTTCTTATAATATCCCGGACGAATATTATATTTATATAATTATTATTTTTGAAATTAAAATATTTTAATTGGAATTTACTTGGTTTTTCAAATAAAAAGTTATCTAGATATATATACTAGTAAGTATATATACGTATTGTATCAGTTTTGTGCACTTGTACAAAATCTTGAAAAACACATTTTTGAGAAAAAATGTCTGAAAAATACCAGGCAGATATTAAAAATTATTATTTTATTTTTATTTTCAGAATTGAAATAGTTTTGGTGGACATCAACCAGTTTTGTTAATAAACATTATATATGTATATATACTAGTCGGTATACGACTGTTTTGTATCAAATTGATACTGGAATCTTCCGAGCCAGTAATAAAATTATTTTATTTTAATTCTCGGAATTAAATTATTTTTGTACTGATTTGTTCGTTTTAACGAACGAAAATTATCTGTATATTCAGATTTACATACGTATTTGAACTGTAACGATTTTGTACGTTCGTACAAAATCATGTAGTATGTGATTTAGAAAATTATAATTTATTTTTTGATCCATCATGATCAAATGGATGGTTTGGATCAGATAGGGGGGTGATTGCAATTTAAATTTGCAAATTGATTTGTCAATTGTTCTCACCATGAGAAGTATGACATATGGCTTCATTCCCACCCACATAACCCTTCCCCTCATCCTATAAAACCCCCCTCCCAACCCCTTGACCGGCCATACCCTCAAGGGAAAGAAAACCCTCCATTTTTTTGAGTTCTCATCTCATCTCATTCTTTCACTCTTTTACTAGTTTTTATTTTAGAAAAAAATTGAGAAGAAAAAGAAAAGAAAAAAGAGAACAAAATCAAAAGAAAGAGTGGTTCTTTTGGGGGTTGTTCTTGAGAGGAGGAGCAAGAACAAGGAGCAAGAGCAAGGAGCAAGAACACGGAGGAGAAGAGGAAAGCTAGTCCTTCCTACACTTTGCAAGGTGGGGTTTTCTCATACTCTTAAATTGTTTTAGTTATTTTAGGGATTTTTATGGTTGTTTGTTGTTGTATTGGACTAGGAATCATGTGCATATGGTTGTGTATGGACTAGAATAGAAGGCACATAAGTTTCAAGTGGTAGAACACTAAAATCAAGCATAAGGAAATGATTTTTATGGTTGTAGGGTTGATTTTGTTTACATGTGTTAAAAGAAGAATTTTGGCCCGAAATTTATGTGAGAGGTTCTTTTATATGTTTTTATCATGCTAGAATTTTTGTGGATTTTTCGGAGTAATTTTGATGGGCGAAACAACCGTTTCCCCCAAAACAGCGAGTTTCAAGGCAAAACAGAAACTCGCTGTTTTGAGGTGAAAATCGGCGTGTGTTCATGGGGCTGGGAAGTGGTGTTCCTTAGGGAAATTGGGGAGGAGACCAACTAGGAAGTTTTAGTAGACATCTTTCCCTTTCCAAATTGACCTCTCGGGTTAAATTCCGATAAAAGACACAAAAGTTATGCCCGTTACAAAATCAGGACAGCGAGTTGGCTGAGAAGCTCACTGATCTGTTTGGTTGTCATTTTTGAGTGTCTTAATGGATGAATCTGAGGTTCGGACCAACTAGGGAGTTGTAGTAGAGACTCTCCCCTTTCCGAATTGACTGCTCGGGTTAAGTTCCGATAAGCGGAGTAGGAGTTATGGTCTTGGAAAAGTACAGCAACTGCCTGTCTTGACTGGGTCTTGCTGTTTTACTTCTTGATGTTTTAGAGTGTCTTACCTATAGAATCTGATGTTCGGGGTCAACTAGAGAGTTGTAGTAGACATCTTCCTCTTTCCGAATTGGCCTCTCGGGTTAAATTTCAATAAAAGATGCAAAAGTTATGCCCGTTACAAAATCAGGACAGCGAGCCAGCTGAGAAGCTCACTGTTTTGTTTGGTTGTCATTTTTGAGTGTCTTAATGGATGAATCTGAGGTTCGAACCAACTAGGGAGTTGTCATAGAGACTCTTCCCTGGTTAAATTCCGATAAGCGGAGTAGGAGTTATGGTCTTGGAAAAGTACAGCAACTGGCTGTCTTGACTGGGTCTTGCTGTTTTGCTTGTTGATGTTTTAGAGTGTCTTACCTGTAGAATCTGAGGTTCGGGCCAACTAGATAGTTGTAGTAGACATCTTTCTCTTTCCGAATTGGCCTCTCGAGTTAAATTTCGATAAGCGGAGTAAGATTTATGCCGTTTGCAAAATACAACAACTAGCTGTTTGATAGGATGCTTGCTGTTTTGATTCTTTGTCATTTTTGAGGGTTCTACTTGATGAATCCGAGGTTCGGGCCAACTAGGGAGTTGTAGTAGAGACTCTCCCCTTTCCGAATTGACCTCTCGGGTTAAATTTCGATAAGCAGAGTAGGAGTTATGGTCTTGGAAAAGTACATCAACTGGCTGTCTTGATTGGGTCTTGCTGTTTTGTTTCTTGATGTTTTAGAGTGTCTTACCTGTTGAATCTGAGGTTCGGACCAACTAGGGAGTTGTAGTAGAGACTCTCTCCTTTCTGAATTGGCTTTTCGAGTTAAATTTCGATAAGCGGAATAGGAGTTATGGTCTTTGCAAAATACATCAAATAGCTGTCTGACTGAATGCTTACTGTTTTACTTCTTTATCATTTTTGTGGGTTTTACTTGATGAATCTGAGGTTCGGGCCAACTAGAGAGTTGTAGTAGACATCTTCTCCTTTCTGAATTGGCCTCTCAGTCTAGATTCCGATATGTGGAGTAGGAGTTATTGTATTTGGAAGATGCAGCAGCCAGCTTTGAGCTGAGTGTGCTTGCTGTTTGACTTCTTTGGTGTTTTAGAGTGTCTTACCTGTTGAATCTGAAGTGGAGACCAACTAGGAATTTATAGTAGACATTCTCCCCTTTCCGAATTATCTGCTCGGGCTAGATTCTGATAAGCGAAATAAGAGTTATGGTATTTGAATGATGCAGCAACCAGCTTTGAGCTGAGTGTGCTTGCTGTTTTGACTCTTTAATGTTTTTGAGTGACTTAATGGTTGAATCTGAAGTAGAGACCAACTAGGAAGTTGTAGTAGACATTCTCCCCTTTCTGAATTAACCTCTCGGGTTAAATTCTGACAAGCGGAGTAGAAGTTATGGGCCTTGAAAGTTTTCAGCTTGGCTGTGATTTGGTGGGCTGGAATTGTATCTGTCTTGATTCCTTGTAGTTTTTGAGTGTCATACTCGCTGAATCTGAGGAGACGACCAACTAGAGAGTTGTATTAGACGTTCTCACCTTTCCGAATTTTCCTCTTGGGTTAGATTCCGATGAGGGAACAAAAGTTATAAGCTTTCAAAGTTTCAGTTTTCCTTTGTCAAGTTCGGAAAACTGAAACTTACGGAATCTGAGAAATTGGTCAACTGGGAAGTTTTAGTAAATGTTCCTACCTTTTCAAATTGTCCAGTTTCGTTAGATTCCAACAAGTAGAACAAAAGTTACAAGTTACAGAAGTTTCATCTTTTTTATTAAAAATCTGCAATTTGGAAATTGTTTGCGTATGTTCGAGGTCAGGAATTTGGAATTCCTTCTGGAATCTGAGAAATTGGTCAACTGAGAAGTTTTAGTAGATGTTCCCACCTTTTCAAATTATCCAGTTTCGTTAGATTTCGATGTATAGAGCAAAAGTTACAAGCTACGGAAGTCTCATCTTTTTATTGAAAATCGGCAGTTTGATAACTGTTTGCATATGTTCGAGGTCAGGAATTTGGAATTTCTTATGGAATCTGAGGAATTGGTCAACTAGGGAGTTGTAGTAGATGTTCCCACCTTTTAAAATTGCCCAGTTTCGTTAAATTTCGACGAGTAGAGCAAAAGTTACCAGCTTGCAAAGTTTCAACTTTTTGTTGAAAATCTGCAGTTTGGGTAAACTGTTTGCGTGTGTTCGATGGACCGGATTTTGGATTCCTTACAAAATCTGAAATAGTGTTCCACTAGAGAGTTGTGGTAGATATTCTTACCTTTCTAAAAAAGTATATTGCTGTTAAAATCCGATAAGCATAGCACTAGTTGCTTCTAGGCTGTCGGAAGATTTTTATGTCGCTATTGGGCTTCTCATTGGTAGAATGCCTATTTTAGATTATTTGTAGATTCTTCTGTTGCTTCTAATTATAGAAGATCAAGTTTTGCTAGAAGCACGTTTGGTTGCTTCTAGGTTGATTACATGTATGGTTGTTTTCATATGTAGTTTTGCTCATATGTGGCTCACCTTACCCGTATGTAGCTGTGGTCTCATACATAGCTTATTTGGCTCGTATATATATTATTTCATATGCAACTCGATTGGCCCGTATGTAACTATTGGTCTCATACGTGGCTTATTTGGCTTGTATGTATGTTGTTGTTTCATACGCGGCTCGATTGGCCTGTATGTAACTATTGGTCTCATACATAGCTTATTTGGCTCGTATGTATGTTGTTGTCTCATACGCAGCTCGACTGGTCCGTATATAGCTGTTGGTCTCATACGTAGCTTATTTGACTCGTATGTATGTTGTTGTCGCATACGCGACTCGATTGGCCCATATGTAGTTGTTGGTCCCATACATAGCATGTTTAGCTCGTATGTGTTTTTTGTTACTCGCATGTAACTTCTTAGCTAATACGCAGTTTGTTGTGCTCATCTAGAGTGATATCATTTTCCTAGGGTGATCGACCATCAAGGCGTGGGTTTACCTTACTCCTAAGGGACTGTGGACGAGTGACTCACGTGTACCGTCAGATCTTAACCGAGTTGGTTGATCGCGGACCGGAGTATCACGAAATCCAAGTCCAGGGTAGTAGCATGCGAATACGTTCGTATTGTCGAGGTCTTGGATCGATAGGCCATGAACCAGATCCTTAGGGATTCTGGTAAGTCTAGGTTGACCAGCCTAGTAGAGTTATCTTGCGAAGTCTAACTTAAGACCTAGGATTGTTCAGGGTTAGTGACATCATTAGGGTAGTAACTTATGGCTATTACTACATAACCATTACTTATTATCATTATTCACTGAAGGGAAAGAGATGGTGTTAAGGGTGATTGCTTATGATCCGACCTGTCCTATAGGCTGGCACTAGGTGGTATTATTGGGTTGTACCTTCCCGTCAAAGGGATACGTACGGTGTCTTCTCACGAGTTGGGAGCATGGATTACATATCTCGTACTGTTAATTCCTGAAATACCATGACTTATAGGTGCCACAGGGTAGGCTTCGTGCTATCCTGTGCTTGCGAGACCCTATGTTCGTTTGGTTTTTAAATGAGGTCTGGTATGCCGGGCAATAGTGGCAAACATGATCACCACTATAATACTACAGTAACGGAACTAGACCGTACCTGCAACCTTGTTTTTGAGTGAGGTCCGGTACGCCGGGTAGTATTGGCAAACGGAGACATCATAAGCGTACTGCATAGGGGACTTGACCCCTTCTGCAACCTCACCAATCACGTTGTATTATCAGGAATAGGATTATGTAAAAAATAATATTCATAATGCGGGTTCAAATCCCTATATATGAAAAAATAGCTTGATATGAGGCGTATGTAGTATGGGCTGCATACTGTTCCGGAGACTCGCTTGCATTTGAATAAGAGCATCATTGCATTAGTAATCTTGCATTAAAGTCTAAGTCATAGTATACACTAACACATCAAATATATATACACGTTTCTCTTTTCATCCATCTGTTTGCTATAGTTGAGATTCGCTGCTAATTATCAGCCTTAAAGCGTCAGTATATGTACTGACGTCCCCACTTCAATAGGTACTGGATTGCAAAAGTACTGGTATTAGATTGCAGAAGTACATGTACTGGATTGCAGAAGTACAGGTATAGGTTTTAGGAGAACTCAAGGCAAGAGAAGCGAGGAGTCAATTTCAATTTAAGTTTCCGCTGAAATATATGTTGTAATTTCATTTGTAACAATTATTGTAAATTATTCATTGTTGTAATTTGTTTATTGTTGGGGAAGCATCCAAGTGAAATACCAAGTATTGTTCTTTATTCATTATACTCTGATGGAATTTGTTGAAAGTTGTAACACTTGGGACTGTAAATGTATTATTGTAACACTATTATAATGTATTGCAATTTTGTAACATCCGGAATTGTAATAAATTTGTGTTGAATAAAAAGTTTTAAATTTTCCTGTTTTTCTGTGTATTGTGACTAATTGAAGAAAAGATTCTGGCTTATGTCACGGTTTCCCAGTTACCGGAAATCGGGGCGTTACACTTCTTAGCTCCTTCTTCTTCAGCGCCCTTCCGTTTGTTCCCAGAGGACGATCATTCAAAAGCAGGGCGGGAGAGAGCCTCTTCCACTTAGATGTATTTCTCACTCCTGAGCAGAAGTTCTGAGAAATCCCGAGGAGGCTTCTTTGCAAGGGACGCTCGGAGGCTGTCGTTAGCGACATTGGATTGGAAAGCGGCGGAGGCTATGGACTGGTCCAAGGAGGAGATGGACCTGGCCTCCGCGGTGAAACATTTGACATAGTCTCTTAGTCGCTCGCCCTTCCTCTGATGAAGCAACATCAGAGAGGTGCTTGTCTTTTCAGCTCGTCGGCTGCTCACGAAGTGAGTCAGGAAGAGGCCTTCGAGCTGATCGAAGGAGAAGATGGAGGCCGGGGCTAGACGGGAATACCACTCCCTTGCAAGCCCCTTCAGCGTGGCTGGAAAAGTTTTGCAGAGGAGCACGTCCAATGCCTGGTGTATCATCATGAGAGTTTTAAAACTCTCGATGTGATCAGTGGGGTCGGACTCCCTATTGTATGATTCAAAATGAGGAGGCTTGAAGTTATCTGAGATCGGTGCCTCCATTATAGTCCAGGAGAATGGGGGCCTGCTGGGACGGAAATGCCTCGCCCGTTGCTCTTCCTCTCTGTCCAGTCGGCCAAGGCACCTCTCCATCTCATGGAGACGGCGGTAGACCAAATTTTCTCTCCTATCATACCATGCTGAGGCCCAGGATTCGTCCTCGCACGGAAGGAGACTGGGAGTGCGATGACGATAGATCGGGGCAGGTTGAGGACTGGGCGTACGATGTATATGGTCTTGGGCAGGTTGAGGACTGGGTGCCCACTGACCGTGGTCGGGGGCAACATTGAGGGCCCTCAAGACTGCCTCTTGGAATTGTTGGAACTCTGCCCTCGTGACGGGGGCCTCCTGGTCTCGGTGGTCCTGAGGGGCGGGTCGGCCGATTGGAGAGCGGCTTCTTCTTTGATGGCACTGGGGAAACTTCCTCCGCCTCCTGAGAGTTGGACCTTCTGCAATCCGGCCTACAGGGGGACCGGGCTCTAGGGAACCAGATCGTTGGACCCCTGTGATGTTCTCGGCGGGGTATCTCGTCAAGGGTTTGCCTCTCATCTAAGTGGGTCTGGAGATCCACCCCATTGTGTCTGTTGACAATGATGTTCTGGAGATCCTTCGGCGTAGGGGGACTTTGCGAGGCCATGGAGTCGGACGAGGGATTGTGTATCGACACATGGTCACGATGAGGATGTTGCCCTTGCCGACTTCGGTGGGAGGGTCCCACGACAGCCTCTTGTGGCCCTTGAGGAGCTTGCTGGGGCTATGGTTGTTGAGGAAGAGGCCGTCCAGACTGTGGTTGCTGGACGTGTTGAAGGAGAGGTTGTCCAGGTTGCTGGACTTGCTGAGTGAGTTGAGGGGGAACCTCATGGACAGGAGGAGGAGAAGGTGTGGGAGTGGCCCTGCGGTTAGAGACCGTTGTCTTCCCCTTCTTAGGAGGCATGACTTGAAACTAGTTTGGCTGATGAGAGAGGACTGGATCGCTACTTCTGTTTCCCACAAACGGTGCTAATATGTTGCTGCTGATTTCGGGTGTGGGAGCAAACAGATGAATTTGTTATTTCTTTGAGGAAAACAGTAAGGCAAACCTGTTAACTCCACCTATGTGTTGACTTGTTCCTAGCCGCTGTCGCGAACTTGCACAAAGTTCGATACACGGGGATGGATCCCAGCGACGAACCCTCCGACGCTCTTTTCCGTAATCTTCAAAGATAAAGAAAGAGCTTTAGGTATGGAAAGATTCATTACCTTGTAACAGTGGAGGGAGAGGGGTACTTATAGTCGCCATAGGGATCCGTTTCGAGATAAGAACAAATCTTTACTTTCCGATGTGGATGGATAAAAAGTGGTTAAAACCGCCTTATAGGGATAATCACGAATCTGAATTCGTCTTTATCCTTCTGAACTGGTTTGTAGCAGGTTGGTACCCGTATCCAATATGAAAGATCCGCTTATAGGTTATTGGGTTTTGAAGAAGAGACCTAGTTCCCATTTCGGACCTGTTTGTAGGTGAAATTTCCGTCTTACCCCTGAGAGCTTTAAGATTCGTGGCCGATTTGAACAGTCCCGATTTAGTCCTATTTTTAGCCATATCATCATCTACTATTGTATTTCGAGAAATGCTAGACATACTCCAAATCTTATCCCAAACCTATCTCAAGCACTAAAAGATAAACCGTTATCTTTAGAAAATGATTAAAAATGTAATAAAATCTTGTCTTTTAGTGCTCAGGGTAGAATTTGGGGTATGCTTTAATATCTTTATTTCGACTACTCATCAGGAGAAATGTTATACATACGTTGGTTTTTACCTTAAACATACATTGAGCTTATCTTTTAGTGATCATTGAGTCAAATCTCTTGTTAAAAGACAAATGGATATATGTAGCATTTCTCACAAATCTGTTTGCACTCTTGTAAGTCTCAACCATAAAGAATTACCGGTTGTACTATAAGGGATTTTTAGTTAGTGAGTACACCATTTCTTTTATCAAGGCAGACATCTGAATATCCACTACCTACAAATACAATACAATACAGTACAGTACAATAAGGACACACCTAGGACTAGCAGTAGAATGTACCATCTGAAACCTAAACAAAAATAATACTACAGTACTAATTGAAACAAAAAAAGATAGAGAATGTCATATCAAAAGGGTCAAGTAATAGAGAGATGGGGTGGGTTGATTATATTTGTTGGTGGTGAGAAGAGCTGCAACATGTGATCATCTTGTGCTCTCTCAGCACAGCACAGCACAGCAAGTGCATGAGATGAGACTTGAGGGAGAAGATGCAGGCAGGGCAGAGCAGAGCAGAGCAGAGCAGCAGAACATGACCCATCATTCATTCACCATTCCCATTCATTCATTCATTCATTCATCCATCCATCTTTCTTGGGTTTTATTCAGTCTCACTCAGACAAAATACAATACAATAAACAAGGGTTAAATTTGAAAAAACCCCTTTGAACAATCTACTTTATGCAGAAAACCTTACTGAACTATTTTTTGTGCAGAAAACGTTCCTGAAGTATGGTTGCAAAAAACCTCACTGAAGTATATTTTCAAAAAATCACATCTTACTTTTCTACTTGTAATAGATAACCCCATTCATCTTTGCAAGTTGGTTCATAAAATATCATGCATCTTTTTCATTATTGTCAAAAAATCTCACTCAACTTTAGCAGAAAGCTCACGCCGCCGGAATGAGTTTTTTACAACCATACTTAAGTGTGACTTTCTGCGCAAAAAATAGTTCAGTGAGATTTTCTGTATAAAGGAAATAGTTCAAAGATTTTTTTTTCTTTTCTCTTTTTCTCAAATTTAGCTATAAACAAGAGATGATATGAATGAATGGAGGGGATGGATAGATGTTCTAACTCCTAATGCTAGGAATTTTTTTACCAAACTATCCCACTTTTTGTTAGTATGTACGAAATTGTCCCTGTTCGAAAATTTAATACCAAAAAATTCCTTCGCTAAGTTAGTGCCCCTAGTAATTTTCTTCGCGCTATCTTAGTTAGCGTGTTCCAGGAGATACCACTTTTCCCTTCAAGTGGGGGTGTGCGAAAAAACCCACCAAATATAGACACGCTAACTCCGTTAGCGTGACTGTTCAAACCACTCGCGCTAAGGGGGTTAGCGTGATAGGTGGACTGTAACACCTTGAATTTTAAAATACCGCAAATATTTGTTTTTATATTTTTATAGTGGTGCGAATTATTTTTGAGTATATCTTATTGTATTTATTTTTAATATTGATATTGGTATGAATATTTGTGGTAGATTGGTATTATTGTGATATTAGAATTAAAAGTTGAGATTTTATGTGAATGCATGTTGTTTATTTTTATTTTATAATCTTGAGTTGATCTTAATGTATTTTTGTATTGTCGGTATTATTAAAGAAAAGAGTTGGGTTTTATTTGAACTGTGTTTGAGACTTGGGGGCCCATTTACAAATACCCCTTTATAAATATATTATATTATAATTTATTTTATAAAAAAACCCCTCCACCCTTTTCCCCTTCTCCTTCTCTTTTCTTCTCCCATTCCCGATCGGAATCAGAAGAGAGCCGAACCCATTCGGCTCTCTCTCTCCCCCGTCCAAATCCAACCCATTTCTCCGCCGTTTTCGAATTAAATCGAGGGGATGGCTAATTGAAGGGTCCTCTACAACGTGGTAGCATCGGATTTTCGAAAGGATTCCGAAAAGGTATACCCTATTTTATTTATTCGTATAAAATTTAGTGTGGTTAGTTTTATTGAGTAGGATTATGATGGTAGAGAGATTTAGAAGTGTTGGAAGTAGAAGATTTGGGAAATTAGTGGGTTGTTAGAGAAATTGCAATTTGTTAGTAAATTAGGGTTTTGGGTTTGTAAAATAGCTTTATATATATATAAGAATTATCTCTAGTATGGTGGTAAAAATTGTAGTGAGCCATTAGAATAAAATGGGGAGTAGTGATTTTGGCATAAACTCGAATTATGGAGTTTATGAAATCGGGTAGAAAACTCGATCCAAATAATTGTAGAAAATGCATGTGAGGGTGTAGAGTATTATGGAAGTATTTATATAAATTTAGGATGATTTTTATAGGCTTTCAGCTCAAATAAATTGAGTGAAATGGATTATAGGTAAAAAGTGCACGCCGGGTGTTCGGTGAAATGCCCGCGCGATATAGAGGTGAGAATTTGATGAATTCGGAGGTATAGATGAGTTCCATTATTGTTGTTAACCCTAATTTGAGATATTAGGACCAAGGGATTGAAGAAATTAGGAAATAGAAAATTTTCCTATTAGAAAGCCTCCGATCAATATGTGAGTTCTTGCATCGGGATTCGAATTTGAAATCCGTCGATGTAGCTCGCCTACATATGTCATTTGTGACGCGTGGGTGAAGACGGATTCAAATTTGGAGGTCCGTGGGTCGAGTTTTGAGCTTTAAACTAATCGGTTCTATAATTTTTCAATTAGGAGGAAAAAGTCGAACTTCGACTGGCTACAGGACGGACGTGGGACTTCGTTTGCTCGATCCCTCAGGTGAGTATATTGTAACTAGAAATATTTTATATTGTTGCCAAATTTCGTGGCTTTTTGATAGGTTTTGCAAAAGTTATAGCAAAAATTGATTTTCAAGGAAAATACGGATTTTAGGGCCCGAAAATGGGTTTTTGTGATATGTGGTGAAATTAACTATTTTAAGTGTATAAAACCTATATTGTGGATTAATGTGACGTGTTGAAGTATAAAAATTAAATATATTAAATCGTTTATGCGTATTTTTACCCTGTGCATGTTTTGTGCATGTTTTTGGGGTATATAGGCCGATATAGGCAATCGGGTATGTGCGGAGCCTGGTGTATGGGCTAGCATGCTATGGATGGATGCTATAAGGTGTAATTAGATGAAATTAGTGATTGTGATCATGTTTTGAAGATCTGTGTAATTATAGTGCCCGTTTTGTGCATGTTTTGGGGCATATAAGCCCTTATAGGTGATTTTATCTATATGAAACATGATGTATGAGCTAGTATGCTATAATTAGATATTATAAGACTTAATTAGAGGAAATAAGTGGTTTTGGCCCCTTATGATGGGAAACCCGCATGTGTGATGTTTATTTGTAATATATATATAGATGATTATGATGTGTGATGCAATAATTGACGAAATTAAATAAGTGGGTGCATGTTTACATTTTAATTATGTTTGAAATGAATTAATGGGCAATAATATGACATGTTGGTTTATATGTTAAATGACATGGGGTATGCATATATATATATATGATACAATGAGATGATAATAAATATCGTGGACATCAGATGTGCATCAAACGCAAGATAAAAGGTGAGATGGTAAGTGTTAATAAAATGTGTTATTATTCTTGTGATTAAAGTCAAGGATGTGGCTATTGTTGAATTAAAAGCTGTGATGCTTTATGTTGATAAAGTAAAATGGAAAGATGCAATGAATAATGCTAATAACAGATGGCTTTGTTGACCAGTACCTACAGCAATCCTGGGGGTTTGGGCTAGACCTCCTAATACCCAAGGACCGGCTTGGGGTAAGTGGACCCAAACTATGTTTGGGGTAAGTGGATTTTATCGCCCAAGCTATCGGCTTGAGGCCCGGCTTTCCCTCGATGACAGCTGTCGCGAGGAAGTACCCAGTTTATCTGGGGTAAGTGGTTTTTCCCTCTTGGCTTCGGCTGAGAGGAAGTACCCAGTTTATCTGGGGTAAGTGGTTTTTCCCTCGATGACAGCCGTCGCGAGGAAGTACCCAGGTTACCTGGGGTCAGTGGCTTTTTCCCTCTTGGCTTTGGCCGGGAGGAAGTACCCAAGTTCTACTTGGGGTAAGTGGTTCCCTCGCTAGTTCGGCTAGGAGGAAGACGTAGCCTCGGACGAGTAAGACTCTATGTGAGCATCGGGCCGCGTGTTTACTGGGCTGTCGGCTTTCAGTATGTTGGGATACTGTGGCTCACTGGTCGACAAACTAATAAAATAAATAAGTGTTAATAATAAATGTGGTAGTAAAGAAAGTGGTAAGTGGAATGTGAATTGTGTGTGGAAAAGAAAGTGGATAGTAAATTGTGAATTGTGCGTGGAAAGAAAAGTGGCTAGTAAAATGTGAATTGCGTGTGGAAAAGAAAGTGGATAGTGAAATGCGAACTGTGTGTGGGATAGAGAGTTGTTGTGAATGAAGTAAATGTGAAAGTGAACGTGCTATGAGTTAGTGTATGAAAAGAAGTGATAAATGCAGCTTGTGATTAATTTAAGATGAAAAGAATAAAAGAGATGTGTTATCATGAATAATACAAAGTAATTGCATTATGTGTGTGATCATTAAAGTAAATACAGATTGATATGAGTTGTACCTTGGAATTGTGTCAAGGAACTACCCGCCCGCAATTTGTGTGGAAATTGTGGGAACTACCTGCCTTGGCATAATTCGCAGGGTGAGTGGATATAATAGTGGTAATGATTGATAGAAATGAGAAATAAAGTGAAGTGAAGATGATAAGTGATTGAAGTGAAATTAATAATCAAGCTATCGGCTTGAGATGTGATGTGATATTACCCAAACTGTGTGTTTGAGGTACAGTGATTATTACCCAAGCTATCGGCTATGAGATGTGATATGTTGTTGCCCCAAACTGTGTTGGGGATTAAGTGAAAATGATAATAAGATATAGTACTTATAAGAATGAGAATTTCTAAAGTGGAATAATGAGATGGAAATGAACCCTAAAGCATGTCTTTGATGTAATAAGTATAAGTAATTGTAAGAAATGATACTGGATAGGGCATAATAAAATAAATACCCGTATTATGGGATTGGTTATGAAATTGGTTATTAAGAGGGTATGTGTATTATGAGTTGTATTCATACAAATTGCTATTAATGAAAAGAGTAATAAAATACAAATGATTATAATGCTATCATGACGATACTCGTGGAAGAATGACTATTGGGTTAGAGTAGTTAAATTGAAAAGTAATGGATGGTATGTGTATTCGTACTATACGGATGTCGAATAAGTATGTATATATATATATATATATATATATATATATATATATATATATATATATATATATACGAGGTTGATGTGAAGTATATTATGAAATGTGGGAAGTTATGGATAATTAAATAGTTGAATGCAGGTTTGGCAGAATATTTGATATGTCATTGTATTGACGATGTTGTTGTATTCAAGATTCAGGTTGCCTTATTTTAATTTGGCATTCGTAAGTTTAATTTATTTTCTTTATACTATTTAAATTTGTTATTTGATTAATAACTATACTCACACCAGAAATGGCTAACCCCTTAGTGTTTGGGGGGTTAGGGGAGTCTGAGGACTACCCTAGATCCCTCACTGTTGCAGGTTCTCATCAGTGCAGAGGTGAGGCGTGGATTGGTAGTATAACATTTTATTTTAAAAATTTGTATTATTTAGTTATAGGAATAGTGAAATTTATGATTTAAATTGTATTGTGGGTGTATAAGCATGTATATGACGTTGATGAGTATAGTGTGAGGTGGTGTGGTATGTTTGTGACCCGTACCCACCTCGTTGTGGAGTACCGGGCTCTGTGGTAGGTTTTACAAGGACTTTTCTAAAAATTTACCTTATTTTTCAAAGAAATTTATAGTTTTTAATTGATATTTGATAATCCGTTATGAGTTTGGCCCCCAGGGCATTATATTATATTGCCTGTGTGTATCTGCTCATTTTGGCCTGGGGAGCCCATGAAAATATTATGTTTGATTGTGAGCTACGGAATTTTGAGCAGAATTCCGTAAGCTTTTTGTGTTTCGGGGCAAAATTTACAGGGGAGACTCTGTCAAAATTTTTTCTGAAATATAACTTTTTTAGTTTATGATCAAAGTGATATAGAAATTGAAAGAATTGAATTTGGAGACTTAGTTTTCAAAAAAAAAAAAAAATTGGGGTGTTACATGGACAGTAGGGGTGACTACTCCTCAAGTAGGAATTTAGAGGGAAAAACCAAGTATAGACACGCTAACCCCGTTAACGCGCCTCTTTATACCAGACACGCTAACCCGGTTAGCGAGTATCATTTGGGATCATATTAAATCATAATCGCTGATTGGTACATTATTATATTTATAATGTCTCTCTTTCTTCTCTTTCTCCCCCAATTTCGGAACCCAACTCCAAAACCCTTGCATCCCAATTGTAGATCTTACTCAAAAATACTCTACAAAATCTTAAAGGATCTTTTTGTTCTTCTCTCACATTCATATCTCCTCCAACTTTGAAAACCCTAAATTCATAGTTTCTTTGTTTGGGGATTAACATAGTGGATTTGTTATCAACCCATTCACTACGCTGTCTTCTCGAAGCTCGAAATTCCTCATCTTTTTTTATCATACATTTCAAGGTATGATTTGTATATCATTTTATCGAATATATTTTGTTTAGTAGATAATGATTATTTTTTTTATAAATATGTATAGGTATGGATTACGATATCCCTATTTGGCTTTATTTTGGTGGTGAAATTATCCGTGACCAAAAATAGGTTGTTGTTATAATGCCGTTGATCCTGAAATAATTTGGGTATCTCGTACAATCACAATGGAAGAACTTGTTGAGAATATTTATGAGGTTACTAATTGGGATAGAGAACAATGGAAGATTAAAATTTTAGCACGTTATGTAGCGGAAAAAGGTGATGGTCAATATTTTATGACCGTGCCCGTAGAAAACGACAACTCTCTGAAGTCCATGATTGGTAGAACACTTGATCCGAATTTTAGTTGGTCTGCATTAGAGCTATATATTCAGCAAACTGAAAATATTAATGTCCAACCACATGCTAACCCTGGTTCAAGCTCTGCACGTGAAGTGCCGGTCCATAAGATCGTTTTGAATCCAGTTCAAACATCTCATGCAATCCCACCGTCCTCACAAGAAGACACGTTTATAAATACTTCAAGCCCGGATCCTACTAAATTTGAATTGCCACGTCAACCAAGTTTGGTTAATAATTACTTTCCGAATACCAATGTTTTCGGGATATTTGAAAATGCTACCGTTAATAATGATTTACTCGATGATGAAGAAGAAGACGAAGAAATAGACGATGAACTTGAAGAGGGATTACAAAATGAAGACGAGGAAGAAGGAGAAGAATATGTAAATATTAATATAAATGAGAGTAATGATGTCGATGTGAACCTTACTGATGGCTTCAATAATGTCAAAGATCATGTTACCGAGAAAATGGCACAAAGTGCGAGAGTAAATCATGGTCTACAAGAGTCGTCTGGTTCATCCACCGTAGATGAGTTCTACATTGGGCAAGAGTTTCAAAGTAAAGAATCGATTCAACATGCGGTAAAGTTATACTCCATCAATAAACATCAGGAATTTATCACAATGAAATTTTCACCTACCATCTTTGTTGTAAAATGTAAATTGGCTCCGAGAAAACGTTCACTTGAGGAGATGGTGCAAATCCCACCGGTTGCAAGTGAGGGTGGTTGTCAGTGGAGATTACGCGCAATTGTTCCGAAGGGCCGAACAAATTTTGTGGTTAAAAAACTAGTAGGGCTGCATACATGTGTGAATCCCGCATTGAATCAAAACCACTGCAAAGTTGATGCTAAACTTGTATGCAATTTGATTATGAATGTTGTGAAGGCTCAGATAGGAATTACACCGCGGGCCATTATTGAGATAGTCAAACTTCAATTGAATTATTAGATATCTTATAGGAAGGCTTGGATTGCAAAACAAAAATCTATTGAGAAGTTGTACGGACCATTTGAAGCCGCATATACTAAGTTGCCTTTACTTCTATCAGCAATACAAGCAGCAAATCCAGGAACTGTTGTCCATTGGGATAAGTATGATTTCGGTCCTGGCGAAGAAACATTCATGGGAGTGTTTTGGGCATTTGGTGCTTCAATTGAAGGGTTCAAGTCATACAGACCTGTTATAAGTGTTGATGGGACACACTTGTATGGAAAATATAAGGGTTGTTTGTTAATAGCCGTATCACCGGATGCGAATGATTGTCTGTTTTCATTTGCCTTCACAATAGTTGATGGAGAGAGTGTTTATACATGGACATGGTTTATGAGCTGCATTCGTTTTTATGTCTCCGATCGGTTTGGTTTATGTGTTATCTCTGATTGCCATGCCGGTATTTTGGCCGCCATGGACTCGCAGAACGGAGCATGGAACGAACCAAATGCATATCAACATTATTGTATGCGACATTTCGCTACAAATTTCTTTACCAAATTTGGTAGCAAAGAAATGAAGACGAAAGTTAAAATTATAGCATATCAAAACCAACCCAAAAAATTTCAAAGCAAACTCGCGAAACTGGAAATAGTTAATGTGGAAGCGGCAAATTGGTTGAAAGAGAAAAGAGTTGACAAATGGGCACTTTCTGAAGATGGAGGATGGCGATATGTCATAATGACTTCCAACCATCAGAAGTTTTCAACTCGGTATTGAAAGGTGTGTGTAGTTTACCAGTAACTGCTATTGTGGACATGAAATTTTACCGTCTTAATTCGTACTTTGCTACACGACGTCAGTTAGCCAACAAGCTCATTAGTGAAGGTAAAAAATTTGCACAAAGAGTACAGGATTTGATAGATATCCGGCGTGAAAGAGCCAACATGCATGAAGTGATATTGTTTAGCCATCAACCAGGAGTTTTTACAGTCAAAACAGGTATACGAAGAGTAGGTGGGAATCAAAAGGGTGGTAACTTGCACACCGTTAACTTGGGCACTAAAATATGTACTTGCCAAAAAATTCAGCTATATCATATACCATGTTCTCATGTTCTAGCTACTTGTGTATATCACGCTATTGATTACAAGCTGTATGTTGATACATTCTATTCAACTATTTCGTTACCACAAACTTAGGCTCCCAATTTTCATCATACACTAGATCCTGCATATTGGACTGTGAATACTGGAAACAGACTTGTAGCTGATCTGAGCCTTCGACGTCCTTGAAAAGGTCGTCCAAAGAGTACGAGAGTTCGTAATGATATGGATGTAAGAGATGAGTCTAGTAGGACCTCCGGAATGACGTGTTCAAAATGCGGCTTGAGAGGTCACAATAAGCACAGATGTCGGAAAAACTCAAGTCAATCTACTCAAAGCCATCATTGAATGATTGTAATATTGTATTTTGTTTAATATTTTGAGAATGAATGTATGGTATTTATTATTTTGAATTAATGTATGGTAGATGTTATTTTTGAATCTCAGTAGATGAGGCGTATTCATGTGTGTTTCCGGAAATCTGAGATAGCCACACTCGTTAACTCAGTTAACGTGCCTCTTTTAACCAAGGCCGTTAACTGAGTTAACGACTGTTGTCATCTAAAATTTCTAGAAACTTGAAAGTTTCTGGAAATCTCAGATAGCCACACTCGTTAACTCAGTTAACATGCCTCTTTTTACCAAGGCCTATAACTGAGTTAACGACTGTTGTCATCTACAATTTTTAGAAACTTGAAAGTTTTTGGAAATCTGAGATAGCCACACTCGTTAACTCAATTAACGTGCCTCTTTTTACCAAGGTCGTTAACTCAGTTAACGTGCCTCTTTTTACCAAGGTCGTTAACTCAGTTAACGACTGTTGTCATCTACAATTTCCAGAATCTTGAAAATTTCTGGAAATCTGAGATAGCCACACTCATTAACTCAGTTAAGTTAACTCAGTTAACGTGCCTCTTTTTATCAAGGTCGTTAACTCAATTAACGACTGTTGTCATCTACAATTTCCAGAATCTTGAAAATTTCTGGAAATCTGAGATAGCCACCCTCGTTAACTCAGTTTAACGTGCCTCTTTTTACCAATGTGGTTAACTGAGTTAACGACTGTTGTCATCTACAATTTCCAGAAACTTGAAAGTTTTTGGAAATTTGAGATAGCCACACTCGTTAACTCAGTTAAAGTGCCTCTTTTGACCAAGGCCGTTAACTGAGTTAACGTGTGTTCCTATATTCACAAACAGACTTAACAAAGTCTAAAGCTAATACCTGAATACACAATCTCAACATATCTACATTTACATTCTTAACATATCATCATATCTTTTTCAACATAGCATTCCCAGCCATTGTCTCAAACATATACAAACTTCAAATCCATTCCCAGCCGTTGTCTCAAACATATACAAACTTCAAATCCCAACACAGCCATTGTCTCAAACATATACTGACTTCAAATCCAAACACAGCCATTGTCTCAAACACAGCCTACTAAGCCACCCTTCTCCAAACACAGCCATTGTCTCAAACATATCATTCCAAACATTACAAACTTCAAAACCAGGTCTCAAACACAGCATTCCAAACATTACAAACATCAAAGCCAAATCTCAAACATAAACTACCACGAATTCTATCAAAATTACAAATACATAACATAAATGAAAATTTACCTACGAAGGGGTGAATAGATTTGGATGTGTCCTTACACATTTTGGATGCTTCGGGCCTGCCTAAGTTAAGCCGGAGAGGGGAATATTATCTTCGTCAAGCTCTTCTTCTTCCTCTTGGATTTCATCAATCGGTGGAGACGGCTCCCTTCTTCTTCGCTGTCTTTCTTCTTGTATTATTGGATGAGGATGAGATTTTGTAGCCATTGTCTTTCGACAACCTGTTTAGTGCACGGGTCCGAACAAAATCACATATATTCTGTTGCTTTCGCAGACGAGATCTGCTTGTACTCGACATGACTCAATGATTTTACGTGCAAATACCTTCAACAGTTCGGCTACATTACTCTTCCATACGTTTGCGTATTCTTTTGCTTGAATCCATGTTTGGGCCATCTACACAAAAACAAAAGAAACGAAATAATAAATTCAATAAATAAACTTTGGTACATTGGTAGATTAACAGAAACTTAATAATAAATTCAATAAATAAAACAAAAGAAGCAATGCAAGTATGGACATAAAACTTACAACACTCTGAAGCAATGGTGTCTTCGGTTGGAATATTGGTAGATTAACGGAGTATGTGTCTGCTGGATCGGTGGCATGTCTCCGTATCGGTACTTGGACCCCCGCTGGAAGTTGGCTTGTTGGAGAAAGGTAAAGGTGAGTCATTCTCCTATACTATGTCATGTAAGGGACATGAGAAGATGCATCGAACGGGGGTATATTCGCAAGTACATGATCAAGACGATGGTTGTTCCAAATATCCAAGTGTACGTGCAATGAAGCTGCCCAATCGTGAGCTACTTGTCAACCCATACTGGTGACACTATGCAGATCGGCATTGTACGGTTGATGGACTGGAATATTCTGAAGCAACCCAAACTGACAAAGTACTCTATATGAAAAATAGTTCTCAACTGTACCAAAGTGGATAAGCGGTATTTTTGTCAACCACAGTTAAGGAGCCGAGGTACAAACTAGAGGCAATCTCGCTAAACGTGCTTCAGTATATGGTTGCCACTTAACACAATCGTCTGCTAAGTGGTCAAGCTCATCCCGGTAATATGAGAGGCATCTATTACGGCTAGCCTTCCACGTCAACGAACCCGTCCAATACACACCTTGCGGTGGTCTCATGTTCTCGTCCTCAGGAAGATTCACCCACTTTGGTGATTGCTTTGCGACAATGGGTCGGCCAATGTGTAGTCGTTCCCAACTCCAGACATGTAGCATCAATATTGGTCCGTTCATCTGCTTGGCACCGAGAGAGCAATTGCACAAGGCTATATACAATGTGGCCAACACAGCACTTTCCCAACTGTACGCCCCAACTCCACCAAGATTGGTGATTAGTGGTAGGTACATTAACGGCACAGAATCTCCAGAGGAATTTGGGAACATCACACCTCCGAACAGTGTCATTATGTAGACCCGACAGTAACACTCTACTTGCAACTCAGTGGAGGCATTAGTCAACGTACCGGAGAATGTGTCCTTCAACCATTTCAGTCTCACCGATTTGCCTACAAGGGCAATCCACCTCTACACCGAGATACTCATGGATAATGAACTCTGGTTCAAAGTCCATTGTGCCAGTTACGACATCTCCATCAATTGGCAGACTCGTTATTACAGCAACATCTTGCAGTGTCACTGTCATCTCGCCGACCGGCAAGTGAAAACTATGTGTCTCGGGATGCCATCTCTCGAGAAGGGCTATTAACAAGGGTCGATCGGCCTTAATGGAGCTCATCAACCTGATGCTGTATAACCCATATTGCTGTAATATCTCATGTATACGGGGATGCATCTCTAACGTGTCGTGCCCCCGAAAACTACACTCAGAAGAATTTCCTTCCCAAACGGTTTTAGATTGATGCTGACTTTGTAAAGTCAAAAGCTTTTGGTCGATCGAACCGGGAACCACCGGAGGAACATATGAGGAAGAAGATGGTCCCGGCTAACTAGATGGAAAGGATGGGCCAGGTTGATTTGGTGGAGCAGGCGATGGGCCCATTTGAGTTGCCGGAGAAGAAGAAGGACCAGCCTCATCCTATACCAAAAAAAGTTGAAATTCAACATACAAATTTATAATTTTCTTCGTGTTAAAATTAAACGTATGAAATTAATGTCAAATCATCTTACATTGGTACGTCTCTATCCACCACGGTGCGTTTTTTTGGGAGGTTGTTCATGACATGTCCGTAGACCTTTCCGGGTTGTTGGAGGTCTACTACTACTCCCTTCTTCGGGGATACCCATTGTCCGTGTCATATGTTATATCAAATTGAATCCTACATGTTTGATAATATATGTTAACAAATTTAACTTAAAATCGTTATAAATTAATTATACAGTTAACAATGTCTAATTTCCTAAATTTAAATCTCAAACAATATTACTCAAAAGGTCACATTGGCATTAAACTACTCGATGTATAGACAAGGCTACCCTCAATTACTCGATGTATCGAATTATATGACAATGTTACTATCATCGCATATCTTCGTCAATGCATTGTGAACTATAGGTTAATTTCAACAAACACAATTAGTACGATGTAGACTTAGTTAATATTGGTTTAATTTTTATTAATTACACAACCTAAATTTAACAAGTGCATTGCTCGTATTAATAAATTTAACACGTACATACAAAAATGAACCCAACATTGCAAATCCAACCTAGACCCAAAATCACAAAAATTATATAACATAAGTTACGAACACTTACTAACGATTGTAGGGTGGAAGTTCGAAGTAGACTGCTCCACTACCGATCCTCTCCTTTCGAAAATTTGGGGGAAAGGGTTTATGGGTTAAATAGGAATTTTTGGGGAAATTGTAGATTCAGATGAGTGCTTTGGGAGGATGAAGAGATTCCACCAAAAATTTCAAGAGATTGGGATGGGTAGAGGGCGAAATCGGAGACTAGGGTTTGGGGGTTTGGGTTTAAAATCGCCTTATGTGGGTTTTCGGAGAGAGAAGTGAGATGACAGTGAGACAGCGAGCTTTAATTAATATGATCACAAACGACACTCGCTAACCCAGTTAGCGCGCCTGGTATAAAGAGGCGCGCTAACGGGGTTAGCGTGTCTATACTTGGATTTTTTTTGCCTAAACCCTTACTATAGGAGTAGTCTCCCCTACTGTCTACCTATCATGCTAACCCCGTTAGCATGAGTGGTTTGAATAGGCACGCTAATGGAGTTAGCGTGTCTATATTTGGTGGGTTTTTTCGCACACCCCCACTTGAGGGGAAATGTGATATCCCCTAGAACACGCTAACTGAGATAGCACGAAGAAAATTACTAGGGGCGCTAACCCAGTTAGCGACAGGGATTTTTTGGTATTAAATTTTCGAACAGGGACAGTTTCGTACATACTTACAAAAAGTGGGATAGTTTGGTAAAAAAATTCTGATGCTAGTCATTATAGCTGTAATCATATACTCCTTATCTCAGTATCTTTCATTTTTTTAGTACAAAAACTGGGCCTCAAGATTCACCCACCAAAAATTATCAGTGGCAGAGCTGCTTCTGCACCTAGGACTGTCCTTTTGGAATGTCATTTTTCCTAGCTTCGACCAATGTGTAGTCTACCCTATAGCATGTGAACTGTGAAGGGAAAACGATACAGTATTACCATACCTTCTCTTGTTTCAGAGCATCTATAGTCGGTAGCTAAAATACCAAATTTTTTATAAAAAAAGAAAAAAAAAGTGATGTAGTCGTTGGCTATATATCCAAAATTTGAATTTGAGTGGAACACTGGTCTGCTATAATCACTTCATCATAGGAAAGAGTTTGAACTTCACTTCAGTACTCCCCCTGAAGTTCAACCACAGAGCAAAAATACATCTCATCTCCATGGAACACAACATCCATTGTAACACTCCGCAAAATTCAAAATGACAAGTTTGCCCTCATGTGTTACGAACGTGTATTTTGTACCGTTACGAGTAATATCCGTAACGTGTTTCACTACGTATCATGGATTCCGACTATTTATGCATTTCTGTCTTCTCAAAATTTACTTTATCCTATTTGAATCAACTCAAATATAATATTCCAATCTTGATATTTTTACGTACATTGCACGTGTTATCGATGCACGTATCGATTATGTATTTTCCACAGCTACGTGTAATATTTTATATGTGCTTCAATTATTTATTTATTGACAAGCTTGAATTCGTTTTATAAACGGAAATTCATTTTTCTCCTATTTTGATTAAAATATCTTTATACATGCGGTGCACGTGTTTTTCTGTGTACGCATTGATTACACTACGGTATATATATAATGAAATATATTTTCGTACGTTACATTCCGATTACTTATAAATATTTCTCCGTCGATAAAATAAATCTTGTATTTACATATTTGTTTTACGTGTGACGCACGTGTTGGCAGTGCACGTATTAGTTTGCTTTATCTTTTAAAATAAAATTTCATGAAGTATGTGTGTGTCTATTTTATTCCTGCATGAAAACTATAATTTTTAATTAAACTAATTTTATATGCATATTATATATATAAACATATGTTTTAAATTAAATAAATAATTAATTTTGCGAAGTGTACATAAAGCATGTGCACGTGCACACGTGCGATGTGCACACCTCAAAGATAGGCCGGCTGTTTTGGGATGGAGGGAAAAAAAGTCCTTTTGAATTTAATGAGTGGATTAGTGGGTTGTATTAGTGGAGGGTAGTTAATATAACTACTCAATTTCTTATATAAACACCCCCTAATCTTCACTCTCTCCTCATCTCCCCCTTCTTTTCCTTCTCTGCCCATTTCCAAAATCAAATCCAGCCAAATCCCTTTTGCTTTCTCCACCTACTCACCATACATATATATGCATATATAACTTATAAATTATTGAATTATATATATATATATATATATATATATATATATATATATATAGGGAAAGCTTCGGTTGTGCACTCCTCTAGTGCACACGGCATGTGCACTAGGCCTTCGGGCATTCATATCGACGATCCGAACCGTTCACATTGATCTATACATCTAAATTAGTCTAAATATGTAAAATCAAATCATTTGAAATTCATTTACCCATCCATCATGTGACTATAAAAAACAATAATTTTCAGCCATACAATTTTGTAACACTTCAATGGATGGGTAAATGAATTTAAAATAATTTGATTTTACATATTTAGACTAATTTAGATGTGTAGATCAATGTGAACTGTTCGGATCGTCGATATGAACGCCCGAAGGCCTAGTACACACGCCGTGTGCACTAGAGGTAGTGCACAACCGAAGCTTTCCCTATATATATATATATCTATATAATGAATTACAAAGAAAGCTATCAAGTGGATCACAATCAATCCCCCCTAAAATCAAAGGCCTAGATCAAACCTCACAAAACATATTTTTCCTCCAAAATTTCAAACCCCAAAACCAAATTCCCCCCCCCCCCCCCCCCCAAAACTAAAAAACTTATTTCTTTATTACTATCTCTCTCTTCTCTCTTCACTTTTTCATATTTCTCTCTTTCTATTTCTCCTTATCTCTCTCTCCCATTAATTCTATATTTACTTAGAAATTTAGATTTTCAGAATTTTAAGATTTTTTTTGCACATGTTATATTGAAAATTGTAAATATCTCTTCAACTCCACACTTAAAGTTCTAAGAAGTTAGATTTTATACCCCCATTCATAATTATTTTTCAACATATACTAATGGAAACATGGACTTTTATTTACAACTAATTATTGTCATACTATTGAAACTTGAGCAACATAATTGTTGTTTTACTATTTACAGGCTTTTCGTGTTTTGTATCGTTCTGAAGACGTGCCATAGGCACGTGCCCACGGGCAAATCTATTATATATATATATATATATATATATATATATATATATATATATATATATATATAGGGAAATGCTCCATTGAAAACGGATTTGTTTTCACGGGTTGGAAAACACCAATCTGAGCCGTGGGATCACTTTTGATCGTGATCAGCGACTCAGATCGCCTCCGCCCATCACCCAACATCACTTAAGTGGCGGAGGGTTATTTTGGGAATTTCTTCCCAAATAACTCTTCACCTGATTCGCTATGAAAAAATGAATATAACCTAGGCCGTTGTTGGGAACAACGGCCTAGGTTATAAAAAATTGAATTATAGGTCGTTGTTTGGAACAACGGCCTTGTTCTAAATTTTTATAACCTATGCCGTTGTTCCCAACAACGGCATAGGTTATAAAAATTTAGAACAAGGCCGTTGTTCCAAACAACGACCTATAATTCAATTTTTTATAACCTAGGCCGTTGTTCCCAACAACGGCCAAGGTTATATCAATTTTTTAGAATCTGTTCAGCGAAGAGTTATTTGGGACGAAATTCCCAAAATAACCCTCCGCTGATCAATTGAAACGAGTTATGGGGAGCTCGATTTGAGCCGCTGATCACAATCATGAGCGATCCAACGGCTCAGATTGGTGTTTTCCAACCCGTGAAAACTAGACCCATTGTGTGTGTGTGTGTGTGTGTGTGTGTGTGTGTGTGTGTGTGTGTGTGTGAAATGGGGGTTGATATTAGAGAAGGCTTTCGGGAGGAGTTGCTGACTTGGAATTTTTGCCTTGGTGCGCGGATTTCGAGGCGGAGTGAGGCTTCTTTTGGGGTTCAATTGCTAAGAAAACAATACTTCTTTGGGTGGGTGTTTCTTAAATTCTTTCTAATTTAGGAGTATGATGCATGCTAGTTGATAAATGGTTTAACTGTTAAATTTTAATTGGTAGGATAAATGTAGATTGCATGATCTTAATTTAATTGAGTCATGATGTGTGGAAATGCTATTGTGATTCAAATAAATGACTAGAACTTTGCTAATTAGAAAGAGAAAAATGGAAATAGTATCTACTGAATTGTTGAAGTAAAAAATTGATGCATGTTAGGATATTCTTATAATAGTCAAAATAATGCAACATGTATGAAAATGATTTTTAGATGCTAATGTAATAGAGAAATGTGGAAATAGTCTCATTAATATATATTTTATGAGTATAAGGAATTTTTATAAAGAAGTTTTGATGAGGGACAACACTTTATTTGAAAATTGATAATATGTGTTCTTTAATACAATCTGGGAGAAAATTTGTTACATTGTCAAAATGAGAATTTTATAAAGTTTAAATATATGCATTATACTTCTCTTCAAAAAAATATATGCATTATACTGTATTTCTTATAGAATACATTCTGGAAAAGAATTAGATTTTTGAATGGTTCAAATTTGTTGAGTAATCGAATTTTATAAAGAAAAATTTACAAACAGACAGTACGTATAAAGTTATTTCAATCCCTCTTCATAACTGAGAATGAATTTGGGCATACTGGTTATCGGTGTGGGTTTAGGGTGTTGTGAACAGTATTGTAATACCCCAGATGTTTAAATAATGCTTTTAAGATTAATAAATGAATTAAAATGATTTTTTGTGATTTAATAAACATTTTTCTGAAATTTACCTTTTTACACGTGCAAATATTTTCTTGGGAAGTTCAAAGGAAAAAAATATTTTGGGGAAAACCATTATTTATTATTAGATATTATTTGTGAACTTTCTGGATTTTTCTGATAATTGTTTGACCTATTTGCAAATATTACAAAAAGAGGGACTTTTGTGCAAAAATACCACTTGGAGTGAAAACTCCAGATTTTCAGATTTTTGGGCTGGGCATGATGCCTAGTCAACTCAGAGGTAAAGAGTTTACTTTTATTTTAATAACTTTGGTTTATTTTGCAAGTTTTGATATTTGCAAAATTGCCACTTAGAGAGCAAAAAAGTACAATTTCGTTCTCTGGGTTTTTTAAAATAGTGACGGATAATATTAGGGTAGTTGTTTTTGTTTTCAAATCTCAATTAAGTTGGTTTTATTCAATTTCCAAGTATAAGGATCTATATATGTAAAGATATATTTAAAAAAGATATTTTGCAAATCTATTTAAAAATCCTAGGTACCCTATTTCCGGCCTATTAAAGGTGAGGTGCAGTCGTCTCTTTGCTGCACAACACAAAGGAATTTCTTTATTATTATTTTCTTGGAGTTTCAAAGCGAGGATCTTGGTTTTCTTGCGAAAAGAGGGATTTTTCTTATTTCTTTTTTATCTTCAGTTGATTCTTCAATATGGTGAGTGACATATGTTTGTTTTCTTATTATTCTACGCATGTTGTATGTGATGATTTGTCTATTAGTAAGCATGTTAGATGATGGTATGAAGATATAATGAAAACTGATGAGTAGATGAACTAAAAAGTGAACATTTTCATGAAACTACACTATTGAAGATTAAATCCCTAATTTGATGACTTGAGATTTGTTAAGAACCTAATATAAGTCATGAGTAGGGCGTTTTCAATCATATTGTTTCTTATTTGAACATATATATTGAGTTGTATGATATTATTGCATGAAAGTAAACAAAATTGATTAAAAATGAACTTTACTGTGTGTATGCATATGTTATTTTGTTCTTGATATTTCGATGGATAAAACTTGATTATTTGCATGTTGTGAGTGCATATGTTCATGAGTAAACTAGTGTAATCATTTGGGGTGTGTATCACAAGTTATAGAAGGTTTATTGGATCAAAAAGATCAAGTTTTGAAGTATTAAAAAGGGGATTGCTTTCGGGTCTGTGTGTGATCAGCCGAAGGTAGGGTTTTGTAGTTTTGTGGAGTTTTAATTGAGATTTGAGTTGTTTTAATGCTGATATGGAATTGAACTTCATACTACATATATACAAAGGATTCTTAATGTTTAACTAATGCACTAATACACACATATGCACATTCACATTCATATATACTATTTTTGAAGATTTTGTGAATTTTGACGAGGTTTTGATTGGATTTCAATTGTTTTGGTACTGAGATAGTTTTGAACATTATACTACTCCTTATTGATGAGATTTGAGGCTTTGACTGAAGCAAGTATACACATAAATACACTTACATATGCATATTGCTGTTTTTAAGAATTTTTGTGAAAAATTACTCTTTTGAGATCTTGATATGTTCTGATATGTTTTATAAACTCCTATATGTTATACAAGATATGTTTGATCATCTCAGGAAGTTAAATTTTGATTTTACAAAAATTCATTAGCGTATCAGTTGAAAACATGCACAACTCCAACCTGGCTGTATAGCAGGTCACGGTCGACCGTCATGCCTTTGTTTTTAGAATTCTCTAATTGATAGTCGACTGCTCTGTTTTGAGCGGTCGATTGTCAATTATTTTTTTTTGGTTGTTTTGTTGAAGTTTATTCGTTTCTTTTAAATGGTTATTTTCTCGATATTATGGATTATTGCTCTACTGTGTTAGATGATGTTTTTACTACAGATTACAGTATTTTACAGAGAGTTATATTTTATTTATAATAGAGATTTAAATGTATTCTTATGGCCTTATTAAGTGAGTTATATGTGTTTTCAAAGAAATTGAAGTATTGTGATATTCTACGACTTCCAAATATGGTTTCTGTTATTTAAGGGATTTAATATTTTATTTGAATTCTGGAATTTTATGAGTACATTATATAGATTTGGAGTTTCTTTGATTTAAGAAGTTTTTTTCATATAATCGTTTCGATGGTGGATTTATGAGTTTTATTGAAAGTTTTGGTATTGATGGCTGAGTTATGAGTCTTTAGAGATTGGGTGGGGCCCTAACTACCGGCGGTTGAGATTTGGTTGTTGTTCAGTTGAGTTAAGCCCAGTAGGGTACACCAACTCTAAGATAATCGCAATATAATAAAACAGTTAATTAACTTAACAAGATAAAGACAGGCACTAGATGGTGATATGATGAAATGGGAACATAGATTATGGACCTCAGTATGGTCAGCGGTGTGAGATAATCCCCGGAATTATCGAGATATGGGTGAAATAGTCTCCGGAATTACCTGCGGTGTGGGATTGATCTCCGGAATTATCGGGGTCGAGGCGACAATCTTGGGGTATTCGTGTTATGAGGCGCCATAGCTTGCGGTGTGGGGTGTTCTCGAAGATTCCCAGGTGTGAGTAAAATAGACTCCAGAATTATCTGTGGATAGAGATTGACCTCCGAAATTATCGATGCATGGGCTAATAATCACAGTTTATCTAGATCTCATAGTTGTCATCGTAGTAGAATTAGTTGCATAGCGGGGAATTAAACTCTATCAAGTGGAGAATGATAAGGGTTTGTACCGGACCTATGTAGAGTGGGATGCATAGAATCCGACAAGTATGCATTAGAGAGTCAGCATATAGCATTGGAGTTTTCTTGACTTGGTTTTATGCATGTTGTTTTCTGTTTTTCTACACTTGACACTTAGTCTAGTTTCACTTGATGTTTTCATGTTTTATTTATTGTTATTTCTTATTTCATTTATTCTTGCTGTTAATACATGCTATTTATGACTCTATACTTTATGTTTTATTTATGTTGAATTTATTTTATGTCACTCACACCGTTATGGCTAACCTCTGTAGTTTTTGGGGTTAGAGTTATCTCTAGCCTCATATTTTACAGGTAGGTATCTATAGCTTGGGATTTGGATACTTGAGATAGAATGAAGTTATGGCTTATGTAAATTATAAAAGAAGGTGTTGTAAAAGAAAGAATTTGTAATTCAAGGTGTTTGTTTTCCGCTGTGCTTTGTAAAGATTAATGTAATAAAAGTTTAAAAAAAAATTATCTGTGTTTTTGGCTATGTTTACTATTACAATTGAGGTAGATGATGAGAATTGTGCTACGTATTTCTGAGAAATCATATTGAAAATTCGGGGCACTACAAGGATAGGTCCTGGGTTCGAGTCTTGAAGAGACTCTGTTTTATTGAATTTTGATTTGTTCCGAAATGCAGTATAGTACATTCATAACATATTTAAGTGAACTCATATCACTAGCTGATGTTGGGCATACTGGTCCTTAGGTTCAACTTGTGGTGGTTATTGTAGCACAGTGAGGTCTTGGGTTCAAATCCGACCACTATCTTTTACTTTGTTTTAATATTTTTATGATATGTTGGGGTTTTTCAAGAGTATAAAAATTGGAAAAAAAATCTATTATTCCATTAAAATTACGTAGACCTTATAAAAAATATTTACACAATATTTTGATATATTTTTTTGAGAATTGAAAGGGGAATTCACATTAAATAATGTTGAAGAACTCGAATTTATCAATTAAAAATGTGGCTCTTGTATAATTAAAGAAATATGAAGTTTTGAAATGCAATTAGAATTCTCTTGACGAGATGTTATAGTGATTGATTGAGAATATTTGAATTGCACACAATGTTATAAGTGATTAAATTGACAAAGAAGTGTAAGTGAGTTACTTCAAGTTATGAGACTATAAAGAAATGTTTTATTTGAGAAAGAGATTGTGAATAAATGAATAAAAATATTATTTTGAGATTGAATATAACATATTGTTGATCTCTAGAATGAGATAGTTGTTGGAATCTAGAGGTTAGGCGAGACCCTTAGAAACCGGCAGTTGTTATTAATATGAATTTGTGAGCTAACTAAGTGTGGGTTGAGCATCTCTTGAGAAGTAGCCAGTGTGGGCTAACTGTCTCTTTTGTTTGGTTTAAAATCCGGTAAGGTAAGCTAGCTCTAGGTTGTGATGATTTTCTTCTAAAACAAACTAAAAACTTAAGGACAGACACTATAGTGGAAATGTGATGAAAGTAAGAGAAAAACACAAGTATGAGGGCCTCAGATTCACGGTGTGAGAATTTTCACAGGCTGTCTACATGATGTGTCACATCATGATGTGAATCTATCTCTGGAATTATCGGGATCATGACGACGCTTGTGGGGTGCTTGGTAACTATGTAGTGCCATCGTCTCATAACGTAGGCGAATTGTCCATAGGCTGTCTACATAATGCATCACGTCATGACGTGGGATTTTCCTCCAGGCTGTCTGGACATGTGCTCGTAACTCATAAAACATCTAAGATACTTACCGTAGTTACCGTAGTAGTTAAACTCATAACGAGGGATTCAACCATACAAGATGAAGTACGGTTAAGGGCTTGCCCTCGGATCTATGTAGAATGGGATGCATAGGTTCGAACAAGTGTGCATTAGTGTCATTAAATATAATTAACTGCATTAAGGTTAAGTGCACAAGAACACATGACATCAATAGAATAGTCCCTCTTTAGCCTTGTTTGTGATCAAATTTGTGTTTGTTAAAGTATTAAAAAATTGTTATAATTTCGGCATAGTGAGGATGACCGTGTATAATATTGCATCGGTTGTAAGCAACTGACGTGCCCACAGTTTCTTATGCAGGACTTGGAATTTACAAGAAGATATAGCGATAAATTTGATGTTGATGATTACTTAAATGCTAAAGTTGTTACAGATGTACATTTATCATTATTGTATTTCATTTACCTTCCGCTGCGCTAAGATGTAAAAAGACTTTGTTGTAATAAAACTTTCAAATTCCTTGTAAAATTGTACGAAGTGAAGTGTAAAGATCCTGTGGAACTTCAAATTCAGGCTTATTTGGAATTTGGGGTGTTACAGAGTGGTATCAGAGTCACGCGTTAATAAGTAGTACAAATTTACAAGGACGACACATTAGCCTGGATATTAGAAGTGTGAGTTCAGTTTATAGAGATTTAAATGTAAGTTGATTTACATTTGTATTGCTCTATACACAGATGTCTTCTCCTCCCTTTCCCTATTAGATGGCTCGAGTTATGAATGCAAGTTCAATAACTACTGCATTTATGATACTCTCCTTATATATATTGATGTGAGATTGTATGCGAGCATTTTTTCCCTTGGTATCAGAGTGGCGCTGCGAAAGCGTGGTTGGTTGAACCTACATTCATGATACCTTACACGTAGACACACTTTCCTCTCAAATTTTTTTATCGTGAATCTTTATCATAGTACTTTTTCAACATTCAATATTTTTTAAATAAATATTTTCTTATACTATTAAATCACTTGAATATCTATTATTTTGTCTATCTTTCTTAGTCTTGATCTTTTGAACTCGTTTTATCTGTCTTTCAGTTTTTAAGTTTTGTCTTTCGTGTTTTATGTCACTTTATGTTTAACCGTTTACATTGCTATTACTTTACATATTTTATTAATTTTTAGATTACCGTTTATTAAATTTAGATTGCAACTATTATTTTCTTCATTTATTATTTCTATTATATATTTTTTAAAATTTTGAATTTTTGCTTATGTACATTCATTTCATATGATTTGATTTCGTCATACTACATTTTTCCATTTCCTTATATTGTCTTATACATTTCAGTATATTTTTAACAAGATTGAAATATTCTACTCATATAAATATGACCTACCATTTTGTTTTATTGTCTACATTCGATACTATTGATATTATATATTATTTACTAATTTGTTTTGTTATATTCACTTTTACTATTAATCGATACTCATTAATTTTATAGCTTTACACTTCTTTAATATAATACATACTATTTATAGTTTAACTTTATTCTCGAATTTTAATTGTCTGGATATTCTTAGTTACTATCTATATTTTCCACTAATTTCTATATATGTCATGTATTTCAATATTCTTACTATACATATCATTTCACCCTCATCCCATTTCTACATTGCTATTTTTTGCCCTAATTTGCTACACTACATAACTATTGTTTTCATTTGTATCTTCAGCTCATGCATATACTTTACACTATTCTCGTCTGAATGTTATAAATCATTTTCATTACTACAAATTTTGTATACCCTATATTTAAAACCTATATATTTATTTTAATATTTTTTCGTTGTAATTTTTCACTTCATTTACAATTTTTCCATCCACTTTTATATCACTGATTTCAAATATACACTACAAAAGATACTGGTTTTACCGGCGAAAGTTCCCCGGCGTTTTACTAGTAGCGCCGGGGTAGGGAGCGAATAGGAATTGGGCGCCAGATGAGATGGTTATACACCGGCGGTCGATTTAAAACACCGGTGTATGTTAGTATTCACCGGCGTTTTACTTAAAAATGCCGGTGAAGTGTATTATTCACCGGCGTTTTTATTATAAACGCCGGCGAATATACGGACACATTCACCGGCGTGTCTAATTGAAACGCCGGTGAATAAGCGGCGATAAAACCCGCGAACCCTAATCCTTCGCTCGTCATTACCCCAGACCCCCCCCCAAAAAAAAGGGCGCTTCATTTCCCTCCTTCCTTGCTCTACTTCCCGCGCGTTTGCCTCTGCCGCTTCGTCCTCTTCGACGGCCTTCGACCTTTCGAAATCGTCCCTTCTTCCCTTCGTCATTTTCGATTTCCCTCTTCCCTCTCTCTATTTGGAGGTGAATCGGCGATCACCCCGCTCTCTCTCTCTCTCCTACGCCGCCGCCCTCGTCGCCCCGCTCTCTCTCTCTCTTCGGTATGATCTCTTGATTTTCCTTATTTTTCAAAAAAAGCAGCTTTTTTCAGATTATTCATCTTGATTTCCTTAACATGAATGGTTTAGTTGAGATGAAGAATTAATAGAATAATATATGCTTAGATACTGAAAATTTTCATCTTCTTTTACTGTTAATGAAGCTGATTTCATGCATCTGATTGTCTTCATGGCATGTTTGTTTTTTTACCCAAAATGGGTTCACTGTGAACTGAGGATGCTCTAGGTACATATGCCAAAAACCTCCGGCCAGATATGCACAACAATTGGATTTTAGATTTAGTTGGGCACAGTGAATTAGTAGAGCAACATATAAGCTCAGATAATGAAAATTTTCATTTTCAGATACTGTTAAAGTTAGCTGTTTGCCCTCGTTGGCATGATTTTTTAACAAAAAATGGGTTCACTTCCAAACTAAGTATGCTGCTAGCTTACCCATTTTCTTTCACTGTTAATGAAGCTGATTTCATGCATCTGATTGTCTTCTTGGCATGTTTGTTTTTTTACCCAAAATGGGTTCACTGTGAACTGAGGATGCTATAGGTACGTATGCCAAAATCCTCCGGCCGGATATGCACAACAATTGGGTTTTAGATATAGTTGGGCTAAAGAAGTAGTAGAGCAACATATAAGCTCAGATAATGGAAATTTTCATTTTCAGATACTGTTAAAGTAACCTGATTGCAATCTTTGGCATGGTTTTTTAACACAAAATGGGTTCACTTCCAAACTTAGTATGCTGCTAGCATGTCCATTTTCTTTCACTGTTAATGAAGCTGATTTCATGCATCTGATTGTCTTCTTGGCATGCATGTTTTTTTACCCAAAATGGGTTCACTGTGAACTGAGTATGCTATAGGTATGTATGCCAAAATCCTCCGGCCGGATATGCACAACAATTGGATTTTAGAATTAGTTGGGCTAAAGAAGTAGTAGAGCAACATATAAGCTCAGATAATTTAAAAATTTTCATTTTCAGATACTGTTAAAGTAACCTGATTGCCATCTTAGGCATGTTTTTTCCCCCAAAAATGGTACACTTCCAAACTAAGTATGCTGCTAGCATCCCCAGTTTCTTTTACTATTAGTGAAGCTTATTTTCATGCATCTGATTGTCATCTTGGCATGTTTTTTTGACCAAAATGGGTTCGCTGTGAACTGAGGATGCTATAGGTACGTATGCCAAAATCCTCCGGGTATGCACAACAATTGGGTTTTAGGTTTAGTTGGGCTAAAGAAGTAGTAGAGCAACATATAAGCTCAGATAATGGAAATTTTCATTTTCAGATACTGTTAAAGTAATCTGATTGCCATCTTAGGCATGTTTTTTCCCCCAAAAATGGGTACACTTCCAAACTAAGTATGCTGCTAGCATCCCCAGTTTCTTCTTTTGTTGTTAGTGAAGCTTATTTTCATGCATCTGATTGTGATCTTGGCATGTTTTTTGACCAAAACGGATTCACTGTGAACTGAGGATGCTATAGGTACGTATGCCAAAATCCTCCTGATACGCACAACAATTGGGTTTTAGATCTAGTTGGGCTAAAGAAGTAGTAGAGCAACATATATGCTCAGATAATAGAAATTTTCATTTTCAGATACTGTTAGAGAAGCTGATTGCCATCTTAGGCATGATTTTTTAACAAAATGGGTTCACTTCCAAACTAAGTATGCTGCTAGCATCCTCATTTTCTTTTACTGTTAATGAAGCTTATCCCATGCATCTGATTGTCATTTTGGCATGTTTTTTTGACCAAAATGGGTTCACTGTGAACTGAGGATGCTATAGCTGTATGCCAAAATCCTCCGGATATGTACAACAATTGGTTCACTCTGAAAAATATATGCTTACATACTGGACATTATCATTTTTCTTTTACTGTTAATGAAGCTGATTTCATGCATTTGATTGGCATCTTGGCATGTTTTTTACCAAAACCCTCCAAATCTGTACAAGATTTGGGCTGAACAAACCTCGTGCAGGTTTCTTTTGGCGCTACAAGCATCAATGATTTAGTTGGGATGAAGAATTATTTTAGAAAAACTTATTAGTAGCCATATTAGTTTCTTTTGTTTATTATTATTATTATTATTATTATTATTATGAGATAAGTGATTATTAGTAGTCATGAACAGAATAGTTCATGAGTCATCAGATCTTCTTGTTACCGTAGTTACAGCACGACGCGCTCATTATTCGGCCGATTCCTCTTCATCAGCAAAATACCCTTTACCATCATCATCTCCTTGAACGGAAAGCCAAATACAGGGGAGACTATAGTCGATTTTTTTTAGCCTGGAAGAAAGCGTGTGCAATAAAATACCACTAAGGTGGTTGTGATAATTTCCACAAAATGGTAGTTTAGGGTTATGTGAATAGAGTAGATTGTGTTAAGATGTAGTTTTTTTTGGTACATTTTTTGGAACCACAATTTCTTTATTTTACAGTTAAAGATTATATCGTTTATTTATTTGCAGCTAGGGATAGTTTTCAAATAGGTGAAATTTAATATACAAAATGCCTTTTACTGTTATTACTATTTAATATATCAAATTTTAATTTCAGATTGTGTGCTATTGAAATAATGGATAGAAGTTGGATTAGTAAACCACGATTATCCAAGGAGTACCGTGATGGTATTAAAGATTTTATTATCTTTGCCAAACGACATTTCCGTGATCCCAACCTAATCCTTTGTCCATGCCTCCGGTGTACAAATTGTATGCTGAGGACATGTGACGTAGTACATACACACTTGGCTGTCAACGGTTTTCTTCAAGGGTACACAAGGTGGTTTTGTCATGGAGAGGATCATACGTCAGCTCCTGTTCGTCCGGTTGTATTAGAAAATGAAGCTGAGCCCTTAGTGAACGAAGACTTAAGCGTTTCCGATGAGATGCATGCTTTGTTACAAGATGCCATGGGGATTCATAATGTTCCTTTCCACACCAATAACCCAACAAATGAAGTTCACAATGAATCAACAGAAACAAACCAGATTGGTGGTGGGGTGGACGAGGAAATGTCTGGCCCCACCCGTGAAAATAATAAGCAGCAAGAATCCTTCGCTAAGTTACTTGAAGATGCTAGTACTCCGTTGTACCGCGATTACACCAAATTTTCTAAGTTCTCATTCATTGTCAGACTATTTCAGATTAAATGTTTAAACGGGTGGTCTGCTAAGTCCTTCACTATGCTACTTGAATTGTTGAATGAAGCATTTCCTAAAATCTGTATTCCAAACTCAGCCTATAAAATCAAAAAATTTCTAAGTTCTTTCGATCTAGGATATGAGAAGATAGCAGCATGTCCAAATGACTGTATGCTTTTTACGAGTGGTAAGGAAAGTCTGGAGAATTGCGAAGTGTGTGGTTCTTCGAAATGGAAAGAAAGACCAAATCAAGACGAGGGAGCCAGTGGATCTACTAAGCGAAGTAGGAAAAAGAAGCCTGCCAAAATACTGCGTTACTTTCCTCTGATTCCTAGGCTACAAAGGTTGTTTATGTCTACGAAAATTTCTTCTGATATGAAATGGCATGCTGAAGGTCGCACTAATGATGAGATTCTTAGACATCCTGCTGATTCTCAATCTTGGAAAAAATTTGATGAAAGATATCCTGATTTTGCGGAAGATCCTCGAAATGTGAGACTTGGACTAGCTAGTGATGGTTTCAACCCTTTCAGGCAAATGAGCAGTACATACAGCATATGGTCGGTTGTGTTGATACCATACAATTTGCCGCCTTGGAAATGCATGAAGCAGTCCTCATTTATTTTGTCCATGATAGTTCCTGGACCGAAAGGTCCTGGAAATGATATAGATGTGTACCTACAACCGTTAATAGATGAACTTTAGAAGTTGTGGGTGGGTGTTCCAACCTATGATGCTGTGGCTAAAGAAACATTTTCTCTTCGTGCCGTGTTGTCTTGGACAATCAATGATTTTCCAGCATATGCAAATTTATCTGGATATAGTACTAAAGGACGTTATGCATGTCCATGTTGTGCTGACCAAACTAGTTCAAGGTGGTTGTACAATGGCAGAAAGTTTTGCTATATGGGTCATAGGAGATGGTTGCCTGACACACATATATTTCGGGCAGAGGCCGCGACATTTGATGGTACCGACGAGTGGGAACATGCTCCTGGGTCTTCTTCTGGTTCAGATATTTTGAGGCGGGTAGATGGTCATCAATTCAAATATGGAAAAGAACCAGAAGTCAGGACAAAGGGCAAGAAAAGGGCAAGGCCGGAGCAAGGTGAGGAGACCGATCTATATGGCAAAGATGAGAATCAAAACATGACGAGTTTAGGTGCATGGAAGAAGAAGAGTATTTTCTTCAAGTTGCCGTATTGGGAATTCAACTTACTGCGACATAATTTAGATGTGATGCATATCGAAAAAAATATTGGTGAGAATTGTATAGGAACAGTTATGGGAGATGATCAGAAGACAAAGGAAAATCTCAAGAGCCGACTTGATTTGAAGTCAATGGGCATCCAACATGAGTTGCACCCAGAAGAATTGCCGAACAAGAAAGTACTCCTACCTCCTGCAATCTATTCAATGTCAAAATCGGAGTTGGAATTGTTTTGCAAAGTACTACTTGAACTTAAAGTCCCTGATGGCTATTCTTCTAACATGGCAAGATGTGTCAACTTTAAAGAGAAGAGGCTTCAGGGTCTAAAGTCACACGACTACCACATCCTAATGCAGGATCTCCTTCCTGTGGCCCTAAGGTCTTCAATGTGTGAGCAAGTCACTACTGTCCTGAAAGATCTTTGTAGCATATATAAAGGTATTTGCTTAAGAATGCTTCGTGTTGAAGATCTGGACCAATTGGAGCAGCAGGCGACATTGACACTTAGTAAAATGGAGATGATATTTCCTCCATCGTTCTTCACTATAATGATTCACTTGATAATCCACCTTGCTGGTGAAGCCAGAATCGGCGGTCCTGTTCACTATTGGTGGATGTACCCCATTGAGAGGTAAAATAATTCATTCATCTTACGAAATTGAATTTTCAAAAGCTCATTTCTTTTGTTCCCCTAATCCGCTCTAATTTATTAATTGTACATGTTCAGGTACCTATACCGGCTAAAGGGTTATGTGAAAAATAGAGCATATCCTGAAGGGTCAATAGCCCAGGGATATCTATCAGAGGACTGCTCACATTTTTTTTCCAGGTATTTGCCTGGTGTGGAGACATCTTCCAGTAGACCACGTAGAAATCCAGACATTTCCAACCTTGATGGTGCTCAATATCTTTTTGATACCACTAGCACTACTGTTGGTAAAGTTGATGCATTTGAGCTCAATAGCTTAGCGTGGAAACAGGCACATCGATATGTGCTAGACCATCATGCATCAGTGGAACCATTTCGAAAGTAAGTTGCTTTTGAATTTAAATCGAATACAGTGAAAACCGCGGAGTTCGATATTTTTGATACTTTTGTTATTCCTAATTTCAATTGCTTGTTTTTTAGCGAATTTGTCAGGGACATCAAACGAAGAGCCAGACCAAGAAGACTACCACCACGTGAACAAAACAAGTTGATGAATGAAAAATTTCATAAGTGGTTTGAATCTCATGTAGGTGAATTACAGTTATGCAAGTTAATCTTTATTATATCTACATTTTCTATGGTGCTGATACGATTTGCGCAAAATTAATAGGTGCATTCTTTAGGTCCTGAAGGTGCGTCATCTGAAATACAAGTACTTGCCAAAGGTCCCTATCAGATGGTCAAAAGATACGGAGGATACATATTCAATGGTTTTAGATTTCGTACTAAGGATCGTGAATGTAATTTGAAGTCTCAAAATAGTGGAATGGTAGTGACGTCTAAGACTAGAAGTTATACTTCCAAGTCGGACATGAGGCCTGTAGATGGAGATCTCGACTACTATGGAGTGCTCACGGATATCATTGAGTTGAATTATTTTGGCCATTTCCGTGTTGTCTTATTTCGTGGGGATTGGGCTGAGTTTGATAGGAATTTTGCTAACAACAAGGACAAGCTTGGCTTCACAGTTGTAAACTTCTCAAAATTGATTCACATCGGTACACATTAGCCATGAGCCATTTGTGTTTCCATCCCAAGTACAACAAGTGTTCTACATTGAAGATCCAACCCTGCCAAAATCGTATGTGGCTCTCCCTATGCAACCAAGAGATGTATTCCAACTAGGCGATACTTCAGACGATGAAGACGGTGAAGACATGAACAGTTACATTGCTTCTGAGTTTCCTGTGTTTGATGTAAACACAACCGATGTTGGAATTTGCGGGACTTGGCTCCGCAAGGATGGAGAAGAGGGCGAAGTACTGGAAGATGTCGTATTGTAGTTTACATGATTTTCAATTGGGTTTATTATATGTCTGTAATTTTATGTCTTAAATCTTGTTGTAATATTATGTCTGTAATTTCGAATATGTTCATTGTGAATTTAATACACTGGTTTAATTATCTTTCTATTTTCTACTGCTTGGTATTATTTACATTAAACTATGCTTAGTGTCATTTGAACCACCCTATCGTTGTAATTTAATCTGTTACAAATCTCATTTTTTAAATTTTTTTACAATTATGTTGGTTTGTTAATCCTACTAAAGTACAAATTTTATGACAGTTATTATAAACATATTATTAATTAAATTTGCATCTCTAAGGAAGTTATCGAATCCTTGACAGGTACAACATGCCGAGGCGTGGAAAGAGGGTAAATATAAATGATGGCAACGAGAGCCATGGGGATGAGCAGCCACTAAATAATAGTGGCAGTCAAACATATGAGAGTGAGGGTAGCACGCCGCCCACTGTCAAAAAACATTGGTAAGTCTTTAAATTGGTATTTTTAAAGAGATTATGGTCTTGAATGCATGAAAGACACGTACTAGTGTTTGTGAGTCTGCATTGTGGCTGTCGTCTATAAGCATTTCGTCTATGTTTCTTAAGTGGGCTGTGATTAGAAAGAAATGGCTGGAGTGAAGATCTGGAAACCCAAATAGAGACATCTCGTTTATTATAATCTACACTTACTGTTGGACCAACCCCCTCTTGCTGTTGTTGCTGATGTCTCTTTGTGTGCGTGTGTTGAAGAGAATGAAGGGATGAGAGAGAGTTGAGGAAAATGCCGCTATGTTAGCCTGGTGTATCCTCATTCTCTACCATCCCTCTTTCTGGCTCCATATATGGCTTCTATATTAAATTGGTTTCCTTCCACGATGACAGTCCGTAATACTACACTTGATTTGAGCCCTTTTCATAGTTGCACCCTATTGCATACTCACAAACAACTAATACGTGTCGGCCTTGCATTGTATGACCAACCCCACTTTGGCACATAACATGGTATAGATGACATTGTATGACCTGCAAACAAGGTTTGTTCAGCCGTGTTGTTGTACTGATTTGGAGGATTTTGGTATGCTAGCAGCATACGTAGTTTGGATGTGAACCCATTTTGGCTAAAAAATCATGCCAAAGATAGCAATCAGATGCATGAAATCAGCTTCTTTAACAGTATCTAAAAATGAAAATTTCTATAATCTGAGCATATATGTTTCTTTAACAGTGACTGTGAACAATTGTTCTTAATTGGGCTGTGATTAGAAAGAGACGAGTTGGAGTGGAGATCTGGAAACCCATATAGAGACATCTTGTTCATAATAATTTATTATTATTGTTGTTCTTGTCGCTTTTGCTGTTGTTGCTGATGTCTCTATGTGTTCGTGTGCTGAAGGGAAAGAAGGGATGAGAGAGAGATGAGGAAAATGCCGCTATGTTAGCCTGGTGTATCCTCATTCTCTACCATTCCTCTTTCTGGCTTCTATATTTGGTTTCCTTCCACGATGACAATTCCTTAAAACTACACTTGCTATGAGCCCTATTCGTATTTTTCTTCAACGAAGAATTGATCTATGACTACAATCTCCATTCAAAACCCAATTGTTCTATATTTGGTTCCCTCTTGGCTGTTGTTGCTGTTGTTGCTGATGTCTCATCTTCATTTATTGTTAGTGAAGCTTATTTTCATGCATCTGATTGTCATCTTGGCATGTTTTTTTGACCAAAATGGGTTCACTGTGAACTGAGGATGGTATATAGGTACGTATGCCAAAATCCTCCGGCCAGATATGCACAACAGTTGGATTTTAGATTTAGTTGGGCACAGTGAAGTAGTAGAGCAACATATAAGCTCAAATAATGGAAAATTTTTCATTTTCAGATACTGTTAAAGTTACCTGATTGCAATCTTTGGCATGGTTTTTTAACACAAAATGGGTTCACTTCCAAGCTAAGTATGCTGCTAGCATCCCCATTTTCTTTCACTGTTAGTGAAGCTGATTTCATGCACCTGATGGTCTTCTTGGCATGTTTTTTGGTCGCGCATTTTCTTTCACTGTTAGTGAAGCTGATTTCATGCACCTGATTGTCTTCTTGGCATGTTTGTTTTTTAACCCAAAATGGGTTCACTGTGAACTGAGGATGGTATAGGTACGTATGCCAAAATCCTCCGGCCGGATATGCACAACAATTGGGTTTTAGATATAGTTGGGCTAAAGAAGTAGTAGAGCAACATATAAGCTCAGATAATGGAAATTTTTTTATTTTCAGATACTGTTAAAGTAACCTGATTGCAATCTTTGGCATGGTTTTTTAACACAAAATGGGTTCACTTCCAAACTAATTCCAAACTAAGTATGCTGCTAGCATCCCCATTTTCTTTCACTGTTAGTGAAGCTGATTTCATGCACCTGATGGTCTTCTTGGCATGTTTTTTGGTCGTGCATTTTCTTTCACTGTTAGTGAAGCTGATTTCATGCACCTGATTGCCTTCTTGGCATGTTTGTTTTTTAACCCAAAATGGGTTCACTGTGAACTGAGGATGGTATAGGTACATATGCCAAAATCCTCCGGCCGGATATGCACAACAATTGGGTTTTAGAAATAGTTGGGCTAAAGAAGTAGTAGAGCAACATATAAGCTCAGATAATGGAAATTTTTTCATTTTCAGATACTGGTAAAGTAACCTGATTGCAATCTTTGGCATGGTTTTTTAACACAAAATGGGTTCACTTCCAAACTAAGTATGCTGCTAGCATCCCCATTTTCTTTCACTGTTAGTGAAGCTGATTTCATGCACCTGATGGTCTTCTTGGCATGTTTTTTGGTCACGCATTTTCTTTCACTGTTAGTGAAGCTGATTTCATGCACCTGATTGTCTTCTTGGCATGTTTGTTTTTTAACCCAAAATCGGTTCACTGTGAACTGAGGATGGTATAGGTACGTATGCCAAAATCCTCCGGCCGGATATGCACAACAATTGGGTTTTAGATATAGTTGGGCTAAAGAAGTAGTAGAGCAACATATAAGCTCAGATAATGGAAAATTTTTCATTTTCAGATACTGTTAAAGTAACCTGATTGCAATCTTTGGCATGGTTTTTTAACACAAAATGGGTTCACTTCCAAACTAATTCCAAACTAAGTATGCTGCTAGCATCCCCATTTTCTTTCACTGTTAGTGAAGCTGATTTCATGCACCTGATGGTCTTCTTGGCATGTTTTTTGGTCGCGCATTTTCTTTCACTGTTAGTGAAGCTGATTTCATGCACCTGATTGTCTTCTTGGCATGTTTGTTTTTTAACCCAAAATGGGTTCACTGTGAACTGAGGATGGTATGGGTACGTATGCCAAAATCCTCCGGCCGGATATGCACAACAATTGGGTTTTAGATATAGTTGGGCTAAAGAAGTAGTAGAGCAACATATAAGCTCAGATAATGGAAATTTTTTCATTTTCAGATACTGTTAAAGTAACCTGATTGCAATCTTTGGCATGGTTTTTTAACACAAAATGGGTTCACTTCCAAGCTAAGTATGCTGCTAGCATCCCCCGTTTCTTCTTTTGTTATTAGTGAAGCTTATTTTCATGCATCTGATTGCCATCTTTGGCATGTTTTTTTGACCAAAACGGGTTCACTGTGAACTGAGGATGCTATAGGTACGTATGCCAAAATCCTCCGGATACGCACAACAATTGGGTTTTAGATTTAGTTGGGCACAGTGAATTAGTAGAGCAACATATAGGCTCGGATAATGGAAATTTTCATTTTCAGATACTGTTAATGAAGCTGATTGCCATCTTTGGCATGATTTTTTAACAAAAAATGGGTTCACTTCCAAACTAAGTATGCTGCTAGCATCCTCATTTTCTTTCACTGTTAATGAAGCTTATTTCATTAAGATCCCGGATGGCAAATTTTGATTGGGCTATGATTGGATTGTTTAGTGGATGTTGTCTATGTTCTTAATTGGGCTGTGATTAGAAAGAGTGGGCTCGAGTGGAGATCTGGAAACCCATATAGAGACATCTTGTTCATAATAATTTATTATTATTGTTGTTCTTGTCGCTCTTGCTGTTGTTGCTGATGTCTCTTTGTGTTCATGTGTTGAAGGAAAACAAGGGATGAGAGAGAGATGAGGAAAATGCCGCTATGTTAGCCTGGTGTATCCAAAGTCTCTTCCTTTCTTCTTTCTGTTTTCATTTCTGGCTTCTATATTTGGTTTCCTTCCACGATGACAGTTCCCTAAAAATACACTTGATATGAGCCCTATCTTATTTTTCTTATTTTTCTTATATTTGGTTTCCGTCCACGATGACAGTTTCATGGATTGTCTGAACAATCCATGAAGGACATGCTTAGATACTGAATTTTCATTTGTTTTACTGTTTTAGATATTGGATATTCCCAAACAGAGGAGAATATAAAGGTTTCAAGTTAGATACTGAATTTTCATTTGTTTTGTTATTTTAGATATATTTAAAAACAAAATTAAGTACTAGATTTTTAGCATTGCAATGTAATTATTTTACCTCTGTATATATCATTAACAATTCCATTTGCAGTTGGCACTTTGATCTTATAATTTAAGATACAGGTAGTTCTTTTTGCAAGTTCAAAAAATATGTATATTCTGTATTGTGGTCTACTGTTCAATTAAACTATTATTTTTTTTCACAGAGCGGTCGTCTAGATGAAGGAAATTCTAATGATCAGAGCTGAAGCTACTCGAGGGGTATGAATTTGCGGTCCTCCTTGCTGTTCTTATGTCCTCCTTGCTGTATGGTTGTTGTTCTTATGTCCTCCTCCTTGCTGTTGTTATGTCAGACTGGTTTTTTTTTATGAGAGTTATGTCAGACTTTTAATTTGGGATATTTTGGATATTTGTCAGACTGGTTTGTTTGGATATTTGGGATTTTAGTCCCTATATTAATTTGTTAATTATGACACTGTTAATTAATCAATGAATTTGGACGTTGATATGACACGTGTGAAACTTGATTATCTTTAATTATTCTTGTGTTTGGTTGTGATTTGCGCAGTAATATGCAACGAAATTGATTGAATCAGTTGTGAGAATTAGTTTACAGGTTTTATAAATGAAACTGTGAATTGAAATCGAACGGAAAAGCGGAGTACCGAAAATAAACGGGCATAGCCAGACCGGCGTTTTAAAAAATGCCGGTCTATCTAATCTAATTGTTGGAGTGTGTGATACACCGGCGTTCTCACGAACGCCGGTGAATGTTGTCAGCTGTAATGGCACAGACGTACACCGACATTTTATAAACGCCGACGTATATAACTACACCGGCGTTTTTTGGTCGCGCCGGTGCTTGTAAGTAGGGAAAACCAGGCACTCAGAAACGCACATACACCGGCGCTCCTTGACCGCCGGTATACTTTCGTTCTACACCGGCGTTTTCATAAACGCCGGTGAATGAATAAATACCGGCGGTTTAAGACCGCCGGTGAATGTATATAGGGTGCAAAAGAACGGCACTCAGAGACCGACATACACCGGCGTTTTATGGCCGCCGGTGTAGTTGTCACATTTACCGGCGTCCATCAAAACCGCCGGTGTAGACCCCTTCGTTTTCGCGATGCCCGCTTCGGCGGCATTTGGACCGGCGCTATTATAAACGCCGGTGAAACTCGTAAATAAACGCCGGTAAAGACGTCAAAAAGCGCCGGGAAAGCCAGTTTCTTTTGTAGTGATAACACCATACTTTATCAAACACCCAATATCCAAGTACACATGGAAGATTACATCTTTTGATCTCCCGTTTTGGAGCAACCTGATGTCAAGAGGGCAAATCTGCAACTAGACGTCAACAGAGGCAAACTGCAACTCGACGTCGGGGAGGCAAAGTATGCAACCGAATGTCTAGAAGGCAAACTGCAATCGGATGTCGTAGAGGCAATTCTGCAACTTGAGGTCGAGGAGGCGAGCCTGCCATTGGATACCAACGAGGTGAACCTACACCAGAAGGAGATTTTCTACTTTGAAAATCCCTACTTTGTTTTCTATAATATTTACTTACCACTATTCCATTTTTGTACTAGCTTATACTATTTTATAATATTTTACAACCTACTATTAAACTAATTATCTTGTTATTTATACTGATTTCTATATCTGTCTTATTTGCATATTCACTACTTAATATTAACTAGCTTGTCATCGCTTTCTATTTTGAATATTTGCATGAGTTAACATTTCATACCACTTCATCTTATTATATATTGCTATTAACTTATCTTAGATTTGGTAACAAAAAAACAAAATAAATAAATAAAATTATTTATACTTTTTTCTTCAATTCGTAAGTTATTTCTATATGATTAGTTTTTGTTTTCAATAATATTTTATTACTTTTTCTACTAGGATGTCTTGTTTTACTCCTACAAATCCTTTATAATCTTCGTATCATAAAATTGACGTTTCACCCTATAATTTTTACACCTATGTACGTATATAATTTTGCAAGTTGGTTTTTCTTGCTCTACTTGACAATCGAAAGTATTTCGATGTATACCTTCTATATCTTTAATTTTCAAATCGAATGTATAATTATCATAATTAACTTACAAATTATTTTATTGGTATACAAAATTATTTTATGTTGTCTATACTTTTAACTATATTTCATTCTCGTTTATTTTTTCGAACTCTTTTCTAATAATCTTCTCTTAAAATTTCTAATTCAATTATTATCTCGTAATAGCGCCCCGATTTCCACGTAACTGGGAAACCGTGACACATGCCAAGATCTTTCCTTCAATTAGTCACGATACACAAAATGCGGGAAATTAAAACTTTTTATTCAATACAGAGTTACCCCGCAGTAATTACAAATATCAGTTTGTAATACCAAGTGTAGCGTCTGCCCTTTTTCCTTTTTGACTCCAAACTCAATTCTTCCAATTTCTATATCACTTTAACTATAAACTAAGATAGTTGTGTTTCAGGGAAAATTTCGGCAGAGTCTCCCCTGTAATTTCTACCCCGAAACACAAAAAGCTTACGGAATTCTGCTCTAAATTCCGTAGCTCACATCACAGGCAATAACATCACGGGCTCCCCAGGCCAAAATGAGCATCATCACACAGGCAATATATATATATGCTCTGGGGGCCAAACTTATAACGGTTTATCAATTATCAATTAAAAACCATAAATCCTTTTGAAAACGTAGTAAGTTTTTAGAAAATAACTTGTAAAAGCTTACCACAGCGCCCGGTACTCCACAACTAGATGGGCACGGGTCCAAACCATATCATGCCACTCCACACTCTACTCTCCATCATCATCCACCTACTTATACATCAGAAATACAATTTAGAGCATAAAACCTTTACTATTTACAATTAAACCATAACAACAAATAGTAAGGTGAAGTTTCACTCTACCGGAACCTGAACTTATACCTCACCTCTGCACCGCTGAGGACCTGTAACAGTAGGGGCCTAGGGTAGTCCAGAGACCCTAATTTTTTCCCGCGAAGACTCGAAGCGCCACCACGCCTCCAAAGCCGCTAGTAAATCCTTCCCGAATTCATTCGAAAATCCGACGCTACCACCATGTAGAGAATCCATTCATTAGTCTACTCCTCACTTTAATTTGGAAATGATGGAGAATCGGAGGGGATTTGAGGTGGGGGAAGGAATCATCGATGGGTTCTTTCCGATCGGGATGGAAACGGGAGAAGGAGAAGAAGGAGGAAGAGGGAACGGGGGATCGGGGTTCCTTTCGACCTTGGCTGGCGTGCGAACGGGAGGAGGAGGGGAGGAGAAAGAGGCTGGGGCTCTTTTGGGTCGGTTTGGGAACGAACGGGAAGAAGAAGAAGAAGGGAGACGGTGGTCGGGGCTTCTTCTCGATCGGCCGGCGTGGACGAACGGGAGGAAGGAAGGAGGAGGCCGGGGGGTGGGTTCTTCTCCTTCGGTCTGGGAAGCAAACGGAAGAGGGAAGAAGAAGAAGGGAAGAAGGAGAGAAGGTGGGAGAGTGGGGTTTTATAAGGGATAAATAAATAAATAGATAAATAAATGATATGAGGGGAATATTACATATAAGCCCCCTAGTCCTCAATATATTCCAAATAAAACCCAATTCTCTACTTTAATATTATAAACAATACAAAAATACATTAAAACCACTCCGTAATACTCTGTATAAAAATAATTTAATTCCGAAAATAATGATAAAATAAGGTAGACAATATATCTTATTTTTCTCGATAAAAAATAATTGTTATCGAAAAATATATATTTGCGCGAAATTCTCAATCACGCACACATTTCGATGCAAAATAGCCATATGCCCATTTGTAATGCCCCGAGCCCGGCTCAGCTGCGCACGCGGCTACACGTGCGCGCACGGAAAAAAACGGACACAAAACTCTAGCTACGCCCACCACAGGCTGCCTCAAAAGGGTGGTTAACCATTTGGTAACCCTTCATCATGGGCTTCCTAATATATCCTACTTTCTTTCCTACTTCACAACCGATATGGGATTAAATCCCCTCGGTCAACCCCCGGTCAAACACACCAAGCACACACACAGCACACTTCCTTTTCTTTCATTCATTTAATTCTTTCCTATGTTCCATAGAACATCTTATAGGTCCATCATTCTATCACATCCCATAGGATTATCTATAGGCTATCATTTAATGCCTACACTTTTCCTTTCTTTCTTCTTTCATCCACGTCACCCACTTCCATCCATTCTTTCTTTCTTATACTTATACCGGGTGTTACACACACCCCTCCTTAAGAACTCAGCGTCCTCGCTGAGCCCGGACTTACAACTTGATTCAGGATCCCTTTCTAGTAGATGTGGAGAGGATTACCCTGATTCTGCTAGTTGTACAGTCCCCTTACCCGGGCGACCTGTCCCAACCTAGCTCCCTCTCAGGGGTACATCTTGCACACACTCGGTGTCGAAAGTCGGCTCTGATACCATTTGTAATGCCCCGAGCCCGGCTCAGCTGCGCACGCGGCTACACGTGCGCGCACACGAAAGAACGGACACAAAACTCTAGCCACGCCCACCACAGGCTGCCTCAAAAGGGTGGTTAACCATTTGGTAACCCTTCATCATGGGCTTCTTAATATATCCTACTTTCTTTCCTACTTCACAACCGATATGGGATTAAATCCCCTCGGTCAACCCCCGGCCAAACACACCAAGCACACACACAGCACACTTCCTTTTCTTTCATTCATTTAATTCTTTCCTATGTTCCATAGAACATCTTATAGGTCCATCATGCTATCACATCCCATAGGATTATCTATAGGCTATCATTTAATGCCTACACTTTTCCTTTCTTTCTTCTTTCATCCACGTCACCCACTTTCATCCACGTCACCCACTTCCATCCATTCTTTCTTTCTTATACTTATATATATATATATATATATATATATATATATATATATATATATACCGGGTGTTACAATACAGTACCAATTCAGTTTGCGATTTTCTACCGCTTATTACTTTGATGAATTTTGACTACTAAATCTATTTATAAATTATCCACTGACTATGTTTCTCTTTAGTGCATTGTTTTCCGAACTATTCCATAATTAATTACTTAATTTATTTTTCCTTTCCATCTAATACTTTACCTAACATTATTTTTGTATGAAACTTCTTTCAATCTATACTATCTTTTATGGTCACATTTCTTTCCTTATGTTATTTTTCTAGTTTTCTTGTTCCGTTCTTATGAAATTTGATACTCATAATTTTCGTATATAGAATTTGCTTTGTTCTTCCACATTGCTTATTTTTATACTATATTTATTTTCTTAACGTTTACAGTTTTCTATATACAATAATGATATTTTCTTTAGTGTGTAAAAAATACAAATTTTACCCTAGTGAGTTCTGAGGACAGAACTGTTCTAGAGGGGGGGGGGGGAGAGTGTAATACCCCGCAAAATTGGAAATAATAATTTTGCCCTCATGTGTTACGCACGTGTATTGTATACCATTACGAGTAATATTCGTAACATGTTTCACTATGTATCCTGGATTCCGACTATTTATGCATTTCCTCTTCTCAAAATTTACTTTATCCTGTTTGAGTCAACTCAAATATAATATTCCAATTCGATGTTTTTACGTACATTGCACGTGTTATCGATGCAGTATCGATTATGTATTTTTTACAGCTACGTGTAATATTTTCTATGTTTTTCAATTATTTATTTAATGATGTGTTCGAATTTTTTTATAAACGAAAATTCATTTTTCCTCTTATTTTGATTAAAATATCTTTATACATGCGGTGCACGTGTTTTTCTGTGTACGCATTGATTACACTACGGTATATGTATAATGAAATATATTTTCGTGTGTTACATTCTGATTACTTATAAATATTTCCCCGTCGATAAAATCAATCTTTTATTTACATATTTGTTTTATGTGCGACGCACGTGTTGGCAGTGCACGTATTAGTTTGTATTATCTTTTAAAATAAATTTTCATGAAGTATGTATGTGTATCTATTTTTTTCATGCATGAAAACTATAATTTTTAATTAAAATAATTTTATATGCATATTATATATATAAACATATATTTTAAATTAAATAAATAATTAATTTTGTGAAGTGTACACAAAGCACGTGCATGTGCACACGTGCGATGTGCACACCTCAAAGATAGGCCGGCTATTTTGGGATGGAGGAAAAAAGAAATGCTTTTGAATTTAATGAGTGGATTAGTGGGTTGGATTTGTGGTGGGGGGGGGGGGGGGGGGGGGGGGGGGGAGTTAATATAACTACTCAATTACTTAGATAAACACCCCCTAATCTTCACTCTCTCCTCACCTCTCCCTTCTTTTCCTCCTCTGACCATTTCCGAAATCAAATCCAGCCAAATCCCTTTTGCTTTCTCCAACTACTCACCATACATATATAGCATATATAACTTATAAACTATTCAATTATATATGTGTGTGTGTGTGTGTGTGTGTGTGTGTGTGTGTGTAATGGGGGTTGAGATTAGTGAAGGCTTTCGGGAGGAGTTGCTGACTTGAGACTTTTCCCTTGGTGCGCGAATTTCGAGGCGGAGTGAGGCTTCTTTTGGGGTTCAATTGCCAAGAAATCAATACTTCTTTGGATGGGTGTTTCTTAAATCCTTTCTAATTTAGGAGTATGATGCATGCTAGTTGATATATGGTTTAATTGTTAAATTTTGATTGGTAGGATGAATGTAGATTGCATGATCTTAATTTAATTGTGTCATGATGTGTGGAAATTCTATTGTGATTCAAATAAATGACTAGAACTTTGCTAATTAGAAAGAGAAAAATGAAAATAGTATCTAGTGAATCGTTGAAGTAAAAAATTGATGCATGTTAGAATATTGTTATAATAGTCAAAATAATGCAACATATATGAAAATGATTTTTAGATGCTAATGTAATAGAGAAATGTGGAACTAGTCTCATTAATATATATATTTTATGAGTGTAAGGAATTTTTATAAAGAAGTTTTGGTGAGAGACAACACTTTATTTGAAAATTGATAATATGTGTTCTTTAATACAATTTGGGAGAAAATTTGTTACATTGTCAAAATGAGAATTTTATAAAGTTTAAATATATGCATTATACTGTATTTTTGAAAGAATACTTTCTGGAAAAGAATTAGATTTTTGAATGGTACAAATTGGTTGAGTAATCGAATTTTGTAAAGAGATATTTACAAACAGACAGTACGTATAAAGTTATTTCAACCCCTCTTCATAGCAGAGAATGAATTTGGGCATACTGGTTATCGGTGTGGGTTTAGGGCCTTGTGAACAGTATAGGAGGTCCTGGGTTCGTGTAACACCCCGAATTCCAAATAAGACTGAATTCGAAGTTCCACAGGATCTTTACACTTCATTTCGTACAATTTTACAAAGAATTTAAAACTTTTATTTCAACAATAATTAAATCAGAGTTCTTTACATCAACACACAGCGGAATAAATATAATACAATAATAATAAATGTACAACTGTGACAACTTTAACATTTAAATTATCATCAGCATCAAAATCATCTCTATATCTTCTTGTAAACTCCAAGTCCTGCATATAAAACTGTGGGCAAATCAGTTGCTTACAACCGACGAAATATTATACACGGTCATCCTCGCTATGCCGAACAGTATAACGATTCTTAAATACTTTAGCAAACACAAACTTGATCGCAAACAAAGCTACAAAGGGACTATCCTATTGATGTCGTGTTGTGCTCTGCACTTAGTCCTTAATGCATTTATTTATATTACATGACACTAATGCACACTTGTTCGGATTCTATGCATCCCATACTACATAGGTCCGAGGGCAAGCCCTTAATCGTTCTTCATCTTGTAGGGTTCAATCCATCGCCATGATTTAAACTACTACGGTAACTACAGTAAGTATCCTACATGTTCTATGAGTTACGAGATCATGTCCAGACAATCTGGAGGGGAATCCTATGTCATGACACGACGCATCATGTACAACCTATGGACAATTCAGCCTCTGTCATGGGACATGACACCACCCGTAGTCACCAAACACCCCACAAGCGTCGCCTGCGGTACAAACTTCTGGAGATGTATCCATGTCATGACTCGACGCATCGTGTAGACAGCCTGTGAATACTCTCACGTCGTAGCTCTGATGCCCTCATACTCGCATTTTTCTCTTACTTTCATCACATCTCCACTATAGTGTAGTCCTTACAATTTCAGTTTGTTTTTAAAAGAAAATCATCACACCTATAGCTAGCTTACCCTACCGGACTTAAACAAATACAAAAGAGACAGTCAGCCTACCTGGCTACTTCTCAAGAGATGCTCAACCCATACTGGTTAGCTCTCAAATCATAAATATAAACTGCCGGTCACTAGGGTCTCGCCTAGTCTCTAGATTCCAACAACTATCTCTTGCTAGAGATCAACAATAAGTCATAAACAATCTCAAATAATATTTCCATTTCTTTATTCATATCTCTTTCTCAAAAAAACATTTCTTTTATAATCTCATAACACAACTTAAGTCAATTCAACCTCTTTATCAATTTAATCTCTTATAACGTTGTATGCATTTCAAATAATCTCAATCAAGTATAGAAAATCATAAAATCTTATTAGCATCTTAATTACATATAACATATCTCAAACCACATCAAGTATTTCTTACTCAAAACAAGTATATGACCTCATCAAGAGAACCCATAACATAGCTAATATTTTTCTCTTCTTCTCAAAATAAAAGTCATATTCTCAAATAAATAATTTTGAAGTCAATAACTCGTTTTCTATCTCAATTTTACTTTTAATTTCACAAAATATACATGAAAATTAAACTATTTTAAATAAATTCTATATCATTTTATAGGAATATTAGATATTTTCCCAAAGTTTATTTGCATTAAAAACCCCTTCAAAATATTTAAAACACCAAAAAATTAAAAAGGCATCACCGGGTTTCGAACCCATACCTACCCGCACTGCTACAGTACCGCCCTATAATCCCCCTCTAACCAAGAAGTCCATGTGACTACACTGTCCCAAGAGAAGGCCGAAAGACACTCATACTAAGCCTCGGTCTAAGGGTTAAATTAAAATCAAAACAGAAAAAGAAGGGTCTGTCAAGGTTTGAACTCGCGACCCAAGACCAGTAGCTCCTCCTGAGCTACAGTAACAGTCTTAAAACACACCGGAAGACCAGTAAGTCCAAGTGACTAACTGTCACAAAATGAGTTGGGTTCTTCAAACTCCAAATCTCTCTTTATTACAAAATTTTCATAATTCCAAAACATTTTTAGTTCTTTTTCTTCTCTTTTTTGTATCAAAACTTTCCAGATTATAAACTATATATATTTACAGTAAAACAGTATTTTTATAATCTTTTTTTTTACTTATAAAACATACATTCTTGGTCCTATTTTATGTTCTATGTCCAAAATTTCGACATTGAGAACAATTCACAATTTATACATTATTTATAATCAAAATTTCCACAAAAGACTATTTCTTCTCTCTATTTTTACTTGTTGTTATTAAACAATAATTTTAGAACATAAACACCTCTTTCTACATTAGTATTATACTAATTTCATCAATAAGGTTTCCATGGTGCATTCAATCAACTAGTTATCTCATAAACACAAATTTCTCAATTTAGCATGGCTCAAATATATATATTTCATGATAACATGATCAGTTTTAGCATGGAAATCACAATTGTATCAACTAGCAAATCAGTTTACCAAGCATTCACTTTATCTACAAATTAACATACCCAATCACAATTTAACAACTAAATTATATACTATTTAGCATGCAAATCTACTCTTACAGTAGAAAGGATTTAAGAAACACCCACCCAAAATGTGATGCACTCAAATAAACTCCTAGAATGAGAGGCTCCTAGTAAAACTCCGCTTCGGCCTCCTCGAATTCCGCGCGCAAGAGAATCACCCCAAGTCCATTCAGCCCGAACACAGCAAGCATCAACTCCATTTCGGCAACAACAACATGAGTAACATCATCTCCATCAGGAAAGTTAATTCTTCACTTATATGTACATATATATAATTTTGTATATATATATATACACTAATACACATGATGGAACAAGATATAGATGTGAATATGTATAGTTGTGGTAGGTGATGTAGGTTGGAGTACAACAGTGGGGTTGCTTTTGGCTGGATGGTGATTCGACAGAGCAAGGACAGGAAGGAGGAAGAATGTCAATGTGAAGGGGGTATATGTGCATATATATACATTTATATATATAGATACACACATAAATGAATGGAGAAGAAACATGGGAGCATGCTTTGCTAGTTTGATGATTGGTTTGAGGGGGTTTCGGAAATACACAGAGGAAGTAGAGAATGAGATGTGAAGAAGAGGTAGGGGTGGGGGTATTATATAAGAGATAATAGGAGATAGTTATAATAACTACTCCCACTAATGCACCCACTCATCTACTCACAATTATTCAAAATTGTGTTTTTTCCCTCCCCTCCAAAACAACCCGATTCCCCCCCTCTTCCTACCTACACACGTGCACGTGCTTGCACTCGCACACACACTTCTCAAATTAATTATTTAAAACATAAATTATATATATACATAATATGTACGTAAAAATTAGTTTAATTAGAATTTATAATGTTTCATGCACAAATAAAATATATACATACTTCAAAATATTTTTTGAAAACAAATACGCTTAAATACGCATACCGAAACAAATACGTACTTTGCACGTAAAAACATAAAAATACGAAATACAGTTTTTATCAACAGAAAAATGTTAAAGATAATAAAAATAATATAAGAAAATATATTTATTAATTTTCATATGTGCTACGACGTAATCACTACGTGCATGGAAAACACGTGTATTACACGCACAAAATTATTTTAATCAAAATAAGAGGCAAATGAATTTCTGTTTATAAAAATAGATTTGAACACCTAAAATAAATAATTTAAACACAGAAAATATTACACGTAGCGGTGGAAACACATAATCGATACGTGCATTGGTAACACGTAAAAAGCACGTAAAAATACCAAGATTGAAAATTATATTTGAGTTGACTCAAAAAGAATAAAAATATACAGGAAATGCATAAATAGTCGGAAAAAAAATACGTAGTGAAACACGTTACAAATATTACCAGTAACGGTATAAAATACACGTGCGTAACACACGAGGACAAAATTGTCATTTTCAATTTTGCGGGGTGTTACAGTTCGAGTCTTGAAGAGACTCTGTTTTATTGAATTTTGATTTGTTCCGAAATGAAGTACAGTACATTCATAACATATTTAAGTGAACTTATATCACTAGCTGCTGTCGGGCATACTGGTCCTTGGGTTCAACTTGGGGCGGTTACTGTAGCATAGTGAGGTCTTGGGTTCAAATCAGATCACTACCTTTTACTTTGTTTTAATATTTTTTTTGATATGTTGGAGTTTTTCAAGAGTATACAAATTTGGAAAAATTTCTATTATTCCTCTAAAATTACGTAGACCTTATAAAAAATATTTACACAATATTTTGATATATTTTTGTGAGAATTGAAAGGGGAATTTACATTAAATAATGTTGAAGAAACTTGAATTTATCAATTAAAAATGTGACTCTTGTATAATTAAATAAAGATGAAGTTTTGAAATGCAATTAGAATTCTCTTGACGAGATGTTGTAGTGATTGATTAAGAATATTTGAATTGCACACAATATTATAAGTGATTAAATTGATAAAGAAGTGTAAGTGAGTTACTTCATGTAATGAGATTATAAAGAAATATTTTCTTTGAGAAAGAGATTGTGAATAAATGAATTGAAATATTATTTTGAGATTGAATATAACATATTGTTGATCTCTAGAATGAGATAGTTGTTGGAATGTAGAGGCTAGGCGAGACCCTTAGAAACCGGCAGTTATTATTAATATGAATTTGAGAGCTAACCAAGTGTGGGTTGAGCATCTCTTGTGAAGTAGCCAGTGTGGACTGACTGCCTCTTTTGTTTGGTTTAAAGTCCGGTAAGGTAAGCTAGCTCTAGGTTGTGATGATTTTTTTCTAAAACAAACTAAAAACTTAAGGACAGGCACTATAGTGGAGATGTGATGAAAGTAAGAGAAAAACACAAGTATGAGGGCCTCAGATTCACGGTGTGAGAATTTTCACAGGCTGTCTACATAATGTATCATGTCGTGACGTGAATCTATCTCCGGAATTATCGGGATCGTGGTGACACTTGTGGGGTGCTTAGTGACTACGTAGTGCCATCGTCCCATGACGGAGGCAAATTTTCTATAGGCTATCTACATGATGCGTCATGTCATGACGTGGGATTCTCCTCCAGGCTGTCTGGATATGGGCTCGTAACTCACAAAACATCTAAGATACTTACCGTAGTTACCGTAGTAGTTAAACTCATAACGAGGGATTCAACCCTACAAGATGAAGTACGGTTAAGGGCTTGCCATCGGATCTATGTAGAATGGGATGCATAGGTTCGAATAAGTGTGCATTAGTGTCATTAAATATAAATAACTGCATTAAGGTTAAGTGCACAAGCACACACGACATCAATAGAATAGTCCATCTTTAGCTTTGTTTGTAATCAATTTCGTGTTTGTTAAAGTATTAAAGAATCGTTATAATTTCGGCATAGCGAGGATGGCTGTGTATAATATTACATCGATTGTAAGCAACTGACGTGCCCACAGTTATATATGCAGGACTTGGAATTTACAAGAAGATATAAAGATGAATTTGATGCTCATGATTACTTAAATGCTAAATTTGTTACAATTTTACATTTATCATTGTTGTATTTCATTTACCTTCCCCTGTGTTAAGTTGTAAAAAGACTTTGTTGTAATAAAAGTTTCAAATTCCTTGTAAAATTGTACGAAGTGAAGTGTAAAGATCCTGTGGAACTTCAAATTCAGGTTTATTTGGAATTCGGGGTGTTACATCTATAGTCACAAACATCCTTTGAGTTGGTGGGTGATAGCACATTTACCATTTCTTATCTTGGGCATATTCCATGAAAACACATTGGACAGCTCGAGGAGTTAACTTATTACGTTCATGTTGATGAAGATGGACAAATGCAACACATCCAAACACACGAGGTGGCAAGTTGACAATTTTTTGTGCATTCACAGCTTCAGTTAATGCTTGAAATAGCATGAAAAAGTTTAGGATACTAGAGAAAACTCGGTTGATTAGGTATGCAGCAAAATCAAGGGCTCTCCCTTAATAAATGAGTGCCATATTACCATGGATAAGAGAAGTACGGACCACCTCGAGCAAGTGTCTATTTTTTCTTTCTGCAACTCTATTCTGTTGAGGTGTATACGAGCATGTAGTCTGGTGAACAATCCCATGTTCCACCAAATATTGTTGCAGATTCGAACTCAGGTACTCGCCGCCATTATCACTTCTAAGAACCTGAATCTGTGCTTTATACTGACTCATAACCTGTTTGTAAAATTTCTGAAATAAGTTACTAACTTCACTTTTAGACTTCATCAAACAAATCCAAGTCATACGAGTACAATCATCGATAAATGTCACAAACCATTTTGCTGCTCCAAAAGTAGTGTTCTTAGATGGACCTCAAACATCATAATGGATAATCATAAATGGAAGAGAGCTTATACTTGGACTTGGAGGAAAGAGACACGGTGACCTTTTGCGAGTTCACACACACCGAACACGGTGACCTTTTACGAGTTCACACACAGCACACCAAAAAACAGAAATATCCAACTTCAAAAATAAACTTGAAAATAATTTCTTCAAATAACCAAAAGAAGCATGCCCTAGACGTCGATGCCATAACCAAATATCTGATTTATTCTTCTCACCTTCGGATCCTTCCATACTTAGAGCTTGAGTCAACTTGCTTGAACTTTCAGATTCTAAATCCAGGTAATAGAGCTTCCTGTGTCTAACCCCATAACAAATCGTCTTGCAAGTTCGAATATCCTTAAACACATAATGTGAAGGCGAAAACACTACAATACAATGTAAGGCAGTAGTTATTTAAGAAATAGATAACAGATTAATATTCAAGGATGACACAACTAGGGCAGTATCTAAGGTTAGGTTGTTTGTGAGAGGTATGGAACCCTCGCCAATAACAATGGCAGGATCACTATTGGTAGTGGACACAGTTGATTTGGTGGATGGTTAAAAATTGTGGACTTGTTTAGATTCAGAAGTCATATGGTCGGTAGCACCCGATTATCCATGCATTATTCATAACAGAAGCAGAAATATTAAAAACCTTACCATCATTATCTGCAACTATAGATGCGAGTCCAATACTCTACCCAGCTCCATCAGAACCTCCAACAGCAAAAGTGAATTCATTACAATTCTTTATACGAGGATCCCTGTTATGGTCCCAGTTCTCTGGGTAGCCGATAATCTCATAACAGCAGGTCTTTGTATGACCCATTTTGCCACAATAAGTACACTTCCTTGACTCATACGATACTTTTGGTCCCGTGGTGAAGATCAGCAAATACCAACACAAAAAGCACTACTAACGGAAATACAACAGGCAGCACAGCAGGTCGGTGCAAGAACAGCAAACGAAAAAATGAACAAATTCAGTAACTCAGCAAACAACAAACACCAGCAAACAACAAGGAGCACATAGCAATCGATAGATCAGATCTGATCAGATCTGATCCAATACAAATCTATCGTCGGATCTTCGACTACGCTAGCAAAGTTTGCAGCAGCGGCTACGGGAGGCGGCGATAGGAGTCAACGGAAGGCGACAGGACGGTAATGGCTTTGGGCTACAACAACGACGAGGTAGCAAAGTAGTCAATAAGTTTGGAGTTTCGGATGGGTTGACGAAGGAGAATGGTAGCAATGACGAGAGTCAACGGAAGAGCAACACAGCAATGGACGGGATCGATGAAGGAGAATGGGATCGACGAGGATCGGGGTCGATGGTGGTTTCGGGGATCGGGGACGACGAGGAGTTTTGGGGATTTGGGTCGCCGAGGATCGTGTAGATTCTTGATTTTGATGACTACAACACAATACACAATTGTTCTATATTACATATCTTTTGTAGTGTGTATCAAAAGTGTTCAAGGTTAATACCATGATGAAGCATTCAAAGCCAATACAATGTGACGAAGCTTTCAAAAGTATTTGCTCATGCCACAAAGGCAAGATCAAGCCACAAAGACTCAAGTTCAAGTTCAAGACTTTCAAGAGCTTTCAATTCAAGACTTTCAAGTGCTTCAAGTGATTAGCTACATTAAACAAATGTCTTATAATATTATTTGTATTATTTGTGAGGCTCAGAATCTTGTAAAAGTCTTTTCATACACACACTCACACATTCCCTACATAAAGAAAATGTTTTACAAACTCAAAATGTCAAAACAAAGCTTGTATAAGTTCAGTTGATTGAGTACCAGTCGACTTATTCTTGGAACCAGTCGACTGTTATAGTACGAAACTGACTGAACTCATACAAGCTCTGACCAGCTGACTCATATGGAAACCCAGTCAACTGTTCAAGCAGTTTTTTACAGTTTTCTGAACTTCAAATTCATTTTTCAAATTCAAACTCTTACTGCCGTTTTATGGCAGTTTATGAAACTATTTCTCAATGTCCAGTGAATCTTACTCTATAAATAGAGTATAGATTTCAATTGGAAAAGGTTCCTTAACTTTTGATTCAAGTCTTTTGCTTTTGAGAAGAAAAAGAACAAGTTTAAAAGGCATATACTTTCTTTAAGACTTGGTTCTCTGATTTTCAATCTTGTATAACATTGAATTCGTTCTAGACTGAAGTCAGAAGTCAACCTATAGCCAATATACAAAAAGCACTTTCACATACAAGGCTTTAGGTTGTTGTAAATCTCTTTTTGTTGTTGTTTCACTCTCGGGTTGTGAGAGTGGTCTTCTCGGTTGGAGAGTAGGACACTTGGTTTAGATTCAGTTTCACTCTAGGTTGTAGAGTGGGTTTTGCTCTCTCTAGTGGTGAGAGAGGTTTACGGATTTGACATAGTTGTTGTCAAAGGCCGTAGAGTATTCTTGTATTTTTTCAAGAATAGTGAAAAATCTCAAGTGGGTTACTTGGGGACTGGATGTAGGTCGAGAGTACCGAACCAGGATACATCGTGGTGTTTGCTGTGTTGACTCTCTGTGGTTGTATTCTCTAAACTTGCATTTTTAATTTCTCTGAGTTTCTTGTGTAAATCAAGTCTGGTCTTTTGACTGCTTTACTCTCTAAGTCGACTTAACAAACTTGTAACTCTTCAGTTAAATTACTCTTCTTATCTGACGCTTCAGTCGACTGCCTTCTATTTTCAGTCGACTTAACAGTGCGAAAAGTTCAATTTATTGATTAATTTTTATACAACACTATTCACCCCCGTCCTCTAGTGTTATTTGCCTTGCATACAGGATCTAACACTTGGTATCAGAGCATGGTTAAGTGCAATGGCATCTACTTCAAATGCAATTCAATACCATGAAGAAAAATCCACATAAAGGCCACCTCTATTTGATGGAACAAACTACAATTATTGGAAGTGTAGAATGAAGATCTATCTACAGTCCATCAACTGTGAGATTCGGAACATGACTGAGACAGAATATACCGTACCTACAATTCCCTATGCACAATGAAACGATGATATGAAGAGCAACACCATGAACAATGCAAAGGCAATGAATGCTCTCTTCTGTGCACTTACCAAAGAGGAGTTCAATCGTGTGTCAAACGCAACAATGGCTTATCAAATTTGGTACACTCTTGAGGTAACACATGAAGGTACAAATAAGTTCAAAGAATCTAAAATCTCTGTTCTTGTTCACGAGGTTCGAGATGTCCCGTATGAAGGAGAACGAAAATGTGTCGAACATGATAACAAGGTTCACGAACATCACAAACTCTCTTGTGGCTCTTGGAAAGACATATTCGCAAGCAGATATGGTGAGGAAGGTCATGCGTGCCCTAACCCCCAAATGGGAGAAGAAGATCACCGCTATAGAAGAAGCTAACGATTTAACACAACTCTCTCTTGAGAATCTTGTGGGAAATCTAATGGCATACGAAGTACAACTAGAAGAACGAAAGAAGGATCTAGAACCTCAACAAGCCAAGAAGAAGACTCTTGCTTTCAAGGCCATGTCTAATTCAGAAGATGAAGAAGAAGATGAAAAAGAAATAGCTATGTTCACTAGAAAATTCAAGAAATTTCTTCGAAAGGGTAAATTCAATTCTAAGTTTAAAGAAACTAATGAACTCCCTAATGGTTTAAAGTGTAACAAGACAGGTCACATGAAGAAGGACTGTCTGTTAGAAAATGCAAAATCAAAAGGAAAAGTTCCTAACTTCAAGAAGGAAAAGTACACTAAGAACAAGTACATGAAGGACAAGAAGGCATATCAAGCAACTTGGGATGATAGCAACTCATCATTCGAAGAAGAGAATGAAGAATCAAATGAAGTCGCAAATGTGTGCTTCATGGCTACTCAAAATGAAGTGACAATTTTGATTCAAATGATTTATTAGAAGCATTTAACGAAGTTTTTCAATAACTAAAAAATGAGAAGATAAGAGTTAAAAATCTAGAGAAAGTTAATCAAACACTTTCTCAAGAAAATCTTGACTCAAATGTCAAAGTCAAGTCTTTAAATTCTCATCTTTCAAACTTGGATATAGATCTTGTATCTCTTAAGAAAAATTATGAAGAGATATCCAAGAATGTATCTAGGTTTAATAAAGGAAAAGAGAATTTAAATGAAGTTCTCTAAAATCAAGTTCAATCTAATAAAAAGTTTGGGCTTGGTTTTCAAAAAACTCTTGAAAAACATCATACTTCTAATAATACTAGTAGTAATAAGATTGATTCTGGTTCTAGTGTGAAAAAGAAGTTATATGATTATTTTGAAAAATAAAAAATTATTTTTAACCATGAACAGAGTAATCTCTCAGATCAGACCAGTCAACTGAACCAAAAATTCGTTCGTCTGCCCAGAGGTTTGGAGTTTTATTCAAAAAGAAGAAAACCTCATATAATTCGACTTGTTTCACCTCTCAGTCGACTGACTTCACAGAACAGTCGACTGAAGGGTACAACAAAGTCGACTGGACAGACTAAAAATATTTCGGTTCCAGTCAAGTTGAGTCTTAATGATAGAATTACTTATATAAATTCTTTTGTTCTTAATGTGTGTAATTCTGTAAATTATATGTCTGGTTTTGGTGGTAAACCTAACTCACTTTGGATTTAGTTTCCCAAACACTAATCTCTTTCGGATCCAATGAAAAGGGTACCATATTCTTATTTTATAGGTACCTAAAAGAGAAAGATGGATACTTGACAGTGGATGCTCTAAGCACATGACTAGCCATGCAAACTTACTTTCTTCCATTCAAGAGATAGATGGAGGAATTGTTACATTTAGTGACAAAAAAGTCATCGGGATAGGCATGGTCGATAAGAACACTATCCCTACTATTGAAGAGGTATTTCTAGTTAGTGGTTTAAAGCATAATTTGTTAAGTATTAGTTAACTTTGTGATAAGGGTTATAAAATAGTCTTTAAAAAAGATGCATGCTTAATCTATGATTCATCCATAAAAAATGTAATCTTTCAAGGTTTTAGGAAAAATAATATATATGAATTATGTTTAAAAATAAATGAGCTTTCAAATGATTTTTGTTTAGTTGCTTCTAACAATGATTTTTGGCTTTGGCATAAGAGATTTGGCCATGTAAATATGAAAAAAATTGCTAAATTATCTAAGAATAACCTAGTTAAAGGACTGCCAAAATTATCTTTGAAGAAAGATAAGATGTGTGATGCATGTCAACTAGGAAAACAAGTAAAATCTACTTTTAAGACAAAAGAAATGATTTCTACTAGTAGGCATCTCGAATTAATCCATATGGATTTATTTGGTCCTACTAGAGTCGCTTTTTTAAATAAAAGTAGATATGTATTTGTTTTAGTAGATGATTTTTTAATATTTACATGGGTATTCTTTTTAAAACATAAAAATGAAGCCTTTGAAGAATTTGCAAATTTTTGCAAACATATTCAAAATCAAAAATCTCTAACCATAGTCACTATTAGAAGTGATCATGGTGGAGAATTTGAGAATGAAAATTTTTCAGAATATTGCAACAAGAATGGTATAACACATTCATTTGCATTTCCTAGAGCTTCACCACAAAATGGAGTGGTCGAAAGAAAGAATAGGACATTGCAAGAATGTGCACGTACTATACTTGTTGAAAGCAATTTGCCTAAATACTTCTGGGCTGAAGCTGTTTCTACATCATGTTATGTTTTAAATAGAATATTGATTAGGCCAAAGCGTAAGAAAACTTGTTATGAACTTTTTTATAAACGAATTCCTAAAGTACCATATTTTAAAGTATTTGGTTGTAAGTGTTTCATATTAAATACAGAAGATAATCTAGATAAATTTGATGTTAGATCTAATGAAGGTATCTTCGTTGGATACTCAAATAGGAGTAAGGCATATAGAATTTTTAATAAGTCAACTTTGACTATTGAAGAATCTATGCATGTTTCATTTGATGAATCTTTACCTTCGTCTAATGTTATTGAAGATGATGAAATTGAATCATCACCACTAGATAACGTTATTAAATCACTAGAGCAAATTACCCTAGACAAGTCGACTTATAGGATTCCTAAGTCGACTGATGTGAATCAGTCGGATGATGGACTTGTTAAATCGACTGATCCTGTTGTGATAACTCAAACTTTACCAAAGTCATTTGTTGAAGTTCGAGATCATCCTCATGACTTAATAATTGGTGACATTTCACATAGTATTCAAACAATATCTCATTTTAACATGATTTCTCATACTGCTTTCTTGTCGGATTTTGAACCGGAAAATATATAAGAAGCATGTGAGAATGAATTTAGGTTGAATTCCATGAAAGATGAACTTAACCAATTTATAAGAAATGATGTATGTGATTTAGTTCCACGACCTCCTGATTATACTATAATTGGTACCAAATGGGTATTTAAAAAATAAGTTAGATGAATCAGGACAAGTCGTTAGGAACAATGCTAGATCAGTTACTTAATGATATAATCAAGAAGAAGGAATTGAAACATATGCTCCTATTGCTAGACTAGAATCAATTAGGATTTTATTATCTTTTGCGTGTTTTATGAATTTCACACTTTTCCAAATGGATGTTAAAAGTGCTTTTTTAATGGTTTTATTAAGGAAGATGTTTATGCTAAGCAACCACCCGATTTCGAACGTGAACAATTTCCAAACCATATTTTTAAATTGAAAAAAGGCTTTATATGGTCTTAAACAAGCACCTCGTGCTTGGTATGATCGCTTAAAAACCTTTCTCTTAGAAACTGGTTTTGAAATTGGTAAAGTAGATACTACCTTGTTTATTAGGAAAATAAAGACTGATATTTTAATCATACAAATATGTGTAGATGACATAATTTTTGGATCTACTAATACTAATCTATGTCAAGAGTTTGTTGATACCATGAAAAATGAGTTTGAGATGAGTCACATGGGTGAACTCAATTATTTCCTTGGACTACAAATAAAACAGTCTCAAAATGGCATATTTATTAATCAAGGTAAATATGCTAAGGAATTACCCAAACGATTTGGCACGGATAGCACTAGTAGTAAGGCCACACCTATGACTACTACTACTACACTTGACAAAGATGAATTAGGTAAGAGTGTCGATCAAAAACTCTATCGAGGTATGATTGGCTCACTCTTATATATAACTGCTAGTAGACTATATATTATGTTTAGTATATGTTTGTGTGCTAGATATCAGTCCAATCCAAAAGAATCTCACTTAAAAGCAGTGAAACGTATTTTAAGATACATTAAAGGCAAATCTGAATATGGTTTATTTTTTCCATGCACCAATAACTTTTAACTTTTGTCGTATAGTGATGCTGATTTTGCTGGTAGTAAAACTGATTGTAAAATTACTAGTGAAACTTGTCACTTTTCTGGGACATTCACTAGTTCTTGGTGCAGTAAAAAGCAAAATTCGGTATCCCTATCTACTACAGAAGCTAAATATATTGCTGCAAGTTTGGCTTGTGCACAAAGGATGAAACAAACTTTATTAGATTATGGTATTTCTTTCTCAAGACCCGTTATAATGTGTGATATTACCAGTGCTTTTAATTTATCTAAAAATCCAATTCAACATTTACGTACGAAACATATTGATATTCGACATCATTTTCTACGTGATCATGTGTTAAAGGGAGATATCATATTGGATTTTATTTCTACTGATAAACAAGTAGCAGATATATTTACCAAACCTCTTAAAGAAGACATTTTTATCAACTTTAGAAGAGAACTAGGCATTTGCTTATTTCATGATATTTCTTGAAATTTTTTATGATTAAGTCGACTTATGATTGATTTCCAGTCGACTATACAGTAATTTCGTTGTCTATATTTCTGACTGAATTTTGTGTTCTGATCAGTCGACTGTCTTCAATATTTATGCAATGTTGGTTTTTTATCTATGGTTTGTCTTTCCTCCTTTTTTTTTGTTGATGACAAAGGAGGAGAAATATGGTTTTTGTGCATGTGAATGTTTATGCATGTTATATTTGTGCATGTTATGTTATGTTGTTTTTTGTGCATATTGTGCATATTGTGCATATTGTACTTTATTCAGGGGGAGCTTGTAACAATTGTATATCTTTTCAAATTTTATGTGAGTATCATGATTTGTAAATTTAATGTCTATATTATTTTAAGTTATTGTGTTGTCATCATCAAATAGGGGGAGAATGTAGATTCTTGATTTTGATCACTACAACACAATACACAATTATTCTATATTACATATCTTTTGCAGTGTGTATCAAAAGTGTTCAAGATCAATACCATGATGAAGCATTCAAATCCAATACAATGTGACGAAGCTTTCAAAAGTATTTTCTCAAGCCACAAAGGCAAGATCAAGCCACAAAGACTTAAGTTCAAGTTCAAGACTTTCAAGAGCTTTCAATTCAAGACTTTCAAGTGCTTCAAGTGATTAGCTACATTGAACAAATGTCTTGTAATATTATTTGTATCATTTGTGAGTCTTAGAATATTGTAAAAGCATTTTCATACACACACTCACACATTCCCTACATAAAGAAAATATTTTACAAACTCAAAATGTCAAAACAAAGCTTGTATAAGTTCAGTTGATTGAGTACCAGTCGACTTATTCTTAGAACCAGTCGACTGTTATAGTACAAAACTGACTAAATTCATACAAACTTTGACCAGTCGACTCATATGGCAACCCAGTCGACTGTTCAAGCAGTTTTTTTATAGTTTTCTGAATTTCAAATTTATTTTTCAAATTCAAACTCTTACTGCCATTTTATGACAGTTTATGGAACTGTTTCTCAATGTATGGTGAATCTTACTCTATAAATAGAGTATAGATTTCAATTGGAAAAGGTTCCTTAACTTTTGATTCAAGTCTTTTGCTTTTGAGAAGAAAAAGAACAAGTTTAAAAAGCATATACTTTCTTTAAGACTTGGTTCTCTGATTTTCAGTCTTGTATAACATTGAATTCGTTCTAGACTGAAATCAAAAGTCAACCTATAGCCAATATACAAAAAGCACTTTCACATACAAGGCTTTAGATTGTTGTAAACCTCTTTTTGTTATTGTTTCACTCTCGGGTTGTGAGAGTGGTCCTCTCGGTTGGAGAGTAGGACTCTTAGTTTAGAGTCGGTTTCACTCTAGGTTGTAGAGTGGGTTTTGCTCTCTCTAGTGGTGAGAGAGGTTTACGGATTTGATATAGTTGTTGTCAAAGGCCATAGATTATTCTTGTAATTTTTCAAGAATAGTGGAAAATCTCAAGTGGGTTGCTTGGGGACTGGATGTAGGTCGGGAGGACCAAACCAGGATACATCGTGGTGTTTGCTGTGTTGACTTTCTGTGGTTGTATTCTTTAAACTTGCATTTTTAATTTCTCGGTTTCTTATGTAAATCGGGTCTGGTCAGTCGACTGCTTTACTCTCTAAGTCGACTTAACAAACTTGTAACTCTTCAGTTAAATTACTCTTCTTATCTGACGCTTCAATCGACTGCCTTCTATTTTCAGCCGACTTAACAGTGCGAAAAGTTCAATTTATTGATTAATTTTTATACAACACTATTTATCCCCCTCTAGTGTTATTTGCCTTGCATACAGGATCCAACTAAATTGACGACGACATAGAACAGCAACGGGACAAGCTTTCGACGGCGACGGACTTTTCGGTGGCAACGACCTTGGCAGCTTCGATCGACGATGATGATGATCAAAAGTTCGAAGATCGAGGTTCGGTGGCGATGAGATCGACGATGTGATCGATGAGGAAGAAGAAGGGATGGATCGGGATCTTCTTCTTCTTCTTCACCTAGTCTAGGATATTTTAGGCTCTGATACCATATTGAAAAATTAAGATCAGATTGATTTGGGAAAATTAATATTTTTCTTATTCGTGTTTATTTCTCTACTGTATACATCTATATATAAGAATTACATTCTTGGAGAAGAAGAAATAAGATTAAGAGAAGATTGGTGAGATGGGAGATTTGGGGAATCTGTTTCTTATAGATTAGGAAACAGAATATACAATTACTATATTTCAACACTCTCCCTCAAGTTGGTGCATAGATATTGAACATACCTGACTTGTCAACAAATTTCATGAAGAGCTGATTCGGAACTTTCTTGGTTAGGATATCTACGAGCTGATTTTCTGACTTCACTTTAGATATCTCAATGACTTTTTCATCTAATTTTTCTTTGATGAAGAATCTATCCACCTCTACATGTTTCATCTTATCATGCTGAACTGGATTAACAGCAATATCACACGCCGCTTGACTATCACAGTACACTTTCATAGGTTCATTTGGACAATAGCCTAAGTCCTGCAACAAGAATTTCAGCCATAAATCTTCCGTTATACTTAAAGCTACTCTGCAATACTCAACTTTTGCACTAGAGCGCACAACAACATTTTGCTTCTTGCTCCTCCATGTAACTAAAATTCCTCCAACAAAAGTAAAGTATCCTGAAGTGGAGCGCCTATCAATTATAGATCCTACCCAATCAGCATCAGTATATGCCTCAACCTTCAAGTGACCATGTTTCGCAAATAAAACCCCTTTTCCTGGAGCAGACTTAATATATCTCATAATCCTCATCATCGTATCCTTATGTTGTTCCCGAAGCGCATGCATAAACTGACTTACCACACTTAAAGCATATGGCAAATCTGGTCGTGTATGTGCAAGATACATCAACCGTCCGACCAATCTCTGAAATCCTTCCATATCACAAGGCACTTGATTTATTGAAGGAAACTAGAATGTCCGCTTGTCAGCCAATTGGTACACCATTGGAAAAAGGACTGAAGAGGATGTAGGAATTTGCAAACTATTGCTGGTCCGTTCATTTTATAGATAAAAAATTGAATCAGACAAAAGATCATCTTTCTTCGCTTTAAATATTTTTAAATATATTGGACGGAAAATAATTTCTCGTTCAATAATTTTTATTTTATTTCAAATGATTGGATGGGAAATCATTTCCCATCCGTCGATTTTTATTATAAAAAAAAATCTTCTCGGACGCGAGATGATCTCCTGTCCAAACACTTTTCAATTTTTTTTAATGAACTAGGCCTATACAAATTATTATGGGGATATATTAGATTTTAATTGAAATTTAATTAAGATTTAAGATTTAATTATGATTAAATTAAGAGTTAATTGGGATTAATTTAGGAGTTAATTTGGAAAAAAAATGCTTGGACGGGAAATGATTTCTCGTCCGTGCTTTTTAAAAAAAATTCATTAAACGGGAAATGATTCCTCGTCCGACACATTTTTAAAACGATATTTTTTTATGGGACGAGAAATCATCTATCGTCCGTCAACTTTTTTAAATGAAAACTCAAATTTTGTGTTTAAACGACTACAACTGAAATCCAAAATTTCTATTCCTTTATGCCAAATACCCAAATTTTGAGATTGAATTACTGCATATGCTCTCATCAAGTTCTTTTGCTTTTTTTTCTTTTTTTTTTCTTTTCCTTCTTGATTACAGTATTATTTGTGAATCATCATAAGGGGTGAATAGGATGATTGTGCGGAAATTAAGAACTTAAATAAAATGCCTAAAATAAAGAGATAGAGTTAGAGTATGCAAACAAAGCAAGTATGCAAAACACAACGATATAACGTGGTTTGACCCCCAGGTCTACGTCCACACCACCTATATGTAGCAATTCTCCGCCACAAGTGCTCCACTATACTTTAAACCCTTGTACAATGATTTTTGGAATTTAGGCCGAGTCTTATTACACCCGCAAGGCTTCTACAAACAAGTCCCGAAAAAACTCACCGAAGTGGAGAAAAAGAAAAACTCTTAAGATCTATAACGATCTTGACTGAAAAAAACAATAAAAGCTCTCACACTCGGACCGTTGATTGAATGATTACTTCAGGAGAATATGATAGGAGGGGATAAAGAATACTCAGTGAATTAACCTCTATTTATAGAGCGAGGAAATGTATCTTTCCAAAAAACAAAAGATATTTTCAAAATAGTCAAAACTACATGTGGACGGTTGACTGCTTTATTGAGCAGTCGACCGTTCACTCTTCAACTAAAAATTTGAAGGGTGATCGGTCAATTGACTCACTTTTTGAACTGGCTGAGCGGTCGACTGTTGTCACGGTCGACCGACATATTGTACAGTCGACCGTTGTCGTGCAGATTCAACATTTATTTAGCCAATTCACTTTTTATTCTTTCCTTGTCTACTTATTCAATCAACAATACTTTACATAATGTATCGTCTCATAAACAGAAATAAATAATCTATCTTTGTTGGCTTTCTTGAGGATCAAGTCATATGCTCTTTTCTTTGCAATCTTCTTTGATACATGCCTATTTTGCTTGATTGCAAATCACTTTGGATCTTTATTTTGATTTTTCTTTTCCTGTATATCATGTAAATGTCAACTGAAAAATATTATTTATAGTGATACGTTTTATGCACACCAAACTTATGGTCAACAATCTCCCCCTTTTGGTGTGAACAAAACATACCTTAGAATTTAAAATAAATATTTTCAAATACTCCGCCTTAATCCAATACTCCCACTAAATTCATGCGCATGGGAATTTATTAAATGTGTGTTCATGGTGCAACCTATATGTAAAGACCAAAACTTGTTTGAAAACATGCATTCATAAGGTTGAAAAACCAAACAGTTTTGGGAGATATAAATTTAAGAAAAAGAATTAAAAAATATAACATTATAGTAAAGATTATTACATTTTATAAAACCATAGGGAAATCTACTTACAAGATATCGTTGATCGCGAAACTCTTTGATATACAGTGAGAGTTCTACATAGTATCATAGATTTGAGATTTCACCAATACAGAAAAGGAGAATATAATAGAGGAGAGTCATGAGATTAAAATTCTAAGTTTAAATATTTTCTCCTCCTTTTTGGAACACACCAAAAGGTGCAAACTGCAGCGGTGATAAAACACAAAGACTTGAAGATAAACCCTGGACGGAAAGTTGGCAGAATAAGGGTTGGTCGACCGTGCGGTCGACCAGTCAAGAACACCAGTAAAACATTTAGACTGTAAACAAAACAAAAGGAGGGACGGGCGACCGCGCGGTCGACCATACACCCTTATTGGGTGACATTCGACCGAACTGCAAAAATTCTTAAGCTAAAATATCAATAACTTTTGATTCTTCTTTCAAAAAGTGAAAACGTTCTTCGTCTAAGGGTTTCGTTAAAATATCAGCTAGTTGTGAATCAGTTGAAACATAATTAAGAACAATATCTCACTTTTGAAAATGATCTTTCATGAAGTGATATCAATTTCTATATGCTTAGTGCGACTATATTGATCAGAATTCTTAGTCATATGAACAGTGCTAGTACTATCACATTTAATGAGAATATGATCGAAAAATACCTTGTAGTCTTCTAATGTGTGTTTCATCCATAATACCTGGACACAACAAGACCCAACATCTATATATTCGGCTTCAGCGGTGGATAAGGTGACGGAATTTTGCTTTTTAGATACCCAAGAGACGAGACAGTTCCCCAAGAAGTGGCATGTATCGCTTGTGCTTTTTCTATCTGTTAAACTACCAGCATAGTCGGCATCTGAATAGCCTATAAGAGAAAATTTTTTCTATTTTTCGTGTACAAAAGACCCACATTTGGTGTGCCTTTAAGATATCGAATGATACGCTTAACAACAACCAAATGAGATTCCTTTGAACACGATTGAAAACGGGCACATAGATAGACACTAAACATCATGTCGGGATGAGATGCAGTAATATAAATCAAGCTACCAGCCATACCACGATAGGTAGTAATATCAACATGTTTACCGGATTCGTCCTTGGATAGTTTAGTGGTAGTAGCCATGGAAGTTTTGTATGCGTTTGTACTATCAAGGCCAAACTTTTTGACAAATTCTTTCGCATATTTGGATTGATTTATGAAGATGTCGTCCTTTCTTTGTTGTATTTGAAGTCCAAAAAAATATGTTAATTCTCCTATCATACTCATTTCAAATTCATCTTGCGTTTACTTATAAAATTCCTTACAAAGATTTTCATTAGTAGACCCAAATATAATATCATCAATATAAATTTGAACAATCAAAATATCTTTAAAAATATGTTTGATAAAAAAAATGCAGTGTTTACTTTCCCTTTAGAAAAGCCTACATGAATAAGAAACGAGCTTAGTCGCTCATACCAAGCACGAGGAGCTTGCTTCAAACCATATAGTGCTTTATTAAGACGGAATACATGATTTGGGTGTATTGGGTCAGTGAACCAAGATGGTTTTTCAACATAAACTTCTTCAGAAATAAAACAATTTAAAAATGCGCTTTTGACATCTATTTTAAAAAGAGTAAATTCCATGTAAGATGCAAAAGCAAATAAAATACGAATGAATTCAAGCCGTACAACATGTGCAAAAGTTTCATCAAAATCAACTCCTTCTTGTTGTTTATAACCTTGGGCAATAAGACATACCTTATTTCTAACAATAGTACCGGATTCATCAAGCTTGTTTCTAAACACCCATTTTGTTCCAAGAACAATTCTACGGTGGGGTCTAGGTACAAGTCTCCATCTTGATTCCTTTGAAATTGATTGAGTTATTATTGCATGACAATGATCCATACATTGTCTTGCAGGATTTCCTTAATATTTTTAGGTTCAAGTATGAACACGAATACGGAAAAACCCATGAAATTTTCAGCTTGAGTTCGAGTAGTTACCCCCTTTGACATATCACTTCGTATAAGATCTGAGGGATGACTAGACATGATTTTCCAAGCAGGACGCTTTTCACTGGTGGGAGGTTGAGTTTGTGTTGTTGGAGGAGTGTGATCATTTTCCATGGCATCAATTTGGTGTGTGTGCATCTCGTCCATCAGGAATTTGATTGTGCTTTGATTGATGGATAAGTTTTCATCTTGATGAGATGAGTTGTTTTAAGAGTTTGCTTTCGGCCTCTTTTCAATATATACATGTTTCTTTTCAATGCGAATACCTGTCCCATCATCATCAACAATATATAATATTTCTCTTGTGAGAGGATTAGTTTCATCAAATATAACATCAATAGATTCTTGAATTGTGCGTCTTCTTTTATTAAATACACGATAAGCTTTGCTACTTAGAGAATATCTTAAGAATACGGCTTCATCACTTTTGCGATCAAAATTTTCCAAGTTATCTTAGGTTTTTAAAATAAATACTTTGCATTCAAATACATGAAAATAACTCAAGCTAGGATTTTTTCCATAATATAGGTCAACAGACGTTTTCTCAAGATATTTTCTAATGATTACTTAGTTAATGATCTAACATGCTGTATTGACAGCTTCTGCCCAAAAGGATTTTGGTAAATCATTCTCACTAAGTATGGTGCAGGACATTTCTTGAAGAGATCGATTTTTTCTCTCAATAACCCCATTTTGTTGGGGAGTGCGAGGACAAGAGAACTCATATTTTATTCAATTTTCATCACAAAACGTCGTAAAGAGTTTATTTTGAAATTTTCCACCATGATCACTACGAACAGTGACAATGGTAAGGTTTTTCTCATTTTCTACTCTACGACAAAAATTTTTAAAAAAATATGAGGTTTCATCCTTTTGTGATAAAAAAAATCAACCCAAGTAAATCTACTATAGTCAGTTACAATTACGAAAGAATATTGTGCACCGCCATTACTACGTGTTCGTGATGGTCCAAAAAGGTCCATGTACAGAAGTTCAAGAGGTCTAGAAGTTGATATCATTTTCTTGGGCTTGTGGAAACTTTTAGTTTGCTTATTAAACTAACACGAGTCACATGGCTTATCTTTCTCAAACTTAATTTTGGGAATTCCACGTACAAGTTCATTGTTGACAATTTTGTTGAGATTATCCATAGTTGTGTGTCCCAATCACCGTTGCCATAGCCAACAATCTTAGCTTCTAGCAACAAAGCATCTCGTATTAGTCTGTGCTAATTCATTAGAATTGATTACATACACATTATTGTATATATTAGAAAGAAATAATCATGATTTATTATTATCTAATACAGTGCATGCATTTTTATCAAAAATAATCGTATAACCTTTATCGCATAACTGACTGACACTAAGTAAATTGTGTTCCAAGCCGCTTACCAAAAGTACATCATCAATGGAGCATGATGAAAAAAAGTTTATTTTACCTTTACCGATGGTTTGACTAGTGTTTTTATCTCCAAAGATGATGTCCCTCCATCTTTTCCTTGATAGTGATGCAAAGTATTTATCGTCACCTGTCATATGGTTTGAACATCCACTATCAAGGTACCACCGATCTTTAGATATGATACGTTGATGCACCTACACTAAAACTGATAGGTATAATTTTGGGTGCTCAAGTTGATACTGAACCTGCACTTGCACTCTTTTTCACCCAAACAAAATTAGTATTCCTTTTTAATAAACAGTTATAAGATATATGTCCTAATTTGCAGCAACAGTGACATGTAATGCGATTATGCCTTGGATCATACACATGTGCATAGTTATGTGTTGCTTTATAGCTATTTTGGTGGTTATGCATATGTGTATGACAAGATTTCTTAAAATTTTGATGTTGTATTGTCTCATTGTAACAAAGTCCTCGATTATCATAATATGACCTTGAATTCTTTGTCATAAGATAACTGGGCCCTTCATATTTTTCAACCATTTTTTCATGCTCAATTATTATATTACAAAGTCTTTCATAGTTTTCTCATCGTCTTTGGTATTCCAATGAAATGTATCTAGGGTAGCATCAAGTATCCTATTATGTTTGAGGGCTTCCTTAGAACCTTACACTACCTCATCAAATTTTCTTTTCTATTCTTTTAGATCGTCGGTGAGTTTAGCAATATGAGCAGATTTCTCATGAATTTCCTTTAGGTTTTCATTATGTATTGCGAGAAATTTTAGAATATGTTGTTTCAGACATTCATGTTCTTCTATCAACACATCATGATTATTCCTAAATGACACAAAATTTTCAATAATCATGGAATTTTTTATTTTTCAATTTTGGGTTTTTAGCATTGCAAGAGTCATGTTATTTATTAGATATTTTTTTATACTGTCTCAACTCACGACTTAATTTCTTTGCATAATATCTCAAGCCATTACACATATCAACTAGATCATCATAAGTGAGTTTTTCGATTAACTCTTTCTTGGAGTGGTGATTGCACCTCACCATTCCCAAGAGTCATGAATCCAACATCATTGTGTTCTTACTCTTCATCGATGGAGTCTGAATCTAGCCATGCTGCCTTTAATGCATTCTTTCTGAATCCTGAGTTAGAGTGATAATAGTCTTTGTTCCTATCTTGCGATAGGGGACAGTTTGCACGGATGAGTCCTGACTTCTTGCATTTGTAACATATGTCATATGTCTTTTTCTCTTCCTTCTTGAGACCTGCCATACTTTTTGCGTTTAAGATACTTACTGAATTGTTTAGTCAGCAGTGCGATATCTTCATCTGATTCTTCATGATCTGACTCTGATTTTGATGGTCGTGAAGTTTCTGCTTTCAAGGCAATGGTATTTTCTTCAGTTTTGGGCTCAATCCCAATGTTCTGTCGGTACTGCTTTGTTTCGGTTATCTCCATCTCATACGTCTTCAATTTTCCTTAAAAAGTGTAGTAGTCAAATCCTTTCTCTTCAAGTGTCTCCCTCAGTGTAGCAGCTTTTATGTCTCATTTAGGCGTGAACAACTTATGAGTTTTCCGACATTTCGATCATCATCCGACCCCTTACCTAAGCTATCAAGTTCATGTGCGATAATATCAAAATGGGCAAGCATCTGGTCTACATTCTCTCTTGACAACAGGTGAAAAATATCAAACTTATAAAAACATAAATTAACTTTTGCCCTTACCTTGGATGTGTTTTCTTCATACCGTTTTAGCATGTTGTTCTAGATTTCATACACCATTTTACTATTTTGCCCACATCACATCAGCTCTTCATTATTCAGACCTGCATAGAGTGCTGTCATAGCCATGAAATTTGCAGTTTTCAATGCTAGTTCAGCTTTTGTGAAAGTTCTGTTTTCATCACTAATTGGGATATCTGTTTGGTTTACACAAACATTCTATACTTATTTTTCAAGCAACTGCAAAAAGTGAGACATACGAACTTTCCAAACATCATAGCATTTTCCGTCAAAATAAGATGAACGTGTTAGACTTGTTCCATTGGAGATGAACAGCTCTGATGTGTACAAGTTTTCAGGTGGAGGGATTTCGGCCATTGGACCTTTTGCTCAGGCTTTTAAGCTCTTAATGAGAACCTGACTCTGATACCACTGTGAATCACCCTGGGGGGTGAATACGGTGATTGTGTGGAAATTAATAACTGAAATAAAATGCATAAAATAAAGAGATAGAGTTAGAGTATGTAAACAAAGCAAGCACACAAGACACAGCGATAGAAAGTGGTTCGACCCCCAGGTCTACGTCCATACCACCTACTTATAGCAATTCTCCACCACAAGCGTTCCACTATACTTTAAACCTTTGTATAGTGATTCTCGAAATTCAGGCCGAGAGTCCTATTACACTCGCAGGAATTCTACGAACAAGTTCCACAAAAACTCACTGAAGTGGAGGAAAAGAATGTTACAAATTTTTTGTTTACAATAAAACCAACTTCAAGAAATTTATTCTCTTTGTTACAAGTTTGATTACAAAAAGTTTGGCATAAATCCAAATGATTGAGAAACACAAAAACCAGAGAAGGAGAGAAATGAAACCACTAAACTGAAATGAAAAAGAAAAATAATGAAATCAAACTGATTTGATGTCGAAGCTTGTGTAGCACACAATCTTCATAAAACAGTTTTCGCCTCGTCTGGGTGCTGAAGCTAGTTGAGGGGCCTGTCTCCCAGGATTCAACGACGAAGAGGGTTCACGTAGACACCATGTAACGCTCTCGAACTGGTAGCGTTAGAACTCTATCACCTTTACAGAATGAACTTACGAAATGAAATGAAACAGACAGCAAGAGAAGAGATTTTGTGCAGGGAAGACAGTGAGGGGGGGCTTTATTTATATGGTCGGGGTTAGATACTTGTAACGGCAGACAAGGCTATGAATGCCTTCAGTGTAACGACAGACAACCCATTGAATGTGTACAATGTAATGGCAGACAGCAGTCAATGCCTTTGAATACCTTCAGTTTAACTGCAAATAATCAATTGAATGTGTACACTGTAATGACAAACAAAATGTTTAATACTGCACTAAAATGGCAGGCAAAACCCTTTCTGCATTTATAACATCCGTTTACAAAGGAAAAAATCAAAAAGTGGCTCTGCACGGGGTGAGATTCTGTCGGTCCGGCATTCGTGTCTGCGGGACGTGTGGGCGCACACAAGCCGCATGTAATCCGGTCCAAGATCTGCACCCTTCCCCCCCCCCCCCCCCTGCGCATGAGAGAACCTCTTTTCTAGCTATCTTACATTGCTTAGAAAGAGATTGTTATATATCCTCTTCAAATTCCTTTGATATTTCCGATGTGGGACTATGTTCCCTCAACCCACTTTCAGAAATGAAAATGTCTCACTTTGAGAGATAATTTCCAATTCACCCCTTAATTGTTTTTAGCAAATAAATATATGATTTTGATCTACTCACGAAGGAGAACACAAATCAGTCAAGATCTCTCAATAATTAATTGAAGATCTTACTCAAAAAATTTCTCAATAACTGGTTCGTAAATGGTGTATAAAATACCCATTTTCTAACATTCCTCGCATGAATGAAAATTGACGACTATAAACACGACAGACTGACACGACAGACTTGGTGATAGAATTCAGCGGTTGAGACCTGCATAGGATAGGTAGGTGTTACCATTTGAACCTTCCCTTATGAAAATATATTTACTTTACTAACTAAACAGTAGATGCGATGTCCTTGAACTGTTTTGTCATTTGTGTAAGCGATGACATATCTCACACAGGAATCTTCCGAATGCATTTCAGTTCTCAATGTTATGTTCGTTTTGGCCATGAACATATGCCTAGTTCTGCTAGAGTTTAACAGGAATATTGCCCTACATTATTCCCTTGTAAGCGGTCCTTCTTTCCTCTTACATAGGTGATTTCTTAGTTAAGAGTAACCCGCATTATTCTACTCAGATATCCGATGCATAAGAATCATTAAAAGCCTAGCTTAACCTGTTACCTTACGGGCATCACTCTTTCATCATGGGAATGGACATGGAAAAATCTCCACAGTGATCCAACTTGGTCTTTACAAAATAGTTGTCCCTTTGAACCTAGATCTTGGGATCTCCAGTCAGTTAGGTTGGGTGTCCATTGTATCAACTTATTCTTTCATGGGCTTTAGTCCCATTCCCCTAGATGATTTATCAACTAGCTCGCTGTGTAACCCTTTGGTTAACAGATCTGCAATGTTATCCTTTGACTTTACATAGTCTACAGAGATAACTCCAGTAGAGAGTAGTTGTTTAATGGTATTATGTCTTCGACGAATATTTCTAGATTTACCATTATACATATTGCTCTGTGCTCTACAAATTGCAGATTGGTTTTCTAAATGTATGCAGATTAGGGGCACAGGTCTTGTCCACCTTGGAATGTCCTCAAGGAAGTGGCGTAACCATTCAGCCTCTTCCCCATATTTGTCCAGTGTTATGAATTCAGATTCCATCGTGGATTTAGCGATCACTGTTTGTTTTGAGGATTTCCAAAAAACGGCTGCACCACCTAATATAAACATATAGCCACTAGTGGATTTTGAGTTATCACTAGATATTTAGTTTGCATCATTGTATCCTTCAAGTACAGCCAGATATATCTTGTATAATGCAGCCCATAGTTAAGAGTCAAACGCAAGTACTTCAGTACTCTTGTAATCGCTTGCCAATGCTCGCTTCCAGGATTACTCGTATATCTACTTAGTTTGCTAACTGCATAGGCTATGTCTGGTCATGTACAACTCATCTAGTACATTAGACTGCTTATAATTCTAGAGTATTCTACTTGAAAAATACTCTCTCCTTTATTCTTGGATAAGTGTAGAGTTAGATCGATTGGAGTTCTGCCAATTCCAGAATTATCTTTTTCAAACTTTCTAAGAATATTGTCTATATAATGTGATTGGCTTAAAATAAGCTCGTCTGATGTTCTTGTGATTTTAATTCCTAATATAACATTAGCTAGTCTCATGTCTTTCATATCAAACCATGAGTTCAACATATTTTTAACAGATTTAATCATCTTATTATTGCTTCCAATAATAAGCATGTCATCTACATACAAACATATAATAACATATCTATTTTCTGTGTCTTTGACATATACACATTTATCACATTCATTGATCTTGAAGTCATTGTCATCATGACATTGTCAAATTTCTCGTGTCACTGCTTTGGAGCTTGTTTCAAACCATATAATTAATTCACCAGTTTACACACTTTCTTTTCATGTCCTGGAGCTAAAAAGCCCTCAGGTTGTTCCATGTAGACTTCTTCATCTAAATCTCCATTAAAAAAAGTTGTTTTCACATCCATTTGATGTACTTCAAGATTGCGCAAAACTGCTATTGCAAGTATCACCCTAATGGAATTTATTATCATCATAGGAGAATATGTATCAAAGTAATCAAGACCTTCCTTTTATTTATAACATTTAATTACAAGTCTTGCCTTGTCAATTGATTCATCAGGTTTTATTTTTCTCCTGAGATCCACTTGGAATCTAAAGGTTTACTACCTGGTGGAAGATCCACTAGTTTCCAAGTATGATTTTGCAAGATAGAATCAATTTCACTCTTGATGACTTCTTTCCATAGAGGACCATCACTAGAGTTCACCGCTTCCTTGAAGGTTTGAGGTTCACCTTCAAGCATAAAAGTCAAGAAATCTAGATCAAAAGATTTTTCCATTCATCTTCTTTTACTGCGTCGATGTTCCTCCTCAACTTCTTCATCTTGGTCTTCACTATCTTAACTAATAGTCTCATGTGTTCGTATGGAGGAACTTTGTTCCTCCTTTGACTTACATGGAAATACATCTATAAAGAATGTTGTATTTCTAGACTCCATTATCGTGTTCTTTAGTATATAGTGATATCGGATTTGTACACCAAGAACCGATATGCACTACTGTTAAGTGCATAGACAATGAAAATGCAATCAACCGTTTTGGTCCTATTTTCACTTTCTTAGGTGGAGGTACTGCCACCTTGGCAAGACATCCCCACATTCGCAAGTAATTGTAGGATGGCTTTCTTCCTTTCCATAATTAATATGGTATTTTCTCTTCTTTCTTTTTGGGCACCTTATTCAAAAGGTAGTTGGCTAAAAGAATAGCTTTTCTCCACAAGTTTGGTGGCAAACCAAAATTTATTAACATTGCATTCATCATTTCTTTCAATGTATGATTCTTCCTCTCAGCAACACCGTTGGACTCAGGAGAATAAGGTGCCGTCGTTTCATGTATAATCCCATGCTTAGCACAAGTGTCAGAAAATGGCGATTCATACTCTCTACCTCGATCGCTTCTTAGCGTCTTAATTTTCTTGTTGAGTTGGTTCTCAACTTTATTTTTATAGAGAACAAATTTCTCTATAGCTTCATCCTTGCTTTTAAGCAAATATACATATCAGTATTTTGTGCTATCATCAATGAAGGTAATAAATATTTATTACTACCTCTTGTTTGTATCATTTTTAAATCACAAATATCAGTGTGAATTAGATCAAGAGGTTCAGTATTTCTTTCAACACTTTTAAACGATGATCTTGTTAGTTTCGCCTCAACACAAGTTTCACACTTGTGTTTGGAATCAATTAGGAAGGTTGGTATGTGATTCAAGTTAATTAGTTTACGCAAAGTATCATAATTAACATGTTCTAGTCTACCATGTCATAAATTGGAAGACTGAAGCATATAAGTAGAAGAGCTAGCTTTATTAATATTCTTGACCATGGTCATTACATTGAGTTTGAACATTCCACTACTCATGTATCCTCTACCAACATACATTCCACTCTTCGACAAAACAAATTTGTTTGACTACATTAAACGAAATCCGTGGTTATTAAGCAACGAGCCAGTACCAGCTTCTTACGGATTTCAGGAACATATGCAATATTGTTCAGAGTCGATTCCTTTCTAGAAGTCATCTTCATGCTCACCTTGCCTTGGTCCTTGATTTCTAAACTAGCCGAGTTCCCCATAAACATCTTCTCCCTATTCTCCAATGGTTCGAAAGAAGAGAACATACTTCTGTTGGAGCACAAATGTCGAGTAGCTCCAGTATCAATCCACCATTCATTGGGGTTTGAACCTATCATATTCACATCTGAGAGGTTGATATCAGAAACATCTTGAGCAATGCCTTGAATCATGTTTGCTTCTCTGTTCCTATTCTTCTTGGGTAGTCTGTATTCAGTAGACTTGTGACCCATCTTGTCACAATTGAAGCACTTACCTTGAAACTTCGGCTTCTTGGAGATTCCTCCCTTAGGCCCCAATTTGGGACCCTTGTTGTTGTGCTTGTTGGAATATTGTTTATGTTCCACTACATTTGCCTTGGCCGCATGACTGATGACTCTGACATTTTGAGATCCTCTATTGTCTTCTTCAATACGAAGCCTGACAATGAGATCTTCAATGCTCATTTCTTTTCGCTTATGCTTTAGGTAATTCTTAAAGTCTTTCCAACCTGGTGCCAATTTTTCAATTATACATGCTACTTGGAAACTTTCACTTAAGTTCATACCTTCAGCATGAATCTCATGCAAGATCAGTTGTATTTTTTGAACTTGACTGATCACTGTTTTAGAATCTACCATTTTATAGTCTAGGAAGCGGCCCACAATGAATTTCTTGGCTCTGGCATCGACAATTTTATACTTATAGTCTAGTGATTCCCAAAGTTCTTTAGCAGTTCTTTTATCAATATATATATTATACAAAGAATCGGCTAATCCGTTCATTATATAATTTCTACATAAGTAATCACCATTTTTCCAAGCATCCACAGCGGCAGTGACATGGTTATCTTGCTCATCTTTCTTAAGATTTGGAGTTTCTTCGTTCAAGAATCTTGCAAGATTCAATGTGGTCAAATAGAACATCATCTTCTATTGCCACCTTTTGAAATTCTGCCCGTTGAACTTCTAAGGTTTCTCCCCATCGTTGGAGACTGAGACAGGTACAACAGTTGGCATTGGCACTCGTGCCACAACAGATATCGGTATTTGTGTCGTATCTGCAACTAGTACTTGGACCGTTTTAGACACAGCAACATTCTCTGTTGCAGTAGTCATTTCGATTCTGAAAAATACACAAGATGAGTGTAAGTTTTTCGGATGAAAGAAAAGGAAAAGAAGTGCCTCAAAATTAGAAATCAAGAAAATCAAAAAACTGTTTTAAGTTTGTTACAAATTTTTTGTTTACAATAAAACCAACTTCGAAAAATTTATTCTCTTTGTTACAACTTTGGTTACAAAAAGTTTTGCGTAAATCCAAATGATTGAGAGACACAAAAACCAGAGAAGGATGAGAGAAATGAAACCAATAAACGGAAATGAAAAAGAAAAATAATGAAATCAAACCGATTTGATATCGAGGCTTGTGTAACACACAATCTCCTTAAAACAGTTTTCGCCTTGTCCAGGTGCTGGAGCTAGTTGAGATGCTTGTCTCCCAGGATACAATGACGAAGAGGGTTCACGTAGACATCACGTAACGCTCTCGAATCGGTAGCATCAGAACTCTATCACCTTTACCGAATGAACTTACGAAACAAAACGGAACAGATAGGAAGAGAATAGATTTTGTGCAAGGAAGACAGTGAGGGGGGGTGCTCTATTTATAATGCCGGGATTAGAGACTTGTAACGGAAGACAAGGCTATGAATGCCTTCAGTGTAACAGCAGACAACCTATTGAATGCGTACACTGTAACAGCAGATAGGAGTCAATGCCTTTGAATGCCTTTAGTATAACTGCAGACAATCAATTGCATGCGTACACTATAACAGCAGACAAAATGTTTAATACTGTACAGAAACGGCAGACAAAATCGTTTCTGCATTTGTAACAGCCGTTTACAAAGGAAAAAATTAAAATCGCAACAAAAAGTGGCTCTGCACGGGATGGGGTTATGTCGGTCCGGCATTCGTGTCCGCAAGATGTGCGGGCGCACACAAGCCGCATGTAATCCGGTCTGAGACCTGCACACCCCGAGAGAGAGAGCCTTTTGTCTATCTATCTTACAATGCTTAGAAAGAGGTTGTTATATATCCTCTTCAAAATCCTTTGATATTTCCGATGTGGGACTAGGTTCCCTCAACCCATTTTTAAAAATGAAAACATCTCGCTTTGAAAGGCAATTTCTCATTCACCCCCTAACCGTTTTTAACTAATAAATATATGATTTTGACCTACTCACGAAGGAGAACACAAATCAATCAATATCTCTCAATAATTCATTGAGGATCTTACTCAAAAAATTGCTCAATGACTGGTTCGTAAATGGTGTATAAAATACCCATTTTCTAACAAAGAAAAACTCTTAAGATCTATAACGATCTTGACTAAAGAAAACAATAAAAACTCTTACACTCGGATTGTTGATTGAATGATTAGTTCAGAAGAATATGATAGCAAGGGATAAAGAATATTCAGTGAATTCGCATCTATTTATAGAGCGAGGAAATATATCTTTACAAAAACTAAAACATATTTTTGAAATAGTTAAAACTGTATGTGGACGGTCGACCGATTTATTGAGCACTCGACCATTCACTCTTCAACTAAAAATTCGAAGGGAAACCGGTCGACTGATTCACTTTTTGAACTAGTTGAGCAGTCGACTGTTGTCTCAGCCGACCGACATATTGTACAATCGACCGCTGTCGTGCATATTCAACTTTTATTTGGCAAATTCACTTTTTATTCTTTCCTTATCTACTTATTCAATCAACAATACTTTACATAATGTAACCTCTCATAAACAGAAATAAATAATCTATTTTTGCTGGCTTTCTTGATGATTAAGTCACATGCTCTTTTCATTGCAATCTTCTTTGATACATGCCTCTTTTGCTTGATTGCAAATCACTTTGGATCTTTATTTTGGTTTTTTTTCCTGTAAATCCTGTAAATCTCAACTGAAAATATTCATTAAAGTGATACGTTTTGTGCATACCAAACTTAGGGTCAACATTATTTATTTTTATTTTCTATTATTCTTTTGGGAAATAGCCGTAGCCGTTTATTAAACCTCTTAGCTAGTCGAAGATGACATACAAGTCAAGAAGACACCCATTCTCCGTACAAATCAACATTACATGCAATATTTTTGCAGAGAGATTGCTCCTAATTTGAAGAAAAGAACTCTCTTAATCGCTATATGGGATCATTCTAATGCACACATGGATCACGAGTCTTTATGAATCACACTTACGATTGGCCAATTCAGGCCATTGCAGGGTGAGTCCAGAACAATGCATGACTAGGATGAACATGTAAAATCCCATACGTAATTGGAACAAGGATTGCAATAGTCCTCTTGGGATATTAAGAAGGTCCCCTTCGTGTTGTGTAGTTTTGGTCTATCCTGCACGTACCTTAAAAATTTGAAAGAAAAAAATTGTCAAAAGTAAAGGAAAGAAGTCATTCATTCAAGCTGCCACATTATCTTTGGTTACAGTAAGAAGAAATGCATCTTAAGAAAAAAATTCAGTTGCAAAATATAACTGTTGTTTAGCTACTGTAGTATTCCGACTGTATTTATAGTAAACTGAAACATTCCTTGAAGGAGAGCTTGCGGCCATATTTGCAATAAACCAAAACACCTAAAAAGTTCTTATTCAGTCACCAAAACCATGCCCATTGATTGTCAATGCCTTTTTGAAAAGGGATTGGACTATGATCTAAGAAGTACAGACACACAGACACACGGCATAGACATAATACGATATAACACACTGACTATGCTGAATTAGTGTTCAATACAATTGTGCAATATGATACGACTGTCAAATAGAAGTATTCGTGCCATGTAGACTATCAATCATAGCAAACATATCTGACTTCATTGCTTTGAGGCATGTTGGTGCTGAAACACACATACCTCAAAAATTACCCCGAACCTATCACAGGCACCGAAAAAGACAAGATCCAACCACTAAAAGATAAGGTTTAGATAATTTTTTAATTATTTTTTATTTGTCTTTTGGTGCTTGGGATAAGTATGGGATATAAAAAAAATTGGGGTATTTGTGGCATTTGTGTCTTCTATTTGTGTTTTTGATGTGTAGTTTGATAGAACAATAGCCAACATCAATAATTAAGGGTTTGATTCGGTTAGGCTCAGTTTCAGTTTGAGTTTTTTCGTAGGAATCCAAACCAAACATCCATCTAATCAAAACCCATATTGTTCCTAGTTTTCACCATTTAAAAAAATTGTGATCGGTCAAAAATCAAGATTAGACGGTTCAGGGTCCACCACGTGTCAAATCCCTGTGATATTCCAGTTCAAAAAGGAAGCAACAAAGCTGTTACCTCTTCACACATGGGATGGGGTGGTGGTGGTGGTGGTGCTCCTCCAAATGCTGTACATACCTCAAACTTATTTCAAACTTATCCCCAACCACTAAAAGACAAGCTCCAAACCACTAGAAGACAAACAAAAAATAATTATAAAATTATCCAAATTTTGTCTTTTAGTAGTTGGGATATGTTTGATATAAAATTTGAGGTATGTTGCTCCCCTCCCCCCTCTTTCTACAAAATTGAGCTTTGGTTGGTCAAGTAACTCTGTTTTCAGGGCCGAAAGAAAGTTCATTGATGTGATGTGAACTAGGATGGCAGGCACCAACTCTAACAACAATACTTTGGAGGTTCAAGACCAGTAAAACCTCAAAAGCTGTTATGCAAGTGAAATCAAGTTAACGGGTTTGTCAAAATCAACACTGTATAATCTTTTTCTTTCTTATACATTTGCAGAGTTTATTGGGTTTGTTTCGTTACAATTTATTAATGAAATATGTTGGCTAGACTCTGTATTTTTCTTCTGAAAAAAGTGAAATCAAGTTAGTGACTATAGAATTCTGCATAACCCCATATTAAAATAATGAGAAGAATATTAAGGGAGGCATATAATTCTTTGCTTGTGGGCTGATTAGGAAGAGAGAGGAACAATAGAAATTAGGAATACCTGGCTTCTTAAGTTAATGGGCTATTGTAAATTTCCCTATTACTTAACGGTGCAACACGATATCTAAGAAAGGCCCACATCAGGATTAAATGGGCCTGCCTTATTAACCACCAACTAATCATTATCCTTACTCTAATCTAAAGCTGTGTTATTGTTAGTTCAAAATGAGAAATTAGAATTAATGAGCTTCGAATTTCTTCTTCTTCTTCTTCTTCTTCTTGTTTTTTTTTGTTTTTATTTTTTATTTTGGTTCCTTCGTTTTCCCCAAAATCAATGAATAATGTAATCAAACCAAAGCTTGTAAATTTCTCTAATTCCATTACTGTTGCTGCTGATTTTGGTGTGGGAGCGAACCGATGAATTTGTGGATTCTTTTGGAAACAAATAAGCAAACATGTTAACTTTTGGCCAGCGTTTGATTGTTTCTCGCTGTTGCCGTTAACCTGCAAAAAGTTCGATACACTGGGATAGATCCAGGCAACGAATTCTCCGACGCTCAAGTCAGTAATCAGAAAAATTATGAGAGAGCGCTTTAGTGGAAAAATATTGATTACCTTGTTATGGTGAGGGGAGAGGGGTATTTATAGTCGGCTTTAGAAACAGTTTAGAGATAATCATTTATCTCTATTTCCCGGTGTTTTTGGATAAGAGGTAGAGTTTAAACTTGTTTCATAATAAGAGAGGCGGTTTAAACTGTCTCTTAGAGATAATCACAAATTTGAATTATTCTTTAAATATCGGGGCTGGTTTAAAACGGGTTTCACCCACGCCCAATAGGACAATCCGTTTTCGGGTTACTGGGCTTTGTAGAGGGACCCAGTTCCCATTTCAGACCCATTTGTAGGTAAATTTACCGTTTTACTCCTAAGAGCTTTAAGATTCGTGCTCGATTTGAACGGTCTCAATTTAATCCTATTTTTAGCCATCTCAGGAGCCCCCCACTCCCGAAGACTGAGTTTAACAGCCTTTGGGGAGTAGTCTTCTTGTTTTAATGATGTACGAGATTTTATCGAAGTTCTTAGGAGCTTTAGAATCGCCCACGAGGCTTGACAACACTTAATTGAGCTTGCATTGTATTCAGATGTATTTGTGGGATCTTCTGGATTTTGGATTGATTTTTTCTAATTTTTTAATCATTTTTCGAATTATTTACTCAATTTTGCGAAGTAACAATCTATTTTAAAAAGTATCAATTAATCTTTCTAATTAATAATTATTTTTCCAAGAGTTCAAAAATATTTTTTCCAAATTTACAATTATTTTTTTGAATTTTTAATTATTTTTTGCAATTTTTAAATAATTAATTCTATTTAATCATAAAAATAAAAGAATTAATCAATTAATTATCGACGTGGCACAATCTGGAGCTTTGATCACACCTCAATATGCTTTTCTGAATGATCAGACGACTAGAGGCGTTTGACTGGTCAGTGGCTTTTCGCTCAAAAGGGGGTCGGTGGCAAGAGCGCTCGGCTCCAGGCACTGAACCCCAGCAACACTTCAATAGGCTGACACATGGCGGGGTTGTCGTCGACGTCAAGAAGGCTTTAGCGAGAGTTGCCGAAGTCTAGAGGGACTTCGAGCTGTCGGCACATGGAGTCGTTGACCGTTTGCCGTTGACTAGTCAACGTCATTTCTCCACTTTCGACGTCGATGACAAGAACGCTCGGAATGAACTGCCGAAGTCTAGAGGGACTTCGAGGAGACGACACGTGGAGATGTTGACCGTTGATCAGTCAACGTCATTTCTCTAATTTCGACGTCAGTGACAGGAATGCTCGGAATGAGTTGTCGAAGTCTAGAGGGACTTCGAGGAGACGACATGTAATATCCCAATTTTTATTTTATTTTATCTTATAAGAGTTGAGATTGTACATATTTCGCATGTATAATTTCATATGCTTTTCTAGAGTCAAATATTTTCTTCATAGCCTAATATATTGATTATTCTCCTTGCTTTCTACAAGGGTTATTTTTTTAAAAAGCCTAAATAAATCCTAGGCCTAATTCTAGCCCATTATAATTAATTTAATTAATTTCCTTGAGCCCATGATTTTTTTGCCCAATAGTAAACCCATTTAGTTTAATTCTCTTTTAATTATGGTGATTTGTAGTGTAGACTAACTTTTGGACCATTAAATAATTAAACATGTACAATTAGGAGCTAGGGGTGCCTTGGAGACACGTGCATTGCACTAGCAAGTGCCTCATTGGAGTAGGCCGGATTGGGTCAAGAGAGAGGGAGAGATGGGAGTAGTGGTGAGGTGGTTTTCAAGTCATGGGTGGCTATGGCAACTTCCAAACTCATCATAGCCTTCAATCCCTAACTAGTTGATCTAATCCTAGTCATTCAATCCACCCAAAATTATGTATAAATACCCTAGTTCTTCCCATTTTAGTACATTAGAAAATTGACTAAAGAGAGAAAACAATTAGAGTGAGAAAAGATTGAGAGTTTTAAGGAGAAAAAGATTAAGGAGATTCTTGTGTATGGGTGCTCATCCAAAAGAAGACCGGAATTTCACTAGGAGATGCTCGGTTTTGCTACACTTAGGAGGAGAAGGATCTATTCGTGCAGATTTCTAGGAGCTTTCTATTCGTTTTCTTCAAAAAAGTGGGTGTTTCTCATGACTTCTAATTTAGATATCATGCTAAGTTTTGTGCTAATTATGTAAGAATATATAAGTGAAAACATTGCTCTTTGTTAATACTATGATTATGGAACACGGGTGAAATTGTATGAAACGAATGAGTGAATTTGATTGAATGATATGATTGATGTTATGATATGTTGATTTTAATCTAGCATGCTAAAATAAGTGTTCATCTCTGGCAAAAATGGTTGTTATGGGAAAAGTACTGTTTTTAGAAGTCGTGTTTATGTGAAAAATATTAATCAAAAAAATCTCTTTATTATTAAGATTATTTAGTAAACTATGCATTGTTGTGATGGTCCTTAAATAAAGTGTATGTTAGTCTCGGGAAATGAACATAATGTATTTCTATACCAAATTTTGTGTGTTAATCGAAAAGAAAGAAGAAATGATTCCAATTTTCGATTTTTGTTGCTGATAAGTCGACCGAATAGGCGTAGAGAGTCGACTATCCTGAACATTTAATTCTTCGAGTTGAAATTCTCGCAGAACAGTCGACCGTATACGTTAAACAGTCGACTGCCCCGTACTTTATATTTTCGAGTTTAAAACAGTGTAGAACAGTCGACTGGTCTTGTTAACAGTCGACTGCCCTGATCCTTTTGAGTTTTAAATCTTTTTAGAACAGCCGACTGATCATGTTTAGCAGTCGACTATCTCGACCATTTTCTTGAGTATTTCTTAATCTTCTGCTGAACAGTCGACCGGCTATGTTTTGAGAGTCGACTGTCCAGACTATTTTTTTTTTACATCTCAGATTCTTAAATTTGCCTCATGATAAAAATAAACATACTGCTTGAAAAAGTTTGAAAAGAGATTTGATAATGGAAAGAATGAAGATTGAATATGACAAATTAGAAAAGTGAACTTTATTTGTCTTTTGCACTAAATTGTGTATGAAGTGAAGTGAAATATCCTGTTGAATTATGAAATTTTTATGAATATGAATACGATGAGCATGACAAGGGAAAACAATTGTTAACCATGAAAAATGAACTTGTGAGCTTGAAAGACTCAATTCTTGTGTAATTGTGAATTGAAATTGAAAACTAGAGGGTAGCTAAGCCCCATACCGGCATTGAAAAGAAATAAATTGAAATGAAATTTGAAATGAAAAGACCAAGATTTGGATCATGTTGAATAAATGGTTAAGACCGGTATAGTGGAAAGGCTAACTCTAGACAACTGATTTTGTTCATGATTCTTTTAACTAAGGACTGGATGCATGGTGAAGATGTGATGAATGTAAGAGAAAAACACGAGTATGAGGGTCATCGGATTGGCGGTGTGAGAGTGATTTACAGACTACCTGCTTGATGCGTCATGACATGGCATGGGCACTACTCCAGAATTATCATCTCGGTGGCGACGCTTGTGGGGTGTTTGGTGACTGCGGGTGGTACCATTATTCCATAGCGGAGGTTGAATTGGCCATATTCTGCCTGCTTGATGCGTCATGTCAGTGCATGGGATTCCCCTCCAGATTGCCTGGACATGGGCTCGTAGATCATAGAACATCTAGGATACTTACCGTAGTTACCGTAGTAGTTTAAGTCATGGCGAGGGATTGAACCCTATAAGATGAAATACGATTAAGGGCTTGCCCTCGGACCTATGTAGTCTGGGATGCATAGAATCCGAACAAGTGCACATTAGTGTCATATAACATAACAACAGCATTAAGGACTAAGTGCACATTCACAACACGACATCAGTAGGATAATTCCTTAATTTCGATTGTGACAAGTTTGTGGTTTGTTAAGAAATGAAAATCAGTATACTGTTTCCGGCATAAGAGGATGGCCGTGTATAATATTTCGTCAGTTGAATGAACTGACGCGCCCACAGTTTTACATGCAGGGTAAAGATGTTGACACAATTGAAGTATACATGCTGCGCGAGACTATCTTAAATATTATTTCATGTAATCTATTATAATATTGCTTCCGCTGTGATAATGTAAAGATGTAATGTAACTCTGATGAAAGAAAAGTTTTTATTTCCTTGTAAAATTGTACGAAAGAAGTGTAAAGATCCTGTGGAACTCGAATTCAGTTATATTTTGGATTTCGGGGTGTTACACGACATGTGGAGTCGTTGACCGTAGACTATTGACCAGTCAACACCATTTCTCTAATTTCGACGTCGGTGACAAGAATGCTCGGAATGAGCTATCGAAGTCTAGAGGGGCTTTGAGGAGATGACATGTGGAGTCGTTGCCTGTTGACCAGTCAACATATTTATCCAATTTCAACGTCGGTGAAAAAAATGCTCGGAATGAGCTACCAAAGTCTAGTGGGACTTCGAGGAGACAATACGTGGAGTCGTTGACCGTTGACCAGTCAACGTCATTTCTCCAAATTTCGACGTCGGTGACAAGAATGCTTGGATTGAGCTGCTGAAGTCTAGAGGGACTTCGAGGAGACGACACGTGGATTCGTTTTTTGTTGACCATTGACCAGTCAACGCCATTTCTCTAATTTCGACGTCGGTGACAAGAATGCTTGGAATAAGCTGCCGAAGTGTAGAGGGACTTCCAGGATACGACACGTGGAGTCGTTGAACATTGACCGTTGACCAATCAACGCCATTTCTCCAATTTCGATGTCGGTGACAAGAATGCTCGGAGTGAGCTGCCAAAATCAAGAGAGACTTCGAGGAGACGACACGTGGAGATGTTGACCGTTGACCATTGACTAGTCAACGTCATTTCTCCAATTTCGACGTCGGTAACAAGAATGCTTGGAATGAGCTGCCGATGTCTAGAGGGACTTCGAGGAGACGACACGTGGAGTTGTTGACCGTTGACCAGTCACGAGTCTTTTGGGTTCCCCATGTTTTTTGTCGTTTCGAGCTAAATGGGCCAGGCCCTTGCGTTTTGGGGGCTTTTTAACCTTGGTGAATGTGCCAACAACCCCTCTCTTATAAAACTTCACCCCCCCTCCCCCCCACCCCCCTTTCATTTGCTCATTCTCTAAGTTTTTACTCAGGCAATTTTTACTTTCTAACGGAAGCTTCCGGTGAAGGTTTTCTATTTCTGGTGATCTTTTATGACTGTTACCGTCAAAACAAGATAATTCTCAGATAACTTAATTCACTTTTAGAAAATGTCTAGCATTGCTTCGGGGCAAGAGACCTCCCCCATCATCGCCATTGAGCCGACATCTAGTCAAGCTCCTACAGTCGACAAGGGCAAGCCCATAGTAGGGGCCTCTTCGGCAGTTGTGGAGACCATCGTAGAGAGGGAACAGAGAATGGGGGAGTTCGGCAGACTGCCCGGACCCCTGACAGGGCTTCATCGAGTTCGAGAGCTTTCGGATGATCTAGCCGAATGTATCGTGTACGGTTGTGGTCGGGACTTCGAGGAGAACGCTGCTCGGGAAACTGCAAAGGCTGACGACACCATCTCCATACTCAACGAAAAGGACTTGAAGTCAATTCGGGAGTGTTTTCTAATCCTGAGCGAATTCGAGTTGATGTTGCCTGGACCCGGGGTGAGCCCCAATTCACCGATGCCTGTGGACATGTGTTTTTGGCCCGTCGATGTGATTCTTTGTTGGAGGCATCTCGAGTATAGCACGCACCTTGGATGGATCTCTACTTAATGCCCTCGTTTGCTGACAATAAAGCTGAGGAGCATTCCGGTAGATAGACCGATCCAGTCCAAAAAAAAGATCCAATAAATAAAGAGTGGATTCTCTTTCCATCGTGGATCTAGATGAATCCATTCCATCTTTGGGAATGATGGATAGGGCCTACATGAAAGATTCGGGGTCTCTCGGTCAGCATGAAAGACATCGCTTCGAAGGTCAGCTACAGGAGAACCAGGAATAGAGAGCTCTCCCCTTTTTCTGCCCGACTCTTTGGTCTTAAGAATGCGGGGCATTCAACTACCGCTTCACCCTTTTGTTGCCGAGGTGTTGCGATGGTACCGGGTCAGCCTAGTCCAATATATGCCAAACGTGTGGAGGCTTATCAATGGATTCATCCTCCATTGTCAAGCAGCGAACTTCGAGCCACGGTTGAGTGTGCTACCGACGGTGTACCGGATACATTAGCAGCACACGATGGAGTTTAGGTACTATCTGCCTCCGAGGCATGGGACAAAGCTCGTCAGCTGTCCAGACTCGATCAAGAACTTGAGGGATAAATTCTTTCTGATCCGTAGTCCAGAGCAGTGGAACATTCCGACTACTTGGGTCGAGGAGATTCCGAAGCGGGTGAAGGTGAGCCCTGTTCTTAGCCCCGAGGAAACAAGGATGGTTCAGACGCTTATTGATCGGCCGAAGTTCGATTGGAAGGACTTGACAGAGGAGGTGCTCTTCAGGAGAGGTCTCAGCCTAATAAACCCCAGTATGCCTTTATTATTTTAGTTCAACACCCCCTTCTTTTTTTTGTTTGGCGTAGTCAAATCTTTATTTGGTCTTATCCTCGGCACATTTCCATTTTTTCAGAATTGATGGACTTCGATGAGATGCTTGCGGAGTTTGGGATTCTGAGCAGTAAGGGCCCCGCCAATAGGAAGAGGAAGAGGGTGGCCACGAAGATTTCCTCTTTGCCGAAGGTGAAGATAGCTACTGCAATCGCGAAGCATGCCTCAAAGGAGGTTGCGATGGTTTCACAGCCGACAACTTCGGTGGCTTCATCAGCCTCCGTTGATACGGAGGCCTTCCCCATCTTGGCGGCCTTAGCCTTGGAGGTCCCCCCCCCCCCCAACTGCTGAAGCCAAGGTGTTCCTGACCAAGGAACATAAGAAGATTTTCGTCCCTGACTGGCAAGTCACGAAGCTCGATGGATTCCTTGGCGATTCGTTTTCTTGCATGCAGGCGGTTCGACATCTTGCCACGCCGAAAGACAAGGCCGCCACGGAAGCGGGGACCGTTGGCGACAATGCACTTAAAATAGCTCGAGCTGCCATGTCGGTAAGTCTTATATCGTCTTCGAACCTTTCTTTTTTTCTAAGTGTGGGTGTTCTTCTGGCTAGAATTATCGGGTTCTGCTTTTCTCAGATCACTTGCCACTTCGGGCATCTGATGGAGAAGATGACCGAGCAGGAGAAAGAGCTGAAGCTCGAGTATGAGAGAGCTCGGGCAGACAAAGCTCGGATCGCTAAAGTCCTCGAGCAATCGAGGATCAGGCCGAGATGAAGACTTTAAGGGTGGAGAACCTCGAGGCTGTTGTCGCCAAGCTAGAGGCGGACAACGCTCAGTTGGTGAAGGAGCAGGAGCTCGCTGCGAAGGAGAAGGAGGCGATCGCGGCTGCAAAGAAAGCTGTGGCGAAGGAGGCCGGAGATCAAGCAATGGAGAAGGCCAAAGGGTTTCTTTATGTGAATATGGTGAAGGCCTATACCCAAGCCATAGACGATGTCACGGAGAAGTTCCCCGATGTCGACTGCGTCGGGTGGCATCTGTTCCCCAATCCTGTCCCTGAGTTCGATGACCTTTCCGAAGGAGGCGAAGAAGATGAAGAAGGGGCCAAGAGGAAGAGGTCGAGGGAGGTGAGACGAAGGCAGATGCAGCTCCAGAGTCTTTGCCCCTAGTGGTCGCCACCAAAGCTCAAGAGGTCAAGGCTTCTGTGGCCGCAGATAGCTCCAGAGTCTTTGCCCCTAGTGGTCGCCACCAAAGCTCAAGAGGTCAAGGCTTCTGTGGCCGCAGATCATTCGAAAGAGGTCGACCCCTGACTGAGTTGTATTTTCATTTCTTTTTTAGTCTATGTATTTTGTATCAATGCCTTATAGCAGACTAGCCACCACTCTTGAACATTCGTTGGAGTTAATGAAATATCTCTTTTGGGGACAAGTGTTGTATGAGACTTTGAACTTATTGTAGGGCTTTACCCTAGAACCATTTTGTAGTAGCTCTATTTAGCCATAGAACTATATTGTAGCTCTTTTAAACTTAGAGTGATTTACACTTTTCTCTTTGGTTGACTTCCCCAGGGTAGTGAAGTGTCACATCTTCGCGCCCAACTCTATGTTACTAAGTTGGGACTCACTGAATCTCGGGAGAGGCTCTCAAAGATGAAGTTGGAGCTCTTCCAATTAAGATTGTCCTTGGCTCGCCGAGATATCGAGACGAGGCATCTTGAAGAGACTCTTCGAGAAGTACCCCCCGAGGGAAGAGAAGGTCGGCCCCTCGATAGCTGTCGGCAAAGCTTCAAGGCTAAAGTTCTTTCGGCACTCTTTATTGGTGGTGACAATCGAAAAGGACGAGCTGAAGAACTCTTTGTTCGAGACGACATCGGAAAGGGACGAGCTGAAGAACATTGTGCTCGAGAAGATTTTAGAGGCTGCTCATCTGCGGATGACCATCTTGAAGTTTTCACGAAGGGGGAGCACGAGTGGGGTACCTCGTTTGAAGCTCTGAGTGACAGACGACTCCCTCAAAGAGTGGCTCGTCGAATTGGAGGCGAAGAATCTTCACTTAAAGCGACTCTCCAAAGGAAGCAACGTTAGGAGAACCTCTTGCCCACGTGGGGAGTACGCTCAGGGGAGATCGTTCTAGGAGTTGGATCTGCGCATGCTTAATGCTCTGCGGAACCCTGGGGATGCTCAAAGTGGAGTGGTCGGCTCATCGAGTGGAGCATCTGTTGGGGTGGCAGCAAGGTCTATGGGTCCTGGTGTACGACTTGGCTTGCGGGCCAAGAGATTTCTTCGGGGGCAACGAGGGAGCGACAAAGCGCTCGTCATCCCCGTGTATCGCTTAAAAAGAGTGTTCCACTTCCAATGAGGAGTTAGGGCGACACTTCGTAGTTTTGTAGGAGTCTTTAGTCTTGAATAGGACTTGTATCCCCATCTTTAGTGGAATAAAATATTTGTAGTTTGGTCTTTGAATAAGACTTGTATCCCAACTTTTAATGGAATAAGATATTTGTAGTATTCGAGCAATGTTTTTGTTGATTGCATCTTTTGATCTTGTAACGAGCCTCTTTCGACTAATAACACTTGTAATTATTCCTTTCTTGTGGAACAAGCAGCGTTTTTTGGCTTAAGCATTTGTCGTTTCTCTAAGTGTTTGCTAACACTTGTGTTCAAGAGAGTTTTCAAAAGTTGTGGGAGCAATTTCGAATGGTGAGCTACTTCGCACTTGCTCGTTCGCAAGCGGCTAAAGTGGTTTCGAACCAAGTATTGGACTCTGAACTTGTAGTTGAAGAGAGTTTCAACAGTTGTGGGAGCAATTTCAAATGGTGAGCTACTTCGCACTTGCTTATTCGCAAGCAGCTAAAGTGGCTTCGAACCAAGTGTTGGACTCCGAACTTGTTTTTTAAGAGAGTTTTCGTACTTAGAGTGTACGCTTTGGGGTAAGACAACCAGAACATTTAGACAATAGGTTTTCTAATAAAGTAAATTTCTTTTATTAAGAACTAAGTGGCTGCTTCTGAGTTGCAAACCTTTATTTTATTTGAGAAAATCAACTAAGTAATAAGAATCAAAAACAAAATTAGAAATGCTTTAGGTAGAAGTTGCTTGAAGCGGTGTTTGAACACCCTCTTGGTACTTCAACAAGTGTTCTGCATTTTATGTTCTTGGTACTCTCTTGCCCCCCCGGGTCTTCAAGTTGATAAGTGCCCGGGCGAACAACTTTGGAGATCTTGTACGGCTCTTCCCAATTAGGAGATAGTTTTTCTTTCTTGCTTGGAAAAGAAATTGATAGTTTTCTCAGAACCATATCACCTTCTTTGAGATTTGTGGGGCGGACTCACTAGCTATAGGACTGCTCGATCCTGTGCCGATAGATCTCTTGACAGATGGAGGATCTTTCTCGAATCTCATCGATGAGGTCCAGGTTGCCCCGAAGTTGGTTCGAATTTTGCTCTTCACTGAAGGCAATCAAGCGGGGAGAGGGTAGTCCAACTTCAAGTGGGATGACAGCTTCTGAGCCGTAAGTAAGGTTGAAGGAAGATTCTCCTGTTGAGGTCCTCTTAGTAGTGCGATAGTTCCAGAGCACATTGGGGAGTTACTCAACCCATAATCCCTGGTAGACTTGTCGAGTCTTTTCTTTAGGCCGGAGAGAATTTGCCGATTGGCGTTCTCTGCTTGACCGTTGGATGCGGGTGGGATATTGAGGAGAATCTTTGCTGGATACCGAGGTCCGCACAAAAATTGCGGAAGGCTGCCCTGTGAATTGGGTTCCATTATCCATTACTAAGATTCGAGGTACACCGAGTCTGCAGATGATGTTTTTCCAAAAGAACTGCTGGACTCTGTTATCAGTGATTGTTGCTAAAGGCTCGGATTCAATCTAGTTGGGGAAGTAGTCGATTGCAATACGGAACTACAGCTGGCCAGGCGCTGAAGAGAATGACCTGAGCAAGTCCATCCCCCACATTGCAAAAGGGATCGGACTGCATAAGGAGGACAGCTGAGCTTGTGGTAAGCACCGAATTGTTAAGAGCTTTTGACATGGGGTGCATTGGCGAACGTGTTTTTCGGTGTTGCTAATGAGTGTGGGCCAGAAATAGCCATGATTTAGGATTTTACGGGCGAGGAACCTTGCTCCCAAATAAGCACCATTATCCCTTCATGGACCTCCTTTAGAGCGTACTGGGCCTCCTCGGGGGAGAGGCATCTCAAGTAGGGTCTACCATCTACTTGAGTATAAGAGAGCTTGTACATGACCCCTTAGATGAGCGTGTATCGCTCGGCTCTAGTTATGACTTTTCTAGCCTTTTTAGGGTCCGGAGGGAGGATTCTATCTTTAAGAAACTCGAGCAGAGGCTTCATCCAATTCTCCCCGAGTACAAGGGGAGGTATCTCCATTAGTTCCGGGCCTTTTTTCTCAATGCTAGGTCTCAAAAGGACTTCTATCAAAACGATATATTCAAGCCCTTGGAGAGAAGAGGATGCCAACTTTGAAAGGGTATCTGCCTGCCCATTCTCTTCTCAGGAAATTTGTTGGAGTTCTGCTTCTTGGAAAGTAGCTAGCAGATCTTTGACTTTGGCCAAATATTTGACCATGCGATCATCCCTTGCCTCATACTCCCCCAATACATGATTTACTACCAGCTGTGAGTCACTGAATACTTTGACGAGCTGTGCACCGGCCTTGCGCAACAGACATAGACCGGCTATGAGAGCCTTATATTCAGCCTCATTGTTTGATGCTTGAAAATTAATGTAGAGTGAGTACTGAAGAACGAAGTCATCGGGGCCAGTCAGGATGACCCCTGCTCCGCTCCCATCAATGCAGGAAGACCCATCAACATACATGATCCAGAACGGGGGTTCCTCTCTCTCTTTGCTGGGGTCGAGGATAAGGCTCTCTAATATGAACTCTGCTGGGGGCTTGTGCCTTGATAGCGATTCTCAGCTGATAGCTGATATCATGTTGGCTCGGCTCTATGGACCACTTCATGAGGCACCCCAAAACTTTTGGGCTTATGGAGCACTTGCTTGAGCGGCTGGTCGGTAAGAATGACCACCGAGTGGGATTGGAAGTAAGGATGGAGCTTTCGAACAGCCATGACTGATGCATAAGCCAACTTTTCTATCTTTGGGTAACGGAGTTCGGCGTCTCTAAGAACCTTACTCACATAGTATATTGGCCTTTGCATATTATCTTCTTCTCTTACCAGGATGGCACTGAGGGTCTGTTCTGAGGTGGCGAGGTAAATGTGGAGAATTTCCCCATACTTTGGCTTGCTCAAGAGTGGAAGGTTGACCAGATAGGCTTTGAGTTGGTCGAAGGACTCCTGCTGTTGTTGCCTCCACTCGAAGCCTTTCGTTCCTCTAAGGGCCTTGAAGAACGAGAGACACTTCTCTCCTGACTTGGAGAGAAAGCGCCCTATGGCCGCGAGGCGTCCTGTAAGTCTTTGTACATCTTTGACATTGGAAGGGGGTGCCATGTTCAGAATGGCCTGGATCATCTCCGGGTTGGCTTCTATGTCTTTTTGGCTAACCATGAAACCTAGGAATTTGCCGGATAAGACACCGAAGGCACATTTAGTCAGATTAAGTCTCATGTTGTGACTCTGCAACACATCAAAGGCCTCCTGAAGGTCAGTCACATGGTTCAGTTTGCTGATGTTTTTTACCAACATGTCATCCACATAGACCTCCATGTTCCGGCCGATCTGTTCTTTAAAGACCTTGTTGACATGGTGATTATAAGTTTCACCGGCGTTCTTTAGCCCGAAGGGCATGACTCGGTAGCAGTATAGGCCTTGGTGTATTACGAACGAAGTCTTCGAAATATCATGGGGGAAACATCCTGATCTGGTTATACCTGGAGAAGCCATCCATGAAACTTAAGAGTTCGTAACCGGAGGTTGCATCAATCAGAGCATCAATGCTAGGGAGCCGGAATGGGTCTTTCGGACAAGCTTTGTTCAGATAAGTGAAATCAATACAAATTCTCCAGCTCCCATTGGCCTTTTTGACCATCACAACATTGGACAGCCACTCGAAATAGTTAACCTCCTATATGAACCGAGCATTTAAGAGTTTCTTTACTTCTTCTTTGATTTCCTACTGACGTTCTGGTGCAAACTTGCGATGTTTTTGCTAGACAGGTTTAGCTTCAGGAGCAACACTGAGGTCATTCATGAGAAGTTCTTCCGAGATTTCAGGCATGTCTGTTGTGGTCAAAGCGATTAGGTTGCGATTCCCTTTATACAACGGATAATATTGGCTTTGACAGGAGGGGGAAGGACCTTATTAATTTGGAATGTCTTGGTCGGGTCTTCTTCTAAGAAGACTATTTCTTCCAACTCATCGACCTGCTCTAAGATAGCTTGGATACTCCTTTGAGGGAGCTCGAGGGCTTCAAGAGAGAGGACCGACCCTCCTACTGAAGTCATGTAACATTTGCGGGCCGTCTCCTGGCTCCCTCTGACCTCTCCCATCCCAGCTGTGGTGGGGAATTTCATCTTCATATGGTAGGCTGAGGGTACGGCTTGAAGAGTGGCTAGGTCGGGTCGGCCCAGGATGACATTTTACGTGGCTTTTATGTCAACAACCATAAAGTCCATCGGTTCGGTTCGGGTGGTCGGGATTTTGCCAGCGGTTATGTCGAAAGTTATAACTCCCTCGATCGTCACTGGCACCCCGAAGAATTCGTGGAGAGTATAGCCGGCGGGTTTGAGGCGCTCTCTAGACAACTTGAGGCCCCAGAAGACTTCTAGGAAAAGGATATTGACCGAACTGCCATTGTCGACCAGGACTCGGTGCACTTCGAAGTTGGCCATATGGAGGTTTATTACAAGAGCATCACAATGCGGCGTTCGGACGCCTTCCAAATTCTTGTCTGAAAATGAGATAAGAACCCCAAGGCCCTTGGAGGGAGGATGATTCTGCACTGATTTCACCTCTCGGACGAAGGCTTTTTGTGAGGAGTTCGACTCTTCCCCCATTGGGCCTCCATGAATGAGGTGTAAGAAAGCTTCATCTTCGGAGTCAGAGGTCTCAACAGGTCTTTCAGTTCACTTATTAGCCCCTCGGAGAGGCAGAGGATCTGCCCTGTCCTTCCTTACGAACTTGATAAGTTGCCCCCTCTGGATGAGGGCCTCGATCTCATCTTTGGGGGCCCGATAATCATCTGTATCGTGGCCATGGTCCCTATAAAAATGGCACAATTTGTCCATGTTCCTCTTCTTACCGATTGTATTCATCTTCGGAGGTGGTTGGAGCAACCCTTCTTTCCCGACCTCCATTAGGATGACCGAGACACTGGCATTAAGAGAGGTGAACTTCTCAAAATGAGGAGGAAGGCGCCGCTGGCCGCCATTATCCTTTTGGAGCTTCTCAGTTCCTTCTTCGTCCGCACCCTTTTGTTTGTTTCCGGAGAGGGGCTCTTTCTGATCAAGGGGAGGAGAGCCTCCTTCGCCCGAATATATTTCTCGCTCCTCAATAGGAGTTCCGAGAAGTCCCAGGGCGATTTTTTTGCGAGAGATGTCTTCAGGTCGGCGTGATTGATGTTGTGCCGGAATGCAGCAGAGGCCACCGACTGATCAAGGGAGGCGATAGACCGAGCCTCGGTGGTAAAGCGCTTGACATAGTCCCTTAAGCGCTCGCCCTTCCTTTGACCTAGTGCCAACAAAGATATGCTCGTCTTCTCGGCCCGGCGGCTACTCACAAAGTGGGTTAGGAAGAGCTCCGCGAACTGGTCGAAGGAGAAGATGGAGGCAGGGGTCAGCCGGGAGTACCATTCTCTCGCAGGTGGAGCGTATCCGAAGCCTGGTGAATCACATGAGAGTTTTGAAACTCTCGATGTGGTCAGCCGGATCTGATTCTCCATTATAAGACTCAAATTGAGGGGGCTTGAAGTTTTCTGGGACAGAGGCTTCCATGATGGTTCGGGAGAATGGAGGCCTGCTTTTGGCCGGCGTTTGACTGTTTCTCGCTGCTGCCGTTAACCTGCAAAAAGTTCGATACACCAGGATGGATCCCTCCGACGAACCCTCCGACGCTCAAGTCAGTAATCAAGAAGATTATGAGAGAGCGCTTTAGTGGGAAAATATTGATTTTTTTATTATGGTGGGGGGAGAGGGGTATTTATAGTTGCCTTTAGAAATAGTTTAGAGATAATTATTTATCTCTATGTCCCGGTGTTTTTAAATAAGATGTAGAGTTTAAACTTGTTTCATGATAAAAGAGGCGGTTTAAATTGCCTCTTAGGGATAATCACAAATTTGAATTACTCTTTAAATATCGGACCTGGTTTGAAACGGGTTGCCACCCATGTTCAATAGGACTGATCCGTTTTCGGGTTACTGGGATTTGTAGAGAGACATAGTTTTCATTTCAGACCCGTTTGTAAATAAAATTACCGTTTTATCTCTAAGAGCTTTAAGATTCGTGCTCAATTTGAACGGTTTTAATTTAATCATATTTTTAGTCATACCAATTACCTATTTTCTTATAACTTTCATTTTAATATCAAAGATTATAAAAGGAGATCATGATCATAATAAAAACAAACTGACAACCTATTTCACCACCCTATTCTAGCAAATCACTCCAAAATTCAAAATGAAAATGGAAAAAAAAACCCTGAAAGAATCCCCACCCAATACAACAAGAGCCGAAAACCCAGAACCAGCAGAGGAAAAGAGAAGAGAAAAAGAAGAGCAGGGAAAAGACAAACAACACCCCAAAAAAAATTAGAGCAATTAACAAATACTACTACTAAATACTACTCGTATAAAATAACACCCAAAAACTAATAGAATCAATATCTATACTCAAGTACCAGTGCATCCTTGTGTAATATTGTACAAACTTATATAATATAAAATAATATAAATTAAAAGAATATAATAATATAGTATAATCCATACAATATTGTGCAGAATTTTTTTAAATAAGAAAATAATAATTTTTTTTAAAAAAAAAAGTAATATGTAGTATAACCCGTGTAATATTGTACATAATTTTTAAAAAAAGAAGAAATAAATAAAACTTTTATTGAAAAATTCATCTAATAACATCTACTGTAATAATGAAGATTCCAATTCTAATTTGGATGGAGTAAGAGTGGGGAGTTATCTCCTACATTTGCCCTCTTTTTTTATTTTAAAAAGGAAAAATGAGAAAAATCCTAGACAAAAGTGATTTAGCATGATATATTGTATATATTTCAAAATTTTAATTATTTTTTAGAGTTTTTAATTAAAAATGCATAATTAATAAAAATTTTTGAAATTTTAATTTAATTTCCTAATTTTAAATCATTTTTTGTGGTTTTGTTTAATGATTTATCGAGCTGGCGCGATTTTTGGAGCGATCTAGATCGCCTATCGAGCCTGTGCTCGCCCGCTGAGTGGAATAAGGTGTCAAGATGATGTGGTGACGTAACTTAACCTGAGACGTTAATCACGTGATGAGCTCACCCGCTGAGTAAATTGGATATGCATGATTAAGTGGTGATGTAGCACGATCAGGAGCCTCGATTACGCACGTTTTCGCGCATCTAGACGATCGGGTGGTCGAAAATTGAGCGGAGGTGGTGACTGGGAGTGTACACGTGTTAATGTTTGTGTGAATTCCTACTTTTTCTCTTATTTCTCTATTTTAAAATGGAGATAGGAAAGAGGTGATACATTATTTTTCTATTAGCATAATCTATATAATAAAACACAAAGAAAGCTATCAAGTGGCTCTTCTTCAATCCCTCCAAAATCAAAGGTCCAGATCTAATCTCACAAAATTCATATTTCCCCCAAAACTCAAATTCAAATCCTTCTAAAACAACTCCTTTATTTATTTAATAATCTCTCTCTCTCTCTCTCTCTCTCTCTCTCTCTCTCTCTCTCTCTCTCTATATATATATATATATATATATATATATATAAACAAACATGGACGTTTATACCATAATCTATAATTATTTTTCAAAATATACTCCTGAAAATATGGACTTTTATTTACAACTAATGATTGTCATACTATTCAAACTTGAGCTATATAATTGTTGATTTACTATTTTTAAGGCTTTTTATATTCTGTATCGTTCTGAAAACGTGTCGTAGGCACGTGCCCACGGGCAAATCTAGTATATCTCTACTATTTTAATGGGAGAGTTGGGGTTTGTAACCAAATAAACCCTAACTTTGTAACTAAACAAACACGTGCAATATACGTTCAAACTATACCTAATAAATATAAACGTGCATCGCACGTGTAGCCCAAATCAAAATATTCAAATATAAACTATTTTTTTCTTAATCAATATATATTCATTTAATTTGATCATTATACTTTTTATAGACGTGCATCGCACGTAGATTATACTGTATATATAATTCAACCAACCCTAATTTAATTACATGGTATTTATTAATTTATTAATTTCTTTTTCCTCCTTTTTTCTGTGAGAGAAGTAGTGCACAGAAAAAGTACAGACCAGTAGTGGTCTGCCAGCCCCTTCCCGCCACAAACAAACGTACCCAAACAACTCACTAATTTTTTACACAAACCCCCCTGTTACTTCTCTTTGGACCTGTACTTAATTTTCCCCTGCCCTATTGGCTCTTGCCACCTTCCCTTTATAAGTAGTACTATACCATCCCAACTCATCAGGGTTGTTACTTCTTTCTTCTTCTTCTTCTGGTATCTTAGAGAGAGAGAGAGAGGAGTTAATGGCGATGAGGGTGGAGTTACCAGGGTGGCTTGAAGGGCTTGTAGAGGAGAGCTTCTTTGTTGGTTGTGGGACCCACGAGAACATGAAGAAGAACGAGAAGAACATATTCTGCCTTGACTGCTGCCTCAGTATCTGCCCCCACTGTGCCAACTCTCACCCTTCTCACCCCCTCCTTCAGGTTCTTCCAAATTTCTTTTCATAAACCCCCCTCCCACCCTTTTCATATTTCAATTTAATCCTTCTTGCATCTGTTGTTGTATCTTTAGGGTTTGTGTTGAATTTGGTTTTGGTTTTGTTCAATTTTGCTTCTTTTTTTGGTTTGAATCTGCCCTTGTAATTAGATTTATTTCTTGCATGTTTGTTTCATAATTTTTGAAGAAAGATTCTAATTGTAGCTAGCATCCTCTGTTTATTTACTATATTTACAATTTTAGGGTTTGTGACTTTTTTTTTGTTTTTTTTGTTTTTTTTTCCCTGTTAGTAAAGCATCAAACCCTGTTCCTTGTTTTTGGATTCTTGAAAAAGATGGATAATCAAATAGTGAAAATACATTTTTTTTAAATCTTAATGTAGTACTGAATTCTGTTTAAAATACTTCTTTTTTGGGTTTTTTTAAAAAAAAAATAAAAGAAAGAGATTTCTTTTGAAATATTTATTAGCAATTTTGAAAAGTTACTGCAACTCCAACTTTTACTGCAACAACTGAGCTTCATTTTTACAGGCTGTAGCAAAGCTAGCCTTGCTAGGAGTAATTTTTTTTAACCCTATCCACAAAAGTCCAAAGCCAGTAAATTGCCAGCTTGCTTTGTTATCCTGTTGTCAGAAGGATAAAACAGTAATTCCATAAAATTATTTGTACGAGTAGTATTTTTTTGGATAAGTTTCAGTCAAAGTATCGTAATAATTGTCCAATAACTGCAAATTTTTAATAACCCAACTTTATTTTGGGAAAAATAAACAAATTATTATAATTAGTGTACTGTCTGTAATACTACTTATTAAGTTACTACTACTAATCTTTGTTAATTATTAATTAATTACTTTCAGGTACGAAGGTACGTTTACAATGACGTAGTTCGGTTGGATGATCTCGAGAAGCTCATAGACTGCTCTTTTGTTCAGGTAAAAAATAATAATAATAATAATAATTTGAGAATTTGTACAAGTATGTTTTTGTTAAAAAAAAAAAAAAAACCAAGAGATTTTGGGCCTAATTGTGAATATTAAAAAATGGCAGCCTTATACTATAAACAGTGCAAAGGTGGTGTTTTTAAAGGCAAGGCCACCACAATCGAGGCCTTTCAAAGGGTCAGGAAATATTTGCCTCGCATGTGACAGAATTCTTCAGGAGCCCTTCCATTTTTGCTCCCTGTCTTGCAAGGTGAAGTTACTCAAATGCCCCCCCTCCTGTCATGTCTCTGTCTATTTTTATATGGAGTATTCACATGCTATGGAAAGAAAATTCACTATTCAAAATTCAGTACAAGATACTTCTAATGTCAAACTTATTATTAGGATGTATTTATTGTTCCCTCATCCATCTCTAATATTACAATGGCTGAAGGCCTTAATGTATTTTGTCATTTTGTCATTCTACCAACATGAGCAACGCACGTACATAGTTAATATAAATGAAGTTTCCGGTTCAAATCCTCCCTACGTCAAAGTTTTAATTTTTATTTCTTGAAATTATTAAAACGTGCATCGCACGTGTAAATTACCAGTGTAATTAATTAGTATGATGTCTTCACTGTTATTTGGTGAGATTGTCAATAGTTAGGGTTAGGGTTATGATTTTGCTAAGAGACTCCTTTGTGGTGTATCATAATTGTGATTTGTATCACCAATTTCCACATTGGTTATAACCAGTGTCGGCCCTGCCTTGAGGTGGGCGAGGCGGCCGTCCAGGGCTCCTGAATTTCGTGCATTTTTAGGGGCCTCTCAGAAAAATTTTCTTGTATTTATATATACGTATTTTGAGCATAATTATTTTTACATGCCCCCAAATTTAATTTTTTTTGGCCTTTTATTTTTTAAATTAGTACATGGACTGACTTATTTTAGTAGAGTTTGGGTTTGTATGGAGATTTATTTCTCCAATCCCTAAATCTTTATTTATTTCTCCACACCCGACCTACACCTGGACCCGACCTGAACACTCCAACCCAAACTCGATCTCCATTCTAAACCCGATCACCATTCCAATTTCTTTATTGAAATAATAAATGCTTGATTATGTACATTTAATTTATGAGTTTGCAGTAATAAATGCAAGAAAAAGTCATACTTTATTGTAATAATAAATTATAGTATTTTGTCTTAAACAATGTGCAATTTTTTAAATTTTTTATTGTTTTTTTATCTATATATATCGGTGTTTTTTAGAATTGTAGCAAAAACATTTTCCAAATTTTTTTTTACCAATTTTTTTATAAAAAAATCTAACATTAAAATATATATATATATTTACATGGGAGCCCACAAAGTCCCTTTAAGCCTGGACCTCACCCAATTTCCAGATGGAATTCTAAACTATATTTGCAAACAAATCAGAAAATGGTTGAAAGTGAGTGCATGAAATGAATTTTTTTTTAAAATCTTCAAATTCAAATGTCATCATATATAACACTTGAACATCTGATGCAATGCAGGTTGAACATGTGGTGGAGCAAGGGGAGGACATCTCCAGCATTCTCTTCCGATACGAGTCCAACTTGACCTTCACACACTTTGAGAACCTGCGAATGGACGGAGGCTCTGATCTTATGGACGACGATGGCCAGATCACCCCCAACTCCATCCTAGAAGACCCCTTGCAGTACAGCGGTGCCTGCAGCTCATCAAGCAATGGAGGAGGCAGGGGCATTTCCGGAAGGGCCGCCGCCACCGCCGACTCGGAGGGTTCTACTAACAGAAAGAAGAAGAAGAAGGGGACTAATTCAGGGTTCATTCCTCAGATGGTTCTTTCACTTAACAGCAGGAGAAAAGGAGCTCCTCATAGGTCTCCTCTTTCTTAACTTGTTAGTTAATTAGTTAGTTGATTGGGTTATGATCATATGAGATTTATATATAACATAATATAATAATATAGTAGTAAATGTTGTTAATTGGGGTGTGCTTCCTTCCCATAATGGCCCTCTCAGTAAAGGGTCAGTCAGTATGGGAAATTTCTTTCAAAACTAAGTTGGGATTTGGGGAGGGGTTGTGAAGGGCATGCATTGCCATTACTCAATAGGTGAGCATTTATATAATTGGCCCTTGTTTGAGGGTTTTACATGGTCACCAATTTTGTTATCTAATGTAATGGAATGCAATGCAAAGTTAAATATATATTCATACTATGTATCAGTGTATGTACGTTGATTTGTACATGTTTTCTATGTGTTTTTTCACAATTTTTGCCTTTTACAATATGAATTGGGCGAAATTAATCATATTGAGACCAGATTTTCCATAATAGACTGAGATTATACATACTAGCAAGTAAGAACTGAATTTATATAGTTGATTGTTATGTAAGTCATCTAATATATATAGGTTATCAAGAACTCATAAATGGATTAACTGAGAAGATGATAAAGAATATGTTATGATAACATTGGAAACGAACCGTGTGAAGTAAAACTAATATATATGGAAACTGATTTCATTGCATAAGATAAGTTTGGGAGCTATATGATTTGAGAAATATAAAACATGATATATGTTTTTATAGCTTCAGTGATGTAATTTATATCAGATTTGATTCAAGAGTCTATAAAGAGAATGCTTAATAAAAGTTTATAATTAAATTAAGATTCAAAATTGTGATAATCATGCTCTGAAAAAACACCATTTCTTACACAGCTGATATATTATAGAAAGTGTGTCTTTAACTAGACAAAATTAATTTTGTAATGAAAAATTAATAAAACCAAATTAAATTCCTACTCGAATTTAATTACAACTATACTGTTTCGCAAACAGTAAAATTCACTATGAACAAAGAGAAAATAATGTATCTTCAATTCGACATTGATAATTGTGAACTAATAATAACTATTTCGCAAAAAGTGTTTTTCACTATAAACAAAGCACAAAAATAAGATAATTTTATCTTCGATTCCGACTTTAAAGATGGTGAACAGATAGACTGAGGCTTGTTTAAAAACAATGTCCTTGTTATTCCCACCACTGCTATGGTGTATACAGTTTGATTAGGCGGTCGTCTCCCAAGATACAACAGTCTGAACTTCGTTAACTTACACTAGAATAACGAAGACTCAGGAGAGATGTATATGATAGTAGGGTTTGTGTTAAGAGTACAGAGTGGTAGGGAAAAAGAAATTGGGATTTCGATTTGATCATGACCGACTCCTATTTATAGCCCTATGCCCAGGCGGTTGCACAACTGTACAGGAAACAACTGTCCCGATAGTTGCAACTTCTAAATTTTTCAGAATCATAAACGGCCAAAAAATAAGTTACTGTTTTTAAGTCCAAGTCCAAGCCCAGCGGGCGCGCGCGCGTGTTTTTCAACCCGAAGTCCAAGTTGGGTGTGTTCTCCCTCTGCAGAAAATCTTCGTACCCCTAAGGGCACAACCATTTAGCTAAGTTTTAAACTTATTAACTTGCTTACTTCTTTGCTCTTTTCTGATATGGGACTAACATCTAATACAACATACCAAACAAAAGTCAAATTCTTCATTTCAACATGCTAACTTCGGAGGCGAATATTTCATTCATTTAAATTCGTTTTGGACATGTGAGTACATCATTTTATTCGTCTTGATGAGCAGAATAAGATGGAACTAATTTCCAACAATCCCCCACATGAATGATAATTTTCGTGTCCCACCTCATAAAAAGGTACATATCACATAGTGCAATTGAAACAATGTCGCATCGTTGATAAGTAGATATTTCACTTTGAACCTTCCAGTCATACTTGGCTAATTGGTGAAATATTTTATCTTGAACCGTCAGCCGTTAGTGTATACCAAAACAATAAACTTTACACAAAATTGTGTCCTTCACATCCAATCTCTCAGTTGTGTTCATTTTGGCCCTGAACAAATCTCGGTTCTCTAAGGGTTTTAGAGATTCCAGTCTTTTAAAGTTCTCATAGAGGCAACCTAACTCACACTTACATAGGTGATCACATCCATAAAGAGTATCGTACAATACTCCACTTGTGATTTTCAAGATATGGACATCATTAAAATCATAGCTTAACCTTCTAATACTTCTGTAGGTATGCATTTATTTTGCACCATAGGAATGAGATGAAACTGAGTCCAAATGCATTACTGATTGAGTTACTCATAACTGAAGTTGGCCTTTTGAACCTAGTCCGTGGGATCTCCAGTCGCCAAGTTAGGTTTCTGTATAAGGTAACTCGTATTGGTTTAGGCTTTAAAGCTCATTCCCCTTAATGCACAGTTAATTTCTCTCTGGATAATCCCTTAGTAAATGGATCTGCTAAGTTATCCTATGACCTCACAAAGTCAATGAAAATAATTCCATTTGAGAGTAACTGTCGAACAGTATTATGGTGTCTACGAATATGTAACGATTTGCCATTATATACAGAATTGTGTGCTCTACTTAACGCTGCCTGATTATCGCAATGGATACATATAGCCATTATTGGTTTAGGCCAAAATGGAATGCCTTCTAAAAAGTGGCGAAGCCATTCAGCTTCTTCACCTGCTTTGTCTAAAGCAATGAACTCAGATTCCATTGTGGATCGAGCAATACACATTTGTTTAGAATATATCCATAACACAACAGCTCCTACTAGGGTAAAGACATAACTACATGTGAATTTTGATTCATCTGAATTCGATATCCAATTTGCATCACTGTATCCTTTAAGAACGTCATGATATTTATCATAATGCAATGAAAAATTTGTGGTGTTCTTTAAATATCCAAGCACTCTTAGCAACCATGCCCAACGACATTTTTCTGGGTTACTTGTGTATCTGCTTAGTTTACTCACTGCATAAACAATGTCTGATCTCGTACAGTTCATGAGGTACATTAAACTACCTATTACGCGAGAATACTCCAATTGCAATATACTCAAACCAGTATTATTGTGCAAAACTACTGATGGTGAAAATTGATTTGACACTCCTTTAATACCATGTTCCTTGAATCTTTCAAGCACTTTTTTCACATAATGTAATTGAGATAATTCAATGCCACTTGGTGTTCTTATTATGTTGATACCCAAAATAACATCTGTCATACCTAAGTTTTTCATGTCAAAGTGATTGATTAACATTTTCTTTACAGTCTTAATAACTTCCATGTATGGACCAAAGATTAGCATATCATCCACATATAGGCAAACAATCACACATGATTATCCAATTTGTTTGTAATAAACACATTTATCACATTTATTGATTCGAAAACCATTTTTTATCATGACATTATCAAAATTTTTATGCCATTGTTTTCGAGCTTGTTTAAGTCCATATAGGGATTTAACAAGTCTGCATACTTTATTTTCAGCTCCCTTTGAAAGAAACCCTTTCGGTTGCTCCATGTAAATCTCTTCCTCGTGATCCACATGTAAGAATGTCTTCTTGATATCCATTTGATGGATTTCAAGATTATAAATAGATGCTATTGCTATCAGCATTCTTATAGAGGTTATTCGCGTAACCGATGAATATGTATCAAAGAAGTCTAAGCCTTCCTTCTGGCGATACTCCTTAGCCACTAATCTGGATTTATATTGTCAATTGAACCATCTGTTTTCATCTTCCGTTTGAAGATCCATTTACATCCAATTGGTTTATGTCCTGGAAGAAGGTCAACCAATTTTCAAGTATGATTGCTTAGAATCGATTCCATCTCACTATTGATAGCTTCTTTCTAATAGGGAGACTCTAAGGACGAGATTGTCTCGTTGAAAGTCTGAGGTTCAGCCTCTAATATATGCATTAGAAAGTCCGGACCAAAAGACTTAGCGGTTTTAGTTCTTACACTTCTCCTTAGTTCGGTTTCATCATTTTTATGATGAGTTTCATTCTGTTTCTCAGTTGACACTTCTCTTTTTCTTTTGAGAGCAATGTTTCCATTATTATTTTTTTGTGGAAACACATCTTCAAAGAATATGACATCTCTTGACTCAATAATTGTGTTTACACTGAGGTCACATACTTTAGATTTGAAGATTAAAAATCTATAAGTATTGCTATTTTTGGCATGGTCTAAAAAATAGCAGTCTACAGTTTTTTGTCCAAGTTTGATTTTCTTGGGAAGAGGATCTGGGACCTTATCCAAATACCCCCATACTTTGAGGTATTTGTAGTTTGACAAATGTCATTTCCATAACTCATATGGAATCGACTCAGTTTTCTTGTGTGAGACTCTATTTAGTATGTGATTAGATATATACAAGGCTCCCCCCCCCCCAAGTTTGTAGGTAGACCAGAAGTTATAAGCATGACATTTATCATATCTTTTAATGTTTTGTTTTTTTTTTTCATTCTGTAACTCCATTTTGCTGAGGTGAGTATGAGGTTGTTGTTTGGTGGATTATCTCATACTCTGCACACAATTGTGCAAATGATGACTCATATTCTCCACCTCGATCAGACCTCAATATCTTAATCTTTTTGTTAAGCTGGTGTTCTACTTCAGCCTTATATTTTGTGAAAGCTGCAATTGCTTCGTCTTTACTACTTAGTAAATACACGTAGAAATACCGAGTGCAATCATCGATGAACATGATAAAATACTTTTTCTCACATCTCGTATGTAAAGATTTAAAATCAAATCAGTATGAATTAAGTATAACGACTCAGTACTCCTGTCCACTGTGTTGAATGGTTTCTTGACTATTTTTGCTTCTACACAAGTTTCACACTTGTGATTTTTATCAACTCTAAATTTTGGAATTAAACCTAAATTTGCAAGTTTTTTCATCTTTCGAAAATTTATGTGTCCTAATCTATCATGCCAAAAAAATGTTTTAGATCAAGCAAATAAGAAACTGAACTTTTATTAATAACATAATCAGAGTACATTGAATTTCTGCTGACAATGGCTACTTTAGCGTTGAATAACCCATCACAAAGGTATCCCTTCCCGACATAAACCCCAGCCTTGGTCAGTACCAGCTTATCTGACTCAATCACGATCCGAAATCCTTTCTTCGACAGCACAGATCCAGAGATAAGATTTTTACAGATGTCTAGCACGTAAAGCACATTGTTCAGCGTAATATTCTTGTCAGAATTGAACTTTAGAATGACCTTTTCACAACCTTCGACCATTGATACAACAGAATTACTCATATAGAGCTTTTCTTCATGATCGAATTTCCGTTAAGTCGAGAACAAAGACTTATCAAAACATATATGTCGAGTAGCACCAGTGTCTACCCACCATTGTCCAGGATGTTGGACTAGGTTGCATTCAGAAGCAACCACAGAAAGGTTTAAGCCATTTATGCTTGAAGTAATATTCTCAGTGACATTTGCTTCTGATATGTTGCCATCCTTCTTGAATCAGCAGTCTCTAGAAGAATGACCAGGCTTCTCACAAATCCAACAGTTTCCATTGAACTTCTTGTTGGACTTCTTGTCTTTAGATCCTTGGTTAGAAGCTTTCCCCTTCTTGAAATTCTTCTTGTTGTTGTTGAAGTTGTCTTTACGCCTTTTGAAGCTCTCCACAACATGTACCTTAGCCTCCCCGCTGTTGGTCTTGATCATCTGTCATGTCCCGCTTCCCAAAATACGGGAACACGAGCTCATGACGTAGGCCCAGCGAATGATTTTAATATCATTCATAAGCTGTACCAGTCTCAACTCAATAATACTCAGAAAATTATATCACAATCACGCAAATAATAACTAACATCACAGAACAATAATTGAATTCAAGAAATTAATAATCCAACATGATAATGATACTGAGAAATAAGTAGCAGTTACGGGTCAAAAGCCCGGGATACAAGTCTAATAAACAAAAGAATTACAATGAATGAAGAAGGACATGAAAAGAAACAATTTATTATCATGCAGTTGCTCCAATCTAAAAGTACTGCTCGCCTCCTTCTGGTAGATCCTCAGGTTCACCTGTGGCTGGGTTAACTAAAGAAGAAAAATAAATGTCCTTAGAGCAAGTACGGACAGCAAGTAGTGAAAACAGAGAGTAAAGGAGTAAGGTACGTGTAGGAAATGTGAATCAAGATCAAATTTGCAAGGACAATAATGGTACTAATAGCAATGGTCTTAATCAAGTATGTATACATGTCAACTAGGTCTATTATCAAGTTGTTTCTCCTAACTAGTGCACGTACTACTGCATCCCATACTACAGGTTCGATGCACGCACAACAGTGTTCGTTTTAGACTTCGTGGTGAGGTCAACAGAGCGTGTACTCGGGTATATCACGATAACAAGATTACAAGATAACGAGTTCACGTCTCCACCAGTATTCTTCACCTTCCATATAACAAGTCCATGTAACAAGAGGGCCCTACCGAGTACATTTTCTGAGACTGTCCACTACTAGGTCAACCCTTAGAAACCCCGGCTTGTTTAGTATTTTGTTACTAAGTCATATATGCACATGCGGGTAGTCATAAGAGTGTCAAGTGAATGATGATAATGCAGCAACATGGTATATTACACAATAATAAGCAAGAAACAGTAAATCTGAAATAGCTGACACAGTCACACTAAAACAGGCATAACTCCTGGATTAAAACTCCGAATTCGGACTTCTAGTAGGCTATGAACATCTAGACAGATAGGGCTACAAGTTATATTCAGGGACTTTCTGCTAGTTCTAACTGTATCTAGGCTAAAAACTCCATTCTTTGCAGATTAGCTGTTCTGGCAGCAGCTAGGTGTCAACTTCTAAGGGGTGAAAACATGGTATAAATATATTATAAAAATCTACAGAAATTTGAGGTGAACCCTAAGCATGTCTATAAGGTTCATGGAAAATTTCATAGCATTCTAACACTGTTTACATAGTGTTACACTATCAGATATGTCGAGGTTATAGTAATTTCTGCAGTCTGAAAATGTAGACCAGCGGGACTAAAACTGTTATATCTTACAGCTCACGACTTCAAATTAAGATTTGTCACTTGGGTTGGAAACTAGGTCCAATGGGTAAAAACTCTCTTTTATATCTTGTGTGCTAATTCTCATATTTACAGGGTCGAAACCTCTGTGCTAAACAATACATGCAACAAGAATTTTATAAAAACTATCATGTTTATATTCATTAAGTGAGTAGTTATCGAACTAATGAATCACACATATATCAAGATTAATGTAAAGCAAGCATTGTGAATTTTCTAAATAACAGGTCAAGTGAATTTATCAAGTTCAAGTCACAAGATTTCATATAAATAATATGCATTTAATCACGGCGTGTTTTCCTCATGTACAAATTTATTTATTTATTCATGTCAAATGTATGTCTAGGCTTGGGTTTGAGTCAATGGATAATAAAAGAAGTCAAGAGTACGTCGGGTTAGCTCGTGTAAACCCTCGATACTCTTAACGAGATGGGACACAAGGCAAAATTATCGATAAATAAATTGGAACTACTTGCATAAGAGGTCAACTAATCTTGAACTAGAATGAATAAAATAGTCCAAGTGAACTTGCCTTTTTCGTAGTAGTCAATTCAATAAAATAAGAATAACGGGATCAGAATCTCGGGGAACAATCCCAAGTGCACGTGCAAAATGCGTGCGAGAACTCAACAGCAACAGTAGCTATTCTCCCCCACACCCGATCAGCAAAACAGCAAGCAGCGGTGTGGGATTCGGTGCGGGAAGAACAGCAAACAGCGACGGCAGCGAATCAGAAGGCTTCCACGCAGCGGATCTATCCCCGAACAGGAAATAGCCAACAGCGGATCAGGGGTGCCGAACAGCAAACAGCGGTATCGACGAACCGCTGTTCGTCTCCTTCCTCCGATCGAAGATAGAGGATGGCGCGAGGGGAACGGCGCGACAACTACCCTGGCTCGCGACGGAGATGTGCGGCGGCTTGCGACGGCGTGGGACGACGGCACTGGTCGGGAAGCGACGCAGCGGTGAGAACTCCGACGTCGAGAGCGACTCTGTTTCGCTCGAAAAACAGGGGAGAGCGGGGAGTTGGGTTCTGGGTGTCGAAGGCGAGGATGGTGGTGGCTCTGGGCTGCGACGAAGATTACGGTGAGGGCGAGAGATTCTCGGCGAAGTGGTTAATGGCGAAGGCGAAGCGATGAGGAAGGGGGTGCGGGTGGCTCGGTAATGGAGACGAGGCAGGGACGGTAGTGGAGAAGGTGGTGCAATGGAGAGGCGAAGTGGTGATGGATTTGGGTGAGTGCGAGAACGGGGAAGGAGTGATCGGGAGTTTATAATTGGGTTGTTTGGGTTTTTAAGAAACAGGAGAGGCAGAGAGAATGAAGATGAGTTGGGGGGTTTGTTAACAGGAGAGGGAGAGAGAACAGGAGAGAGATTGTTAGAGGTAGATCTGATTTGTGGGGGAGTGGGGCTGATTTAATATAATAAAATAAAATAAAGAGGAGTTCGTGGGGAGTTGGGAAATTGTGGGATTGTTGGAGAATTAGTCTGTGTTTTTGTTAGGGGAATTGGGTTGTGGGTAGCTTTAGTCTAGGATCCAATATCCAATAAGGGAATGGGTTGGGCTTGAGTGTAGATGGGCCAAAAATGTAATAATATAATAAATAATTGGGAATTAGTAAGCCCACAACATGATAAAGGCCCAGATATAATAAATCAGGGAGAAAAATACATCAAAAGAAATACAAGGAAAATAATTCGTACAATAAAAAATAGGGGTTACATCATCCCACGGTTGTCGGCCTCAATCTTAAACCTGACAACAAGGTCGTCCAAAGATATTTTCTTTTTTTTTGTGCTTAAGGTAATATCAGAAGTCTTTCCAAGATCAACTTTCCAATGATTGCTTCTACGAGGAAAGATTCGCCAACAATATGACACTCTGCTTCAATCTCATGCATAATGATCTGAAGCTCCTGCATCTAGACAGTGACGAACTTGGAGTTCACCATTTTTTAGTCCATAAATTTATCAACGATTAATTTCTTCAAGTTGGCGTTCTCGGTCTTATACTTCTTGGTCAGAGCATTCGATAAAGTCTTTGCAGTAGTAAGCGGACTATATATCTTGTACAGAACTTCATCCAAGCAATTTAGGATATAGTGTCTGCAAAGGAAGTCTGAATGCCTCCACGCATCAACTATTGCAAACGTCTCCTTATAGGTTTCAGGAGTTTGCCCATCAACGGGCTCAGGTTCTTCCTCATCGAGGAACCTATCCAACCCAAGGATTGTGAGATAGAAGAGCATTTTGCTCTGCCAAGCTTTGAGGTAAGCCCCTTTGAAATTCTCAGGCTTGTTGCGCATACTTATGACCACTTTCGGAAGTTCCGTTTTGGTAGTCATGATTTTGTCTGCAAAAGAAGAAAACATATAACATCTTAAGTTGTTATGTTTTAAGTAAACATAATTAATTTTGTAATGAAAAATTAATAAAACCGAATTAAATTTCTACAATTATAATGTTTCGCAAACAGTAAAATTCACTATGAACAAAGAATAAAGAGAAGATAATGTATCTTCAATTCGAACCTTGATAATTGTGAACTAAGAATAAATATTTCGCAAACATCGTATTTCACTAAAAACAAAGCAAAAAAAAAAAGATAATTTTATCTTCGATTCCGACCTTGAAGATAGTGAACAGATAGACTGAGGCTTATTTAAAAATAATGTCCTTAATATGTTATTTCCACCACTGCTACGTTGTATAAATTTGATTAGGCGGTCGTCTCCCAAGATACAACAGTCTGAACTTCGTTAACTTACACTAGAATAACGAAGACTCGGGCGAGATGGATATGACAGCAGTGTTTGTGTTAAGTCAACACTGGTACAGGGTGGTAGGGAAAAAGAAAATGAGATTTCGATTTGATCAGGATCGGCTCCTATTTATAGCCCTATGCCCAGGCGGTTACACAACGGTACAGGAAACAACTATCCTGACAGTTGCAACTTCTGAATTTTTCAGAATCAGAAACGGGCAAAAAATAAGTTACTGTTTGAAGCCCAAGCCCGGCCCGGCTGGCGGCCACGCGTGTTTCAACCTTAAGTCCAAGTTGGGTGTGTTCTTTCTCCGGAGAAAATCTTCGTACCCCTAAGAGCACAATCCTTTGGCTAAGTTTTAAACTTATTAACTCGCTTGCTTCTTTGCTCCTTTCTGATATGAGACTAACATCTAATACCACATACCAAGCAAAAATTCAAATTCTTCATTTCAACATGCTAACTTTGAAGGCGAACATTTTATTCATTTGAAATCCGTTTTGGATACATGAGTACAACATTTTATTTGTTTTAATGAGTAGAATAAGATGGAACCGATTTCTAACAGAAAAGACATATATATATGTATTTGGAAAAAAAAATCCCCAAATAGAAAAAATTCGATAAAAAAAACTAGTGTAGTGTGTATTTACCTCATGCTTGAGTAAAAAGTCAAAAAAGTTAGTTATCTCAACTCATTCATGGATCTATTAGAGGCATGTGTAGGTACAGTGTTTACCAACAGAAATTACTGTCTCTCCTTTGTTAGAATTCGGTCAGAGTTGCGCTAGTCAATCAAGTACAAAGATTGGAGCCCACTCACTCAGCCAACTTGCACTCTTTGCCTCAGACTCAAGTCAAGACTGTAGTAATTTGGTCTCAGACTCAATGCACACTTGAGCTGAGTGGTTCTATACATTTTTTGTAATTTTTGTAGAAGCTATCGACCAAAATCTATGACTCGCACTCGCGCAATCTATCATGAACAAACCAGTTCATGCATGCTATATCTGAGGTTTTGATAAGATTAGCTGAGACTATGGGATTGGCTAATTGTAACCCCACCTCAGGTGTAGGATTTGAATGTGCTTTGGACCGACCACACTGATTGCGTTACATGTTTATATACAAACTGACTCAAAAGGATCTAGATTTTTTTTTTCTTTCAAAGCTCTTGATGTAGGGGATTTTGGAAGGTCGAGGTGGTGGCTTTCACTAGGGAAAGGAAAAAGAAAAGAAAAGAAAAGAAAAGGACATGGTTCATGTGATTAGTGTACTACATGGCAGCCATATATTTGAATCAAGATATGATCGGTATGTAAATTTCTTCTTCTCCCCCAACTCTTTTACTATTTAACAACTGAATGTAACTTATTCATCTCATAAATTTTCATTAAAAAAAAGAAAGAGCAAATGATTGCATCTAGACGCAACTGCACTTCAATACAATGCGACTTGTAAACAAAAAGTTGTGAACCATGTTTACTCTTTACCGAACACCCCTGATGCCGCTGAATCTGGTGTGGGAGCAATAGACAGAATTTGTAGCTTCGCAGGAACTCGAACAGGCTGAATTTGACCTCTTCCTTGTTGACTAGTTGACTCCTAGATGCTCCCTTGGGCCTGCACAAACGTTCGAAACACCGGGATGGATCCCGGCACGAACCCTCCGACGCTCTTGTCAATACCAGAAAAAGTAAAGGGAAAGAGCTTGAGTAGACAAAGAGTGATCACCTGTAACAGTAGGAGGTATGGGGGTATTTATAGTCGCCGTGGGGATCTTTTTCAGGATCAGGATGAATCCCTACTTCCCAGTGTGGCTGGATAGGGGCGGTTGTAACCACCTCCTCAGGATAAGGACAAGCCAGGATTTCCTCCTATCCTGTTGAACTGGTCCTTAACGGGTTGAGACCCGTTCTCTGCTGAATGGATCCGTTCATGGGTTAGCGAGTCCAAGAGGAGAACCCGGTTTCCAATTCGAACCCGTCGGTAGGTGAAATTACCATCTTGCCATGTGACTTTGAGATTAGTGCCCACTTTGAATGGCTCCGATTTAACCCCTTTTTTGGCCATATCACGAGCCCCCCACTCCCAGAGGCTGTGTGTTACAGCCTTTGGGGAGTACTTTTGTCGTTTTAATGACGTACTGGGCTTTATCGGAGTTCTCAGAGGGTATTCGAATCTCGTTTGAGGGGTGATGGCACTTTTCTGAGTTGACAGCATGCTCAAAGTTGCTTCTTGGCTCCTCTGAATTTATGGTGATTTTCCTTGATTTTTAAATTATTTTTTGGATTATTTAACCAATTTTGCGAGACAAATGATTTATTTTTCAGGTGCATTAATAAATTATTCCAAATAATAATTATTTATTCCGGGGCTCAAAAAATATTTCCCTGAATTTATAATTATTTTTTAGAATTTTTACTTAATTTTCCTGATTTACTAGCCATTTTTCGTAATTTTTAAATAAATAATTCGAATTAATAATTAGAAAAAATAATTTTAATCACCTATTTATGACGTGGCGCGATCTAAATCGTCCATCAGCCTTGGGCGCGAAGATCTGAATGATCTGACGGCGGATCAGACTCTGGATGACGTGGCCAAATCTGAGGCCTTGATCATGCGTTGGCGAGGGATCCTGGGTGATCGGACGGCTAGGAAAAAAGGAACTCTCCTCGTTTCAGTTCAGAAATGCGTCTGTACGGCAATTAGGGCGAACGGTAGGCGGACTTGCCGAACAGTGCGTCGAACTTGGCGAACGGTGTGTCGAACACGGTGAACGTTATGAGGAGTTTGGCGAACGGTTGGAAGGCGTTGACTAGTCAAAGCATTTTTGGTGTTTTCAGCTCGGAAACACGTTTGTTCGACATTGGCGGCGAGCTTGGCGAACGAAATGTCGAGCGCGGCGAACGAAACGGCGAGCTCGAAAGCCGTTGACTGGTCAACGCATTTTTGGTGTTTTCAGCTCGGAAACACGTCGGTTCGACATTGGCGGCGAACTTTGCGAACGAGACGTCGAGCTTGGAAGACGTTGACTGGTCTACACATTTTTTGGTGTTTTCAGCTCGGAAACACGTCTGTTCGACATTGGGACGTTGACTGGTCAACGCATTTTTTGGTATTTTCAGCTCGGAAACACGTTTGTTTGACATTGGCGACGAGCTTGGCGAACAAGACGTCGAGCTTGGAAGACGTTGACTGGTCAACGCATTTTTTGGTGTTTTTAGCTCGAAAACACATCTGTTCGACATTGGCGGCGAGCTTGGCGAACAGGACGTCGAGCTTGGAAGACGTTGACTAGTCAACGCATTTTTGGTGTTTGTAGCTCGGAAACACGTCTGTTTGACATTGGCGGCGAGCTTGGTAAACGAGACGTCGAGCTTGGAACACGTTGACTGGTCAACGCATTTAAGTCGCTTCTAGTCGTTTCGCATTCTGGCTGCTTGGACTTCCGTGCTTGTTGGGCCCCATAAGGGCCCATTAAGCTTTCCGGACCAAGCCCATCAGGTTTTACCATAAATCCCCACCTCTTCTCTATTTTCACCGCATTCTTCACTTTCACTTCGTCGGAGATTTTTTCTCTTCACAGCTTTGAGCGGAGCCTCCAGTGATCTTTTCCATTCTCCAATGAGCATTCCGACCGTGGTTGTCACTTCACAGGTAATTCAATTTAATTTTAAGAGATGTCTAGGGTGTCTTCCGGCGAAGAGGCCTCCTCCTCGGGTCCGCCCGAAGTAGCCCCCATGTCCACTTCTTCTAGGGTCGACAAGGGGAAAGGTCTCATTGTCCTGTCCTCTCCGGAAGTCGAAGCAATTGCAGAAGAGGATCTGGTTGTCGAGGATGACGGTGGAGAGGCGGCTCTTTCTTCGTCGGTGGGGGGATGTATAGTGCAAAAGGACCGGAGGATGGATGAGTTCGGGAGGCACTCGATCGCCATGTCTACCCTTTGGGGGACTCGACAGTACGGTGCGAAGGAGTTAAGGTGGGCGGAGCACGGGTTGGCGCAGTTTTATGAGGAGAACGTGCCGAGGGAACGCACGGAGGCGAACGAAATTGTCAGCATCCTTAAAAAGTCGGACTTGCGAATCATCCGGATGTGCTTCATGATCCCTCCGGAATTTGATCTCGTAGTCCCTAGGCCAGGGATCCGGTCTTGCTCTTCTCTTCCCTCCGATACGTGCATCTTTCCCTTCGACGCCTTCCGTGCTGGGCTGTGCCTTCCTCTTCACCCTTTCATAAGGGCGGTGCTACAATGGTACAGGGTATCCCCATACAGCTGATGCCGAACATTTGGAGGCATGTCACGGGGTTCATCCTACACTGTCAAGCCGCCAGGATCGAACCTAAGCTTAGAGTGCTTCGTCGTCTGTACAAGATCCATCAGAAGACTAGGATGGAGTATCGCTTCTACCTGACAGCTCGGAAGGGTGTTAAGCTGGTCGACAACCCCGACTTCGTGAAGTGTTGGCACGACAAGTACTTTCCTGTTCGGGGCAAGAAGCCGCACTGTTTTAAATTTCCTCCGATACAACCGAAATTTCGGCCGAATTTCGTTTTGGCTAGCTTGCCGATACGAAATCACATATTTTATACTCTATATCGTTTTAGACCGAACTGTATAGATTTCGGCCGAAATTGCCGAAATATTGGCCGAAATATTGCCGAAATTGGTGAAATATCAGCCGAAATAGACACAAATGTTATTGTGAATAAATTTTTAAAATTATTTTTACTTTTTGCATATATGTCTTCAATAAAGGACCTTAAGCTAAGATAATTTGAGGATTTTGTCTTGCTATTGTTCGTATATATGCAAAGTCAAGTAAGTTTATTAACTAATACATTTTTTCTAATCAATGCAAATTCAATTTTGTTATATACTTATATTACATTCTCTTTTATATTATGAGCAATACTCCATTGCAAACCACTAAGCCGTTGTTGGGGAACAACGACTTCAGGATTAATATGACCTAAGCCGTTGTTCCCAACAATGGCTTAGGTTATAACATAAGCCGTTGTTGGACTCCACCAACGGCTTATGTTTATAACCTAAGCCGTTGTTTCCAACAGTGACTTCAATGGTTTGCATACCACCCATTTGCAATGGAGCATTGCTCTTATGTTATTGTTAAATTCTGCAAATATTTACCGTAATTGATTCATGTCATTAGTTATATTATATAATATTTTATATGATAAATGACATGTATGACATAATATCTTATTTAGTAACCAAAAAATATATTTATTGAGTATAGGAAATGAACATCCGATATGATTACATTTCTCCGAGATCTCCTCCGATATCTCCGATCCGAGACGAAACACCCCTTACCGAGACGAGTCCGAAATCCGAGATTTAAAACCATCAGAAGCCGTGGGACATCCCTACGATGTGGAGAGAAGATGTGCCGAAGAGGGCGAAGATGGAGCCGACCTTGAGCCCCGAGGAGGACGAGATGGTCAGCAACCTCTTGGATCGACCTACTTTGCATTGGAGGGATATATCCGAGGAGAGCCTCTTTGGGGGAGGCCTTAGCCTAATGAACCCTAGTACGAGTTCTTT